>CM062806.1:326852849-327586812 GCA_031772625.1 Pinus tabuliformis | reverse complement strand
TTTGTAGAATAATTCTCCCTCCTTTAATGAATTTATAATAGGATCTAAAACTAGGATATGGACTAGGCTCCTGTAGCTCTGGGAAATCCTTCTCAAATGTTTTTGGGGAAATTTCCCCCTCATGTTGCTCAGTCTTCTCTTTCTATAGCACACTCTATATTTCCTGTAGCTTCCCTTTTCCTTTTGGTTGGAGTATGGCAGGTGTCTTGGGTTGTTTAAAACCAACTAGCCACAATGGAAAGCCTCTCCATGGAGGCACTACATTGCAGACAACCATCTAAGTCCTATGCACTCTTTCTCAAAGAGAAGTGGATGCAATTACAAATCAATACCTTAGCACAACATGGATCCATGCCATTTCAGGACTACAAACAATTCATTGAATTGTGTGACCAAAGTAGCATAGACGACAAAGCCAAATTGGATGAATTCTACATGCATAACCTCACCTTGAATGATATGAATGTTTGGGATCCCAATGAAAAGTTGAGGGACCCATAACTGATGGCCCTTACATCTTGGATGACTCATGAGGAGGCCAATGATGAGAAGGTATGGAAAGTAATGGCAAAGGAATAAAAAGAACCACTCTATATCACGGCAGAGTAGATATGCCCAATGGTTGTAATTAGTACTCACAACATCATCTCAAATGATGTTTATCTAGCCCCTACATACCTTACCACCCAAGAGCAAGCTATCTCACATTTTGAAGACACACTAAGGATGTTAGGAACAAAGAGACAACAACCATGCCAAAGAAGATGGAATGTCTTACCCCATAGTATCTAGATCAAGGAGTATCACTCTCGTGAAAGGTTGGGGAATGCATTGGAAATCACACTCCTGTATAAAAGGCTCATGAAAATATTAAAAGTCATCTGGATTGGAATCATTGGGTCTACATTAAGGAAATAATGAGGAAGAGGAAAGGAAATAGTGGATAGACATAGAGAAGGATGCAGGCTTCTATCCTCAAGAAGGCACACCATCTACAGAACCTTGGGATGTCAGAGAGGCCACCAGGGTCATGAAAGGCTTGGACATAGATGACTAAGTTTCTTAGAGGATGAGCAACAATTTCAGTAGGGGGTGATTATGAGGCTCATAAATAAGTATATCATAAGGGTCATAATGCCATCCTCCAGCTTTAAAATCATCTCTTTCTCACATTTTCTTACAAAATTTTTTATATTATGATTAATGTGAGGAGTAAAAGATGTGTTGCTATGTCATGTGAGATAATATGTCTTAAATGAAGGAATTGAAGCAATTTTGAGATAATTTGAGTGCAGGAGCTTGGAGTAGACAACAAGGAGATATTATAGGAGGTTGTCCACCTCCTTAAATCCCCTAATCAGTCAAATATCACTGCTCTATCTCTCATCAACTCAAGGTCATTCTTAGCCAAGGAAGCTAAGGTCACTGGTAGCCAAGCTAGTGCAGTTCAAGGAAGATCTAGATCCACATTTCCCAAGTTTGGGAGACAAAATTCTCTATTTTCTAGGGAGCTCTTGGTAGCTACCCTTTTGTATAAATAAACATGCTAAGGAACTCATTATGATTTGAATTTTTGTTTTCTCTAAGAGGTTTTTGAGCTCAAGAACTTGTGACTGCTATTTTTGATGATGTATTTGACATTTCTAAAATGATAATGAGAAGTTTCATTTTGATCCACCACTGAGTTAGTCCAGAGGGTTAAATCTCCTTTTTTTGGGCCCAACCCTAGTAGCTTTGATCCCTCTTATGTATTTATACTTATTTTATATTAGAATATTTGATTAGTTGTTTCATTTTAGTAGAGTATAGTTCCTCAAAACGTTTGTGATTGTGGCCTCTATGTCATCTCTCTCATGAGAGCATGATTAGAGGACTCCACCATCACAACCCAAAAACATTGTGTGGCTTTTTTTATGATTTATTGGAATAGTATACATTTTTTATCTTGATTTAAATATTATTATTGTAGCTTAGAAGTTAATTCATTGCATAGATTAAGTTCTTAGCATCAGTTAGATAGTTTCGGAATTCAACTCATCTTTTACACCATTGATTGTAACATTTTGCAAATGAAAAGAATAACAGGTGCACGTGATATTGCGGGATTGTTGGATATCCAGGGAATGGATATTTTCACCACCTCCATCCAGGACTTCTCCACTCTCTTTTGATGAATGCCAACTAAAATTTTTAATCTCTGTTTTTAGGTCACCGTGAGTAGCCTTCTTAGCCCAAAGATGGCCTTCCTTAAGTGTTGGGTTTGGCTAGGAGTGTTGGTCACATTCCATACATTTCCCACAACCTTCATCCATCTTGCCATCACTTTCTCCCATCATCCTTACCCTCCAAACCGTCTCGAAAAAATTTATGTAGCATTCGAGGACTTCCTTTAGTAATACAAGGATCTTGTAGCAACTTCCTGTAGCAACCTATTTTTCCCCGTTTTGACCTTTAATGCTAGTGTATCTTAGTTTAAGAGTAGGTTGACCTCTTAGCTTGGACTCCATGATCCGAGGTAGCACCTAGGCCATTCCCTCCATTACTTTTCCTTTACTACAAGAGAAAATAACATTGTTTTCTTCGTTATAGATTTGACAATTAGGACATTACTTAATCTGCAAGTGCGAGAGATAAATTATGCTTGAATTCTTGAGTTGTGAATCGATAGACAATATTTTGTTTTCAATTGAATCTGATAGCTAGATCGTTATATGCAATTAAGGTAGTTTCCTTTGTGTAGATAGCATAATTCTTTTTTCCTTTCAGAATTGATTAGTTAGAATTTACAAGTTGAGCAAGTATCATTTACATTTCTTGAAAATAGAGTAAAAATTCCATTTTCAAATTAGTTTAGGCTTTTATTTAATGACATTCACCCCATTACATTAGATCAACAAAAGAAGGATGCATTGTATGTTTCAGATATAGTGTCGATACCTCTTAAGTTTATATGAACCCTAGGTTGATAATTAAAATTGGTAGCCTTGGGAGTTGCAACATTCTTGTTTCAATACTGAGGCTCATCAGTATTTATGCATACACGTATAGTTTGTTGTATCATGTGCATAATCTCCATATACTTTTCATCCCACTATCCTCCAAGCAAGGTCCTATCTTGTAACTCTATCCCATAAGAGCTCATAGCTACTATATGAATCACATGTACCTTCCTACTAAGATCATCTAGAACCCGGTTCTCCTTTCCCTTAATATATTTGATCTCGAATTTAAACTCACTAAGGGTAGCCAACCATCTAACTTGTATGACATTTAGATTTGGCTAGTCAAACAAGTATCTCAAGCCATTGTGATCTCTCATTAGTACAATTCTCCTACCAAGAAAATAATGCCTACACATCTTCAAGGCATGAATAATAACTGTCAACTCAAGATCATGAGTCACGTAGTTCCTCTCATGCTCATTCAACTTCCTGGACTCATAGCACACCATCTGTCCCTCTTGCATAAGGACTCCACCAAGTGGACTGGACCATTGGTCAACAACTGCTTCAGTTTCTCAAAACTTGTCATACATTCTTCTATCCATTCAAACTTCCTACCTTTCCTCTACAAGGATGTCATAGGATATCCAATGCATGAGAAGTTACTAATGGACCTCTTATAGTACCCTTCTAATCCCATGAATGATCTCACCCCTTCCACCTTCTTAGGAGCTTCCCACTCCATGATGGCCCTTATCTTTTCTTGATCTACTGCTATGCCTTCCTTGGCGAAAACATGTCCCAAGTAATGCACCCCTGTCTGAAATAAGTTTCACTTGTTAATATTTGCATACTATTGATGCTCTCTTAGCAATCTCAACACTACTGCAAAATGCTCGGCATGCTCTTCTTCATCTTGGAGTATATCAAGATATCATCAATGAATATAACAACAAACTTTTCTAGATAAGGATGCAACACACTATTCATCAAACACATAAATTTAGTTGGAGCATTAGTCAAATCGAATGGAACTACAAGAAACTCATAATTCCCATACCTAGTCCTTCTGGCAATCTTGTAGATATCCTCTTCCTTGATGTGTACCTAATGGTAACCTCATATTAATTCAATGTTAGATAACATTGTTTCTCCCTTCAAATGATCAAACAAATCATCAGTCCTCAGAAATGGGTACCTACTCTTGATCGTTACCTTGTTCATATGCATGTAACCAATGCATAATCTGAGAGTACCATCTTTCTTCTTTACGAACAACACTAGTGCACCCCAAGGTGATACACTTGGCCTAATGTATCCCCTTTCAAGCATCTTCTTTAACTACAATTTCAACTCTAATATCTCTAGGGTACTCATCTTGTAAGGTGTCTTCGATGTTGGTGCTATTCTTGGCACCAAACCAATAGAGAAATCTACTTCCCTATGAGGGGGTAAATCTACAATTTATGTTGGAAACACATCCTAATATTACTGCAATACAGGGTACCTCTTGAAAATGTATGCATCCCCTACATATTTATCATTGTCACTAGATATATTCACTGTAAACCTCACACAACCTTTTCTACAACTACACTTAGCTTTCATAAAGGTAACCATCCTCACTGATATAGGCTTCTTCTTTCCCTGCAAAATTCTCTTTTCCCCATTATCATCTAGGCACTTAATGGCCTTGTTGAAGAAATCCACTTTGGTCTTGTGAAGGTACAACCAATCCATACCCAAAATCATGCTATATGATCTCAATGGAAGTTCATTCAAATGTACTACTATAGGAATACCATTTAACTCAAATGCACAAGCTCTTACCCAATGGTGAACTCTCTTCTTTGTACTTGTAGCCAATTGTACCAACCAAGGTTCTTCATGCACTTATTTTCTCAAACCAAACTTATCCACCAAGTCATCATTAGTATAACTATAATTATATCTAGGATCAATCAAAATAGAAACAACTTGATCAAAAATCTTACCATCCATCTGAATGATAGATGCCTAATGATCTACTTGCCTGATGTCCACAGCTGCATAAATCCTAGGAATGCTATGACCAATATCCACAACTGTAGGCACTTCCTGAGCACTATAGATCTAACGTCTACCACCATGATATTGCAGAAAAGCCCTCTTGTGACGATCCTTTCCACATATCCAACACTGTAACAGTGCTCTACCATCGCCTCTAGCCTGTTGATCTCCATGTCCCTTCTCAAATGTATTGAACTTATTGTAAGGAACTGCATTTTCTTTCTCACCCGCATCTTGAGATATTCCTCTCTTTGGTGGCCATTTTCCTTTAACTTTCTCATTTCCTTTCAATTCATGCTTAGGATCAACTTTGCACTTCGACTGCTCATAATAATGTTTCATCTTTCAGATGGCCTCCTCCAATGATCTAGGCACATTGAACTCAATCTCGTCTCTATATTTTACTGGAAGTCCACTAATGAATCTGTGAACCTTGGCCTTCTCCTCCTTGAGGTAAGGCATATATCTCAACAACTCCAAGAACCTTCTAGTATACTCATCATCTATCATGAAACCCATCTACAACTCATAAACCTCCTTATCTTTGTCATCATAATACCTTTCTGACAAATACTTCTTCTTAAAGAGCCTCTCAAACTCATTCCAAGTCAAGTTGTCCTCCTGAATACCTTTAACATTCTTCACATCCTCCCACCAAATATCTGCCTTCCCTTCAATACTAAAAGTGGTTATCTTTGCTTTCACGTTCTCTAAGTAATCATGCAATCTAAAGAACTTCCTCATACCAAGCAACCATGCCTTAGCATCTTGGGATTTCTTCAACTCTCCATCAAATGTAGGTGGATTTTATTTCATAAAATCATACAAAAAATATCCCTTATAGGAAGAGTGATAAGGGATATTTTCTGTAACATAGATAGTAGACATGGCTAAACCAAATATTTGTTTCAGACAGTCACCCCTATGCCATATTCCAAGCATGAATCTGGGATCTCATGGATAAACCAATCCAAAAAAAACCTCAAAATCTATGCTAAGCTGAAATGTTAAATCAAAAATAAACAAATGCTACTATCTAAGTTGCAGAAGTAAAAAGCATCAAACAATACTAATGTGAAATTAAAGAAACTAAACTAAATCTGGTTTCACTTTTTTTGTCTTTTTAGGCAAAATCAAGTATGAAAGCTAATTGTTCTTGTGGATGTGACAGGTGGATTGAAGGTGTTTGAGGATGGATAGAAGGTTTATCAAGTGGTTGGATGGTGTGGAGGGGTCCTAGGAGGCTTTTTGTGCTTCCTAGAGGTTTCCTATCAATTCGGCCTCAAACCGGGCCGTTTCAGGAAAATCTACAGGATGTACTAGAAACCTATAAGATGATCCTGTAGGAATTACAAGAAACCTATAGGATACAACCGAGAGCTAATTGTGAGCTATTGGAGGTGTTGGGAAGCTTAATAAAGGTGTGAAATGGGTGGAATGCAGTGTTAGAAGGTCCAGGAGCACTCAGGAGTCAATATTCAAGATAAGAGATGGCTAGATTTGCTTAATGTGTTTAGGAGAATTTCAATGAAAAATGATGAAAAACTAGTGAGGGTGATGGTGAAGACAAGGGATGGCTAAGGTGGATGAATTGGAAGGGGGTTGTTGGCTATGAAGGCTTCATCTCCTCCTGAAGAACTCGCTCTACATAAAACATGTGTGTCTTCCAAAAACTATGCAACAAGATACATTTTCATAAACTAGAAAAGTAGAACTAATGAATCAATTGTCGATATTATGCATGAAGAAAGTTGATGAAGGGAATGAAAGCATGAGTGAGATCTTATTATAGAAATGGAGATGGATAAAGATGACAATGAAATCTACCTTGCAATATTAACCAAATACTGAATGAAAGACAACAAAATCCAAAGCTCATAAAATAATTAGAAATCTATGCTTTTGGGGCTGATGAAGAGTCCCTTCCTCAAGTCATGGTCCCGGAGGGAGGAAGTGAGGCTGAGACACCTGTTGAAAACCTTGTGGTGATCCTTTTTCTCATTGTTAACCTACTACTTGGAAGAAGTCACAAATGGAAGCAAACTATTGCACAACCAATCTAATCTACACTACCTCTAATGGAAATGCATCTAATAAGCAAATTAACAATTAAGCTATGAATCTACACTAAGCATACATGTAGAATAAAGAGGAGCCTTGGCTACTAGGGTTAGGCCCTAACCCAAGAGCTTCAGCCCTCTGAGTTAACTTGGTGCTGGCTCAAAACAAAACTCATTCTTATTACCAAAACAAAAAATTACATTAAAAGAACGGTCACAAGTCTTGCACCTTGAAAATAGAATAGAGTTTTACAATCAAAAATCCAAATCCTACTAAGGTCCTAGGCCTCTCTACTTATACATCTGAAGTCTCCAACGACTTCATTAAAATTACGGAGGCTCAACTCCCAAACTCGAGATAAACTGGTTCTTTGTCTCTCACTTGCTTGGCTGCCTTCTAATCCTCATGATTTGGTTGTTTTCACTCTGAGCTGATGGAGGAATATTCGAATGGAAGGGTAGTATATGAAGAGGATTTACCTCCTAATCCCTCTCCCTTGTCTCATTCGAGTTTTTACCTTGGTCTTTGCCAAAATTCCTTGATTTTCTCCTTTAATCCTGCATTAAATGCACATTAGACCACAAAAAAAAATATTCAACTCTAACTCACCTCAGAAACAAAATATAATCAAAAGCATGCAATAAGTTATGAGAATAGTTGGTTTGACTAAGCTAGGAGGTGAATTAAGGCCCACATAATTATCCAATTATGAGGCTCATCATAGGCCTCTATTTTCTTCATTTTCCATTATTTTCCTTCAATTTCCTCCTCACATGCAACATGTGACCTTTCACCTTCCTTTTCTCCTATTTTCCTTTATTTTCATAAATAAATGTGTCAAAAATTTCTTTTTTCCTTGTTTAAATCCTTAGCCATTTCCTTTGCCAATTTCCTTAGCCATAAACACATGCAGTGATGCCCACTAGGATATCTTTGCCCAACATCCAGCTTGGAATGAGTATCCCTTAACCATGTTCTTATTTTTCCTTTATTAACTTTTATTACATGAACTTTTAACCAGGGGTTGTTACATCAATTTAACTAATTAGGCCTAATTAAGCCACTAAAATAAAATATTGTGAAAAATAACAAATTTTTGGTGACAAGCCTGACAAATAGCTCAATAATGTAAAGATAAATCCTCTCAAAAGGGTTGAATGATCAAGAAAGTGAGTCAATGGGACTTTGAGGAGGTTTGATGAAGTCAAAGGGGTGTCATGATGAAGAAATTGACTCCCAACATAGTGAACAAGTGGTTGCCCCCTTGTTATCCAATCAAGAACCTATGGCACTCCCAAGTGGGTGCGGGAGAAGAAGGACATTCTCTTGAATCAGATATGCGTGTAGACCATCTCCAAAGGATGGAGTGATGACATAAACCCTCCATCTGTAACGAGAGGTATCCTGGAACATATGCTAGGTGTATGGTGTGATTATGGAGCCGATTGGGCATGGTGGATTAGGTGCATCATTGACATCCAAAGGTGGAATACAAGCAAATAAATGAACATTGTTGGAGATCCATGAAGTAATACATACTACGGTGGAAACCCATGGCTCTCAACTCTCACCCTACAAGTGCCAATGTGGCCCTTGGGAGGGTTAGAATCCTATATAGGGAGACCAAGTCATAAATGGAGAGCCACCTGCAATCCTGCATAAGATCCAATACGTCCCCTTGCCCTCCAATACAAAATATCATTAGAATAATCAAGTAAAATGCTTACAAATCATGGGATCAATGGGGAACTTCTTGGTGGAATTCCCTTCCATTGTGGGATTTCGCAGGTACAAGTGTCTCCAAGCTCAAAAGGGGGTTAGCCAAGGACCCTATTAGGTGGTTTCAACCTCTAAAGGGGGTGGCATGTCCATAGTACATCATTTAAGAAGTATGTGGAAAATGATATAATGATGGAATGGAGTGGGGATTAGGGGAATCATCGAGGCCACATGTCAAGGTGCATTGGTTATCCATAGTAAGGGAAGTCCATACCTAGGTATATGAGTGTGGGAGAGAGAAAATTGTGGTACATGAGTTACCTTGACCTTTGTTTTTCCACCCTTCTTCATATTCCTTTTACCTTTTATTGATTTTTCTTCATAAATTCTCGGGGCTCCAGGGGATTGAGATCATAATGTGTAATATTGTAGTAATGGATACCCCCCTTGAGGTAGCACAGTTCATCACCCACGAGGGGCCGGGACAATCATGGGTTCCTTAATGATATAGGGGGCTCATCTAGGGCCCATAAGAACCACCATGATGACAATATATAAAGGGTATACCTCATGTTTGGCCTTTTCCCATGCCCTAAATTTGTATGTCTCGAACATCTATTGCATTTTGTGGTACATTTTCTGTTGAGAGTGGCCAAATTATGTTTTTTCTTTTTTTAGTTGCATCAACCTCTGGAGCATCGTTCTAGGCCCGACCCAAGGTGTGGTCAAGGGGAGGGGGAGGCTAACCTTATGTGGACCCAGATGGGAAGATATATGAATAGGGCTAAAATGAGTGGAAGGGGAGTGATGTAGTTGGTATCAGGAAGTGGGACCATGTGGTGAAGTAAAATTATGAGTGTGGACACGAACAATTCCCTCTAGCTCGATAGCGGATCTAGCCATTAATAAGAAATCCTATGGAAGATTTCCTTAGGTTAGAACAAATTAAGAGGGCTTACCTCTTAGTCTGCTTATCCCATTTGGTGATGACCTTGTTCCTTCACTCCATCTATCTCCTATTTCCTTCTCTGAGCACCTGAAACAAGTAAGCAATAACAAACAACAGTCATGATAATAGACAAATTGTAATTCAACCTACTTAACAAGTCAAGAAGCATTAAGACATAAACATGTAATATGACATATTATGTAGGAAATCAATCGATAGTTGCATATATATTAAATCAAGAAGAGGTTACAACCATTGTCTTGATGTTGTTGTTCTCCTCAGAAAAATCCGAGCTCCCACACACTTCCGTTAGCATTCCATGATGGCCTCAACAATAGTAATCTCAAGGCTCTTCCCTTTAGTCTTCACACTAAACCAAATTCACACTTCTCCCTCACACAACTAGAAAGCTACAAGCTATGTATAACTTGATTACTTCAAGCTCAAAACTTCAACCAGAGTATAATTAGAAATAGCACACACACACACACTAGTTTGTGCTTGGGAAAAATGGAGGCTTATATAGGAGAGATGGATCCTCTTCTCATGGGAGAAGGTCTTATATTTTGAGGTAGTTCCATCCTAATAGAGGAAAGGAGCCTAAGCTAACCTCCTCAACTCCATATGGCCTAACCATCTACCGAACTTTCGTTACGAAGCTTCTAGAGCTGGAATATTCAACTCTATTTTTAAAAAACTTTCCAAAAGAGGACTGGCATGACTAGAAAATAGATCAGTCGCTCTGGTTGGTGCTAGGGATAGTTTTAATCCATACAAATCAGTGTAAGGAGGACATTGGTTATTAGCGTCGCTCTTATGAATTGGGAAAAACAAAAGATTCTTGAGAAATGATGCAAAGGGGAATTTATCTACTCATGAAGAGGGACACAATGGGGGTTTATTCATGATGGGAAAGCATACAGGGTTCACTGTAGAGGTCCTCTAGGATCAAGGAACGGGGAGTATAGGGGCAGTGACAAAATTTTGTGTAATAGGTGCCCCCCTAAAGCATGAAGGCCGAAATAGAGTGAGGGGTGAAATGCTTTATGAATCAGTGCGGGGGACCGAAGTCTACCTTCGGAGAACTTGCATGAAAGTACAAATACATATACATTACTGATAAATCTGTCAAATGATACATGAATCATGGTATGGATGCAACCATCTAGAGAATGATCATGTAAATGGATCTAGGCATGGGTACATTCATCCGATAAAGAGGATCATATCGAAACCAAGGTATGCTCGCTGCCATCTAGTGATGAGAAGGATCACATATGATAACTCATGGTATGGTCGCAGCCATCCATCTGAAAGAGACATGCATATCAACATAATCATGTCAGATCGCCTTACAACCTGGACTTGTGTAATCTGAGCCTAACGTTTTGTGCTCCAACATGACCTGATCAAAGTACAAATTCTAACATGTGAATAGATGTGTTGACATCGGACATGCTAGAAAGTCACTTGATTACCAGTCAATGATGTGAATTGTTAACAAGTGCCAGAGAAACCACCAATAATGACAATGGTCCTCAAGGTACTATCAGGATAATTCACGGAATGTGAATTAAGGAACTAAAGTCGAACACCCATGAAATCACTTTATTAAAAGCCAATGATGTGAACTTGTCGTTGAGTACGAAGAACTTTCCATTAGGGCATGCAAGCGCTATGGTACTGGAAAGAAGTCTCTCGATCAACCTCCTGGATAATGTGCTGAAGTTGATAAGAAGTGACTATGTCGAAGGAGGGCCATGATGTATCCCACATCATCGACACAAAACAAAGGGATGCAAATGATTTTGGATGATACAGAGAATCAAGAGTAATTGTAACTGTAGAAGGACAACTCTTGAACATATTGGCGACACGACTTGGAGTTTGGTAGCTTTGGTATCCATAGGATCAGTGGTCATGATGACGTGGTAGAGATCAAATTGAAGGAATAATTTAATGGCCCAACCCAGGAAGGTCGATGAAAGGAGGATATCCCAACCTAACACGAAGCGAAAAGTGTCATGTTCAAGAGTGAGCTACCGACACAACTAATAGAATTTCCAATTTTTCCCCCACCATTTCTGGCGAGTACCCCAATTATTTTTAATTGTAACCTTGAAGGGGATAGCATATGCTTGCACTATAAGTTCATCCTTCGGATGAATCTGACCTAGTAAGTTTAACAAGCCTAGGAAGGAGAAGCTCATGCTCATTATGGTGACGAATCAGATGTCGTTTAATATTTTAACAAGTCCAAAAAAGGTGCAACTCGGTATCTTTTTCATGTTTAAAGAGTTTTAAAAAGACACGGAAAAGAAAACTCTACATGTTCCCTTTTCGTATATTTGTGTCTCTTCAACCCAAAAAGGTAGAAAATAATACTTGAGAGAACCGCTTGACCATCTCAGTCAAGGAGTACCTTTTTAATAAATAGTTTATCCTAGCCCGAAAAAGGGGTAAATGTATACCAGTTGAATGAAGTTTCACATCCTTTAACGAGTTCAAAACAACAAGAGTTCAAAAATATTTTCGTGTTTAAAGGGTCGGAAAAAAGCTTGAAAGCGGACCCCCCATTTTTATTCTCTTTTATGAGTTAAAAAGGGAAAAAAAAATACTCGGCGATCTTGTTGGGTGTGGAGCCTAATTATCTTCTGTATTCAAAGGTATCGCCACATTGAACCCCAGTTTGAAATGGGGCGGCAACACTGCCCGTAAAATATTCGCTGTAGGGGGGGTCCAGGGGGGGTGGCTATGACCTTTGGGGAGACCCCCCCCCCTAGCGGGGGGTTTTGAGGGCAGTGCCCCCGAAGCTAAGAATAGATGTAAATTTTCCTTGTAAAAGTATAGTAATTTCTAGTCAATCTGGGCCGTTCATTAGGTGAAGATCTGATGGTATAAGTTATGTTTAATTCAGGGTTTTTAACCCTAGAAGGCAACCCCTCAATATATATGAGGGAATTGTATTATGTCTATGTACATCTATATCCTGAGTGAGAAAGAGAGAGGAGATTGAGAGCGAAGAGGGTGTTACAGTGGATCTGTTGTAGGTTGTATCTCTTTAGTTTGCTAGATAATATAAAAGGAAGGACTGGCTGTTTCTCTGTGGACATAGCCTAAACTGGGTGAAACATGTATATCTGTGTCTCTCTTGTTTTATGCATTTTCTGTATTTATATTTCTGAAATATTTTATGTGTTCCATTACTCTGTAATATGTAATTTTCTAACATATCTTTTCATGTTTTATGAGTCAAGAAAGAGTTTAAAGGTGACTCATCCTCGAGGAATGAGTGGTATAAAGGGTAGAAACTGGTTCTGGCAATGGTGGAACTTCTCAAAACATGTAATGGTAAAGAAGATGGCTAATAAAACCACTCATTGCTGCAGTCTGTTAGGAAAGGAAAAGCAACCAAGTGAAAGCATATGCTCGACCAATGAGATGGTGGCAATGGAATGAAACAACCAAGGATCATCTAGCAGAAACCAACTGACTAAAATGGAAATCATGAGATGTAAATCGGGCATGGGTTCATTTTTACAGAAGCTTGAACCATCGAGAACTCTGCTTGGATTTAGTTTCATGTTTACACAAGATTAAAAAAAATATATATATGGTTGAGATAAGTTTGCATGCCCCCAGCATAATGACTCAATCGAGGTACATGCCCCCCAAGCTTCATTTCATTCATCAAGGTGAATGGAATGAAGGTTCACTTTTGATATCCAAGAAAGACTCGACTGGGATTTTACGAGATCTTCAGCAAATACTCAATTTGGAAAAGGGAGTTGTTTCATTTTTTAATGAGGTCAAAACAGTAAAATAACTATCCTCAAGACCCTTGCTTCATTTTTTAACGAGCTTGACACAAGACAGAGAACTATGCTCACACCCTTTGTTTCATCTTTTAAGGAGCTTGACACAAGACAAGGAACTCTACTCCATATCCCTTGTTTCATTTTTTAATGAGCTTGACACAAGAAAAGGAACTATGGTTGGTGCTTGTTCATGAGCCATAAGAGAACATGGCTCCCAAGATGTCTTCACTAGATGGAAGAACCACGCTTTGGGAGGAATACATGTCATTTGGTACCAAATATAGATTGGTTTCCAATGCCCCCTAGTACATAATGTACAATACAATCTGTGTGATCATTAGTAGATGTGGAGACGAAATAGGTAGCCACATAATTGACCTGTGGTGGGGAAGGTACTTCTTGCAAACAAGAGCTGATAGGGGACGATGGTTGCAAAGGAGGCACCTGGTGACCAATGAATGACAATTGATCAATGGTCACTATTCGCCCTTCATGCAGAAAACAAACCTCACAGAAAAGTGAAGAAACAAGAGATCCCATGACATAAACATAGTTTTTTCCAAGGATAAGATTGAAATCTAAAGGACCTTGGACTACCATCACGTCTATATAGACAATCTTCCCTCCCAAAGTAATAGGGAACTTTGGAAGGACCCCTAAGGGTTGAATGGTTCCTCTGTTGAAAGTCAACAGATTCTGAGTGATAGGCACAAGCTGTGGGGAACCCAAATATTTCCAAGTAGTAGAAGACATGATGCTGACAGACAAACCTTCATCCAATATAGTGCCATGTACTACCATATTATAGGCTTGCACTGTGATCTAGAAAGGCACATAAGATGGGAGGCAGAAAGTAGTCAAGTGATTCCAATCGAAAGAAACAAAAGAACTGCTTGGTGGGGGTATCATATGATTTCCCCCATGCTCTACAGGAATAGAAGAAGGAATCTCTTGAACAACCAGGATAGGAGGGTCACTCTTCGATTCATGAGAGTCTGAGGAGACGAGAAGAACATGAGCAGTATGATCACCACTCTCTTCTGGAATAGAGTGACCAACTAGTGGTGGAACCAAGTCGACACTCTTTTCGACCAATGGTTGGTCAGGAACAGAAATAAGAGATTCTTACTTAGGAAGAGAAGGGTGGAAAAGAGATGAATTCAATTTAATCTCTTTACCAACCAGGAGAGGGTTAGAAGAAATCCTCTGATAACCAACAAGAAGTTGGGGTTGAGGAGCTATCAGGTTTTCCAAAACTTTGGAAGCTTTATCCATAAGAGGAAAAAGGTGAAGAAGATGCTCTCCTTAACATAAACTATAGGGGAATCTAATATTCCCTTTCTTCTTACCATCACTAACCTAGGGTGCATCATCGAAACGATCTCCAGAGGTCGATGGGGATGGTCGATCTAGGTCTTTAGACCATACCTCTAAGACTCTAGGAATGCCAGGACAGTCTCGGAGGATATGGTCACTCTTACACAACTTGCAAGGGAATCTAACCTTCCATGGAGGATCGAAAGGTTTGTTGACAGGAGGTTAATTTAGAGCAACAGCCACACGGTTGGCCCCTCGCTTATCTGACTTCTTCTTCTTCTTCTTCTTATTAGCCTCCTGGTTACTAGATTTGAAATTTCACCTGGCGAAGTAGAAGAGGAGGGTGAAGAAATGGGAGAAGAAGGTGAGGGATCAACCTTAGAATCATCATGGAGTGATTTGAGTAAATAATACATTTGGATAGGTTTCAGGATGCTTGGGATCATCGAGGTTGAAAAACACTAGATGGTAGACCAATGGTTAACCCAAGGAGGGACAACATCACCATATATGGAGTTCCAGTGTTCCCAAAAGAAGGAAAAGGGCTAGGATTCCCATATGAGGGAAACCCTTGACTTGTAGACTCTCGGAATTTTTCCATTGGAATTTAATTTTAAAGAAACCATAAGGAAGATAACTTTAACCAGGATTATTTCGTGGGTAGTTAATTTTAAGATAGTGAAACAAAACTTTGCCTTTTCATATTTTAATAGTTGAGAAAAGGATGAAAGGTGACTCTAGTTTCTTTTGGAATTGACGAGCTCGAAAGGACAAGTTCTCGAATGATCTTTTAAGTTTAATGAGTCAAAAAGGTCAAATGACTACTCAAGATGATCTAGGCATAAAGGATTACCAGGTAACCGTGAATTGCATAATACCTCCTAGCAAACCGAGAAGTACGGGTAGGTAATATCCCAAGATTTTTTGTTTGTTGTATCACGTTTACAAGGTGGCAGAATCGGCTTCCTACAAATAAAGGATTGCAGACCTAGTGGGGTCTCCCTTTATATAGATGACGATATGGGGAGCACAAGTTTGTACTAGGTTGTCTAGTGTCGAAGTGAATGACAGCTACTAGGTTTAAAGACATCAGAACACGTCTCTAGCCTAGATGACTAAATGTGTGTGTTAAGTTTCAATGCTTCCTTAGGTTAATTCAATAAATTTTAATGGTTGATCTTGAATTAGGTCTCAATTTCAAGGCCCTATCATTTTCATTGGAAAACTCCTATATGCAGCTATATGAGAAAAGAAATCCTCTTTCGATGAAAGTTAACACTAATTGAGGGATAGAGAGTACACAATCAATGCAACAATTAAAGAATGAAAACTTTCACTTATGCATGTTCTAAATGCACTTAATCTTCCCTTAACAAAAAAATAAGTTTCATTTCATTTCCAATGCTTATGATGATGCAATTCTAGCTTCTCAATAATGCTACTAATGCAATATTTTCGCTTAAGTGAACTAGAATTATGTTCTTATTTTCATAAAATTCAAAATGAATCTTTCACATAAAGAACTTTAATGAAAATTTCACAATTCCGAATGAACAAGCATCGATCAAATCCAAAGCATGATAAATGAAACTAAAAGAAAATTCTTCCTTGGATCGAACAAACCAAACACATAAATGCTTCAATCAATAAACCAAGCAATGTAATCTATGTTCATAACGAGAAAATAGACACTCAAAATAAGAGAACAAAAGAGACACTTTCACTCATTCAATTGAAAATGAAGCAATGAGGTTTGGAGTCTAAAGGTCGAGACATACTGGCACTGGAATGGGAGAAAGTTTGGTTTTTTCTTAACTTAGAGATTGGCGCGACTACCTAACTGACAACTAGCATCGATAGGCACGACTAGCATGACTGACCAGTACTACAACTAGCGTTGATGGCTTGATCAACACGACTCCCTAATTGGCAAATAGCACTGATTGAGGGATTCAAAGAACAAAACTTCACACAGGGCCAGAATTAACACATCAGAGGGTGGGCTAAACCAAGCAAGCACACAAACCAAGCTAAATGAAGCTTTGTAGTTAGGGAGAACATAGTGTAAACAAGATACAAGGCAGAAATCAAGAGAGCAAGATACACTAGTCAAGATCTCGGGTAAATCCTAACCTTTATCTACAAGCATCGGCGTGACTGCCTAACAGACAACAAGCACCAAAAGGGGGTCAGCGCGGCTGTTTCTGAGCGTATCGCGTTGATTAGTGTGACTATCATTGAAATAAGCGTGCTGAGCAAGGATGCAAGGAAAAAATAAAAAAAATTCAAAGGCTGAGACCAAAATTGCTACAGTAAATTTCAGATACAAAGCTGTAAATAAGGAAAAACATACAGAACTAAATGGAAATGGTGAAACTAGGAAAGTTCACACAAAACCATGAAATTAAAAACAAGCAAATAGAAATATTGATTCCCCAATGGAGTTGCCAATTTGTGGTGAAGTAAAATTATGAGTATGGACACAAACAATTCCCTCTATCCCGATAGCAGTTCTAGCCACAAACAAGACATTCTATGGAAGATTTCCTTAGGTTATAACCAATTAAGATGGCCTACCTCTTAGTTTGCTTATCCCATTTGGTGATGGCCTTGCTCCTTTGCTCCAGCTATCTCTTGTTTCCTTCTCCGAGCACCTGAAACAAGTAAGCAATAACAAACAACAACCGCGATAATAGACAAATTGTAATTAAAGCTACTTAACAAGTCAAGACGAATTAAGACATAAACATGTAAGATGTCATATTATGTAGGAAATGAATCGATAGTTGCATATATAATAAATCAAGAAGAGGTTACAACCGATGTCTTGACGTTGTTGTTCGCCTCTGACAAATCTGGTTTCCCACAGACTTCTGTTAGCATTCCATGATGGCCTCAACAATAGTAGTCTTAAGGCTCTTCCCGTTAGTCTTCACACAACCAAATTCACACTTCTCTCTCACACAACTAGAGAGCTAGAACCTATGTATAACTTGATGAATTCAAGCTGAAAACCTCAACCAAAGCATAATTAGGAATAGCACACACACACACACACACACACTAGTTTTTGCTTGGGAATAATGGAGGGTTATATAGGAGAGATAGATCCTCTTCTCATGGGAGAATTTCTTATCTTTTGAGGTAGTTCCATCCTAATAGGGGAAACGACCCTAAACTAACGTCCTTGGCTCTATCTGGCCTAACCATCTACCAAAAGTCCGTTACGAAGCTTCTAGAGCTAGAAGCTTCGGCTCTATTTTTAAAAAACTTTCTAAAAGAGGACTGGTGCGACTGGAAAATGGCTCAATCGCTCTGGTTGATGCTAGGGATAGTTGTAATCCCTGCATATCAGTTTGAGGAGGACATTGGTGATTAGTGCCAGTCTTGTAAATTGAGCAAAACATATGATTCTTGGGAAATGATGTAAATGGGAATTGTCTTGCTCATGAAGAGGGACACAATGGGGGTTTCTTCATGATGGGAAAGCATACGGGGTTCAATGTAGAGGTCCTCCAGGATCAAGGAATGGGGAGTATAGGGACAATGACAAAATGTTGTGTAATATACCATGCAACCAAAATCAGGATTTCCCATGTAG
Organism: Pinus tabuliformis; assembly: GCA_031772625.1. Taxonomy (NCBI): domain Eukaryota; kingdom Viridiplantae; phylum Streptophyta; class Pinopsida; order Pinales; family Pinaceae; genus Pinus; species Pinus tabuliformis. Next base: position 327,568,356 of record CM062806.1, on the reverse strand, counting down.
CACAATCCCTAAAGCTAATGCCCAGTAGAGGAGATTCCACAAGACTAGGATACAAGGGTAATCATGAAATTGGGAAATTGAGACAAGAATACTGACCTAACCCACTCTTTCTAAAAAATCTCCCCACCAGTTAATGCCAAAAAGTTCCTATGACAAGTAAGAAAAATTACTCAACTATACCAATGAAAATCCATACCTTTGGGGATGAAAAAACAAACTTCAGAAAACAACCTTCAAACATACATTCATAACAAATGGGTGAGGGACCACATGACTGGCTCATGTGGCAAGGAAAATGGTACATCGAGCTATCTGGTGGCTACAAGGGACTAATGGCTCCTGACTGAGGACCATCTAGGAGAAAATGTTTCTCCTATGCACACTACCCATAGGTGGTGGGTAACATCTGGCTCCAACTAGAACATGAGATCTCAGAAAAGTGTGTGAAGCTACGCGAATGGGAGGTCATGAGAACATCAAAAATCTGTTGGTTACTGTGGACCTATTACATGCACATATCAAAGACAAAGAACACAGGGAAACATTTTTTTGTGGTGTCGTTGTTATAGACATTTTTGTGCCTCGCATCATGGAGCATAGAATGTCGATAATTACAGGGGTCCTCAGTCCCTAAACATGTTGTTCTTACCCCTAAAAGAACAAGGTCATCAATCAACAGCACTTCCAATCAGTTCTCCACCTGAAAACACTTCAAAACAGGCTTATTTTGGATCATGTCAGCTACTTAACTGAGCTTCTGTGCTGTAATGCAACTGTCCCACTCTGTACCTGCGCTGGAAGTCAAGATTAATGAAGGCTACCTGCGCTGGGCGAGATTGGCCAAGTGGCACAGTCATCCTGCAAGGTGTCAACTGCCCAGGAAGCTTCCAAACTGACACTTGGTTCATGAGATTCGCCCTGTGATGAGTAAGAGGTACTTGATCACCATGTGTAAGCAAGGATCTCCAAGTGGACACAGGAACTGAAGATTAACTGAAGAGGGAGAGGACACTAGTCAGCTCTATGCCAGCCTCAAGCTGACTCATCCTTTCCTCTTCTCTCCTATATATAGAGCTCTTCTATGAGGTCTAGGGAGGCTGGAATTTTGTATAAGCAAGGAGGTGCTGTTGGTTTGCAGTCAGAGCTATTGGGTGATTGTTTTACTAGAGGTGAAGAGGAGAGTTCTTGCTGCCGAGGAGGTGCTGCTGGATTGGAGCCATCATCATTGGTTGTAACTTCCTCTGGAACCCTGTTACTTTCTATCAATAAAGTTTGCATGTTCTCCTATATACTTGTTTTACATAGATGTTTTGTGTTTACATGTATATTTGATGCACCCTAATCCATGCTTCAGTTATGAGTACATGTATCTTGTAGTTTGCTCTCTTGTTTTGTGCAGGATCTGTATGTAGCTGGACCGGCTAAGAGAGCAAGGAGCTGGGAACGAGATACAAGGAGAGAAGAGCAAGGATCGACTAAGCGAAAGACACCAGGTTGGTTGACCTTCTTTCATTCTCTCTGTACTTGCATAGAGGGAAACAGTAAAACTTTACTTTCAGTTGTTGCTAAAGACTGTCACCTTTAGAGTAGGGATAGTGTCATCCACATCGGGTACTTTTCCCCACAACAAACTGGCGACTCCACTGGGGAGCCTAGTATCTTGTTGTTGTTTGTAGTATTTTGCTATTCATTTCTTGAAGAAAGGAGTACCGAATCGAAAAGCTTTTGACTATATCAAAAGCGAAGTAGAGGGTTTGCTACTCTTGCTCCTTTGCTGAGCAAATTCAAGATTTAAAGAGCTAATCTACAGATGAATCTTTACTCTTTGTTATAGATCTTCATCCTCTTGATCATCCCTTAGCCTGTACTTAACCCATAGCTTTTTATTTCAGCAAAAACAGTACATTTTTGAGCTTTTTATGACCCGGAATTCTTTGCAGACGTAACTCTCGTAAGTCAATGCAGGCTGTCCACAGGCAGTCTGCATTACAGCGCAGGTACTCCCTTCGGGAACTGCGCTGAGAGTGAAACTGACAGACCAGTGCCTGCGCTGGTCCAGTTAGCCTTAGTCTAGCTCAGCTTTCCCTTTGTGTCTTGGCCCTGTTTGCACTTGTTTTTGGCTGATTGCTTGCTGGTTATTGTACTTGCTGTAGACCACTTCTCCTTGACATTATTCCGCCTCAGTTGTGTGATGAAATTGTAAACGTTCTTTCAGTATTTCTTGTTTCAGTTACAATTTCCCATTGTGAAAAGCGAACCTAGTAGCTGTGGCCTCTTAGATCCTGAACTGTAAAAGTATCTTTGTGATCTTATGAGTTAGTTTTATTACTGTTCATGGCTGTTTGAGTTTGTTTGTTTTTCACTTTATGGTTTGAATTCATATATTTTTAGTGTTAAAACAAGTACCTGTAAAGCGTCTTTTCATTTAGACAATACTTGTTTGTTTACGCTTCAAATTGAATTCAAAAGTCATACAACAGTTTTCCTTTTGTCTACATCAACATTAAAGGAAAAGAAAAGAAATACATGCATCTTGCATTTGCATTTTTGATAAGTTTGGGTGTCTGATCTAGGAGAAAGTGCATTAGTTTGTGCTTTGTGCTCTGTGTGGAAAGATATTGTTTTTCTCTTCCCTCAGTAGTTAGGATTTTCAAAGCTAAAAAGATTGTAAAAGCTTGCTTATCATTTTAGCTGCATTTAGGAATTTGTACCAATACAACTCGTGGTGATCCTGAAAGACAAACTGTTAAGCAAGATCAACATTAAAATAAACCCAATTTACATAACAACGCTTTGTAACATAACGCAAACATGTAGAGGTCTAGGTAGAGACGTGTTCCGGCGTCGTTAAACATAGTGACTGTCGATCTCTACGAAGGTGGGTGATTCCTCCTGAGAGTCGGTGGCACTAACACGGACTTGTGCTCCCGCGTACCGTCGCGTATATTGGGAGACCCCTATAGGCTTTTATCCTTTATCCTTAGGAAACCGTGTCGGCCGCCCTACTGATCGCGATGCAGTGAACACAGCATTCACGAAGATCGACCACCCGTACCGTAAAACGTATTCTGTGGTTTCGCGAAAAGTTTGGCACACCCTCTGCCTAGATCTCCAGAGCAGTTTCTTTTGGTCTTTTTCAAACTCTATAACTGAAAAAGTCCAACCGAGCATTTGTCACTTCGGGCTCGTTAATACATCGAAGGCGACTAGAGTCATCTTTAGCTTTTTCTCGACTCTTAAAACATGAAAAAGCAAAGTTGTGTCTAAAAGCGTCTAATAAAATTCATTCAATACGGAAACATAATTCCCCTTTTTGTATTTTAGTTGATCAAGTAATCCGCAACCGTGGAGGAAAGTCAATTAAAACCCCGTCGTTCAGGGAGACTTGCGAGTCAACCACCTTTGTCACCGGAACCGAAAGTAGTACGGGCAAAGCGATCTCGCTGGACCAGGTCAAAATCTCCTTTTAAAGTTAGAACGGAAGTTCCAACAACATCTGAGATTCTGGTCACTCCCAATATTTCTGGAATCCCTGCCTCCATTGAAGAAGTTCAACAGCAACAGAGGGACAGTTGTACTGATCCTAGTCTGAAAACAAGTACTTGCATAACTGAACCAGTTCCATCTGAAACCGGTCCACAGAGTCTTGTTGTTCAAACAACTGTCGCTGTCGAAACAAACCCTTCTTCGGCACCAGAAATCTTTTACGGACCTGACGGTCTGCCTCTTCCTCCTGGTCTGATTGCAATAGAGGAAATCGTAGAGGACCAGCAAGCAAATACTCCAATTCATTTTGGAGTAGGTACCACTCTTTTTCCTTCTGCATCAGAAGTTTGTCCATCGCCACAGGAAGTTCCTGAAGAATCGTTAGGAAGTTTATTGGATAGACTTAAAATGTCTGAACAACCGTCGACATCTAGAACTGTGCCAAACGACACAGCGACAACAGAAGCTCCTGCTGCCATTCCAACGATGTTTGCCGGCATACCATCTGTCCCAACTAGTTCTCATCAACTAGAAGGAGTCCACCCAGGGACTATTATGACAACTTGGTCTGTTCCAGTTTGTTCTTCCGGTATAATACCCGGTAATTCTTATGTTGAAACTAGACAAATTGATCCCTTTGGGAATCAGTTTAGACCATCCAGTCCTCAAAGGCAATCTACACCCTTGAGCTCAGGATTGTTACCGTATGGGGGGCAATATGCCCTTTCACTTCCTCTTCCGGGGGGATACCCATACGGCAGTTTTCAACCAAATTCAGGTTTAACTGAAGTAACGACGAGTGGTTGGGTACCTATGTTACCCCAACAACCAAGAGTTGTATATTCTATGCAACAATGTGTACCTATGTCTAGTATCCCGACGACGCCAGCAATTGTAACCGTGTCGCAAGTTCAATCGATGCCTGTTGTATGTCAACCCCAAGTTGTAATGCAACAGCCTATTGACCCTGCAACACAACCACAATCGCCAATTGTCGGGACGACACAGATACAAACGGGAACTATAACCCCGCATCTTGGTCCGTCGGTTAGTGTCGCACAGCAAAACATGGCTTCACAACCATGGATGGTGCAATACCAACAACCTCAGTTTCAACAGGTGTACCAAGGGTCTGAGCAACAGATCTTTGCAAATAGTGGGCAACCCTATATTCAGAACGGGTTAAACCAACCACTTTACAGTGGCCAAGCCCACCAGCCATATCAGTCATATCAACATCAGTTGCATTATGCTGGTGTGCAAAGACCTACTGCTCAGGCGATTCCATCATATCCTGGGTACGCCTCGCCAAACCTGAATCAGCAGTTGCCATTCGTGGCGACTTTAGAATTACCAGATTTACATCGATTAACAAAAGATCCAATCACCTATGCCCATTGGTGGCCAGCGATTCCTCACAAACTTCCTTCGGACATTCCTAAATTCAATGGAAATCCGGGCGAAGACCCGTCGAATCATGTGATGACATTCCATCTGTGGTGTTCATCGAATACCTTGAATGATGATTCGATAAGGCTTCGCCTTTTCCAGAGGACATTGACTGGTCCGGTGGCCAAATGGTATATTGAATTACCTAGAGCCTCTTTCGACAATTTTAGTTCCCTAGCTACGACTTTCTTAACACACTTTCAGTTACCTATAAGGTACGAAACTGGGACAGAGATCTTGACTAATTTCAAGCAGACAACAGCCACACATATATCTAATCATATACATGAGTGGCGTCATCGTCGCAGAATGGTAAAGACCTATGTTCCAGATCAGCTATTAGCTGAGTGGTTTATAAAGTCGCTTCTGCCGGCAATTACAGAAGATGTGGCCAAGGGAGGCGTCATAACAGAGGAGCAAGTTATTGCTCATGCTCAATATTTGGACTTAGTGTATACTCAGTCGGGCACGCTCTATGATAAGATACCTGATGCCCCCAGACCGGAATTTTCAATTCCTCCCCCTCCTGGATCAAATAGTGACTCTCATGCCGGCGATGGTGTGATTGGCACTGCAAACGCAAAGTCAACACGGGATTCGTCTAAGAAAGCTCGTAAGACTTCGAATCAAAATGCAAATGAAGAACTTCTTGCCTCGGAAGTAAGTGTCGTGTCGGACGACAAGGGCAAACAACTGAAGCAACCAGGGGGCAAGAAGAAAAAGAAAGGGAGAAAAGGGAAACCCCCTTCGGGGTGTCATATATGCGATGAGGATCATTGGACAGCAGATTGTCCATACAAAGCTGAGCTTAAAAGATTCTTTAAGAGTCCGAAAACCTCAGCTGTGTTGACTGATCCGTTTCCTAATCCTGGTCAAAATCTGGTTGCTAATCAAAATGCTTCCCGATCCCAAGTGCTTATGTTGTCTACCTCAAAGCAGCAGAATAATGCTTTGACAAGGAATAAAGATTACGGGAATCCATGGCTGTCGAATAACAAGGCTAATGAACAACCTAGTAGTTCGACGACAACTTTGACCGAAGTTGTGCCACCCATCGTTCCTGAGCCAATGATAAAGTTGCCAAAGGGAGTAGTACACAAATCGACATTTAATCCTTGTGACAAAGGAGCACAGAATTACAATATAGTAAAGGACCTGGCCCAATCGCCGTCCACTATGTCGACACTTGAGGTACCACAAAATCACCCCTCCCAAGAGCAAGCTTTATTATCAGCAATAGGTGGGATTGGCCCAATGGATTCCAATCTTGTGGCCTTTGACCATAAAGGATATGACCCTCAGTTACCAGCTCAACTAGCTTTCCTTATTCAAGTGAAAGCCCTCAACAAAACTGTTCATCGAACAATCATTGATGAGGGGGCATCTACATGTCTTATGTCGACGAGTTGCTGGAAAGAATTAGGCTCACCACCCTTGTCGAAATCGTCAACGACGTTAAAAGCATTCGATGGACGATCATACACTCCATACGGGATTTTAAGTAACTTGCAAATTGAACTGGGGGGCAAAACAGTAGGAATTGATGTTGAAGTAATTGATGGAAACCTCGATTACAACATCCTACTAGGAAGGCCCTGGATCTATGCCATGGCCGCGGTTGTGTCGACCTATTTCAGGAGGATTGCATTTCCCTCCCAAGAAGGAATTACAATCGTCGACCAACAAACTTTTCTCCCCAACAGTTCACAAGTTACAGGAAGCATTCCAATGATCCATACAAGGAATCATTTTTTCCAAAATATCGGAGTAGGTTTCATAAAAGACCCTGCCTTAATGGGTACTTTCGCCCTACCGCCTACAAGTAATCTGGCGGAAGTGGCCACAGTGGAAACCTACAAAATGAAATCTAATCCAATCTTCTGGTTGGATTCGGAAGATTCCTAGATATTTTGTCGGCTCCGAGGATAGTTCCTATCTCAGGTCAACCTCGTTAAAAAATGAAGATCCGAGGACGGTTCTTATCTCGTGTCAACCTCGTTAAAAAATGAAACAAGGAGTCGTGAGGATAGTTCTTCTATTATGTCAACCTCATTAAAAAATGAAACAAATCCCCTTTTCAAAATTCAAAGGTAAACCTTCATTCCAATCACCAAGTTGAATGCAATGAAGCTTGGGGGGCACCCTCCTTTGACATGCGTTATTATGATGCTGGGGGCATGCAAAAGATCCGAGCAGTTTTAGCACATAGTTCATGCTCGTTAAAAAATAAACATAAGTTTGAGCAGTGTTTTGGCGCATTCAAGCTCATTAAAAAATGAACCCATCCCGGTAAATAACCTTGGTAAATGTAACCTTTGACAGCCATATTAAAGCCCTTGGTCGTGTTTATATGCCATCACCTCCATATGTTCATTTGGCCAATCGTTCACCTCCATATGTTTGTTTACCCATTTTGAGGAACAGCTGCGAAGAGTGATTTCACCTAGCCATCCTTGTGACACTGCCGTGATTGAAAAATTCCAACCTGTACCTGGAATCTGCTGCTATCCCTGTTTATCACTCGTTCCTCAAAAGACGAGTCTTCTTTGAGCTCTTTTCACTGACTCGTAAAATATGAAAAGTTTGCCGAGTTTTGGCCTTCCAGCTCGTTAAACGACCGGAACGCTATCCCTCCTCTAGATTTTAATCTTTTTGGACCTGAGGGATTATTACGCAAAAAGATCGAGCGCTTGTCTTGTTCGGCTCGTAAAAGTACCGAATAGCCATCCCTTCTGTATTGTTTTATACTTTTTCGGACTTAAGGGATTAGATGACGAAAAAGGAATCATGGAGTTGACTTTCTGTACCTTTTCAGACTCTCTAAAAATGAAAAGGACCGAGTTTTCCTTGTCGTTAGACTCGTTAAAATGATTAAATAGCGACAAACTTGTCTTTAGATGAGAACGAGTTTCCCTATCGCTAGGCTCGTTAAATCATAGCGATGGGCTTGCCCGAAGGGCAGGTTATAGAACAAGCATATGTTATCCTCCTCAAGCTTGACAAAAATAAAGAGGTACTGGTCAGAAATGACTGGGGAAAAATTGGGAGAACATCAAAGTTTAACGGTAGCAAGTCACTCTTGAACATGACACTTTTCCTCCGTACCACATCGGGTTGGGTTGTTTCATTCACCAGTCTCGCCGCCATGGTCCTCGCCAAACCATCCACATTTGGGGTAATGCTACCAATCCATCGCATCAGTGTCGTTATATGTTCAAGAGGGGTCATTCTGAAAGTGTCAACCGTGTCCCATCCACTGCCATACATTATCCTTCATCCATTCATGATCGCCACCCTGAATCATACATCACAGTTTGTTTTCACCTCCACTAAATCATTAGCTCCGTTCCGTGTCATTGATGTGGGATTCATTAAGGCCCTCCTTTGACGGATCGCTTCTTGTCGACTTCAACTCATTATCCAAGAAGTTGATCTAGGAACACCCCCATCAGTACTTTGAAGCTTGCATGCCTCAATGGCAAGTTTCTCACTTCTGACGACAGGTATACATCAATGACCTTCGACCAGAAGATTTTGCGTGGCATTCGACGCCAAGTCCTTTATTCACGCCACGTGAATTGTACTGCTGTACCTTGAGGGTCATCGTCATTATTGGTGATTCCTCTCGCGCTTGTTAACGGTTTTCATTACTGACCGGTAATCAAGCGATGTCTTTCCATGTTCGACTTCAGCGCAATTCTCACATGGATCGACTTGTACTTAGAGTGAAGATCGAACGAGTTTGAAGACCCCGGATCTAGTTTCATCCATCCGGGCTGCGATATATATTCAAGAAATATAAAAGCATTTGCCATGTACATCATTGCAGCAGACGATCATCCTTCTCAAGGGATGATAATTTCAGCGGAAGATTATCAGTCTGTCATCAGACGATCGTCTGTCATATGTACCAAAATGTATTTATAAAAGCTGAGCATGGGAATGCCCGCCTCAGGTAGATCATGAAAAATAGAATGAAAAATAATGTATTGTATTGTATTGTATTACAGGGCACTCTCCTCAGCACTGGAACGAACTTCGGACCCTCTAGATAAAGCATTTCACCCGATAAACGGCCTCATACTTTAGGGGGCAACTGTTATAGACATTTTTGTGCCTCGCATCATGGAGCATAGAATGTCGATAATTACAGGGGTCCTCAGTCCCTAAACATGTTGTTCTTACCCCTAAAAGAACAAGGTCATCAATCAACAGCACTTCCAATCAGTTCTCCACCTGAAAACACTTCAAAACAGGCTTATTTTGGATCATGTCAGCTGCTTAACTGAGCTTCTGCGCTGTAATGCAACTGTCCCACTCTGTACCTGCGCTGGAAGTCAAGATTAATGAAGGCTACCTGCGCTGGGCAAGATTGGCCAAGTGGCACAGTCATCCTGCAAGGTGTCAACTGCCCAGGAAGCTTCCAAACTGACACTTGGTTCATGAGATTCGCCCTGTGATGAGTAAGAGGTACTTGATCACCATGTGTAAGCAAGGATCTCCAAGTGGACACAGGAACTGAAGATTAACTGAAGAGGGAGAGGACACTAGTCAGCTCTATGCCAGCCTCAAGCTGACTCATCCTTTCCTCTTCTCTCCTATATATAGAGCTCTTCTATGAGGTCTAGGGAGGCTGGAATTTTGGTATAAGCAAGGAGGTGCTGTTGGTTTGCAGTCAGAGCTATTGGGTGATTGTTTTACTAGAGGTGAAGAGGAGAGTTCTTGCTGCCGAGGAGGTGCTGCTGGATTGGAGCCATCATCATTGGTTGTAACTTCCTCTGGAACCCTGTTACTTTCTATCAATAAAGTTTGCTTGTTCTCCTATATACTTGTTTTACATAGATGTTTTGTGTTTACATGTATATTTGATGCACCCTAATCCATGCTTCAGTTATGAGTACATGTATCTTGTAGTTTGCTCTCTTGTTTTGTGCAGGATCTGTATGTAGCTGGACCGGCTAAGAGAGCAAGGAGCTGGGAACGAGATACAAGGAGAGAAGAGCAAGGATCGACTAAGCGAAAGACACCAGGTTGGTTGACCTTCTTTCATTCTCTCTGTACTTGCATAAAGGGAAACAGTAAAACTTTACTTTCAGTTGTTGCTAAAGACTGTCACCTTTAGAGTAGGGATAGTGTCATCCGCATCGGGTACTTTTCCCCACAATAGTCGTATGATCACCCATGCTTAGTATTAGGCTTTAAAATCAACAAAAAGGTAAAAATATGCAAATTAAATATAAATGCAAGTAATATACTATGATAAATATCATATAATGTTAGTTCTAATGAGAAAATTTGCATGCAATTCATCCTACCCTAACATGCATATGATGAAGCTAATGTAAGCGTAATCATAAATCCAATACAACCAATCTATCATCAAATCAATATAAATATGCCTACATATATGATTATTCATGGAACAAATCCCAAAGAGGATGCAATACCAATCACATGGAGGAAGATATGGACAAGAGGTGCAAAAACATGGTTTCCATGTGAGGTAAGAGGAATTCCTAAGAGAAGGAACATGAGTCAATATAGAAGTGCAATGCCTTCCCTCTAGGTACATAATGGTGGAATGAATGATCACCCTTAAGAACTTCTTATCACAATCATTACTCATAATATTATGCTTTGTAGATGCCAGAAGGTTCTGATGAGAGGGTAATGAAGGGTGAGGGAAAGGAGTGCAACAAATAGGTTTCTCAAGATGATCAGAAAAATAGAGAGGGTAGGTCATGGAATGATCAAAACCCTGAGGGTGTGTTAGAAGGAGATAAAGTATAATCAATGAGGGGCTCGTCCTTGACACTATACTCAAAAGGGGGAACAGACTCATGGTCACTTGAGAACATATGAAAATGGGAGAGGGAATCAATCGAGGAAAACTAAAGATGAAGTGTCATACTCAACATGTTTTTCTTCCCCAAATTCACGATCTAAAGGCTCAAGTGACTTGAATATAGAATCATAAGGAGAATAGGTAGTAGCCTTATCAATTTCCTCATTATTAGCATCAAAGATTTGACTTTCCCTAAAAGGAGAATCAATTACTTCCAACTGCCCCACTTCATGCAAGGGAAAATAATAATTCTCTTTCCCAAGGGTATTGATGGATATGTCATCATAAGTAATTCTCTAGAGAAAGGGAAAACCAATCTTAACCGCATCCTCTTTTTCAATATAAAAAAATGGGAGAAAAATCAAATTGAGGCCCAAAAATTTCCCATTTCTCCTTTTCAAAGAATAAATAATATCCAATGACATCTTCCAAAAAGCTCATGGGATCACCTTCCTCAAGGTTCTCAAAAGGAGAGTCATTAGGACTAATACCCTAGAGATGTAGAAATTCCTTGTAGATTCAAACTACTAATTATAATTTTCTAAAACAATAGACTTGAATCTACTCAATCAACTATAGAAATAATTAATGATCGTGAAATCACAAAGCATACAAGAGAATTAATTCAATAAATACATTACACAATGATTTCCTAGAGATATCCATAGATAAAAACCCCGTTAACTGTATATTTCATTAGTCATAAAATATGAGAAGATTATAATTCTTTGCTCAAGTCTGAGAAACCTCTTCCCTATCTCTATCTGTTTCATTGCTTCCTAGATAATCCTAGGACAATACTTAACCAAATTTTGGCTTCCCCATGTCCCTATTTCCTTGTTTTGTTTCCTTGGGAATTAATCCCTATTATTTATGGAAATTCCTCATCCACAAATACACAATACATCATAGGCCTTCTTGTGATTGCATGGACCACCTCTACAATTCAGATAATTATACAACAAATATTACACTTCCATCGAAAGGAACTCATTAGGATTCAAATTCTAGTTGTAGGTAATAGGCTATTGAGCTCAAGCACTTGTGACTACTATTTTTTATTATTATGTGATGTGGTTGACATTTCTACAATGATAATGAGAAGTTTCTTGTTGATCCATCATTGAGTTAGTCCAGAGGGATGCAACTCTTGGTTTTAGACCCAACCCCAGTAGCTTAGGTCCCTCATATGTATCAATATTTATTTTATCTTATAATCTTTGATTAATTGCTAAATCTTAGTAGAATATAGTTCCTCAAAAGTATATGGTTGTGGCCTCTATCTCATCTCTCTCATAGGAGCATGATTAGAGGAGTCCACCATCACAACCCAAAAAAATTATGTGATTTTGTTTTTATGATTTCTTGGAAAAGCACACATTTATTACCTTTATTTACATATGATTGCTATAGCTTAGAAGTTAATTCATTGCATAGATCAAAGTTCTTAACATCAGTTAGATAGTTTCCAAATTCAACTCATATTTTCCACCATTGGTTGCAATATTTTGTAAATGAAAATAAGGATAAGTGCAAGTAATGTTGCAGGATTGTTGGACCTACAGACAAGGGATATTTTCACCATCTCCATCCAGGAATTCTCCACTCTCTTTTGATGAATGCCAACCAAAATTCTTGATCTCTGTTTTTAGGTCACCGTGAGCAACCTCCTAGTCCAAAACTAGCCTTCCTGAAGTGTTGAGCTTGGTTAGTGGTGTCGGTCACCTTCCACCCATCCACCACAACCTTCATCCATATTTCCATCCCTTGAATCCATGATTCTTACCTTCCAAACACTCTCAGCACCCTTCCTATAGTATTTCAAGACTTCTTGTAGCAATAGAGGAATCTTGTAATAACTTCCTGTAGCATGCGTATAGCAACATATTTTCCCTTGTTTTGACTTGTAATGCCAGTGTAGATTAGTTTAGGAGTAGGTTAACCCCCTAGATTCGACTCCATGATCAAAGGTATGACCTAGGTTGTTCCCTCCATTCCTTTTCCTTTACTACAAGAGAAAATAGCATTAGTTTCTTCATCACATATTTGGAAATTGGGGCATTACTTAATCTACAAGTGTGAAATAGATAAATGATGCATGAATTATTGAGTTGTGAGTTGGTAGAATATTATTCTATTTTGAAGTGAATTTGATAGCTATATGGTTGATTGAAATTAGTGTAGTTTCCTTTCTACAAGTACCATAATTCTTTTGTTCTTTCATGGATTGATTTAGTAGCATTTACAAGTTGACAACATTCACAAGTTAGAGTTGAAAAACAATTACATTTTCTACACTAGGACTAGCTTTCAAATTATAATTTCAGTAGTTAAAATCCCCTAGTTTAGTAGAATAATGGTCTTGGAGCCCTAATGATCAAATGACCTAGTTGAGGGTGGCATGAGAAGAATTCCATCTACTGTTTATATAGCACTGTCACCTTGAATTTTGTATGAACCCTGGGTTGATAAATAAGGTTGAGGAGCCCCTGGAGTTGTAGCACTCTTCGTGCAATACCACAACTCACCACTTTTTGGCACCATTGCTGGGGAGGTGTTTAGGTAGATGTTATTTCTTATTTTCTTTCTGTTTTTTATTCAGTTTAAAAAAAACACATAAAAAAAAAAAAATTATCTTTCATGACTCATAGGCATAGAGACACTCTAGGACAATTCTTGCCAAACACCCCATGCCATCAAATAGCCAACCGTCACTCTTCCTCGGTGACTATTAACTTCCCTCTCTAACTACAAGGGAGTTAAAAGACCCCTTAGGTTAACAACGTGAGATATTTGAAGAACCTGTTGGGGAAGAACAAGAACCCTTTCCACATACCCACACCATGGCTGAAAACTGGAATGAAGAGGTTTTCCCTATTAGAGAAACTAATGGAGATGCTAGAATGAAGAATATAAGCCATGCTGCCCTTCCTCACTTCCATGGATTAACCTCTAAGGACCCTGATACTTTTATCTTTGAGTTTGTTTTTCTTTGTAGAACTTATGACTATACTTCTAATGACTAGAATTTGAAGTCATTCCCATCTACCCTTAAGGATGCATCCTTGCACTGGTTTATGAGTCTACCTAGGGATAACATCACTACCTGGGCTCAAATGTAGCAATCATTTAACAACAATTACATGGACTATTTTAGGTCCAGAGAAACCAAAGAGGAAATATTTAGAATGACTCTTGGGCCTAATGAAACCCTGTAAGACTATGAGGAAAGATTCCATCTCAATTATAGGAGGGCTAGATTGTTGGCACGGAAGATTCATCAGAGAGAAAAGACCCTGGGTTCCGACGTAGAGGGCCAACAATGGTCTGGTGTAGTCTGGGAAAACTTCGGCATTTGCGCCTTACCCAAACGGTAAGGAGTCTCACCCGAGGCATGCCATGACCATAAGTAAGAAAGGTTCAGAATGGGATCAAGGGAGCACCACCTAGGGCATCATCCAATAACAAATATGTATTCATTACAAATGAAACAAATATAGCAGCATAAAAACAATTACACAAGAACTACTAAATACATGCATTGTATGGAACATTTAAATTTTTTAGAAACTCGTCACATTAGGGGATCCATACATATCATGATTTGCAACTAGTCTAGCTTTGTTTCTATTAACTTAACAATAAAACAGTACAACATAACTTTGGCATTTGCCAAAAGAAACTACAAGGAATACCTGGATCAGATTTATGGGTTCAACCTCATCCTCAAGTTCCTAGTTCGCCTGAACTCCTACGTCTTGCTATCTGTCTACTGCAACCAAATGTCTTCTCACCAACTCCAACAGCCTTTCCAACTATCTCATTAACCGACTAACCTCTCTTTTCTTCTGGCTCTCCCCTTTTATATTCTTTTCTACCACCTTGACTGACGCTCGGCTTCTCTTTCACTTTCCTGCCCACTTGGCTACCTTTGTCTTTCTCTACCATCTTGCCACAACTCTTTCTCAACTACATGTTCTTGCCTTGCTTTCCACCTGACTCTTCCATAAGCTTATTGTTGCTGCCACCCACTTCCTTCTCATCCTTCGATAAGACAAAATTGATCAAAATCTTTTCAAAATTAAGTGAAGGCCCCAACCACAATCCTTTGACTCATCCCTGATTCAATTCATTTCGACCTCAATTGTTTCTACTGGTATTTCCATTGGCACTATGGGTGGTGGTTGCACTATTAACTACGTTGGTTCTAATGATGGCTGGTCTAGTGCTTCTTTTTCCTCGGCCATTGCTCGCATCTATCTCTAATACACTTTCCTCCCTCTGAGGGTCCCCCATTCCAAACGAAGGCTCCAACTCTAGAACAATGCGCATGGTCTATTGCCCGAACTTTTTGTATCTTTGAATGGAAGTGTCCCATCAAGAGAGGATTGTGTCAACATGTTGCGTGAATGCCTCAGCCGAATTCAACATTAGCTTTGTGGGTCGTTGGCTTTGCAGGCCACTCCATTGTTTTCCGTTGGATTCGCACACCTCATTTAGATTCAAAACCTACATCTGAACCAGTGGTTGGAGATCTCTTATTACCTTCTTTGTATTTGTGGCCTCCTCCTAAATATGATCTGTAGGGTTTAATTCCGTACAGAAATTACCTGCATATTAATTCTAAAACACAGAAAATAAACAATGCGAGAGCATAACACATAAAACACATATACACAAAGATTTTTCCCTGGATCCAAAAATCGGGACTACCAAATTGATTTTTCATTATTTTCCTCTCAATGTTACAATACATATTTATACACACTGAAGCATCCAATACCATGGACCGAAAACCATCGCGTCCAAAACCATGGACCAAAAACCATAGGTAGGTTTTCCCAACCTAATATAGGGTCCAGACAAAAAGAAAATTCCCGAGGCATTGCCCAGGACCCCGTAGAGGGGGCTACCTGCCCTCCTCAAACCCCCTGCATAGGGGGGCTTTGGCCCCCTATGACCCCCCACTGCGCAATCGGAGCAATATAGGGGGGGCTCCACCCCCCCCCCCCGCCCTCTAACCCCCTGGTAAACTATGTGGGCTAGTCATGGAAAGAATATAACACAGCCCAACATTCTTCCACTTGTTGTTTTCTTTCCACAGGGGGCCACAAGAGAGCTTAGTCATGCATCTAGCCCTGAAACACCCATTGTTTCTCTACACCAAGAGAACTTCTCAGAGCTCATAGATTTTGTTAATGCATCTACAGTATTCTTCAAAGTGTCCACCTTTACGAGAAACACCTTTTTGTCTTCTATCATATCCCTCACAAAGTGATATTGAACATTAATGTGCTTTGTCTTTGAATGATAAGCAGGGTTCTTTGCAAAGAAAATTGCACTTTTGCTGTCACAGTCTATCCTTATAGCTCCCTGTACTAAACCCATACTTGAACACAATCTCTGCAACCAAACTACTTCATTGCTTGCATGAGTGGCTACCATGTATTTTGCCTTTGTCGTTGACAGTGCCACTACAAATTGTTTCTTACTCATCCAACTGATTGCACCTCCAAATAGGTTAAACACATACCCACTTGTAGATCTTCTCTGATCCAGATCTCTAGCACAGTCTGTATCAACAAAGCCACGAATATCCAACACTCTGTCCAATCCTAGTCTTCCTTGGTAGCACAAACCATAATCACTAGTGCCACACAAATACCTGAAAACCCGCTTCACTGTTGTCCAATGCTCCTTCCCTGGTTTTGATATAAACCTGCTCAATACTCCCACTGCATGTGCAATGTCTGGTCTAGTATAGACCATCGCATACATCAAGCTACTGACTACACTTGCATATAGAACACGGGACATGTCCTCTTCCTCTTCTTGTGTCTTGGGACATTGTTCAACAGATAAATTTACACCTATAGGAATAGGAACCTTCAATAGTTTACTATCCTGCATACTAAACATCTACAATATTGTCTCGACATAATTCCTCTAGTTTAACTAGAGCTTACTCTTTTCCCGATCTCATTTAATTTCCATGCTGGCCAAAATATAGTTTGCAACACCAAGATCTTTCATGTCGAATTTGGAGGACAATTGGGTCTTCAAATCTTGGATAATTTCTTTGTCATTTCTAACCAGCAATATATCATCCACATATAAGGTCAGATAAATAAAACGATCACCAATTAATTTAAAATACATACAGTGATCTGCTTTTCTTTTGGTCAAGCCAAGTCCCAATATAAATGTATCAAATTTCTGATACGACATCCTTGGTGACTGTTTTAACCGATATAAAGACTTCTTTAACTTGCATACCAATTCTTTCTTACCCTTCACTGCAAAACCTTTAGGTTGCTTCATGTAGATCTCCTCTTCTAGATCCCCATGAAGAAATGTTGTCTTCACATCCATCTGTTCTACCTCAAAATCAAAAGTAGCAGAAACAGATAAAAGTAATCTAATAGAAGCTACGTTGGAAACAGGAGAAAAAATATCACCAAAATCAATTCCCGGCACCTGGGAATAACCTTTTGCTACCAACCGAGCTTTGTATTTCTCCACCTTTCCTTCTGCATTTGTCTTCTTCTTGAACACCCATTTGCTGCCAATGGGTTTCCTTCTAGTCGGCAACTCCACCAAATCCCAAGCCTCATTTTTGTACAAAGATGCCATTTCATCAACCATGGTCTCTCTCCAGAGTTTCCCATTCTCTGAATCTACTACTTCGTTCAAAGTTATGGGATCATCAGTAATAGATAAATCAAAATTTAAACAGAAAGCAGATGGACTATACCTTTCTGGCTGCCTTCTTTCTCGAACTGATCTTCTCACACCCGGAGTTTGTGGCTCTTCATCTTCTGATTCCTCCTCTGCTGTAGAGTCTGATTCTTCCTCCTTTAGCTCAAACTCTATCTTCTCAGGTTTCTTTGATGGGACTTCATGTTTAATAACATCTTTCACCTCTCTGAACACCACATCTTGGCTGTACACAACCTTCCTTGTTACTGGGTTCCAAATCTTATAACTCTTTAAACCATCCTTATACCCAATAAAGAGACACTTTTCAGATTTACTATCCAACTTGGTTCTTTTCTCCTTTGGAAGATCTACATATGCATCACATCCAAATACCCTTAGATGTGAAAGAGATGGTTTCTTACCAGTCCATACCTCTTTTGGTGTCTTATCTTCCAATGCTAATGAAGGTGATATGTTGACCAAGTAACATGCTGTCTCCACCGCCTCTGCCCAGAATTCTTGTCCTAACCTGGCACCACTGAGCATGCTTCTTTCCCTTTCCATCAACGTCTTGTTCATTCTTTCTAAAACTCCATTTTGCTCAGATGTGTATGGAGTATTATTCTGCCATGCTATACCACACTTCTTACAGAATTCTTCAAATTCCTTACTGCAAAACTCTCCACTGTTATCTATCCTCAACACCTTTATCTTCTTCTTTGTCTAGTTTTCCACTAGAGCCTTGAATTCTTTAAACCTGTCAAAGACTTCAGATTTATTCTTAAGGAAATATATCCATGTATTCCTTGAGAAGTCTGGTGAGCTCCAGTATTGTAGCAATAATGCTACAACTCCTGGGGCTTCCTGTCTCTCATTTTATCAACCCGGTAGTTCGTACAAACTTGGAAGCGACGGTGCTGTATGCACAAGTACTAGCTCTTGTCGCAGCTGTCACTTGGTCAGCTGGCACAAGTCCGCTAGGGCTCAAGCCAACTTCTATAGGCTCCCAGAAGAAGCTTGCTAATTGATGGATGAAAGCTATTCTCAAAGGAAAACTACTCTACCTGACAAAATGGACTGAAAGCAAATCAAAGCATGTAAACCTAGGAAACCCTAATTTAACTAGTCTAACCTCTACAATGCAAAGAATATGAATGAAACCTCTACCAATGCTGTTGTTACCTCTAATAAGTGAAAATGCATGGATCTAAGTTGCTTGCATCATAAAAGACATGTTTTTGTATTTTTCCTTGAAGTGTGTGGAATGATTGTGATTTTGTGCTAACTAGGGTTTGGTTGTGCAGATGGGATGGAGAAGGAAGGAAAGCGTGGGACAGGTTGGGGAGGCTAGGAGAGGTCCCTAGGGATCCTTAGCATCCATCCACAGAGGTTCCTCGCATTCAGATGCTCAACAACAGAGAGAGTGGCCTCCTACAGGATGGCTGCAGGGGATCCTACAGGATACTCTGGTTTCTACAGGATGTCTACAAATGGCTACAGGATGACCTACCGTGAGTGTTTGGCGTGATGGAGGAGTGATGAAATGGTAGAGGGAGATGTGTAAGGTAGGAATGAGGCTGGTGATGGCTGTAGAAGTGGAAGAATAGGATGGGAAGTGAGTGTAGGGAGTAGGGTGGAAGGTAAAGGGCTATGTCAACGAAAGGGCTAGAGAATGGAAGTACCTGAGGAGTGAAAGACTTTGGGAGATGGCAGAGCGGAGCAGGGATGAAATATGTGTTTGCATGCGTGATCAAGATGGAGGACGAAGTGATGGAACGAGAGAAAGCAGTGTAAGTGAAACAAATGCTTATGACTGTCACCAAACCGAAAATGCATTAACCTAAACTACCTATGCTTGTAAATTCAGTGAACGGCAATCCAAAACGCGAAGGAGAATGTGCATGAAGCTGTGGTAAAGGGGTGTGGTGCATGTGTGAATCATGTGGAAGCATCTAACATAACGTGACTGTGTTTGCAGCAACCATGAAATAAAGAAATGCGTATTTTTGGTGGTTAGTCATGGACTTCACTCCAATCCCAGATGAGACGGCAGTGAGCCTTAACAACCTTTTTGTTGGAGCTCCAATCGATTATATCTATCCTCTGCTACACTAAGCAAGTGGAAACAATATCACCATAAGCAGCTCCTATCTAACTCATGAAAAAGACCAACTTAACAACCTGTAATTCGAATTGCATGTGCAAATGAAAAGCTCAAAGTGCTGAAATGAAATGGAAACAACACTACAGCAGAGGGGATCTATGGCTCTCAGGTTGGGCCCTAACCTGAGAGCTATAGTCTCCTTAAGAAAACTCAGAACTAGATCAGAATCTGCCTTCTTTATTCATAATCTGATGTCATGCCAAATTGGCTTACAAAAAGGAACAAAAACTGAGCTGTGCTCCAAAATTACAATAGCAATACGAGAGTTTCAACAACCTATCTAAGGCTAAGGCCTCTATACTTATACAAAAACGATGATCCAACAAGTGTCCTTGATTTTAGGAGCTCAGCTGTCCAACTAGAGTTTAACTGTTGATCCTGTAGGACGGTCATAACTGCTGTTCCTGTAGAGCAGTTTATAACTGCTGTTCCTATAGAACAACTGGCTGCTTCTAAGCTCGGAGGGGAGATGGATTGGAGCTCGGAGTTCTTGGTGGGAATCACGAGCAATGTCCCTAAGACCGTGGACATCCTCTCCTAACAACCAGCAGTGCCACCTCATTGTCTCCTTGTCTCCTTTTTCGTTGTCTTTTGCTCCCTTTTAATGCCAAAACCTGGAATCATAATGCATTAGTCACGTAGATAGAGTGCCTACCCTTCTTCCTAAAAACAACATGAATAAACTAAGAAATTCATGCATAAGCAATAAAAAAATGAATGGTTTGAGCAAGTAGAATAGGCCAAAATGAGCCCAAATTGTACCAAAATTGGGGCTCATCATCACCCCCAGCTGAACCATTTGCTCATCCTTGAGCAACCTTGCTCCTGCTCCTTGTCCTTGGCCGGGGACTCGGGACCGGAACAGGCTCTTTCTTTTCTGCTTTTGATGGCCCTGCCTTCTCTGCTCCTGGTGGTGACGAGGGTGATGCTTCCTTCCCCTTTTCTATTTCCTTGAGTCGGGCTTCGGAAGGTGACTGGCCTATTTTTCGTGTCCAGGAAGTTATTTTTGGGCTCCCCTTTTCGGGGGTGGCTGATGTTTTAGAGGGGGTCCTTGCACTGGGTGAAGTAGGGACATCCCCTGAAGTGGTTTGGCTGCTGGGTGGAGGCTGTGGCTTGCTCGTGGTCATCCTCTTGCTTCTCCTGGCCTCAGGTGGTAGAGGGGTCTCCCTCTCCCTTTTCTCTTTCGGTTTTGGAGGTGTGCTGAGGGCAGCCAGTGCCCCTGCTGCCTCCTTTTCGAGAATGCCAACCCTCTCTTTCTTGCGGTTTTCTCTCTCGGAGCTCCTTGTAGAGGGCCCCTCCTTTTTAGATTTCGGGCTTCCTGTGGAAGACCCTACTTTGCCTGCTTCCGGGCCTCCTGTAGAAGATTCTTTCTTTGTCTTCAGACTCTCTATAGGAGGTTGTTTCTCAATGACCTTCGGGCCTCTTGTAGAAGACCCTCTTTCCAATCTCGGGCTTCTTGTAGAAGCCCCTGTCTCTGTCTTCGGGCTTCCTGTAGAAGCCTTTGTCTCCGTTTTTGGGCCTCCTGTAGAAGCCTGTTCTCCAACGATTTTCGGGCTTCCTATAGAAGCCTTGGTCGTTGCTCTTGGGCTTCCTATAGAAGCCTGCTCCTTACTGATCTTCGGGCTTCCTGTAGAAGCCTTGGTCTTTGTTTTCGGGCTTCCTGTAGAAGCCTGTGTTCGTGTTTTCGGGCTTCCTGTAGAAGTCAGTTTTTGCGTTCCTACAGATGCAACTCTCACCACCTTTTCTTGCTTGGCTGCATGGATTTTGCTTTTGGCTTTGACTGCAGGAGCTGACGAGGTGCTTGGGCTGGCAGGGACCACCTCAGTTTTGACTACCCTGCTTTTCAACCTCTTTTCCCTTGCTGACAGGATGGGGGTGTCCTCTTTTGCTCTGTCATCCTTTCCCTCCTCCTTCTTTCGTTCTTTCTTCTATGTTGGAGTTGAGACCTTTTGGCTTTTCCCTTTCTTACTCTCGGCTACGGGCTCTTCTTCTTCACCGCTAGAGGATCCCGTTTCCTCAAGCAACATTTGTATGTCCCCTTCTCTTGTTAAGTTCCTAAATGATTCCCATGTGAGGGGGACTTTATATGAGTGGAGAGCATCCTCCACAAGCAATTTTATTAACCCATGATGGGCTATCTGATCAGGGATTCCGTCCTTGAGCTTTGTAGAGGACTCCATCAAGGACTGCAATAAAAAGTAAGGAATGCTCAGCCTCTGTGCTGCAGGGAGGTCAATCTGGTGTCTTAGTTCATTGAGTAGCCTGAAGTGATACGCATATACGATGTTGTAACGACCCTCACAGGTGATATATTTCATAATTTGCAAACTGACTTCGTTCCATGGTGGCAACAGGCTTGTCCTTTTCACCCCATTTTTGTCCTCTGTGAATGATTCTTCAGGTGGGAAGAACTCCTTCTTTTCTTGCTGGATCTGCTTCCGCTCTTCTTTATCCCACGGCAGACCCATGGGCAGTTCTGTGATTCGACTTATATGCTCTGGGGTGAGTTGGAGGCTGAGACCTCTGAAGCTTATTGTGGCTAGTGTCTGGGATTTAGGCTTCAATGCCTGCAAGAATTCCTCGGCTACTTCATCATCGTAGCCCTGTAGCTTATCACAAAAAGGCATCCATTGTGCCCTGGTAAAGAGATCTACCACTGCTGGATTTCTCCTTAATCTGGTGGAATCTGTGGGTTCTCGCCTAATAAATCCACCCGGCATGATGCACAATTTTCTTAACCGGAGGTGGTGATGGTGGAAGAGAGTTTAGTTTCGGTGACAGAGTGCAGAACAATGCGTATAACCCGCAAAAATTTTACAACATAGTCTAACCACGCAACAATCCTGTAGAATTGCAGTAGGGGCACACAGACAGCAATTGGTCTACTTTCTCATTTACCCTGACAGTAACCGACAATCCTACCACCTTAAATGAGCAATTTGCATGAGAGGTCCAGTGTTACCTCGTTACTCGGCCACCTTTTTTCGTGAACACCCGCGTTCCTGTAGAAGACTGCGTCCTGTAGGACTGCGTTCCTGTAGAAACTGTTCCTGTAGGAACTGTTCCTGTAGGAGCAGTGTGCAAACTTCGGGGAGGACTGCAATTGGACTGCGGTTGAGGTGCGCTTCATTGGTGTTCAGTCAGCCGAAAGCTTGGCGTATCAACATGCAGAGGTATTAAGAAGAGTTACTCAAGTTTTGAAGTGGAGGTGGATGGATATACGCGCACAATCTAGCCGATTAGATTTTGAATCGGCGCAGCTCGTGGCGCGGAGGGTGAGCTGTCCCTGCCGGACCGTTGGGTGACATCACCCATCATCCGCCTGCACATTCACTTGCTGCCGCATTCATTCCCACAGATCTGCCGCCGCCCTTTTCGGTTAAACTCGTTTCTCGGTTGACGGGACTGATCTTCACATGCGTGTTGCGTGTTCCCTTTGTCATGGCTGCCACCCCATCATCTGACTATCCCTTCATTAGCCGACGTGGCCAGTCAACTGGCCTTACGGCCGCTCAACCATTCATTTCTACGCCATGCAAACAAATCAAAGTAATACTCATGCGATTTGATGGAAGGAAGGATTAGAACACTTACCTGCGCGCGTCTGCACATGATTTCAGTCTTTTGGACGACGGATCTACCTACTGCATGTGGCTTACACAGTCCCGGAGGCTCGTGGTTACAAGATGCTGGCGTTGTGGTGGACACTCTGGTTTCATGCGCCCGCGTGTTGCTTGCAGATGGTTGGGCGATGAATGGTATCCACTCCTGCAGGTTTGATTGCTACAGGATGCCCACGGGGGCCTTGTAACAGTCTCACCTCCTTGGGTGCACGCTACTTGATAATGGAGATGACCTTCTAATCGCGCTCCCGAAACTTCTGATGCTCGACATGGACATGGTATGAGCTCTCGGTGTTCATTCTCTTTGACAACTGATTTTTCCATGAGAACTCATTGATCTGGTTTGCTGGTGCAGGGTATCAGCGTCGTGCATGAGCCCAAAAGAGGCTTGCATGCGTCCACACCAACCCGTGGTCATCAGATCTGCTCATGAAACGAATTCTGGCTCGTTCTGAGCTTTTACAGGAAGTTTCCTGTAGAAGTACAGAGCTTCCTGTAGACAGGCAGCTCTTCCTGTAGAAATTTACACCTTCCTGTAGAAAATCTGCGTCTTCCTGTAGGAGACTCAGTTTATAATAAAAGTGCACATACCTTGAAGAACATAGGCATTCTTGGAGGAGGTGCTGGTGAGGTGTCCTGGTTGCATGATAAGGACTTCTGGCTTTGAGTTGAGAGGCTTCCTCTCCTCCATAGAACACCTGCAATCTACATGCAAATTTCACATAATGACTTATTGATTTTGTTTTTTTTGTTTTTGTTTTTTTCTTTCTTTTTTTTTTTTTTTTTTTTTTTGAAAGACAGCAGGGGTGCCTCAATGAGGTTTTCACCCCTACCACCTGCCTTAAGCGCCTCAGAGAGGTTTTCACTCAAGGATCTTTATCTCTTTTTTCTTTTTTTTTGAAAGATAGCAGGGGCGCCTCAATGAGGTTTTCACCCCTACCACCTGCCTTGGGTGCCTCAGAGAGGTTTTCACCCAAGGATCTTTATTATTTTTTTTTATTTTTTTTTAGATGCTTCAGGGTGTGCCCAAAGCAGGGGCAGGACCCTTCTCTATGACCAATACTGCCTTCTCCATTGTTTTGATGAACTCTTGTCTTGAGGGAGGCTTCCTGTAGATCTTCAATCGATGCCCATTGACAAGCATGGGAATGGCTTCCTCATCAATGGTTCGAATGAGGACGGATCCATTGTCATGACACTTTTCCACTGAATATGGTCCTAGCCATCTAGTTCTCAACTTCCCCTTGAAATCTTTGTATCTGGAATCATACAACAAAGCCCAATCTCCTGGCTGAAATTGCTTGTCATGGAGATGTTGGTCATGCCACACCTTCCTCTGAAGTTGAACCACTTCTGAGTGAAGGAGGGCCTGCATGCGGTGCTCATCCAGTCCATTCAGCTGCAACAACCTTTCTTGCTGTGCATGGCTGAGATCTAGGTCCAGCTGAGCTGCCATCCTCAAAGTGTTATACTCAAACTCAATGGACAACAAAGCTTTCTTCCCATAGACCAGCTCATAAGGTGTGAAACCGGTGGTGGTCTTCCAAGTGGTGTTGTAAGCCCATGTGGCTTCAACCAGGTGATCTGCCTAGTCCTTTCTGCTGCTGCTCACCACTTTAGTCAAGATCCCTTCTAATGCTCTATTGGTGACTTCCACCTACCCATTTGCTTGAGGATGATAGGGAGTGGAGGTTCTATGCTTGATCTTGTGATGAGATAGGAGATCTTCAACCAGGTGGGAGGTGAACTGGCTCCCTTGATCGGTGGCCAGCTCTCTTGGATAGCCAAACTTATAGAAGATGTTCTCTCTTAGGAACTCGGCCACTTTTTCTTCTGTTGGTGCTTTGATTGCTTTGGTCTCTGCCCACTTCGTCAGGTAGTCAGTGCACACAATGATGTAGGACCTTTGCCTCGAAGAGGGATTGATTGGACCCACAAAGTCCATGCCCCACTTCTCAAATGGCTCAAGAGTCACTTGAGGTTGGAGAGGCATCTCATCCCTTTTGGTCGGTTTCCCCATTCTTTGGCATTGGTGACACTGGCTGACATATCTTCTGACATCTTGATGAAGTGTGGGCCAATAGTAGCCTGCCTGCAGGATCTTGAAGGCAGTTCTCTTTGCTGCAAAATTTCCTCCACAAGGCCCATCATGACAGGTGAGGAGGATGTCAAAGACTTCCTCTTCCCTTACACAACGCCTTAAGATCTGATCGAGGCCAAGCTTGAACAGATTGCCCCCAATCCATGTAAATGAGGCACTCTTTCTGACGATTTTGCTCTTCTCTTTTGAAGAGAGGTGTGGAGGAAACTGAGCTGAAACAAGGTAGTTTACTATATCAGCAAACCATGGAGAGAGTACTGAGATAGAAAACAGATGCTCATCAGGCATCTGGTCATCCATCGTCCCATCTTCATCTGCAGACAAATCCAATCTAGACAAGAAGTCAGCAACAACATTTTCTCTCCCTGGTTTATCAACAATGGTTAGATCAAACTGCTGCAATAAAAGTAACCATCTAATAATACGAGCATTCACATCTGGTTTATTCATCAAATATCTAATAGCAGCATGGTCAGTATGTACAAAAGTCTGGTAACCAGTAATATAATGTCGGAACTTGTTCAGTGCATGGACCACAGCTAAGAATTCCTTCTCGGTTACAGTGTAATTCAGCTTCGCTTTGGACAAGTTTTTGCTAACGAAGTAAATGGCATATGGAAGTTTTTGCTCAACTTGTCCTAAGGCTGCACCTATGGCTTTGTTCGAGGCATCAGTGTGGATGTGGAAAGGTAGGGCCCAGTTTGGACCTCTCAAGATTGGTGCTAACACCAACTTGTCCTTTAACTCATTCAAACTCCACTGACAATCGTCAGTCCACTTAAACTCCACATCTTTTGCCAACAGACCAAACAATGGTGAGGCTAACTTGTTGAAGTCCTTAATGAATATCCGGTAGTATCCTGCTAATCCCAAGAAACTCCGGACATCCCTTACTTTTTGAGGAGGTGGAATCCTCTTGATGAGAGCAATTTTGTTGGGATCCACCTGCAATCCTTGGGAAGAAATGGTATGGCCTAGCACAGTCCCTTCAGTCATTAGGAATTCACATTTCTTGGGGCTAAGGGACAAGTTCATCTCGATGCACTTGGTTAGGACCTTTCCCAAGTTGGACAATGCTTCCTGGAAGTTGGCCCCATAAGGAGTAAAGTCATCCATGTATATTTCCACTGCATCATGGACCAACTCCGAGAAGATGCTCAAGACAGCTCTCTGAAAAGTAGCAGGAGCATTGCATAGCCCAAAGGGAAGGACTCGGTAGGCAAAGGTACCCCAAGGACAAGTGAAGGTGGTCTTATCTTGGTCTTCTGGGCTGATTTGGATTTGATTGTACCCGCTAAACCCATCCAGGAAAGAGAAGAACTTCTTTCCTGCCAGTCCATCCAACACTTGATCTATGAAAGGTAGAGGGAAATGGTCTTTCTTGGTAGCTTTGTTCAGCTCACGGTAATCTACACAGATCCTCCACTTCCCATTCTTCTTGGGAACCAACACTAGAGGGGACACCCATTCACTATCTGAGATGGGGTAGATGAATCCTGCATCCAACAGTTTCTGCAATTCTTCCTTGACAATGTCCTTAAGGGCTGGATTCATTCTCCTCTGGGGTTGCCTAACTCGTTTACAATCCTCTTTGATGTATATATGATGGGTACAGACCGAGGGATGGATTCCTTTGATCTCCTTATAGCTCCAAGCAAAAGCATCTAAGTGGCTGGCCAATAGGCTACACAACTCCTTCTCCTGGGAAGGAGATAGGGAGGAGCTGATCTTTAATGCTCTCTCAGGGCCGAACTCCACACTTTTGACTCTGGGAGTGACAGGGCTGGTTGTACAAAGGTCCACTAAGGTGCTAGCTTGGGCATCCTCCACCAACTTCTCTAAAGATAGTGCACTGGAAGGTGGATTCTGGATCAGGGTCTCAATCAAATCATCCTCGATAGGAGGGTCTCTTCTCGTGGTATCTAGGGTGCACAGAGGTGCATAGTACACCTCGTCTTCCTCTGCTTCCTCCAACCAGAGTTGTAAATCATGCTCTAAAGAAGGTTGGGCAGGAGGGTATAGGACTAGCTGCTTGGACATGGGACCATTTTTTATGGTCATGTTTCCTGCCCGACAACTTATGTAAGCATCTGCAGTAGCTAACCAAGGCCTTTCCAAGATGAGAGGATATCCAGTAAGCTTGGCCTTTGGTTGCAGAACCAGGAAGTCTGCAGGGTATTCCCAAGAATCAATAGAGACCAAGACATCCTCCACAATCCCTTCGGGAGTCACGGTGGAGCGATCTGCTAATTGCAGTACTGTCGAGGTCTTCCTCAAGGAACCCTGAAGGTTGAGTTTAAGCATGGTATCCCTGGTCATCACATTGATGGCTACCCCCAGATCAATCAAGGTGTGGGGGATAATGGTGCCATTGATGTGAACATCTACTACAGGACTTCCAGGATCTAGGTACTTTGGGCAGATGACTTGTCCTAGCATAAGGTCAGACAGCTGTCCTATGACATTGATAGTTGAGGTATCTTTCTTCCGTCTGCCTGGTTGTTTGAAACACTTCTCCTTAACCAGCTTGTTATATATTGGCACATCCTTGATGGCTTGGAGAAGTGGGATTTTTACACACAACTGCTTGAGCTCACCCAAAAGCTCATCTTCTTCTGGGTTAGGTTGTGTGGTGGCTGTTAGTCTCTCAGGAAAGGATGGAATAGCCTTTGGTTCACTCTCCTGATGGTTTTCCTCATCCTCTGGGGGAGGAGGTTGGCGATCTGGAAGAGTCTTTCCAGATCTAAGATTGATCTCCTGGATCTCCATAGCATAGGTAGGGCATGAGGTCTCCCCAGTATATACCTGCTGAGCCTATCTATTGTTGGGGTTCGGGTTTGGTTGAGCAGGCATCTGAGGTTGCCTTGGAGGAGCAGGAGGTAAAGGCTGAGGTTGAACTGGTGGTGGAGGCAAAATGGTAGGAGGAGTGTTGTATTGGGGCCTCCACCCCGACTGAGGAGCACTCCATTGAGGCTGCGACTGGGTATGTGAGTGATATGGATGAGAAGTAGGTTGGGTAGGGTACTGAGGTGGATAAGACCATGGAGGAGGCATGGACCAAGAAGGATGAGCAGGGGGACCCCAGGAAGGCATGGGAGTCGTGTGGTTGGGGTTGTAATAAGCTTGAGATGCCCCTTGTATCCCCTGCTGATAAGGTCTAGACCCTTGAGGCCTCCTTTGGTTGATGAAGTAGAGAGGTTCAGTGGGGGCTTCGGTTCCTTGGTACATGGCTTTAAACCCAGGTAAGGTTGGACACTGATTTGTTGGGTGGTCCTCCTCACAAACGAAACACACTTCAACCAAATGCAATGGACATTCGTTCTTAGGGTATCTTCTGGTGCACCTAGGACAAAAGACAGCCAAGGCTCTCTCAGCTTCTTCTTTCTTCTGCTGGATCCTGAATGTGTCCAGCTGCATGGCAATGGTCTGTCTCACCTCACTCTTAAGATCTTCTAATTGGTTTGTAAGCTCATGTTTGGAGAAAGGGACACCAGTGGAGAGGAGATTTCCTCTACCTCGTTTTCTAGCTGCCCTGAAATGATTTCGAAACACAGTCTTGATGTCCTCATAAGGCAGTTGGTAAATGTCCCCCCCAGCTAACATGTGAAGGGTGTCTAAGAGATCTTCAGGGACTCCTCGGAGTAGAACCAACTTGAGGGATTCAGGGTCAAGTGTGCACCTGGCCCATTTATAGCTAAGTTGGAACCTCTCCTCATAATCCTCTAAAGACTCATCATTCCTCATGGTAACTCGAAGGATCTCTCCCTTGGTTTCCTTGGACCTACAATAATCCCTATACTTGGTATTGAAGGCTTGCTGCATCTGAGCCCAAGTAGCGATGCTATTCCCAGGTAATCCCATGAACCAGCGTAGTGCTGC
This sequence comes from Pinus tabuliformis, assembly GCA_031772625.1. NCBI lineage: Eukaryota > Viridiplantae > Streptophyta > Pinopsida > Pinales > Pinaceae > Pinus > Pinus tabuliformis. The sequence goes on along the minus strand of CM062806.1, from coordinate 327,539,110 downwards.
ATCCTTAAGAGTGGAAGGGAAAAGCTTCAGCTTTTGCTCATCTTCAGTATAGTCATAGGTTCTACAAAGGACAGCAAACTAAAACAATAAGGTATCAGGATCCTCAGTGGTCAGTCCATGGAAGTGAGGCAAGGCGGAGGGGCTAATGTTTTTCATTTTCATATCTCCATTAGTCTCTCGGATGGGGAAAGCTCCTTCTATTCTCTCATCTTCTCTCCTATTATCAGCCATGGCTTCAGATGGAGTGGTCTCTAACTCTTCTTCTTCTATAGGGTCTTGGTATATCTCAGGATGTTCACCTATAGGTTCCTCTGGGTCACTGTCACCAAAGAAGAGAGAAGGGTGACTCAGTGATGTGGTGGGGTTGTTTGGTAGGAATTTGCCTGATCTATCTCGGTTCCTACGAGGCATGAAATGGAAAGGACTTTTCTTTTTTTGAGTGCTTTTGCTTTTTCTTTGGTACCTGCAAAACTGAAACAAAGTGATCTACAACTAACTATATCGCTCAAATGAAATTGCAGAATTGGAAAGTTAATCTAGGAAAGCAAGAAAAATTACTCTAGGAAAGCAAGAAATATTAGTCTAGGAAAGCAAGAAATATTAATCTAGGAAAGCAGGAAATGCTAATCTAGGAAAGCAGGAAATGCTAATCTAGGAAAGCAGGGAATATTAATCTAGGAAAGCAAGAAATGCTAATCTACTTTTGCAGAATGGAAATGAAATAAACTACTGAGCAGAAGTAAGAGTACGAAAGTAGAAGAAAAGCAACAATTACTAATACTCTGACGCTTCCCCGGCAACGGCGCCAAAAAGATGGTGAGCTCCAGTATTGTAGCAATAATGCTACAACTCCTGGGGCTTCCTGTCTCTCATTTTATCAACCGGGTAGTTCGTACAAACTTGGAAGCGACGGTGCTGTATGCACAAGTACTAGCACTTGTCGCAGCTGTCACTTGGTCAGTTGGCACAAGTTCTCTAGGGCTCAAGCCAACTTCTATAGGCTCTCAGAAGAAGCTTGCTAATTGATGGACGAAAGCTATTCTCAAAGGAAAACTACTCTACCTGACAAAATGGACTGAAAGCAAATCAAAGCATGTAAACCTAGGAAACCCTAATTTAACTAGTCTAACCTCTACAATGCAAAGAATATGAATGAAACCTCTACCAATGCTGTTGTTACCTCTAATAAGCGAAAATGCATGGATCTAAGCTGCTTGCATCATAAAAGACATGTTTTGGTATTTTTCCTTGAAGTGTGTGGAATGATTGTGATTTTGTGCTAACTAGGGTTTGGTTGTGCAGATGGGATGGAGAAGGAAGGAAAGCATGGGACAGGTTGGGGAGGCTAGGAGAGGTCCCTAGGGATCCTTAGCATCCATCCACAGAGGTTCATCGCATTCAGATGCTCAGCAACCGAGAGAGTGGCCTCCTACAGGATGGCTGCAGGGGATCCTACAGGATACTCTGGTTTCTACAGGATGTCTACAAATGGCTACAGGATAACCTACCGTGAGTGTTTGGCATGATGGAGGAGTGATGAAATGGTAGAGGGAGATGTGTAAGGTAGGAATGAGGCTGGTGATGGCTGTAGAAGTGGAAGAATAGGATGGGAAGTGAGTGTAGGGAGTAGGGTGGAAGGTAAAGGGCTATGTCAACGAAAGGGCTAGAGAATGGAAGTACGTGAGGAGTGAAAGACTTTGGGAGATGGCAGAGCGGAGCAGGGATGAAAGATGTGTTTGCATGCGTGATCAAGATGGAGGACGAAGTGATGGAACGAGAGAAAGCAGTGTAAGTGAAACAAATGCTTATGACTGTCACCAAACCGAAAATGCATTAACCTAAACTACCTATGCTTGTAAATTCAATGAACGGAAATCCAAAACGCGAAGGAGAATGTGCATGAAGTTGTGGTAAAGGAGTGTGGTGCAGGTGTGAATCATGTGGAAGCATCTAACATAACGTGACTGTGTTTGCAGCAACCATGAAATAAAGAAATGCGTATTTTTGGTGGTTAGTCATGGACTTCACTCCAATCCCAGATGAGACGGCAGTGAGCCTTAACAACCTTTTTGTTGGAGCTCCAATCGATTATATCTATCCTCTGCTACACTAAGCAAGTGGAAACAATTTCACCATAAGCAACTCCTATCTAACTCATGAAAAAGACCAACTTAACAACCTGTAATTCGAATTGCATGTGCAAATGAAAAGCTCAAAGTGCTGAAATGAAATGGAAACAACACTACAGCAGAGGGGATCTATGGCTCTCAGGTTGGGCCCTAACCTGAGAGCTATAGTCTCCTTAAGAAAACTCAGAACTAGATCAGAATCTGCCTTCTTTATTCATAATCTGATGTCATGCCAAATTGGCTTACAAAAAGGAACAAAAATTGAGCTGTGCTCCAAAATTACAATAGCAATACGAGAGTTTCAACAACCTATCTAAGGCTAAGGCCTCTATACTTATACAAAAACGATGTTCCAAAAAGTGTCCTTGATTTTAGGAGCTCGGCTGTCCAACTAGAGTTTAACTGCTGATCCTATAGGGCGGTCATAACTGTTGTTCCTGTAGAGCAGTTTATAACTGTTGTTCCTGTAGAACAGCTGGCTGCTTCTAAGCTCGGAGGGGAGATGGATTGGAGCTCGGAGTTCTTGGTGGGAATCATGAGGAATGTCCCTAAGACCGTGGACATCCTCTCCTAACAACCAGCAGTGCCACCTCATTGTCTCCTTGTCTCCTTTTTCGTTGTCTTTTGCTCCCTTTTAATGCCAAAACCTGGAATCATAATGCATTAGTCACGTAGATAGAGTGCCTACCCTTTTTCCTACAAACAACATGAATAAACTAAGAAATGCATGCATAAGCAATAAAAAAATGAATGGTTTGAGCAAGTAGAATAGGCCAAAATGAGCCCAAATTGTACCAAAATTGGGGCTCATCAAAGTCATCTATAAATGATATATATTACACAGGCTTACCTAGTGATGGAACCTTCACAGGTCCAAACACATCACTATGCATAAGCTCTAATATCTGTTTCATCCTCTTACCACAATAGGGGAAACTCGCCCGATTCTGCTTCCCATATACACAATTTTCACAGGAATCAAAATACAGAGAGCTATTATTCATACCTTCTACCATACATTTACCATGAAGTATTCAAAGGCCCTTCTCTCCAATATGTCCAAGATTTTGATGCCATAGCATGGTCTTCTCTCCAGAGACCACTAGATTTTCTGCTCCACTTTCAGGAACCACAGAACTATTGCACCCATCAACAACAATGCTACCTCGCATCTTATACAGAGTTCCAATCCAAACTCCCCACATCAATAACGGTTCTCCCTAAACCATCTTGTAGGTATCCTTCTTGAACATTGTCTTTACACCTGCATCATCCAGCTTGCTTACAGAAATCAGATTTCTGGCCAAATCAAGAATATGCAGAACACCCGGAAGTGTTCTCACCCTTCCACCTTGCACCTTCAACTTTAATTTTCCACTACCAATGATTCTAGCCTTCCTATCATCCCCCAAGAAGACATCACCACCATCATATTTCTCATACTCGTAGAACCACTCTTTATGGGGAGTGAAGTGAAAGGAAGCACCTCAGGCAACGAACCATGCCTCATGATCTACATGTGTACTTGAAGAAGCCAAGTACACATCCCCACCTTCATCTGAGGTGGTTTTCACCTCTAAAGAAGGAGAATCATCAAATCCCTTTCCTTTGTCAGAAGCTTTAGATTTACAGTCCCTTTTGTAGTGCCCTTCCTTTCCACATTTCTAGCACACCACCTTTACAGGTTTTCCTAGAGATTTAGATATCCAACTCGATGACTTATTTTTGTTTCTGTTCTAGGACCGTCCTCGTATAGAAAAGGCATCACCATTCTGGCTCTCCATATTTTTCCATCTCATCTCCTCCGTCAGCAAGGAAGATACTATTTCATCAAATTGCAAGGTAGTTGCATTGCTACCTATTGGAATAACTAGACTATCCCACGAATCTGGTAGAGAACACAACAAACTTATGCAATTATCTCCATCTGGAATTTTAATATCAATAGATAATAACTAACTTACCACAATATTAAATGCATTCAGAGGCTTTGTCATCAAATCTCCATCTTTCATCCTCAAGCTATACAACGTTTTTCATAGGAACAGTTTATTCACCAGAGACTTATATTGGTACAAAGTCCCTAGCTTGTCCCACAAATCCTTAGCCGTAGCTTCCCCTGATACATTCAGCAATACTGAATCTGAGACACATAATCATATTGTGCTCTTTGCCTTCCGATCCAACTTCTCCCATTCTTCATTAGACACTCTTGTTGGTTTAGTACCCAACCGTGATCCACTAATCTTTATCCACCAACAAATCCTCCATCTTGAGTTTCCACAACTCAAAACTCTAACCATTAAATTTGTTGATCTCTATCTTTCCACTTCTCGCCATCTTCTTTCACCACAAGAATTGATCTCGTAGATCTCCCACTGAACAGGGTCTACCACAAGCCCGAGCGAGACCCCTCAGCAACAAAGGAATCACCTTGAAGCCAAAACACCTCTGATACCAAATGTGGGTTCTAATCCTGTATAAAAATTACCTGCATATGAATTCTAAAACACAGAAAATAAACAATGTGAGAGAATAACACATAAAACACATATACACAGAGATTTTTCCCTGGATCCCAAAACCAAGACTACTAGATTGATTTTTCATTATGTTCCTCTCAATGTTACAACACATATTTATACATGCCGAAACATCCAATACCATGGACCAAAAACCATTGCGTCAAAAACCTTGGACCAGAAACCATTGCGTCCAAAACCATAGGTAGGTCTGCCCAACCTAATATAGGGTCCAAAAAAAAAATCCTGGGGCGCTTCCCTGGATCTCGTAGACGGGGGCTACCGGCCCCCCTCAAACCCCCCCCCCCCTACGCAATCGACATAATGAAGAGGGGGCTCGACCCCCCATCTAACCCACCGGTTAACTATGTGGGCTAGTCGTGGAAAGAATATAACACAACCCAACATGATCAACTTGGGCCTGAATGGCGTCAATATGGTCATTAATCGGTTACAGTTGGGCGGGGTCTGTACAGTCCTTTGTGCTGGCAAATAAGGGTTGTATTTGCTCTCTCATTGGATAGACCAAGTAATTCTTCAGCACCAGGCTTCCTAGCCAGTCATGGAATTTCTTCATTAGAGCGTAGCCATTAGTGAGGGCATCTGCTAAGGCTTGTTTGTTTGCTTCCCCTTCAGCAATTTTTCCCTCGACCGTCCTAATGTAGATCTCCACTGGGTCTGGCAGTCCAAACCTCACCATCTCCAACTTCTTCTTCATGTCGGCACTGGTAGCTACTAGGTTCAAGCATGTGGCATGGATGTGGTTGCAACATTTTACCAGCATGCACATTGTGATGTCCTCCAGTGCCTTTGTGTTTGCTTCAATGATTGTTGGCCACAATGTCCAAAACCACTGCGTGATTTGATCAATCAAGCCTTGCAAATTTGAATTTTCTTGCCATATGTGATGATGATCTTCTGTTACTTCCCACAAATACCTTTCTTGCTGTGCATGTTCCTTGGCCAGATCCTCATGGATCCTTTCAGCCCTATGCGCTACTTGCTATATAAATGTAAATAACTCGGCCGACAACCAGTGCTGGAGTGTGTCAGCCTGCATTGTATTGGGTTCAGGGAACTAATGTTGGATGGGTAGGCCACTGGAAATGGATTTTTCAGAGGGGGATAAGGGCAAATGAGCTTGGTGTGACCGCAGAGTGAATTGTGGAGTGGGCAGAATGATGGTAGGGTTTGGGACTATGAGCTTTATAGGGAAAGGTAGAAGGTACGGTTCAATCCTTCCTTCCTGTAGAATAGCATATAGGCTTCCCCCTTGTGGTGGCTCTCACCCAAGCATTGATGATGCAAGTGATGTTGGTTGCATTCTAGTGGCAGGAGAGGTGCCCTCTGTCTGCCTGGCTAACTAAACTTTCATTTCCACAGTCGTCTTTCATCAGCTTGCAAGGAGGGTTTCTAATAGGGTTGCAGAGGTGGAGGCTATGTGTGAGGAAGACTCCTACAACTGAGTTAAAGCAAAGGAAATGGTGGGGATCTCTTCAACTATAGGGTCTGCGGAGAATGAATGCTTGGTCTCGCAAGTAAGGTCGACAATCGAGGCTGGTGCGACAGTTTTCAGCTTTTTGGCAGCCTGACTCTGGAAAAAATGTTTTTTCTTTGGTTTGGGGACCGTAGGCTAGGAGGGACATTAGGCTATGTCGGTGGGGAGTTTCATGTCTAGCAGGGTTGTTATAATAGGATAAAACATGGTAGAGCATTGAAATTGAGTACGACAATTTTTCTCACCTAATTCGAAACTGGAAATCATTCATTTGAGTTCGAACATATTCTCCTCCATATGAAGCACGATTGGTTGGAGTTCATCATTGGATGGCTTCTTCCTACTTGTCTCTGCCACATCCCCCCTTGCGCTTGTTGCTTCAAGGCTCTGAAAAGATAGTTGTATTTCCCTTTTGTGATTTCACAGGCCACTCCCAGACATGATCCCACCTCTTTGTGCAGCGCTTCTGCCATTAGTACAAACCTATGCAACCTCATCTTAAACGTCTCTGCATGGACACACCGTGGCCTCAGGTAGGTGTGCATATGTGAGGCTCCGAACCAGAGCTCTTCTGAGAATTCATCTAGTAGAGCCTTTGGTATCCTCTTCGTTGACCTTATGGTCGCCAGCATCTACTTGTACCAATCCTTGAAAGCTATTTCATTTATCTCCTTCATGATGGGGTCTCCCAATGCCCTCCATGGGTTGTAACAGAGTTCTATTGTTTGGCCTTCAACTATGGTCACCACTTCCCTCTCCCTCGGCGGCTTCCACTTCCACATTTTCAACGACGTCAAAATGTACCAAAACATGAAACTAGTACCTCACCTGTACACATCTTCACAACCTTCAAATAGCTCGTTGAGAACAAATGCGAACTAGTTCAGTACCTCTCCTCGGCAACAATGTTCTGCCACTGGAATGGCATCCAACGTGCATTTGTTCTTCATAAAGTGATGCATTTTTTTTCTTGTTATGATGTAGCAGGCAAACCTGATGTCGACCTTTTTTATTATATCAAGCTTTGCTCCTCTCCCACCCTACTCAATCCCATATTTGGCATATATATTATCCTTAGACTACTTCTTAGCTCTCTTAGCCCCTGTCTGGAATGTTGTGCTAACTGCATTCCCTCCCATGGAAAATCTTGTTAGGTGACTAATATCCTCCACATGGATGGGATACTCCTTGTCCAACCACAGTGATCCTCCGTGCATCCTGCTCGCCAAAAGTTTGGTACACTACATTGCAGCGAATTGGGTGTTGAACACAGGTAAATTCCTCAAATGGAGTAACGTCAATCTCTGTAGCCCTTTAAACTCCTCCCTGACCCTAGAGTTCTTGGTGCGATCCTCCTTCTAGAAATCTTCTGCATAAACTTCTCCTTTCATGGCTGGGAATAGGAAATAGTCTGTAAAATCATTGTCGACGAAATTCGCCATGTCATATTTTCCATATAGGTTATCGACCACTACAATTATTTCATCTAATGTGTCCTGCAGGACAGATACAATTCCTTTCACAATCCATTTCACCTGTGATAAACAATCTGCACTTGAGCTTTCCTGCTTCTCTGTCTCTGCAACTATTCTTCGGAGCATCCCTTTAATTCTTCTGCTATCTGCAATTGAAGTTCTGGAATTCCTTTCATTATCCTACGAGTTATGTAGCTGGACCTAACATGACATTTCCTTACTGACTAGACCTTAGAAACTAATTACTCCAACAACATTCCCATGTGTTCTAGCTATACCTTATCATCGTCAGCCGACCTAGACATGACAAGCATGACGTGGACTGGGAAAGTACAGTGTGGGTTGCAAGGCGTATTTATTTTTTCATGATGGGGTTATTTATTAACTAATTTTGTACTTAATGGGAAAATATTTTTTGGCTCCTACTTTGACAGTTACATTATTAGTTACTTAATATGGAAATGGCTATCAGTACGATGGAAAGGATGGGTACAACGTGTGATCATAAAGTCTGGAAAAGTGCATGCCCATGTGTACCTTGCTAACTAGGATTACATGTGTCACTACTAAATCTATCTCTTCTTTCACCACCCCCTGACCACAAATGGGTTACGGCGTGCTGAAGTTGTTGCTACAACCTTATTACCCTTTTTCTCATTTTTATGACATGACTAGATTGAACCTAATGGCTTATTGTTTTATTTATTTTTAAATTATCTATTGCGAAAGGGCTTCAAGCGTGCACCATTCACCCATCCATGTAGTAGGACTACATCTAGTTGTGCGAGCCTTACTGCCCCTGAATCTTTGATTTCTGTGACTATACACAGGCCTAACTAGTGCATCTACAGTTTCCCTGGGAACTTATGGAACTTGTTGTCGTATAGGAGTACTTGTTCCCCTATTTCAAATGAATTCTTCCTGATATGCCTATGATGCCAAGCTTTTGTCCTTCTATACTCCATTGGCTGATGAAACTTGACCAAGAATTAGGTTTCATCATGTTCCAAAAGCTGACTCTATCTGTCCCACAAGGCTAAGTTGTTTGTCATTCCTGTGGCTTCAGATATGAGCATACTTGGTAATATAAATTCCATTGGACCCACAACTTCCCTTCCGTATACTAGCTGAAACAGAGTTTTATTATGAATTCTCTTTACTTTTTTCCTATATGCCCATAAAGTTGTAGGTATTCTTTCATCCCAGTCATCCCTATTGGCTGACACGACCTTTGTTAGCCCTTTCTCTAGGATTTTGTTGAATGCTTCCACTGTGCCATTGGCCTGTGGGTGATAGGGGCTACTCTTGTTATGCTAAATAATGAAGGTCCTCAACAGAGTCTCAATGGTTTCAATCAGAAAGTGTGTTCCCTGGTTGCTTGTGAGGCTCCTTGAGCATCCAAACCTTGAGACTATGTTCTAAAAAATAAACCTTGCAGTTGTTTCCGCTATACAGTCCTTGACGGCTGCTGCTTCTACCCATTGGGTGAGGTATTCTATTGTTGTTATTATGTATCTCACTCGTGAGTTCCTCGTCGGTGGTGTAATGGATCCAATGAAATCTACTACCCACTTGTCAAAGATTTGCACTATGTGGACAAGATGTAGAGGAAACTCGTCCCATCGCAAAGGCTTTTCGACCCTTTGACAAATGTCGCAACTCTTAGAAAATTCTTAAGAATCTTTTTGAATAGCTGGCCACTAGAGTCCTGCATGTAGTATCTTTCTTGTTGTGGCTTTACCTCCCACATGGCCTCCTGCAACCCCCGCATGACATTCCCATAGCACATAATTTCTTTCATGTTGGAGGGTGCTGCCTCAGTATTTGATCTAAGCCCATCTTGTAGAGGTGCCCTAAGATCAGCTGGTAATTTGCTTCCCTTACTACCAAGTGTCGTCTCTGTGCTACTCTATATCCTTCTGGGCAATGACCTGTTGTTAATAATGTGGCAATCTCTTCTAGGTGATCTGGTATTTCCTCTATTCTGAATAAGTCAATGTCAAGCAATCGATCATCCACTGCTCCTTCATTCTCCCCTGTCTCAAGTCACAAGAGGTGTTCTAGTCCCACATTCAGTCTGCCAAGTTGTATGACCACCTCGAACGTGAATTCCCAGAACAACAACAAACATCGACATATTCTCCCTTCTAGTACTGGTTTGTTTACCAAGTATTTGAGCGCAAAATGGTCTATAAATAATTTTAATGGCCCAATAAATAATGCCTGGATTTTTGGAGAGAATAAACCATTTCCAGGGCTTATCTCTTGGTTTTTTTATTGTTTCTCTCTATAGTTGTCATCTTTCTACTAGCATAGTACACTGGGTGGTCTATATTCTTCTCCCCTGGCTGCGTTAAGACTGCTCCCAACGCCATACCTGACGTGTCAATGTGCACATGGAACATTTTGTTCCAATCATGATATAAGAGTATAGGTGTACTTACGAGCCCTTCCTTTAACTTATTTAGAGTTGTATAACAATTCACGATCCAAAGGAACTACTCCGTTATCTTCAACATTTTTTCTAGTGGGGCTGCAATTGATGTGTAGTTCCTGATGAATTGTTAGTAGTACCTTGTATGACCCAAAGTTGATCTTAGTTGGTTTATGTTGCGTGGTGGTTCCATGTGGACAATTGCCACAAACTTCGCTGGGTCTACACCTATTGCATCCTTGCAGATGATATGGCCTAGTAGTGTTCCAAATGGGACTACGAAGATACATTTCTTGAGGTTTATAGAAATCTGAAATTACCTCCACCTTTCAAACATTACTCTTAATAATCTTGTATGTTGTTTTAACAGACTATACACTATTTGGTCATCCATGTACACCTCTAGAAACTTGTGAATATAGTCTCGAAATGCAGCTATGAGAATCCTTGTGAAGACTGCTGGTGCATTCTTTAGTCTGAATGGCATCACATTATATGCATATGACACCCACTCAATAGTGAATGTTGTTTTTATTTTATCCTCCTCAACTATTCAAACTTGGTGGTAGCCCAAAAATCCATCTGTGAACAAATAGGCTTCGTTCCCCACCACATTGTCTAGGACTTCATCACTAAAAGGCATCGGGAACCAGTCATGCACACATGCATTGTTAGGGCTTCTATAATCAACACATACTCTAATCTTGGTTGCATCCTTCTTGTTCTGTATGACTATGAGGCTTATTCACTAAGCTTCATGTACCGGGAATATAATTCCCGATTCTAACATTTTTTCAATCTCCTTATTAACTTTCTCCTTCACCCTTGGGTTTAATCTGTACAGTCTATGCTTTACCGGTCGGGTATCCAGTCTCAAAACAACCTTCATTTCCCCCATATTTCCTTTTATCCCCTTCAGCTCTGTTATTGAGGCTGTGAACAAGTCATGATATTCCTGTAGTAGGTCAAAAATCTCTTTTGTGGTTTGTTCATCCCAGTAGTCCCCCACAGATGCTATTTTGGGCTTATCCTCCATCCCATTTTTTTTTCCTTAGTTTCATTGGTAGAAGGTGGGAACCTCCTGTTGAGGGGCTTCCCTAGGTATCGCTCTCTCCTTCCGTTTCCCTGAAGGTTATATATCTTAGTCCACCCATCCTCCTCTAGCTCTACGTCCACCTTGTCACAGGTCGCATATCCTAGTGGCTCCATGTCATACAGATATTGCAGAAAATTTTCATCGGGCCCTCCTTCAACCAACGGCTCTAGGGTGAACAGAACCTACTTTATTGCATGGAGTGCCTCTGTCATGTGTCACTCGTCACCTCTGAATGAAAATTTGCTAACAAATTGTACCTTCAAAGCATCCCAATCTGTCTTCTATTTACGGAGCTCCTCTTATACATACCAAGCTCGCAGGACAGCTTTGAGGGTATGTATAAATGTGTGTACCCATTGATCCTTCAACATTCCTTGTCTCTTCCAATTGGTTATGCAATCCTCAATGTTCTTCTCAGGACTTGAATCCCTCTGGTACCTTGCATTATCTTGTGGTTGATGTTCCTCCTGGGAAAATCTTTCCTTCATGGCTTGCTTAATTCTCATCCATTCTCTTACTACATTGCTATAGGATAAAATGCACAGTGTATGGAGAATTAAGGTACCCTCAAGGGTCTTCCCGAGACCCTTCGCAGACTATAAGATTATCTACAGCCGTCACAAAGTTACATGCATGTCCATAAACATTAACTAACTATCAAAGCAAAACAGATGGATTACCTCAAGCCTCCATGTAGATTTGCTGGAGAGCACAATGCAACCAAGTGGAAATCCCCTGAGTCAACTATAAATCAAGTCCTGCACATAGAAGAGAGAAGCACAATCATAGCATACAAGTCTGATAACTAGTACATGAATATATAAAAGACATATAACTACACATAACTAAGCTACTCACGCTAAAAGGTATTGGACAAACAAGTAAATGAATGATAGTACCAACACCACGGAGTAGATAGTACAACTACAGTTCCATATTAATGTCAAAAGAGTGATTACAACCATCTGTTGCATCAGCCTTCCCTTACCCCTCCAGCTTCTCTCTCTCTCTCCCTTCTTACCAACTTCTTATGATTTGAGACAATGCCCAACAATCAAGTATGCTATCCTCTCAAATGATCTGACCTCCATCACCATAGCCTTAGCTTTACTTCTGTAGCAATCGAGTTAGGGTTGCCAAGTTCCTCCATGAGTCTCTTAGGGTAAAAGCAATGATGTTGCCATGATTTTGAGCTCTTTCCCATTTGCCTCCTTCATTAGGATTAGAAATCCCACAAATAGGTCGAACTTGAGATGTTTCCTTTCTTTTTTAAGTAAACTTAGGAGAAAATATCTAGATATTTATGAGTCAATTCTCTCCTTTGACCCTTATATTCTCACTAGGATCCACTAACGCTGTTCCTGAACTAACAACTAGAGTTAGTAAGGTCACTAACGCTCCCTTAATCTTACTAAGAAGCTTTATAAAGTAGGTTGTGATTGTTTAGCTAGCGTTAGTGTGGAAACAAGGCATGTGATCTTGGACTTTGCTTCAGCTATCATGTCTTTCCCCTCTAAGATTATGAGGGGGTCATTTTGTTGTATAACAGATGCTCCCTAAAGTATGAGATCAGACGCTGTGATGATGGCCGAAATACTTTACATAACTATGATTGTCCTTCTTCGACAAAAAGAGAGAGAGGATCGAGCTTTGTGTGGTATGGGAAACCTGATACAACACATGTATATATAACAACTAAAATCATGTCCTGAGTCGGGCATTCCCATGCTCAGTAGCTATGTCAGAGTAATTTTCTCACAAAAAGGGATATGACGATGTTGGCCGTTGTTAAGCACAATACAGATCCAATGTCATAATAGAATCATCCTGATGAGTTGTCTCCAAAAAACAATATACACAACTTGGGAGAGGAAACAAGGCTGAGTGATTCAAGCCTCTACCCAAGATCTTGATTTCCGCTTCACCGAACAACATAGATTGATACATGCGAATATATGCATTGATTCTAACATTGCACGAAATTGTCTGATTACCAGTCAATAATGAAGACCGTTAACAGACGTGAGGAAGGCCACCAAAAATGGTGATGGTCTCCAAGATGCACAATACAATCTAGGGAGTGTGAAAGACGTTTTTGTCATCGAACACTCATAGAATCGCCTAACCAGGAACCAATAATGAGAACTCCTGATCAAACACAAGGTGACTTGCCACTAATGTCTGCAAGTACCAAGGCACTAAATGTGTTTCTGGGCTGTCTTTCTAGATAGAGTGTTGAATTCGATAGGAAGATACTTGTGGAAAGGTAGGCAACAATGTGTCCTACATCAATCGACACGAAATGAGACAAGAATGATTTTTTTATTTGAGGAATCTTTGAGCAAGGGGTCAAAACGACGGAGGGCATGATGAAAGGATATGTTTGATGGGTTGATGGAGGAAACAAAACATTAACCCTTGAAAAATAGAAGGCACAATAATGGTTTTAACCATGTATCACTAGACTCATGAACACCAAAGAGTGTTAGGATACAGAGATGCAAGGAGATTAGGGTATTTAGGCTAAACTCATAGGATGGTAAGATTCACATTGAGAGGCCATCACAAGGAATGTTTATGTGAGGGAGTGCCATGTTCAAGGGAACGAATGCTGCCAAACCATGCTTTCTAATACTGAATGCAATTGTATCGTCTACTTTCCCTATCTAATTAAATTAGTGAGTCCAGATGGGTAAACTCATCGATCTTTTCATATTTTAAGAGTCTGAAAAGGACCGCAAAAAGAGCGACTCTATGCCCTATCTGATTAGTTTAATGAGTCCAGAGAGGTAAACCTCATCGATATTTTCATGTTTTAAGAGTCTGAAAAGGACCACAAAAAGAGCAACTCTATCATTCATCTGTGTAATTTAATGAGTCCAGATGAGATAATTCATCGATCTTTTCATGTTTTAATAGTTTGAAAAGGACTGCAAAAAGAGTGACTCTATACCTTGTCTATGTAATTTAATGAGTCCAAACGAGACAACTCAGTGGTCTTTTCATATTTATAGAGTCTGGAAAGATCGTAAAGAAATACTCCAAGGTGATCCCTTTGTCATAGTTTCTAACCGGGTGCGACAAAAGTTTAATAGTATACCCGGATCGGTTACTTTTCCGTGAGTTAATCTATTGAGACCGGATAAAGAGAAACCTATGCTCAATATATGTTGACATCATTACGAGTATGAGGAGATGGACTAAACTCAATTTTCGTCGTGGATTTTTAATGAGTCACGCGACGACAAACTCAATAGATTCATAAAATTTTAATGAGTCAAATGAATAAAACTCAAAGTATCTTTTTCCGTTTATTGAGCAAGAAAAAGAGGTAAAATAACTTCTCATTCCTTCTATGTATATTTAACGATCCCGAAGAAGGGAAAAAACTCAGGGATTTTTCGATTTAAGAGTGAGAAATGGTCCCAAAAAAGCAAGTGCTCTTTTTGCCGCCATAGATTTTAGCAAGCCTGGTGACAAAAACTCAGGATTTTCAGTTTAACAAGCAAGAAAAGTACCTAAAAGAATGCTTGGGTCATCTTTATAAATGTTTAACAAGCCTAAAGAAAAAACTTGGGATTTTTTTAGTTTTATGAGCGAGAAAAAAGTGCCTAAAAAGAATGCTCTAATGAATTTCTTAGTTTGATGAGCTAGAAAAAGAGCAAAAAAGAGTTGCTCAGACCATCGTCGTATATGTTTAACTAGTCCAATGATGACAAACTCGGGGATTTTTTAGTTCAAGAACGAGAAAACATCCCATAAAAGAACATGCTCATATCTTCTTTGTAGTATTTTAATGAGCCCAAAGAAGGAGACTCGAGGTTTTTCGAATTAACGAGCAAGAAAAATACCATAAAAAGAATGCTCGCTCTTCTTCATGGTAGTTTAATGAGACTGAAGAAGGAGACTCGAGGATTTCTCAGATTAAAGAGTAAGAAAAATACCATAAGAAGAATGCCCGATATTCCTTGATCTCATGCTTGAAAATAGAAGGGTCTATGCCATGCATTTCCTCATAAGACCAAGGGAAAACATCGCGAAAGTCCTTAAAAGGGTAAGGGAAGCTTTCAATTTCCTCAGGATTGCATTTGGCTCCAATCTGTATATTTTCCGTGATACCTATATTGACTGAAATATCGATGATAAATTTTTTTGAAATATTATCCATGTTTCCTTCCGTGTTCAAAGTTTGGATAGTTGTATATGGTGAGGAAACGATTTCAGGTGTGTCAAGTGACAGGATTTGAAGAGGCATCATGTCTGAATTAGATATCGAAACACGATGGTGCGAGTCCTCCCAAGGTCGCTCTTCTAAACTCATGATTTCTCGAATATCTTCGTCCGTAGGTCAGACTTGATTGAGTGGATCGAAAGAAGGAGCATTTATGGAAGGGGCATTGGTACCGTTGGTCGTAACCAAAATGACCAGAGATTCCAATGTAGATTGAATGGCTTGGTAGGCCAATTCAGTTGGTGATAGCGGCATTTTTTCTGCGTAAGTGTCAATGTTTGAAGGGGCCGGTAGGATCCATGGATCAGTATGTTCATGAGGAATGGATGAAAGCATATTGACCGTCTATGGAACCTTGGGTGGTTGAAGATGGAAACAACCCATTAGGGAAGAAGCCTTCAGAAGACCAGCACCGATACTGATGTAAGAGTCAGGTACACCACCCACTGAGGGTTAAGAATTGCTAGGGAATGGGGAGTAATCTGGGGTGCAAAAGGACAGCTGGTACACTATGACTATCTTTCCATCCAAGGGAAATAGGATGATGTGAAAGACCGAAGATAAAATGGAATTCATGGCATAAGTCCAATTGCAGCCCAAAATCAGATTATAGTCAAGTTTATGATCCATGACTTCAATATCCATCGTTACAGTTTTCCCACTCAAAGTGATGGGGTAGCTAGCTAGGTAACCTTTTGGAATAAAGGTGTGGCCGTCAAAAGCATTAAGGGAATTCGATGGTAGGGATAGGGTTGGAGAATCTAGAGCGAGCCAACATGAAGCCAACATGATGCAGGTAGAAGCACCTTCGTCGATGACAATTCTAAGTATACCTTTACCTTTCAAAAAGATTTGCACCTGAAATGCAAGCTGGTGGGAAAGGGGAGGTTTACACTTTTCTATGTCAAAAATTGCAAGCATGGAATCCTGTGGGTCAATACCACCAATGGACAAAAAGAAAATCTTTCCTTTGTGTTGGACATGTTTGTAATACTTCGATAGCTGACATAGTCGATGGCACTTGCGCCAAGTCTTCTACAATGCTGTAGTTTCTGGTGGAACGTACAGATGTATTTTGCGTTGTGCGTTGAAGTGCCCCTTTTGGGGGCTGAATGACAAAGTCAGCAATCCGCCTATTGATATGAAAATCATTAGGTGGTGGTGGGTTTTCACTTGAGGAAGGTTCCTCTGCATGAGCGACAGGAGCTCCATGAGATTTGGACCTTGTTTGTAGATCTACCATTTCAAAGGTGTAAATGGTAGAGGGTCCTTCACCAACTGAAGGATGTTGTGAACCACTGTAGCCCCCTTGTGGGGGTTGGGGTTGGTTTGTAATGGGTGTTGCTACTGCTGAGTGGGGAAAGGATTATTAAGGATAGCAGGGGTCCTACCAATATCCTTTTTAGCAATAAAGTCTGTGCATTCTTGAAGACGCAGACAACGATAGGTCATGTGGTCTTCAACACATATTTTGCAGGGGAATATGGCAGGTTTATCCTTTCCATTGTCAGGAGGCACAACTACCTTATGCTTTTGGTTTTGCTGCTTTGTTGACAGCTCCTCAGAAGGAGTGGTATTTTTCTTATTCTTCTTGTTCTTAACACCGGGGTTTTGCATAGACTGCACAAGGTTTATTGCAGTGGTAGGAAGAGCAGTTGTTTTGGTAGTGTGGTCCACTAGCATCTGGTCAATGTGACCACTGAGTTTTTTTACAGTAGCCTGAGAGGTTGCATTGATAATCCCATCGGCATGTGCTCCACGGTGCTGAGTAGTGGAAGCATTGGAGTTGCGAGGGGAATTGGGAATTACATCGTAAAGAGTGCCAGACTGTGAATATATTAGATCCAAGTGTTGAGCATGACGTATGGATTGGTCTTCTATGACCGCACCACCTAAGGTGACATCCTTAGTGATTTGGGGGAGTAGGGACTTGCAGGACCAGTCTGCTAAGAGATAGTCTGGGAGGGGCACTTTAACTAACCTCTGCCTATGTCTCCATTCATGTATATGATCAGAGATCTAGGTGGCGGTATCCTAACGTAATGAAGTGAGGAGCTCTATCCCAGTCTCATAGCAGATGGGTAGATGGAAGTGCTTTAGAAATTCCATCGCTAGAGCATCAAAGGTATTTATTGACGCGCGTGGTAACTCAATGTACCATTTAGTTGCATTTCCAGTGAGGGTGCAGGGAAAAAGACGTAACCAGACACTATCATCCACCATGGGGTTAGAAACACACAAAAGATGATAGGTGGTGATATGGGTGCCCAGATCCTCCCCTTGTTTCCCTTCGAACTTGGGGATGTTTGTTGGTATTTTATGTGAGATTGGCAGCCAGAGTAAGTTATGATAGATGGGGTCATTTATAAGTTTATACAAGTCAGGGATATCCAACGTTGCCAAGAAAGGTAGAGGATGTGATGCCCCCAACTCAGACCAAGTCGATGACATATGACTTGAGGATCCTTACGGTCCTCCCATCGTTTGAGTCCTAATATTATACATAGGCTGCGTGGTATAGTAGTTTCCTTAGGGTATGGCATTGTAATGTGTGTTTCCATGGGGATTTTGATGTTGTGGTATAGCATTTCCCCTAGGATAAGTGGTGCCCCCTTGACTCATTTGATATTGTGAGTAGGGTACCCCCATGGATTGGTTGGGTCATCCTTGAGGACTCTTGCCCACCATAGAACTAACCATCTATCCTTGATTGACATAAGGAGTGCTCATGTCAATCAATGACTGACCATGCATGCCTGAAAATGTAGGGGGAACAGTTACATTCCTGACTGATATATGCATATTGGGAGTGCTCCCAGATACTTGAATTTGGGGGATAGAACTGTATAATGGATGCCAACCATATTGTTGGTTGAATGGACCCACGCTAACTGTGCTATATTGAGCGTTATCAGGAGCGCTTTATGTAGCACTTGTCAAAGGTATAGAGTTTGACACTAAAGGGGTGGAACCTGGCATAGGCTGGGTTCCATTCATGGAGGATGTCATGTGAGGGTTTTTACCTGGGACAAATGGGATAGCAGGGTTTGCCATTAACGGTGTGGTGGTGACTATCGACTGGGGAAGTGGTGGGGGACCAAAAGTGTCCACAAAGTTCCACGACATGTTACTTATTGACGGGATGGATGGAAATGTTCCAACTGAAGAAACATGGAGTACAGGTGCCGCAAGAACCAAGAGTGGGTCCAATAGATTCGTGAGTA
Organism: Pinus tabuliformis; assembly: GCA_031772625.1. Classification (NCBI taxonomy): domain Eukaryota; kingdom Viridiplantae; phylum Streptophyta; class Pinopsida; order Pinales; family Pinaceae; genus Pinus; species Pinus tabuliformis. The sequence continues at coordinate 327,520,501 of CM062806.1, read as the reverse complement.
GAGAGTTAAAGGGAGGATGATATCCTATAGTAAAGAAATCCTCCAGTAAACTTGAATCATCAGTTGTCTAAACTGATCCCCTGTGAGATCTTGGAGACTGATTTCTCGAAGATGGGGAATCTGGTTCAATGGAGCTCAGCGGATCTTCCACAGTGAGTGGAGGAAGTCCTAACAATCATCTAGATTAATGATGAGGGTTGGATGTAGCCATGGTGACCATTAATTTTTACCAATAAATTTTATTGTGATATTTGTTAAAGTCCCAATGATAACACTCGGGTGCGTAAAAATAAAAAATATATACTAAGTTGATCAATTAGCAAATAGAGGGAAATGAACCTATCTGATAAGCACCGATCACTGGAGATGAAACCCAGTATGACAATGAATAATGGAGAGGGCTGGCGAAATGTACAGTTATGGTTACTCTAGAGCTTCACCTGAACCTCAGATTAAGGGGCCAAGTACTCTCGTGAAGACGAGCATCCTCTCAAAAACTGAAGACAGAGTAGGTCCGTCTGTGTTAGGTACCAGGGTAGCCCGCCCCAGTCACCTTGTGTAAGTCCCTAAAAAAGTTCACCACTAAGGATACCTCGGATCACATACACCACTAGGGGGAACATAGTTGCAGACAATATGTTGTGTGGGCAAGATATATGAGTCCCCAACTTAGCTCTGAAATCCCCGAAGGGATCCCCAATACATAGAATACCCAAAGGAGTTCTAAGAGAAGGCAGGATATCTTCACTTACAGTCCAATGTTGTCTCGTATCTAGCTCCGCTTTTACTGGAGTGGTCCCGGTAGTATGAGTACAAAAGGAATTTTCTCTCTTTTAATGACACTAGTTTTGATTTCTGATCTTGGGCAGTTTACTCACACTGCCTATCCCAAGATCCTAGCGTGAACTAATGTTTGCTTGCTCAATAAAGAGTTACTAATTGATTTTAGGTAAATTTTATGTGTACTTTTTTAGTGTCTTCTGTAGGGGTGTTGACGTATGATGTGTGGTGGGACTCTGACTCAAAAATTCATGCAAAATACAATGCTTTGAAAATATTCAATTCGATGAAATCAGTTGTATTCTACAAGTGAGAATATTTCACATATTCATATTTGTTCCATGCATCCTAGTCATTAATACACATGCATAACCAACAGAAATCTTTCTGATGCTTTCTAACAACTATTAAGAAACCAAAATAAAGAAGATTTTAACCAACTAAGCAGAAGAATGAATAAAAGAATTGATGATTTTTCTTTGATAAAAAACTTTTAAGAAAGGAAAAAAACTTATTTCCTAAAAAAAATCTTTTAGGACACCGATCTTGCTAACATTATGTAGTTACAGATCCTCTTTCAGTCCATGAGCAGGCTTCCCATCCCTTTGAGTTTGCAGACACAACTGTAGTTCAAGATTTTGGGGGACTGACGCTCTGTAATAGTGGCCACAGAGAGTTACTGGGTCCACTAATGCTCTTTTTGTGCAGACACAGGGCTTTATACAGCACTGTTTAGTCTACTAACCTGTGTTAGTGTGGGAAAAGAGCTAAAAATAGGGTTTTTAGGATCAGATCCAAGGCTCAATATATGAAAGCAGAATGCAGCAAGGTTTTGGTGGGTCGGAAAGGGAATGCAGAAGTATAGGGAGGTCTTAGAAGAAGGAGGAAACTGACAACTCTCTGAGTTAACCAGGAACTAGATGTATAGTCCCCAGCAGAGTTTCCAATTCTGCTATAGGATAAAATGCACGGTGTCTGGAGAATGAAGGTACCCTCAAGGGTCTTCCCGGGACCCTTACCACACTGTAAGATTATGTACAGCCGTTACGAAGTTACCTGCATGTCCATAAACATTAACTAACTATCAAAGAAAAATAGATGGATTACCTCAAGCCTCCATTTAGATTTGTTGGAGAGCACAATGCAGCCAAGTGGAAATCCCCTGAGCCGACTCTAGATTAAGTCCTACACATAGAAGAGACAAGCAAAATCATAGCATACAACTCTGATAACTACTACATGAATATATAAAAGACATCTAATTACACATAAATAAGCTACTCATGCTAAAAGGTATTGGACAAACAAGTAAATGAATGATAGTACCAACACCATGGAGTAGATAGTACAACTGTAGTTCTATATTAATGTCGAAAGAGTGACTACAACCATCTATTGCATCAGCCTTCCCTTACCCATCCATCTTCTCTCTCTCTCCCCCTTCTTACCAACTTCTTATGATTTGAGACAATACTCAACAATCAAGTATGTTATCCTTTCAAATGATCTAACCTCCATCACCATAGCCCTAGCTTTTCTTATGTAGCAATCGAGTTAGGTTTGCTAAGTTCCTCCATGAGTCTCTTAGGGTAAAAGAAATGATTTTGCCATGCTTTTGAGCTCTTTCCCATTTGCCTCCTTCAGGATTAGAAATCCCAAAAATAGGTCAAAATCGAGATGTTTCCTTTCTTTTCTGAGTAAACATGGGAGAAAATATCTAGATATTTATGAGTCAATTCACTCCTTTGACCATTAGATGCTCACTAGGATCCACTAACGTTGTTCCCAAGCTAACAACTAGAGTTAGTATGGTCACTAACGCTCCCTTAAGCTTACTGAGAAGCTTTATAAAGTAGGTTGTCAGTGTTTATCTAGCATTAGTGTGGATACAAGGCATGTGATCTTGGTCTTTGCTTCAACTATCATTTCTTTCCCCTCTGCGCTGATGAGGGGGTTATTTTTCTGTATAACATGCATTATGGTGTGTCTTCCACCATCTTGTCAGTGATTCCATGAGGGAGATATCAAGAAAGGGAATTTTTTTATCCTCTATTATTTCCTAGTCTATCCTGTTCAAGAAGGCGTCCACTGGTTCAAGGCCATAATATTTGGGATAGTTGCCCATCTCCGTTCCTATCCAATTTACTTGGGTTACCATTGCACAACTTCTAGTGTTTAGTTCATACCTGCCTTGCTTCCATGCATCCCACGCATCTTCTACTCCGGTCTCTGAGCTTTGGATACTTCCCCAACTGACGAAGCCTCCTCCCATGGGATTTATATATTCTTCCCTCTTCCCTGTTGTGCGCGTGTAAAGTTGGTCTAGCATTCCTGGTTCATCCTTTTCATTTATTGACTCTGTGAACCTAGGTCCTTGATAGGGGTCCAAGGGTTGGATCACCCTCAATTCTTCTACTTCGAAAATCATCATTTCTTTATTTAGGCCTATGAAAACATAGTTGTCATAGGCCCAATCGATCCCAAGGAGTGCCAGGTATGGGTCCTTATCCCCCATGATGTCAATCACCTCGAATTCAGTGTGCACCTTCACCCCCACCACATTGACTTCCACGTTATCCAACCTCCCAATGGTCAGTATACAATATAGATTTTCCATCCTTAGTTGAATTGGCGAGTATTTTAGTTGTGGCTTCCCTATTTCCTCCCATGTTTTTCTAGGTAGGATGTTTACTTCTGACCCCATGTCTAACATTGTGTCCCTTATCTGGAATCCTACAACCTGTGCATTGATTTAGAACTCCTTGCCATTTCTCCTCTTGTTCCTTTTCACACTTCTGGAGTTCTTTTCTGGAAAATCTGCGAGTGATCCCTCCACTTCCCCTTCTTCTATGGATAGCACAACCTTCAAACCTTTCTGCAGCTCCTTTGACATGCCTTCATCCTCAACAATCTTCAGGAATAGTTTAAACCATTCTTCAATCATTTGGCCACACTCAAGTACATGATCCTGCCATTTTTGGTTGTCTCTCTTCTCGGTCATCCCCTTGAATAGTTTAGCTACCTCATGCTAATACTTCTTTTGGCGTTTAGGTTGATATACTTTCTCTTGAGATGTTGCTTTAACAATCAAGGGTGGGTCCATTGTACTATGATCCTCCCCCATCCTCTTTCCTCCTCGGGTAACTATAATAATATTGGTTGCGGGAAGACCGTCATCAGTCTGTGGTTCAATATTAACCAAGTTATCCCCCCTCTGCCTCGTCCTTTCCTCCCACTTTGCAATGAGTTCTAAAAAATCCTCTGTGGTGTGGGTATTAATCCTACACTGTGAGCACCAAGGTCTCCTTAGGATTAGGCATTCCCTAGCTACATGCCTTTCTTGGTCACAATTGTAACACCTCATGGGCCCTCTTCCCCCATTTCTCCCTCCTAGTGCATTTCCTCCTTATCCTCCCCGATTCGACTCATTAATTTTGAACGTAGACCTGTCCAGCCATTTTGCTAGAGCATCCAGTGCTCTGCACTGATCACTGTGATGCATTGTAGATGTGCAAAACTCACAGTAGTTGTTATTGGGGACGTTGGAGTATTTCTGCAGTATTGGACACATCTATGGCAGGTGTTTGTATGCTCTATATATCTCACAAAATTCTTAGCTATTCCTTCAAAGAAAGCTCCTTGTGCTCCTATTGCTGCAACTCCTGTAGTTTTCGGGGCCCCTGACGACCCCGTGACTCCCCCTAGATGATTAATCCCTCACAACCTGGGGCACTCTGTTGCAACATGCCCTTCCACCATGCAGTGGGTGCACCATACATTGGGTCTGGCTAGTCGTACTGGCTGAAGATCCTTCAGTTTCTCTGTTAACACTGTGATCTGGTTCTAGAGACCCATGATCAATGGGTCTTGAAAGCTCGTCCCTCCCCTATATTTATGAGGATACCCAACCATGGCCTATATTTGGGATGCTTGCTCCAATGCATCTTGAAGGGTTCCAATTTTCTATTGCGTGAGCGGCGTCCTAGTTAGGGGAAAGAGTGCCTTGATAAACTAGTCACGCTGGTGATTTGGGTCCACGGTGTAACTCAACTTTTCAATGGCATCCTTAAACCTCTGCATGAGCACCCATGCTTTCTCACCCCCCTTTTAATTTCCCACGGCTTAGAAAGCCCCTGCTGGTCTGTCTAAGGTACTTTGAATTCATGCACAAATCCTCTCTTGATATCATCTATCATGGGTTTTTGGTTCTGCTCTGCAAATTTTATAAACTAGCACAAATCCCTCTCCCTTAGCATGGTCTAGAATTCCACTATCCTAGCATTGTCTAGAGTTTGATGCACTCTCCAACTGGCTTCATAGAGATACCAGTGTTGCTCCAAATCCTCGTTCCCCTTCCCACGAGTTCTAGATATCTGGTAAAAGACCCCGCCATACTGACTTGGCTGTAAGCTAATAGCACAAACCCCTTATTCCCAGGCTACTCGAATCCCTGCAATCCTAAGTTACTGATACTACTGGCTCCTTTTTTTCTCCCAATATTAAAAATGGCTTTGTATTTCTCACGTGCACTATGTACCCATACTCCCTTGGCTAAGACAATAACAAATTCCTCCAGATTGTAATAAGGTACCAAGGGAAGATCGGGGGAAATACCACCGGTGTCTTGGGGATATTTCTGTTGATTCTTAATGGATACTTCTCCTTCATTAAATAATCTCCTCATTGCATCACCCATGTCTCCTTATCTTTCCTCTCCATACCCACTCGGCCTCTACTCTTGTGATCCACCTTCCGCAACCTGTAGGGAAGGTTCCTCTTCATTCCCATGACTCATATGTCTCCCATCACCGTTTTCGCTCTACCCAGCATCTTCCTTTCCCCTCTTCTTGACTCGAGGTTTTCCCATCACCGCTCCTACTTGGTGGGGGCCCATCCTCCTCTTCCCCAGAGTCTTAATCACTCTCATCTAGGGAAAATTTTAAGAACCACCCTAAATTTATATGTATAATAAATGGGCTAATCCCCATGATACATAGGAAAAATGGGAGGCGATTTTATCAATAATATAATATGTATATATAATTTTTTTGGCAAATCTCTCACCAGATTATATTATCTTGTACAATGACAGATAATCTTTCACTGAATTATAAAATCTAGTAAGATCTTGGCAAATCTTTTACTGAATAATAAAACATTATGAAGTCTTGGCAAATGTTTTGTTAAAGTATGAAACCATATATGATAATAAGAAAACATATTCATTAAACTGTAATATACTAACATACATGTTTGGAAAAAAGAAACATAATTTTCTCTTCCTAGAAACAATGTTCCAAGTTTCAGTGGTCATGTTTGTCAAGGTTCTTACAATACACTCTTTCATATCCTTCTATTAGTTTTGATAATATTCCACAACAAAGTTCTTGTAGGTGTTGATATTCACAACGAGTTTTTTCAAGGTAGGAGAGATTAATCTTTTCTCGACAACTTTTGTCAAGCTACCACTTTTTTCAAGTTATCAAATTTCTTTCTTATTCCATAGACTCCAACTGCGAGATAAAAAAACACATCAAGTTTGTTTACCCCAACACGCCAACAAGTAGCAAGTCCCAACTATATTATAGAAGAAAATATTAGGTATCCCAAAGGCTTGAAGGGGATCTAATTGAAAGAAGTGACCATTGTGAGAATCATTCCAATCAATATATGAATATATAAATGTAGATTTATTATGATTTGAATTGGAAATATTCAATTAAATAATAAAATTTAATTACATCTCTCCCAATATAAATTGCTTATTAGCATAATTCAATACCCTCAGAGGTCTCGCATTTTTTAACAGCTTTGTAGCATGTAAATTAATTTCATTTTTGGTGAACAGTCTCCACCTTTTAGGAAAATATGGTGCAATGGATCCAACCCCTATAGATCATCAGGATAAACTAAGAATAGCACAGAAGATGAAAGGTTGTAAAAACCAACTTATTTTTCAAACAACTAATCCAACATCAGTACCTAAACTTTTTCATGAATATATCATATTGAGAATGTTTGAAAAATGGTGAGAAATCTTCTGCGAGGGTGATGTGGAAAGAGTGATAAGGTTTCATTGTTTTGAATTTTTTTTTTGTTAAATAAGAAAAAGTTAAAAACCAATATTAATGGAGATATTGGTATTTTTACTAAATTTTGTGAAGTGACTAAATGTAGCTTTAACCATTCACCTTAAGATGTTTTTACAATATAATTTCCTAAGTCTATTTAATATCTTCATTATCATAAAAGCCAACCTATATCCATCTTAACTCCACATCTACCACTCTTAGGGGATGAAATCTATTTATCCCTCTGAGGACTTGGTAGACCCATAATTAAGATGGACCTAAGATGATAGAATTTCCCCTTTAAATAGTCTATTCTGACATGAATACCATGGTATTACCATGGGTCAATACCATGGGTAATCATGAACTTGGAGCTTAAAAATTACTATTAGTAATTTATAAAAATTAATAAAATTAATAATTGATTTTTATTTATTTTTTATTTTAACCAAGTTAAAATGTTTAACATACATTAAATTACAACATCCATTTTTACTCTTCATCCACAGAGGGATCAAATAATTTTTCACTTCATGCTAGTTTTCATATCACGATATTTGATCCCTGTCGGGGCCTAGTAGATCCAGAGTAAAGATGGATCTACACTGGTTTAATTCCCCCATTTAAATAGGCCACACTCCACATGAATACCATGGGTCAATGCCATGTGCCATTTTTATTTTTATTAATACTAATATTAAGGTTAATAATGTTTTTTTCGCATGGTATTAATAATAATCTAGCCCATGGTATTTGGCCCATAGTATTTTGCCCATAGGTTTCACCTAAATATAACGCATTTTTTGAGTGTTCGTAAATATAAGGTGACTTATGGAGTAAATATAAAAAATTGTTTTATTTGTTTACCATAGCTCTCGTTTATTTATATTTTTGTTAATTTACCATACCTCTTTCACAAATATGGTATTTGGCCCATAGGATTAACTTAAATAAAACCTCTTTTTTGAGCCTTCATAAATAGAAAGAGGGTTATGGACTAAATATAAAAAGAGGTTTTATTTATTTACCATACGTCTAGTTTATTTATATTTTTATTTATTTACCATACCTCTCATTTATTTATATTTTATTAATTTACCATACGTCTTTCATAAATATGGTATTTGGCCCATAGGATTCACTTAAATAAAACCTATTCTTGAAAATTACAGCTAACGGAAGGTTGTAACTCCTAATTTCAAGTGCTAAATTGACCTTTTTTACCCTCTCCCTTAAAATAAGGTAGGCTATTTAAGGCGATTTGTAAAAATGTACTATGATACAAAATATTAGCCCACTAAAAATTTAAAACCCCTTAATTTCACCTAAGGGCGAACATTCGCCCCTAAAATTTTCCATGCTCTCGTCTGCCACTTATCCACTAGTAGTGCTCTCCTATGCACTCTACAATCTCTAGCTTTCTTCAATTCTTCTACATCCATCCCTTCAGTAGCATCTCTATTCCTCAACTGGTAGCATTCCCCCCTCTACGTCCTTCCCTTGGTACTAGGGTTTTACGCTGCCATCCCCGCAATGTGAGAGGGTAGTAATCCTTCTTCTACCATAAACATATTAATCCACATTGGTACTTCCTTCATTAACCTTCCTCTTAATCTGGAGCCGAATACAGCTTCTTCCTTTGAGAAACACTAATAACTCTTCGCTGCAAACTCGACTACATGTCTTTCCACCGTAGTCTTTACCCAAAAATCGATTACTTTAGTCAGATCATTTTCTAGTTGTTGGAGTAGTGTGATATCTGATGGAGTCCAGCTACGGTGAACTATCATCAATCCCCTTGACTGGTTCTACCCCTTTAGCCTTCTTAATGAATTATAAAGGTCTTCTGGAAACTTGCACCAAAATATCTCATATTGATCATTAGTTCCATCGCCGTATCCCCTCACTTACCTTGTCGATCGGTTGATTTTATGGGTAGATTGCTCTACTACAAACTCGTCTACTTTATGATTCCACCAATCTCTGATCTCTCTCTTGAATATCCTCAACACCTTTTTCTGAACTAGTTATTGTAACTTCAGGTCCTGGCAACAGAACCATTTGTTTTCATGGAAGAGTCATCAGGGAGAAAAGACCCTGGATTCGGGTGCAAAGGTCCAGCAATGATTCGGCGTAGTCTATGACAACATCAGAATTTTCACCTTACCCAAAGGGTAAGGAGTCTCGCTCGAGGCATGTTGTGACCGGCAGTAAGAAAGGTTCAACATGGGATCAAGGGAGCACCACCCAGGGCATCATCCAATAATAAATATGTATTCATTACAAATGAAACAAAGGTAGTAGCATAATAATGATTACAAAAGAACTACTAAATACATGCATTTGATGGGACATTTAATTTTTTTAGAAACTCATCACATTAGGGGATCCATACATATCATGATTCGCAACCAGTCTAGATTTATTTCTATTAACTTAACATTAAAATAGTACAACATAAATTCGGCATTCACCACAAGAAACTACAAGGAATACCTGGATCAGATCCATGGGTTTGATCTCAGCCTCAAGGGCCCACTTTTCCTGAAATCCTGCATCTTGCTATCTCTCTGCCACAACCAAATGTCTGCTCACCAACTCCAACAGCCTTGCCAACTATCTCATTAACCAGCCAACCTCTCTTTTATTTTGGCCCTTTCCTTGTCTATTCCTTTCTTCCGCCTGGACTAATAGTTCTTGCTCAGCTTCTCTTTCACCTTCCCACCCACTCAGCTGCCTTTGTCTTCTATTGGCATCTTGCCACAACCCTTGATCAATGGCCTGTTCCTGCCTTACTATCCAGATGACTCTTCCGCAAGCTAATCGTTGCTGCCACTCACTTCCTTCTCATCCTTTGGTCAACCAAAATTGATCAAAACGTTTTCAAAATTAAATGAAGGCCCAAACATAGACGCACCCTTGATCCCAAATCACTCAAGTTATTCCTTCTCAGAGGAATCAGAGAGGACATGGTGGAAACCCTCAACATGCTATCTCAGGGAGACATCTATTAGTTACACTATGAAGACATCAAAACAGTGTTCAAAAACCATTCTAGGGCTGCTACGAAGAAGGGTAGGGCTAGTCAAGCTTTGTTTAGTTCCTCTCCCTCCATAACATCCATCAAGAATGAAATTGGAAACATGTTAGAGGAAGTTAAAATTGAAATGTTTCATACCTTTTCTTTGCAAATTGATACCATGCAGAAAAAGAGGAGACAAGAGCAAGTAGAGAGGGCCTTAGCTATCTTTTTCCCTAAATTCACTAGAAGGCACCCCCCATAAATGAATGTCCATAATGCTATAAAGGAATCCTCGGTCTGTGAGGAAAACCATGCCATAGATAAGTTCCCTTCTTTTCCTGGATTGGAAGTTGTATACAAAGGGGAAGGAGGTGAGGCTGAGAAACTCTATTTCATCAATCAAAGGAGGCCTAAAGGACCCCAGCCATACTAGCAGGGCATGCAAGGTGCATCCTACTCTTATTACCATCCCAACCAGAATGTACCCTTGCCACCTTGATACTATTCCACTCATTCGTCATGGTCCACACCTCCTTCTTGTCCATATGCACCCCAATATCCTCCCTGACTTGCCAATCAACCATTTCAGCCATATGCTTCTCCACATCCTCAATGGAATAACCCATCCCAAGGGTGGAGGCCTCAACTCAACCAGCCTCCTACTTTACTGCCTCCACCTCCATCTCAACAATAACTTACTCATCCTACTCCACCCAAGAAACCTTAGATGCCTACTCAACCCAATCTGAACCTGAATAACAAGAAGCACAACAGGTCTATATTGGAGAGACGTATTACCCTACCTATGTTGTGGAGATTCAAGAAATCAACCTAAGGTCTGGAAGAGTGCTCCTAGATAACCAACCTCTATATCCACCTGAGAATCTTGGAGAGGGAAATAAAGAGAGTAACCCTCAAATAAACCCACCTCCTTTTGCTGAGAGAGTGATCCATTCCAAAAGTCACACTTGAAAAGAGACTAAAATTTTGAGAGAATTGAATAATATCTATGTTAAAATTCCATCCAAGCTATCAAGGATGTTCCCATCTACAATAATCTTATCAAATAGAAATGTTTCAAACATCCTAGGAGGATAAATAAAGACACCACCACCATCAATGTTATTAGTCAATTATCTAACTTGATGTTGGGGAGAGTGATTTGCTGAAAATATCTAGACCCTAGAAGTCCTGTGGTAGATGTACAGATTGATTTCATCATTTTCCCTCACACCTTGATTGATGTTGGGGCTACCATCATTGTGGTGACTAAAGAAGCCATGCTAAAGCTAAAACCTCCAAGGATCCTTGAGAAATACCACTACAATGCTACAACTTGTAAATATATCTATAGTAGCTGCAAAGGGAGTTGTTGAGGATGTAATGGTCCCCATTGACTCCTGGCAGTATCCTACTGACATCTTGGTTCTCCAGCCCAAAAGCAGATTCAGTGGTTATCCTCTCATCCTTGGAAGACAATGGCTAGCCACTGTCAATTCTTAGATAAGTTGCAAGGCTTGGAACATGACCATTAAGAATGGGTATTTGTCCAAACAATTGGTATTGTATAACCCTCTTTCTCAGCCATCCATTGAGCATGATTTACCCATATGGTTGGAGAAAGAGGAGGAATATTAAGTGTGTCATACAACATCCCATCCAATCTGTACCCTAGATATTGTTATAAGAGGGGGGAAACCTGATGAAGATGACCTCATTTACCAAATCCTCCTGAACCAACCCTCCAATATTGTGCCTCTTGATGAGATTGTGAAGGAATCTGAGGTTAATCCTTGGACTGAGTTACGGCTAGTTGACCCAAGTCATGAACATGTCAAAATTGTATAATTTGGTCCATCTAGAACCTTGAAGATTAACCCCTCTCTCTCAGCCAACCAAGAAGAGAAGTTGTGCAAAATTGATCCGGATTTAAATAGGAACACAACAAATTATAGAGATAACCATAAACACAAAGATGCAATGGAAATAATACTTCATTTCATTAATGTAAAATACTGAAATATGTTTACAAACCGAGATGAAAATAAACCAGCTAGGACGATGGTAGCTTATCTCTGAGAAGAGATGTGGCGGCTACATGCCTCTGAACTATGTTTCAATGAGGCTCGAAGGCCTTTTTATTGTTGAGAAACAATGGCAAACCCTAAACATCCAAAAACCTAACCCTAGAAGATGAAACGCCAAACTGTGGGCCCTATTTGGGTAAATTGGTACATAAACTTCCCGGGGTCGTAACTTTGGCATATGATCTCCGTTTGACGTGCACAATATCTCCTTAGAAAGATGTATCCGAGAAATAAAACTTTGGGAAGAGAAACATTGATCCATGGACCCATGTTGTTCCCAGTTTTCCCAAAAAATGTCATTTAGGGCCTCAAAATGGCTCCAGAAGTTCAGACCTAAAAAGCTGCTAAAAATAGTAAACTGTGTTACAATTAAGGAAACTGAAAAGCTAAAAGAAATAATGGTGGGGTCCAAGTGGACTTGGTGGGTGGCCACCAACATCCACCTGGATCATTCCTCCCCCCTTAGGAAGAAATGGTCCCCATTATGTTGAGTTCCTCCATGAGATGAGGAAACTTCTGTTGAACTTGGTCCCTGGTGAAGGAGTTGGCCTGCTTTGACAACTCGATATAGTTGGATATTCTATTGGCGAGTGTGCTTGATCTGTGTGTCCATGATCCGATTAGTTGCAACTTGTTCCATTCAATCTGGATTTAACTCTATGGGTGTGAGTTGTTCTCCAATGTCGGATGTGTCTAGTAATGGTGGGAAGTATGGCCAAAGGTGGTCCACATTGAACACTGGGTGCATGCCAAGGAATGGGAGAATGCTAAGCTTAAATGCATTGTCTCCCACAACCTTGGTAATGGTGTAAGGACCATATCGGAGTGGTCTGAGTTTCTAATAGGCTCCAATAAGGTGTTCCTTTTGCAAATGCAACCAGACTTTGTTGCCCACCTAAAACTTGTGTGGAACCCAATGTTGATCATGTCTCTACTTGTACTTGGCATTTGATTTCTCGAGAATGTCATCAATCTGCTGGTGAATATATTGGATGTGCTCAATGAAGTTGTTTGCCTTATCTATTTTGGATTGGACATGAGCTGAATCTGCGTGAGTAGATACAAATGGCATGGCCACATCAATGGGACATAGTGGCTGGAATCCCAAGCCCACCTAAAAATGGTTGTGGCTAGTTGAGTTGTGGAGAGCCCAGTTGTAGCTGTGCTGAACATAGGGGAGGCTCTTGTCCCATGTCCGTGGATGATTTGAGTTGTACATGCGTAGAATGTGTACGATCATCCTGTTGACAACCTCTGTCTGGCCATCAGTTTGAGGATGGAAGGTTGTGGACTTAGTGATTTTGGTGTCCAGAATCGACCAGAGACTCGACCAAAATGTATTGAGGAACCTACTGTCCTGATCTGAGATGATAGACTGTGGGATCCCAAAGTGTACCCACACTCATTCAAAGAAGAGTTTAGTATTGGCTTCTGCTGTGATATTCTTCTTGTAGGCTGCCATAATGGCCATCTTAAAGAACCTATCGATGACCACAAAAACACAGTCGTTTCCATACTTAGTGGAAGGAAGGCCTGACATGTAATCCATGGAGATGGATTCCCAAGGTCGACTCGGGGTAGGCAGTGGGGTATAGAGGCCTTGCTTCTTGATGGTCAGTTTGGAAATGGCGCAGACAGTGGATGATCTTATGTATATCCTGACATCCTGTCGAAGATTCGACCAATAGAAATACTTCTGCAGTACTACCACCATTTTCTCGACCCCGAAATGCCCAATAGCCCGAGTGTAGTGTGCTTCCCAAATCATCTTGGCACGCTCGCTTGAAGGAACACAAACGTGACTTAGGTGGCACAACAGGGCATCCTGGAGGTGAAAATTTGGAACAATCTTACCCTCCAAGAGTGTTTGATATGTGTGTCTGAATTCGGGGTCACTTTTGTAGAGAAGTGGCCAATTAGAAGTCTCGTGTCCACAATAGTTGAGAACGGTGGTTAATGCCATGATCGGTGGTCGACTGAGGCAATTTGCAACATTATTGGTGCTGGCCTACTTATACTTGATATTCAAATGGAACTTTTGTAGGTATGTGGACAACTTCTGATGGCGATCATTCTGCAATTTCCCTTAGGTCTGTATGAACTGCAAGGGATGGTGGTCTGTGTGGATGAATGTTTCCTTCCCCAAAATGTAATGCTTCCATTGTCGGTAGGCCTGCACAATGAAATACATCTCTTTTTCATAAGTGGGATACTTCCACACTATGTCTGAAAGTGTCTCACTGTGATATGCCACTGGATGCCCGTGTTGAGTAGGGACTACCCCAATAGCATAGTCAGAGGCATATATCTCTACCTCAAATGGTTGTTGCAAGTCTGGTAATGCGAGCACTGGTGCCGAGTAGAGGCGATATTTCAACTTTGTGAATGCCTTCTGTTGAGATTCAGACCAAAATAATTTTGCTTTCGCTCCTCCCTTAATGACTTGTCTCAAGGGCCAAGTGATATGAGAAAATCCCAACATGAACCTATGGTAGAAGTTGGCAAGACCTAGAAAGTTGCAGAGCTCTGTCAGAGTGGTTGGAGATGGCCAATCCCGATTGACTTGGATCTTGGATGGATCCACATGCACCCCATGTTCATCAATAATGTATCCCAGATACTAAACCTAGGTCATGCCAAAAGTGCATTTCTCCAAATTGGCACATAACTTGTGTTGCCGTAGTGTTTGGAGAACTTCTCGGATGTGGTGGAGGTGCTCTTCCCAACTATGGATGAAGATCAGGATGTCATCCAAGTATACCACTACAAATGACTTGGTGAATGGCCGCAAGATGTCATCCATTAGCCTCATGAAGGTTGTAGGAGAATTTTTCAATCCAAAAGGAATAACCAACCATTCAAAAAGGCCCTCCTTGGCTTTGAAGGAAGTCTTTCACACATCAGAGGGTTCGATTGGTACCTGGTGATATCCTGACTTCAAATCGATCTTGCTGAAATATTTTGACCCCTTCAGTTGGTCCAGGAGGTCATCAATCCATTAGATCGAGTACCTATTATGGACAGTGATCTTGTTCAACGCCCGACAGTCAATATAGAGTCTCCAAGTCCCATCCTTCCTCTATAGCAACATGATCAGGCTCCCACAGGGTGATGAACTCGGATGGCTGTGACCTTTCTACAGTAGTTACTGAATCTGCCTCTTGATTTCATTATTCTCTAGAGCGAAGCGCTAATAGATTGGTCCATCAGGCAGTGGCGCACCTGCGGTAGATCGATGGAGTGCTTGAACTGACAGTGCAAAGGAACCCCTATGGGGGAGGTGAAGATGTCCTCGTACTCCTTCACAACCTTGTCCATCTGTAGTTGTCGTGTGGAGGGGCCCTATATGGAGGTCGTGGTCACCATCTTCTTCTTTCCTTGAGGGCGTATCATCAGGAAAACAAATTTCTCAGCTTTGGAAATGAGCTTACTACATTGTTTTGCAATAACAAAAGAGATGGCGGTATGCAGTGCTAACTCCAGTGTCTTGTACAAATTATTTCCCAAAGTAACAATAACAGCACGGGGCCTTGATTCATACACAGCATGTCACTTTCACAAGTATGGTTGTCCTAATAATACATCACAAACTTCAAGGGGAGCAATGTCACTCAATACCTCATCCGTGAAGGGCTTGATATTGTATGGAAGGCGACACTATTGGCTCACACGAAGATCCCGTCCTTGGTGAAGCCTTCCAATGGTGTATGGTTATGGAAGTGTTGTGGTCAGTAAGCCCAGCCACTTCACGATCTCTATCGAAATGAGGTTCTTTTGGCTCACGTTGTCGACAATGAACTGTAGCGGGGAGCCCTTTACTAACATCTGGGAGTGGAAGAGATGCTCCTCCTCCTTTGGATCTTCGGGTTCCTCCTTATGGATCTTCGTGATCGCAACGGCGACGTTGGGTTTCGCATTGATAATATGCTTCCCTTTGTCATTCCCCTTGTTGGGTTCTGACTCAGAGCTAGAACATGCATCTAATTCTGAAACCTTTAGCTCAGTCACCAGTGACTGCTTGGCCCAACACTCACTTGTGTTGTGAGTGGATCGGTTATGGAACTCGCACCACTTTCCCGTGTCCTTTTTCGGCTTCACAGTGCTATTATTTCCTTGCAACTTTGGTGGGTTGTCTTGGGCCACCCTGCCTTGGCTTTGTCCTTTGTTCTACAGTTTTTGGGCACCTTTCCCTTGCTTCAGATTCGCAGATCCAAAGTCTTGCTTCTTCTATTTAAACTTTTGCTCGACCTTGACGGCATATCGGTATGCTGCACCGAGCGAGGAGATGTTAAGGAATTCTATTTCTTCCTAGATGTACTTGTGAAAGTAGCCAAGGTATTTGAGTATCAAATGTTGCTTCGAATCCTTGATACCCAACTTTGTGTGAAGGGTATTGTTATCGGGAAATCTAGTGTCTATTCAAAGCTGCTAGTCCCACTAAGATGGGTAGCTCTCTTAGAAACAAACAAATTAAACTCACTTGTTTTTCCTTTACGAGAGAGAGATGAGAAAGAAGCAGAGAGTACCAACCTTAGTCTTCTGTTTGGCTCCTTTCTTGTTTCCTTTCCCCTTTAACAGAATCTCACCACTGCTTCCTTACTTGTCCCGCTTCAAAGGGCACCTGTAGATTCACAGCAGCGTAATACCATCAAAGCATAAAGATCTTTCACTGTAAACAATATAGGATCAGATATATATTGACCATTCAAATGCATATACCAACACAATACTTAGAGATACACAAGAATATGGAGGAAAACTCAAATAGATTTATTAGTAAAAGTAGTAGAAGAGAGGATTACAACCACTTGTTCTGACCCAGCGCCATCCTCCTAGCTTGAAAGCCCTCTTCACCTCACACAAAGCAAGATCACCCAACAATGTCTTCAAAGAGAAACCAACAACACCTCTTTGCAAATCACCCAATTCCAACCTCTGGATCTGTGGGATGAGGGATCCATTTATAGATATTTGCAGGGTGGTGAGTCATCTTCTGGGATTTTGATTAGTGTCATCTCTCTGATAGTTCTTGGTTCCACTTGGAGATTTCATGATCTCCTACTCATCCTTGGGTGAATTCAGGGAGGCAAGTGTCAAATGAGTAGCTTCTAGAAGATTCTCAGGGTCTCCAACTAGCAAATTACTTGTGCCATTTATCTGGTCTCACTCATCGCACCCTACAGAAGGGCTTTCCAGTATGCATCACACTTTTTGCATGTGGCAGGTGAGATGCATCGCACCCTTTACACTGGGCAGTCTGTATGGTCCTGCTTTGACCAGTTTTGAGTGGTTTTTCTTGGAAAACTTCTGGGAGATGATGTAATCAGCTGACCTTGCTCCTTTAGGGTATGAAACAACACTTTTACAGACATAGAAGCCCTTGGTTTATGGACATATGTGATTTGGGTTGCAGTGCCCAAATATGTCTATTACAGTTTCCCCCTAAAGCATGAGGTAATAAATCTTTTGATGTCGGGTGAAATGCTTTATAATGAGGATCCGAGGTTTTTCACACTGGAAGGTGACTTGTAATAAGATATGATACAATACATTATCTTCATAATATTTTCATGATCTAGTTGAGGTGGGCATTCCCATGCTCAATTTGATAAATTCATTTTCATGCACATAGGACAGACAACCGTCTGTGTGCAGACTGATGATCCTGGGAGAGCCATCATCCCTTAGTTTGGATGATTATCTGTGCAGCGATGATGTACATTTGATGTCTTTATTTTTCTGAATATATCGTAGCCCGGATGGACGAAACTAGATCCAGGGTCTTCAAAACTCGTTCAATCTTCGCCCGAAAGTACAAGTCAATCCATGTGAAAAGATGTTCTGATGTCAAACATGGAAGGAAATCACCTGATTAATAGCCAATGATGTAAGCTATTAACAGAAGCGAGAGGAATCATCGATGATGATGATGACCCTGAAGGTACTGCAGTACAATTCACGTGGTGTGAATACATGAGTTGATGTTGAACACCACACAAAATCTTTTTGTCGAAGGCCATTAGTGTAAACCTGTTGTTGGAAGTGAGAAACTTACCATTGAGGCATGCAAGCTTCAAAGTACTGGAAGGGTTGTCCCTAGGTTGGCTTCTTGGATAATGAGCTGATGTCGACAAGAAGTGACCTGTCATAGGAGGGCATTAATGGATCCCACATCTATGACAGAGAATGGAGAAAATGGTTTTGTAGAGGTGAAAACGATCTGATGATACAAGGTTTAGGGTGGCAGTCATGAAAGAATGAAGCGTGAAGGTATTGTAGTGGATGAGACACAAGCTGGGTAGGTGAATTCTCTGAGTGACTTCTATTGAACATATCAGTGACACTGAAATGGATTGGTAGCATTAATCCCAAAAGTGGATGGTACGGTGGACCAATGGTGATATGACCGGTGAACGGAATAACCGAACTCGACTCAATCATGGTGATGGAGTGAAAGTGTCATGTTCAAGAGCGACCTGCTACCAATAAAGTTTCTTCAAGTTTTCTTCCCAATTTTCCCCAGTCATTTCTGACTAGTACCTCTTTATTTTTGTCAAGCTTGAGGAGGATAACATATTCTTGTTCTATAATTTTCCCTTCAGGCAAACCTGTCACTATGTTTTAACGAGCCTAGAGACAGTGAAACTCGCTCTTTTCTGAATGGAACGGTTTGTCGCTATTGTTTTAACAAGTTTAATGACAAGGATAACTCGGTCCTTTTCAATTTTAGAGAGTCTGAAAAGAGACGAAAAGAAAACTTGACTATTCCTTTTTCGTAATATAATCCCTTAAGTCTGAAAAAGTATAAAATAATGTGAAAGGGATGACTTTTTGATAGTTTTAACTAGCCGAACAAGACAAACGCTCGATCTTTTTGTGTAGTAATCCCTCAGGTCCAAAAAGATTAAAATCTAGAGGAGGGATAGCACTTCCAATTACTTTAATGAGCTAGAGAGGCCAATTGCTCGACAATCTTTTCATATTTTATGAGTCAGATGAAAAGAGCTTAAAGGAGACTCATTTTTTGAGTAACAAGTGATGTTTTCAGATAGCAGCTGGTTCCAGGTAAGGTTTGGAACTTTCTAATCACGACAGTGTAAAGAAGGTGGCTAATAGGATCACTCGTCGCAGTTATTCCTCAAAAGGGGTAAACAATCAAATGGAGGTGAATGATTGGCTAAAACAAAGTGGAGGTGATGGTAAGAGCACGACCAAGGCTCAAAAGCTGATGATAATCATTCACAATGGTTATTTACCAGAGGTGGGTTCATTTTTTAATGAGCATAAACGTTGGTGGAACATATGCTCATTGCTAGGTTTAATTTTTAACGAGCTTCAACTTCGCATAAAACTGCTCGTGCCAGTCGTATAAAAAGGATGTCTCAGCGATAGGTTCATTTTTTCAGGAGCTTTCACCATTCGAAATTATGCTCCGACTCCTTTTATTATGTAAGCTAGGAATGATCAATCATATGAGTTTAAAGGGTTAAGAACCTACAAACTAAGAAAATAAATGGTCGTTTTTCACTTTCACACAAAAAGGTTTGCATGCCCCCAGGTATAGCGAAGTAGAGTTTCCCAGGTTACCCCTCAATTTGCAGACAAAACACTTGTTCTATCGGGAAAGGCCTACCTTCTCCAGGTTACCCTTCAATTTGTAGACAAAACATTTGTTCTATCGGGAAAGGCCTACCTTCTAACAGAGGTATCTTATTCCGGTCTAATCCCATTTTCCTAAACGGACGAGTGTGTCAGACCAGTCATATATCCTATGCGGAAACCTACCCTATACCTGAAGTTTCCCTTCCAAAGCAGACTAGGGTGCATGCCCCCTGGGTTTCAGTCTTGACCATCGAATCACTCACACTCATCAGGTGGATGGACTGGAGATTGATGAGACATTCCTTGCGCAAAAATACCTGTTAGGGATGGCATTTGACTATTAGCTATGTGTGAACTGGGGAATGAAAGTTGGTCTATGAGCTGGACCACTCTGCCTTCATGCGAAAAACGCATTACTCGAAAGAGTGAGGAGATGATGGCTCCCATGCTATAAATGTAGTCACGCCCAAGGAGTAGATTGTAATCTAAAGGTCCTTGGACTACCATTATGTTCAGATAAACAGTTTTCCTTCTCAAGGTTATAGGCAAACTTGGAAGGATCCCTAATGGCCGACTAGTTCCTTTATCGAAGCTTGTCAGATTTCACATCTCAGGAAAAAGCGATGGCGAACCAAGCACTTTCTAAGCAGTTGAGGAAAGGATACTCACATAAGCCCCTTCATCTATGATGGTACCAACCATGACCATTCTGTAAGTTTGCACTATGATTCGAAATGGTACATTAGATGGTAAACGCGGTCTGCCTAGTAGATTCCAATCGAAGGAAACGGCTAGGTTGCTCGGAGGTGGGACCGAATAAATGGCTAGATACAACTCTGACGAATCTCCTTCCTGCAGTAAAGGAATGGGTAGATTTCCCCCATGTTCATCGGAGTCTATGTTTACAAAAAGAATTTGAACAGTGTCATTCTCATTCTCTTCGGTGACTGTATCATCTGAAGGTAAATCTTTTGAAGTCAAGATGGGGTCGACTACCGTCTCGACCTATTGACTTTGGTCTGATGTGGACTCAGAGGGTTTATCTTCAATGATAGGTGCTTCGACCGACTCCAAAGGTGGGTCAGTCGGATTTTCAACTAGCAATGGATTTGGCAAGAGTTTCTTGTACCTAGGAGGGAGTCGTTGCGGTGATGCAGGACGATTATCCAAGACTCTTTTAGCTTCGTCTAGGAAGGGACAATGGTGGAGGGCATGATCGCCTCCACACAGTCTGCAGGGAAATTTAGATTTTCCTTTCTGTCCAGTGACTTTTCTTTCACTAGTTGACAATGTACTTTCAACATGATCGTCAGAGGTTGACAACACTGGATTGTGCAAGTTGGGAGACCAGTCCCTTAGGATCTATGGGATGCAAGGACAATCTCGATGATAGTGGTCTCCTTTGCAGATGACACATGGAGATTTAGGTTTGGACGATGCAGTGTGTGGATTTTCGCTAGATGATGCACGGTTGCCCCTTTTTTCTGTTGGCTCCGTCTTCTTCTTCTCCTTCCCCTTCTTCTTCTTCTCAGTTACTTGGTTTTTAGTTTTACTATATTCACCAAGCGAAGAGGAAGAAGTAGAGGGAGAGACAAACAAAGTAGAAGGTTTGGGGGAAACTCTAGCGTCATCTAGTTGTTGATTCAATTGTTCAGGAATCAGGTGCTTTGAATGACGGAGGTCGAGAAAAGCCATACCGGCAGGCCAATTGTGAGTCCTGGAAGGGACAATGTGGCCATATGAGGTGCACCAACATCTCCCCAAGAGGAGAAAGGACTAGGATTTCCCCCAAGGGGAGATCCTTGGTTGGTGGACTCCATTTTCTCAACCTAAGACTAACGAGGGAACAATGACGTTATTCTGATTAAAATAAATTTTAGATGCTTTGACACAACGTTCTTTTTCAATTTTTAAGAGTCGAGAAAAGCTAAAGATGACTCTAGTTGCCTTCAATTTTTTAATGAGCTTGAAGTGACAAGTGCTCAAATGGACCTTTCCCTTTAAGGAGTCTGAAAAGGAACAAAAGAGACTACTTTGGAAATCTAGACAGAGGGATTACCAAACCAATCACAAAACTGCAGAATACTTTTTACGGTACGGTAGTCAATCTTCCTGAATGTTGTGTTTAGTGCATTGCGATCGATAGGGCGGTAGACACAGCTTCCTAAGGATAAAGGATATAGCCTATTGTGGTCTCCCAATATATACTCGATGGTATGTGAGAGCACAATTCCATACTGGAACTTGTCGTCTCAAAGAGGAGGAATCACTCAACCTACGATGAAGCGAAAGTTACCAGGCTTTACGACGCCGGAATACGTCTCTAGCCTAGACTTCTAGATGTTGTGCGTTAGGTTCCAAAGCATTTTTATGTTCATTGAATTTATTTTACAGTTGATCTTTCTTAATAAGTTTACGTTTAAGGTTCACCGCGTGATGTAGATATACAATTCCTAAAATGCAATCTAAGATGATAAACAGTCGTTTAATCTTCTTTTGGCAATGAAAATCATAGCTACTAAGGAAAGAGAAATGAAATTCTTTCAGCATAGAGCAGAGAGCACACACTAGATGCGTTGTCCTAAATCACAATCAACAAGCAGTCTAAATGCAAATTCACATGCATGTATTTTTTTTCCGCTTTCTTAATGTGTGGATGACAAAAAGAATGCTAAGCACAAATTTGAATTATATCTTCTTTCAAAGCGACAGTACTAACGATTTTCTTTTCAAAAAAAAAACAAAAGGGAGACAAGACGACTCTTTGTGATTTTGAACTGAAAACTGCTTTTGACATTTGAAGTACTAGTAATTCAGATCAAATACAAGAGTAATATTGTAATCGACTATCAAAAAGAGAAGAATTCTTTTCCTTGACTGAAAATGACACTTGCAACACTTTCAAATCAAAAGACGACAGTTCGATTAAGCTACCGTTTTGTAAATGAGAACTGTGAATGGCGAAAAATACATAAAAAAATTCAAAAATCTTTGCACAATGGAGGTTGGATGATGCAAAGAAAGGGGGTTTCAACAGTGGTCTACTGATCACAGATAGTAAAACTCCTGAATAAAGCTGAAGAGAGTGAGGAAAAAACCAAAATCTGGAGGCAGATTTAGTCTCGTCTGATCATCGCACCTGTAACACATGGAAATAGGGATGCATCCCACCTACTACACACGGGAGGTGCGATGCATCCAGATTGCCAAGAAGACAAGGTGTGATGGTCTAGAGACAAGACTTTAACTTGGTTTTTGGTCACAGTTTGCGGTTTAGTTCAGGGATTTAGGCCGAGCAAATGATAGTCAGTAACTACAAAGTACAGGGGATGATCTAATGAGGTTACTCAAGCTACCTCTAGGGCACTTAGGATCTTTGCAAGTCAATTGTTCAGTTCATAAATAAACCCACAGATTGACTGAAGCAACATTGATCTACTTTGCACTTGCACAGCAAATGCAGTTCGAAGGCTAGCTAGCTTAACTTTAGGCGCCATCTATGGTTTATGAATCAAAAAAATATAGACAAGCAATCAAACTAATCGCTCCCCAGTGGAGTGGC
The DNA here is from genome assembly GCA_031772625.1 of Pinus tabuliformis. Taxonomy (NCBI): domain Eukaryota; kingdom Viridiplantae; phylum Streptophyta; class Pinopsida; order Pinales; family Pinaceae; genus Pinus; species Pinus tabuliformis. The sequence continues at coordinate 327,497,377 of CM062806.1, read as the reverse complement.
CATTTTTTTATCGAGAAATCTAGTGTCTATTCAGAGTTGCTAGTCCCACTAAGATGGTTAGCTATCTTAGAAACAAATAGATTAAAGTCACTTGTTTTTCCTTTACGAGAGAGAGATGAGAAAGAAGCAGAGAGTACCAACCTCAGTCTTCCGCTTGGCTCCTTGCTTGTTTTCTTTCCCCTTTGACAGAATCTCACCACTTCTTCCTCACTTGTCCCACTTCAAAGGGTACCTGTAGATTCATAGCAGCATAATACCATCAAAGCATAGAGATATTTCACTATAAACAATATAGGATCACATAGATATTGACCATACAAATGCATATACCAACACAATATTCAGAGATACACAAGAATATGGAGGAAAACTCAAATAGATTTATTAGTAAAAGTAGTAGAAGAGAGGATTACAACCACTTGCTCTGACCCAACGCCATCCTCCCAGCTTGAAAGCCCTCTTCACCTCACACAAAGCAAGATCACCCAACAATGTCTTCAAAGAGAAACCAACAACACCTCTTTACAAATTACCCAATTCCAACCTATGGATCTCTGGGATGAGGGATCCATTTATAGATATTTGTAGGGGGCGAGTTAGCTTCTGGGATTTTGATTAGTGTCATCTCTCTGATAGTTCTTGGTTCCACTTGGAGATTTCATGATCTCTTACTCATCCTTGGGCGAATTCAGGGAGGCAAATGTCAAATGAGCAGCTTCTAGAAGATTATCAGGGTCTCCACTAAGCAAACTGCTTGTGCCATTTGTCTACTCTCGCTAATCGCACCCTACAGAAGGGATTTCCAGTATGCATCACACTTTTTGCATGTGGAAAGTGAGATGCATTGCACCCTTTGCACTGGGAAGTCTGTATGGTCCTGCTTTGACTAGTTTTGAGTGTTTTTTCATGGAAAACTTCTGGGAGATGATGTAATCAGCTGACCTTGCTCCTTTAGGGTATGAAACAACACTTTTAGGGACTTAGAAGCCCTTGGGTTATGGACATATGTGATTGGGTTTGCAGTGCCAAAATATGTCTATGACAGGTATGGAAAATATTGGTAAACGCCGGCACGTCTTGGTCCCTTCCCTGCTGCAGCATGGTCCACTTTATGTATTGATCCTCATAGCTTCTGACAGGGTAGTACTACTATGGCATCCTAGAATGAATTCCAAATGGGTGTGGCTAAAAATAGTGAGCTTGTACTTTCATCCTTCTGCTTGCAGTAGGTTTCCCACTAGTCCTTGATGTGGGGGGCTGCTTTGAGAAGAGCGAAAATAATCTTTTCCTGACTGGAAAAATCATGAACAGAAAAATAACCCTCTAGCATATTTAACCATTTACTGATGGCATTTGTGTCTATTTGACCCTTGAATATTGGGATTTAAAAATTAACTTGTACCTTAAACGGTGTGGCATTTCCAGAGTAGCTGTTGGAAGCTGATGTGTCGCCCCTGGACAACCGCTGAAGGATCTAGGCAAAGATGTCCATCATCGCATTCCTTTATCGCTCGAGGGCTTCTTCGAGCAAGATTTTGATAGGATCTCCTGCCCCCCTCATCTTTCTTTTCATCCGCCATGGGAGGCCATCGGGATTTGTGAGGCTAGTCTTACAAAGGTTGGACCAGTTCATGCTGTAACTCCTTATATCCCGACCTGATTGGGGACATGCAAAGAAAAACAGAGAAAAAGCAGACCGCTCTAATACCACTAATCCAGATTTAAACAAAAATGCAACAAATTACAGAGATAACCATAAACACAAAGATGCAGTGGAAATAATACTTCATTTCATTCGTGTAAAATACTGAAATATGCTTACAAACAGAGATGGAAATAAACCAGCTAGGGCGATGGTAGCTTATCTTTGAGAAGAGATGTCGTGGCTACATGCCTTTGAACTGTGTTACAATGAGGCTCGAAGGCCTTTTTATTGTTGAGAAATAATGGACAACCCTAAACATCCAAAAACCTAACCCTAGAAGATGAAACGCCAAACTATGAGCCTCGTTTGGGTAAATTGGTACATCAACTTCCCGAGGTCGTAACTTTGGCATATGATCTCCGTTTGATGTGCACAATATCTTGTTAGAAAGATCTATTCGAGAACTAAAACTTTGGGAAGAGAAACATCGGTCTAGGTGTTATAGACATATTTGGGCACTGTAACCCCAATCACATATGTCAATAAACCAAGGGCTCTTAAACCCCTAAAAGTGTTTTTTCAAACCCTAAAGGATCATGGTTAACTGATTACATCATTTCCCAGAAGTTCTCCCTAAAAAACCACTTAGAACTGGTCAAAACTGGACCATACAGACTGCTCCTTGATCAAGGTGTGAGGCATCTCACCTGCTACACACAAGAGGTGTGATGCATACTGAAAATGCCTTCTGTAGGGTGTGATGAGCGAGAGTAGAAAAATGGCAGAGACAGTTTGCTAAGTGGAAACCCAAAGAATCTTCTAGAAACTTCTCATATGACACTTGCCTCTCGGAATTCGCCCAGAGATGAGTAAGAGATCATGAAATCTCCAAGTGGAACCAAGAACTATCAGTGAAATGACACTAATCAAAAACCCAGAAGCTGACTCATCCATCTACAAACATCTATATATAGATCCCTCAACTGAGAAATCTAAAGGCTGGAATTTTGTAATTTGTAAGGAAGTGTTGTTGGTTTCTCTTTGAGAAGAAATTTGTATTTGTTGGATGATCTTTCTTTTCATGAGGTGAAGAGGGATTTCCTGCTGGGAGGATGATGCTAAATCAGACAGTTGGGTTGTAATCCTCTCTTCTATTTCTACTATCAATAAATTTGTTTTAGTTTTCCTCCATATACTTCTGTACTTGTGAATCTTGTATTTGTGAATGCAATTTTATGGTTAATGTACTTCTGATTCTGCATTGTTTATGGTATTATAGATCTCTATGATTTGATGGTATTTTGTTGCTTTGCCTCTATAGGTGTTCTTTAAAGTGGGACAAGTGAGAAAGGAGTGGCAAGCTCTATCAAAGGAGAGAGGAAACAAGCAAGGAGCCAAGCGAAAGATTAAGGTTGGTGCTCTCTGCTTCTCTCTTATCTATCATACATAAAGGAAAACACAAGTTACTTTGAATTGTTTGTTTCTAAGATAGCTACCCGCCTTAGTGGGACTAGCAATTCGAATAGACACTAGTTTCCCAGAAACAAAATGGCAACTCCACTAGGGAGCGAATAGTTTGTTTGTTTGTTACTGTTGTTTGCTTTATGAATTACAGATGAAGCCTGAAGTTAAGCTCGCTAGCCTTCAAACTGCTTTTGCTATGCAACTGCAAAGTAGATCAATGATGCTTCAGTCAATCTCTGGGTTGGTTTATGAACTGAACATCTGACTTGCAAACATCCTAAGTGCCCTGGTTGTAGCTCAATAACCCCATAAGATCATACCCCTATACTTTGTTGTTACTGTCTATCATAGCTCGGCCTAAATCACTAAACTTAGCTACAAATTTTGAGTAAAAGCCAAGCTCAGTTTCGTTCCCTAGTCCATCGCACTATCTCTAACTGGAAATCTGGATGCATCACACCTCCCATGTGTTGCAGGTGAGATGCATCCCTGTTTCCCTTAAGGACAGGTGCGATGATTGAATGAGACTGTTTCCCTCTCTGGAATTTGGTTTTTTCTTCATTGTTTTCAACTTTATTCAGTAGTTTTGCTTCTTATGATCAGTATATCATTGTTGAAGCCTTCTTCCTTTACATTATTCAGCCTCCATTGATTAGGAATTGTGAATGTTTTTTAATGTATTTTTCATCATTTACAAACATCCTTTGTCAACAGTAGCTTAATCGAACTGTCATCTTTTGATTCCAAAGTGTCGTAACTGTCATTGTGAGTGGAAAAGAAGAGTGTCATGAAGTCTTCCTCTTCTAGATAGTCGATTGTACTTTTTCCATTGTATTTGTTTTGAATTGTCAGTATTTGAAGTGTCGAAAGCAGTTTTCCATTCGAAATTGAAAATGTCGTCTCAGTCTTCCTTTCGTTTTGAAAAGAAATTGTTATGATGTCACTTTGAAGAAAATAGTTTAGATCTGTTCTTAGTTTTCCTTTTTGGCATTCTCACATTAAGGAAGCGGAAAAACAAATACATGCATGTGCATTTGCATTTAGACTGCATGTGGAAAATGATTTAGGAAAAGTGCATTTAGTGTGTGCTCTTTGCTCTCTGATGAAATAATTTTACTCTTCTTTCCTTAGTAGCTAGGATTTTCATTGCTAAAAGAAAACAAAAGATTGTTTATCATTTTAGATTGCATATTTAGGAATTTTACATCTACATCATGTGGTGAACCTTGAAAGGCAAACTTCTTAAAAAAGATCAATTTTAAAATAAACCTCAATGAACATAAAAACTCTTTGGAACCTAATGCACAACATCTAGAAGTCTAGGCTAGAGATGTATTCTGGCATTGTAAAGCCTGGTAACCATCGTTTTCATCGAAGGTTGGGTGATTCCTCCTCTTTGATATGACAAGTGCCAGTACAGACTTGTGCTCCCCATACGTTGAGTATATATTGGGAGACCACAATAGGTTGATATCCTTTATCCTTAGGAAGCCATGTTTGCCGCCCTATCGATCGCAATGCACTAAACATAACATTTTGGAATATTGACTTCCGTACGTAAAATCCTTGGTAATTTCTCTTTAATTTAACACCAAGGTGTATATTACAGTTTTGCGGTTTTGCGATTGGTTTGGTAATCTCTCTGTCTAGATTTCCAGAGTAGTCACTTTCGTTCTTTTTCGACTCCTTAAAAGAAAAGGTCCATCTAAGCACTTGTCACTTCAGGCTCATTAAAAATCAAAGGTGACTAGAGTCACCTTTAGATTTTTCTTGACTCTTAAAAAATTGAAAAAGCAAGTTGTGTCAAAGCATCATAAAATTCATTTAATTCGGAATAACATTTTCCCCTTTTAATTTTTTAGTTGGTCAAGTAATCCGCAATCGTGGAAGAAAGTAAATCAAAACCCCATCTTTCATAGAGGCTAGTGAGTCAACCGTCTTTGACTCTAGAAATGAAACCATTCCAGGTGAAATGGTCTCGTTTAACTGATTCCACCTCTCCTAGTTTATTTGAAACTTGTGTTTCAACATCATCAGAGACTACAGTTACTCCAATAATTTCTGGTATATATACCTTTACAGAAGAAGTTCCACAGTTACGAGAGGACATTAGAACTAATCCTAGTGTAACAGTAGACACCTCAATACTTGAAACAGTTCCATCTAGAGCTAATCCACAAACTAAAGTTCACTTACCTGAACATCTGGAATTTAAGTTCCAAAATTCAGAAGGTGTCACCCCTCCGGTATCTGTCGCTGCAGAAACTATACCTTCTTTGGCCCCAGAAATATTTTATGGACCTGAGGGTCTACCTCTTCCACCTGGACTGATTGCTATAGAAGAAGTTCTAGAGGATCTTCCATCCAATACTACATTTCATTTTGGAACCGGGATCCACTTATATCCTTCTATTCTTGAAGTTAGTTCTTTTAATCATCCTTCATCGCAAGTTCCTATCGAATCGCTAGGAAATATTTTGGATAGACTAAATATGTCTGATCAACCATCAACATCTAGGACTATGTCATTCAATACAGCTGCAACAAAACTTCTTGCTACCACTCCTATGATGTTCGTTGGTATACCATCTATCCGAACTAGTTGTCAATCACTAGATGGACTCCACCAAGGGAGTGTTTCGATGACATGGTCTATTCCCATTGGTTCCTCCAGAATCCTATCTGGCATTTCTTATGTTGAAGCTCAGCAAATTGATCCTACATACCAGTTTTAATTTGGGCAGACCAGTCTTCAAAGACCCGTCTATCCTTTGAACACTAGATTACCACCATACGGGGGGCAGTATGCTTTTTCATGGTTCCCTCCTAGAGAACAATCGTATGAGAGCTCACAACAAAATTCAAGTCAAACTGGAATTACATCCAGCGGTTGGATACCAACACTGCCTCAACAACCAAGGGTTGTATATTCAATACAACCAACCCAACATGTGTCAAATATTACCACTACACCTTCTATTGTGACTATGTCACAAGTACAAGTATGTCAACCTCAAATTTCTCAGGTTGTAGTGCAACAGCCTCTTGTCTCTATGACTCCGCTACAATCTCAAATTAGTGCTTCCTTAACCGGAATGACTCAGGCTCAAACAGAGGTTATGACTCTGCATCTTCGTCAATCGTCCAGTATTGGGCAATAGAAAATGGTTCAACAACCATGGCTAGTGAAATATCAACAACCCCAATTCTAGTAAGTTTACCGAGGACCTGAGCAATTAGGCGCTTTAGGTAATGGACAACCACATTTTCAAAGCGGTTATCAACAACCATACTATAATGGTTATGCCCATCAACCTTATCGCAGTTACTAGCATCAAATGCATTAGGCTGGTATGCAAAGACCCACTACTCAGGCGATCCCATCCTATCCTGGGTATGCTTCGCCAAACCTGAATCAACATTTGCCCTTTATAGCAACTCTGGAATTACTAGATTTGAACCGGTTAACTAATGATCCAATTGCTTACACCCCTTGGTGGCCAGCGATTCCTCATAAACTTCCCTCAGATATTCCTAAATTCAATGGAAATCCAGGTGAAGATCCATCGAATCACGTAATGATGTTTCATTTGTGGTATTCATCCAACAGCCTCAATGATGATTCGATTAGGCTTCGCCTTTTTCAGCAAACACTAACTGGTCCGGCAGTGAAATGGTACATTGAATTTCCTAGAGCTTCATTCGATAACTTCAGCGCCCTTTCCACTACCTTTTTAACCCACTTTCAGTTACCCATAATGGTATGAGACGGGAACAGAACTCCTTACCAACTTTAAATAGACGACATCCACTCACATATCTAATCATATTCATGAGTGGCGACGTCGTCATTGAATGGTAAAGACGTATGTTCCTGATCAAATTCTAGCTAAGTGGTTTATTAAGTCATTATTACCTTCTATTACAGAAGATGTGGCGAAAGGAGGAGTTGTCACTGAAGAGAAAGTTATTGCTCATGCGCAATATTCAGACTTTATCTATACTCAGTCTGGTATGATCTATGAAAAAATTCCTGACGCTCCTAGACCAGAATTTTCCATTCCTCCACCTCCTAAATCAAACAGGGACTCTCATGTCGGCAACAGCGTGATTGGTACCTCAAGTATGCAAACTGCAAAGGCTCAAACTAGTAAAGCCCTTGCAGTTTCCAGTAAAAAAGAAAATGACAAACTTCCTGCCTCGGAGGTTAATGCCATGTCATATAACAATGGTAAAGAACCGAAGCAACCAGGGGGCAAGAAGAAAGGGAAAAACAAGAAGAAGAAATAGGAAGATTCACCTCCTGAAAAATGTTCTAAAAACCCTTCTGGGCGAAAGAAACTAGGTCAACCATGTTTCATATATAATGAAGAACACTGGACAAAAGATTGTCCACACCAAGCTGAGGTCAAGAAATTTTTAAAAACTTCAAGAACCTCAACAGTGTTGACTGATCCATTTCCAAACCCAGAAACTAATTTGGTTTCTCTCGATAATGCTTCTCCATCCCAAGTGCTTATGTTATCTATCTCAAAGTAGCAAAATGATGCTTTGATATCGATGAGGAACAAAGATTATGGGAATCCACAGATGTCAAACAACAAGGCTACAGATCAACCTAGTAGTTCGACAACAACTTCGTCAGAAGTTGTGCCACCCATCATTCCTGAACTAACAATAAAGGCACCAAAGGGAGTAGTACATAAATCGACATTTAATCATCGTGCTCGAGCAGCACAGAGTTATAATATAGTAGAAGATCTGGCTCAATCGCCATCCGCTATGTCAACACTTGAAGTACTACATAATTGCCCCTCCCAAAAGCAAGCTTTATTATCAGAAATACGTGGGATTGACCCAACAGATTCCGATCTTGTGGCCTTTAACCACAAAATATATGAACCTTAGTTACTGGCCCAACTCACTTTCCTTATACAAGTAAAATCCCTCAACAAAACTGTTCATCGAACAATCATTGATGAGGGTGCATCTACCTATATAATGTCGATGAGCTGCTGGAAAACTTTAGGCTCACCACCCTTGTCATGATCATCAACGACATTAAAAGTGTTCGATGGAAGAACATACACACCATATGGGATATTGAGTAACTTGCAAGTTGAACTGGGGGGCAAGATAGTAGAAATTGAAGTCGAAGTTATCGATGGAAATCTCAATTATAATATCCCACTAGGAAGGCCCTGGATTTATGCTATGGCTGCTGTTGTGTCAACGTATTTTAGAAATATTGCATTTCCCTTCCAAGGTGGAATTACAATCATTTACCAACTAACCTTTTTCCCCAACAATTCGCAAGATATGGGAAGCATTCCAATGATCCATGGAAGCTCTCAATTGCTTCAAAATGTCGGAATAGGCCTCCTAAAAGACCCTACCTTAATGGGTACTTTTGCCCTCTTGCCTTCAAGTAATCTGGTGGAAGTGGCCATGGTGGAAACCTGTAATATGGTATCTTCTACATCAACAAAGATTAAGAAGATTTCTGAACATTTTTTTAGCATGGATCATCACCAGGTATTGCCTCCAAGCCCCATAGAAAGTTTGTAGCAATCAATTTTCTTGGCCTGGGCGGCAAACCCAAATCAACACTTATCAAGTGTTTGGATAGATAGGTCTCTAGAATATGGCACCTTTTCAAATCCTTAGTCACGTATACATTCTACAGACAAAGGAATCATTCAGTCAATGATGATCGGAGAGGCACCATGGGAAGATTACCACCATCGTTCCCATCTTCAAAATAACGACGAAGATTATCCTAGCGACCTTGATCATCCTTTAGTTTTTTATTTTCTATCAAATACTGTAAATATGGTGGATTCCGAGTGAAATCTGTCCAATATTGAAGAAACCATCACCATAAATATATCGACCAAACCTAATGTTGTAGAGAATATTGATGTCGTCAAATTTTTCTCCTCTTCAAAACTGGAAATATACTCTGCTCCCTTTCGCGAATTCAGAGATGTCTTTGCATGGTCAAATGAATAAATGCTAGGCATTGACTCGAGCATCATTGAACACGAAATCAATATTTATCCAAATGTCAAACCAGTATGACAATGGCTTTGATAGGTTCACCCGAAAAAAGCCATTGCCATCAAGGCAGAAGTTGAAAAACTTTTACATGCTGGTTTCATTTACCTTGTTCCTCTAACTGATTGGGTATCGAATATTGTTCCTGTGATGAAAAAGAAAGGAACGATTAGAGTGTGCGTCAATTACAGGGATGTAAATCAATCTTGTCCAAAGGACAACTACCCACACCCTTCATCGACCAGATAATTGATGAATGCACCAGATGTGAAATCTTTTCATTCATGGATGGATTTTCCGGATACAATCAAATAAACATCTGCCCATAGGACTAGTCAAAGACTGCACTTATATGTCCGTGGGGCAGATTCGCGTACCATAAACTACCTTTCGGTTTAAAGAACGTAGGGGAAACTTTTCAAAGGGCAATGAACTACATCTTCCACGACATCAAACACATTGTTCAACCATATCTCGATGATTTACCGGCTCATTCACGAAAGTGGACTGAACATCCACAGCATTTGAGATCAATATTTCTACATTGCCGACACTACAAGATATGACTCAATCCACACAAATGTGTGTTTTGTGTTGGTTCTGGTCGTTTACCTGGTTTCGTAGTTTCTAATGATGGGATTCAACTCGACCCATGTAAGGTTCAGGCAATCATCGACATGCCTCCACCTTCAAATTTTCTTCAGATACAGAAACTCCAAGGGAAAGCAAACTTTCTAAGGAGGTTCATTCCAAATTACGCCAAACTTGCTGAAGGTTATACATGTATTTTGAAAAAATAAGTGCCCTTCAACTGGGATCAGGTTGTGCAAGCTTCCTTTGACACTTTAAAGGATTCCCTAATAAAAGCATCATTAATGTATGCTCCTGACTATCAAAAGGACTTTCACCTGTATCATGTTGCAACAAATACAACCATCGCAATGATTTTAGTACAAGAACACAACGGAATTGAACGTACCATCTATTATTTAAGCCAAACATAAATGATATAGAAAGAAAGTACTCCTATGTTGAAAAGTTGGTTCTAGCAACTGTTCAAGTAGTACATAGATTTCGACACTATATCCTCTTTCGCAAAACTACCATTTTGTCTGATTGCAACCCTATGACCTACATTCTATCTCATCAATTACTAGGGGGAAAATATTCAAAATGGATTGCCATTTTGCAAGAGTTTGATCTGGAATTCACAAAATCCAAATCAAAGAAATCTCTAGTTTTCGCAGAGTTACTACGCAACCTCCCATCATCGTCGAACGATTCAACATCTAAAGAATCAATCGTGGATGAATTTCTGTTTCTAATATCGTCAAGCGATCCGTGGTATGGAGATATACTGATCTATCTCCAAACCCAAACCTTTAAGCCTAATACCTCTCACTCTGAACAACGACATACTCAATACCAAGCAAAATACTACATGATCATCGGTGATACACTTTACTGTTGTGGTGTCGATACATTTTTGTGAAGGTGCCTCACACATGAGGAGGCATAAAAAGTGCTGAATTATTGTCATTCAGGTGTGTGTGGGGGGCATCAATCTATTTACGCTATGACACAAAAGATCTTACAAGCAGGTTACTTCTAGCCTACTATATTCAAAGATTTCATAATCGTGGTCAGAAGTTGCCATGCTTGTCAAATCTTCGATCACAAAACCAGACTACCACCCGCACTACTGCATCTAGTAGTTTTTGTTGGTCCATTCACCAAATGGGGCATAGATTTCATGACATGTAACCTGACCTTGGCTGGGGGGCATGGGTATGTCATAATCGAAGTTGACTATTCTACAAAATGGGCCGAGGCAATGCCTACATTAAACAATAGCGGCGAAACGACTGTTCTTTTCTTTTTCGATCATGTAGTCTCTATATTTGGTGTTCCACAAGCTATAGTCATAGATCATGGGTCGCATTTTCGCAATCACATGATGGTTGAATTGGCTGCCAAATTAGGACTGTCCCATGGCAGTTCTACTCTGTATTATTTGTATGCTAACGAACAAGTTGAGGCCATCAACAAAGTCCTAAAGTGCATGCTACAAAGGATGATTGGAGTCCACAAATAGAACTGGTGCTTAATCCTGTACTCAGCCTTGTGGGCATATAGGATATTGGTGAGAAATGTGACCGGGTTTACACCCTTTCAGTTGGTATATGGCCTGGAAGCAGTATTGTCGATTCAGTGTGAAATTTCATCTCTCAAGCTCGCAGTCGATCTACTCTGCGAAACTTCGGAGGAAGAGACTCATTTCCTGGAACTAATCCAATTGGATGAAACCCAATTTGATGCCACTCTGGCTAACGAAGCTCATAAGAAACGATTCAAGGCATAATTTGACAAAAATGTCAAACCACGTGTCTTCTTAGAAGGTGACTTGGTCTTGCTATATGATCAGGAATCTGATAAATTAGGAGCAGGTAAGTTTCAATCTTTATGGATGGGCCCCTACATTGTTAAACGAGTATTAGAAAAAGGAGCCTATGAGATAGTAGATTACGACGGGATTCCACTGTTGCAACCCGGAAACAGGTTGTATCTTAAGCATTACTATGCTTGATTAAGTGTAGTAATATCTTTATATGCCTTTGTTACGTTTTTTGTTTTCATCAAGAGTGATCATTTTGGTTAGGTAATCCACTTTTCATTTGTTGCAGATGTCAGACCTATTGGAATCGTTCGTTGGTACGTCGATAGAGCTAGTCATAGTATTCGGAATCTATCATCTGTGGCATGGGCCATTTTTTATCCAAGCGACGAATTAGTGAGTTTCAGAGGGATATGTATTGGTCGATCGACGAATAACATCGCTCAGTACAATGTGTTGATGGAGCTTCTCTCTGATGACATCACATGTGGCATACACTGACTTATTATTAGGTTAGATTCACAACTCGTTGTCCTACAACTTACAGGCATCTATTCCATTTGGAATCCAGCTATCTATCGTATGTTCCTAAGGGTTAGGATTTTGGAAAGGCAGTTTGATTCTATTCAATATCAACACATTTCCAAAAACTTAAACACATTAACTGATTCATTAGCAAATTATGTGTTAGATAGACATTTGCAGCTTTTATAAAGGAAAAATCATTTCAATTAACATTTGCATCAGGATCACATAACTTAACTGAAATAAAACTCTGAAAATCAAAAATGTGTATAGCTGTTTATAGTTTTTACAAAATTCTCTGTGTCAAGGACAAAATCGGTCATATGACCTAAAAGCTCAAAAATGCAGAAAAGCACCCTAGACTAATGGTGCTGGTGATAGCAAGTCACCGCTTGTGCGATCATACGTAAGAGCCTAGTCCATCGCCTTGGCACACCAGTGGTATGGTGCTGTAATCTCAGAGGTAACTCGTTGGTCCTCACATCCTGAATACCAAGGGTGAGACCCTCGATCTGATCCTACAACACTGCAAGGGTCTCTGCTATGTCTAGATCATGAAGGACAACCCTCCCTATAGCCTCTCCTGCTGGAACGACAACTGCTACCCTCGGGCACACTGCTGGTCACACTGGTCCAATATCAGCATGCATATATGAGTTTAATTAGTCTTGATAACATTTGAAAACATAAGAACATTATAAAAGCAATAAACAGAGATACGGTTAGATATTTTTACCTATAACACCCCACTCCTCGCTAGCCAATAGCACCAAATTTGGGTCGCCTCGATAATCCATCCCAAAGTATGGATACTTGGCGAAGACCATCTTCTGACGGTCGAACCACTCAAAGAAGGCATCAGAGAATGAAATCAGTGACTGACCAGCATGTCTAGCCATGAGGTGAACCCATCTCTGCATCTGTGGTTCCCTCAGTGCCGGCAATCCTAGTGAAATATATTATGGCTGCATCAATGGAATCGTCTCCAAGGCGAAAGCAGTCAAAATGGAACCGTAACCAAAATTCTTGGATCATCCATTCTTCACCTTGGAAAGTTGTTCTTTTATAACTAAAAGTACCGCCTCACACCAGTTGAATACATTTGGTTCAAGGCATTCCAGACCATACTACATATAAGATCTGTTGACCAAATGAAGAGTCATGCTACCAGCCAATCTAGCAAAGGTGAGCGATATGGTCCTCAAGGACCAATCAGTGACATCTCGGATATTGATCTTTCTATCCCTACTCAGCTGAGATCCATCTCTACAAAATTGACGAATATAATCCCTCACGGATTCGCCCCCACGAGCGATCCTAATAGTGAGAGAGGGGCACCATGCCTCGATAAACCAGTCAAAAATTAGATATCCTCAACTATCAAAGGGATGGATTTACCTCTAATTTGGGACACCTGGTTGATTGGATCCCATGCATTGAGAAGATATTGCAACAAATTGATTTGTTGCCTCATGTTGGATACAGGAAAGAATTTGAGCAAGCAACAGTTTCATAATGCAGTAATCATCCCCGAATCATGCAAGGCAATCATGTCCTCTTCTTCATGCTCACGTTCATGCCATGTAACGACCATCTTGATCTGATGAATCTCTGAAATACAAACAAGAGATGAATTAGAATCTTGATTTAGACAAAAATAGGCAAAAATTCCATGAGAAAACACTGCATAAACTTTCCCTCCTATGCCCATCGCACACTAGCTGTGTATAGGGTGAGATTTATACTGACTGGCCAATGGCCAGCTCAGTATGCATCGCACTTTTTGAGCATACTAGGTGCGATGGGGAGAGAACGAATTGTTCAAACCCCTGGGGCCCAGAAGAATAGGGAAAGTTGCTCAAAATAAGAAAAGGAAAGAATGCAATTGAAGAGCTTAGGGTTAGCTCCTACCTAGTCCAGACAGCGTGAAGAATAGTCCACCAGATCTCTTGAAATCAGTTGATGAAATTTGAGGGGGAAATGCCTCCAGATATCCAACAATCCCAAATTGGAATGAAATGGTAAAATGAGAGGTAAAACTACTTTTATGTTACTATTCACATAATTCAAGTAAGATGTTAGCTTTTAACTCATTTTTCAAGCATGTATTTACATTTCTAATCAACCTGATGGAGTAATGGAACAGGTTGTACAACCGTCGAAAGAATATAGTGTTAATGGTAAATTGGGCATCTCTGACTATTATCACGAGCAGTGTTACCGCAGGGTTCAAGCTCGTTAAAAAATAAACCCACCACTGAGCATAGTTTCTAAAAGATTCAAGATCATTAAAAGATGAATCCACCCTCAGTAAATAACCTTTGTGATTGCATTGCTATCAGCCTTTTGAGCCTTGGTCATCTTCTTACCTTCACCTCCACTCTTTTAGCCGATCATACACCTCCACTTGATTGTTTACCCTTTTAAGAAACAACTATGAAAAGTGATTCTATTAGCCACCCTCATTACACTGTCATGTTTGAAGAAGTTCCAAACTTACCTGGAACCAGTTGCTACCCCAATACATCACTCGTTCCTAAAAAACGAGTCGCTTTTAAGCTCTTTTTAGACTCGTAAAATATGAAAATATTGTCGAGCTATTGGCCTTTCCAGCTCAATAAAGTAAGGGGAAGCGCCATCCCTCCTCTACATCATTTTGGACCTGAGGGATCATTCCACAAAAAGATCGAGCACTTGTCTTTTTCAGCTCGCTAAAACTATCGAAAAGTCATCCCTTTGTATTATTTTATACTTTTTCGGACTTAAGGGATTATACCACAAAAAAGGACTACTGGAGTTTCCTTTCTGTCTCTTTTTAGACTCTCTAAATATGAAAAGGACCGAGTTATCTTTGTCGTTAAACTCATTAAAACAATAGCGACAAACTTGTCCATCCGGACAAGGGCGAGTTTCACTGTCGCTAGGCTCGCTAAAACATAGCGCAGATTTTCCCGAAGGGAAAATTATAGAACAAGCATATGTTATCCTCCTCAAGCTTGACAAAAATAAAGAGGCATTGGTCAGCAATAACTGGGGAAAAAGAGAAAAAAACTTGAAGAACTTCATTGGTAGCAGGTGGCTCTTGAACATGACACTTTCACTACATCACCATGATTGAGTCAGGTTGGGTTATTCCGTTCACTGGTCACATCACCATTGGTCCTCCGTACCATCCATTTCTAGGGTTAACACTACCAATCCATCACAGTGTCGCTGATATGTTCAACAGAAGTCATTCAGAGAATTCATCAATCTAGCTAACGCCTCATCCACTGCAGTACCTTCACTCTCCATTTTTCATGGCCGCCATTCCTTAACCTTGTATCATCAGATTGTTTTCACCTCCAGAAAATTATTTGCTTCATTTCGTGTCATAGATGTGGGATTCATTAAGGCCCTCCTATGACGGGTCACTTCTTGTCGACATCAGATCATTATCCAAGAAGTTGACTTAGGAACAACCCTTTTGATTACTTTGAAGCTTGCATGCCTCAATGGCAAGTTTCTCATTTCTGGCGATAGGTTTACATCAATGGCCTTCGACCAAAAGATTTTGTGTGGTGTTCGACATCAGATCTTATATTCACACCATGTCAATTGTACTATAGTACTTTGAGGGTCATTATCATTACCGATGATTCCTCTCGTGCCTGTTAACATCTTACATCATTGGCTGGTAATCAGGCGATGTCTTTCCATGTTCATCTTCAGAACATCTTTTCACATGGATCGACTTGTACATTGGGTGAAGATTGAACGAGTTTTGAAGACCCCAGATCTAGTTTCATTGATTTGTGTTGCGATATATTCAGGAAAATAAAGACATCAAATGTACACAATAGTTGCAGAGATGATCATCCAAGCTAAGGGATGATGGCTCTATAAGAATCACCAGTCTGCAACAATGGACGATTATCTGTCCTATATACATGAGGATGAATTTATAAAGCTGAGCATGGGAATGCTTGCATCAGCTAGATCATGAAAACAATATGAAAATAATGTATTGTATTGTATTTTATACAGGTCACTTTCCAGTTCAAAAAACCTCGGATCCTCATGGTAAAGAATTTCACCTGACATCAGAAGATTTACGACCTCATTCTTTAGGGCGCAACTGTTATAGACATATTTGGGCACTACAACCCCAATCATATATTTCGATAAACCAAGGGCTCTTAAACCCCTAAAAGTGTTGTTTCAAACCCTAAAAGGTCATGGTCAACTGATTACATCATTTCCTAGAAGTTCTCCTTGAAAAACCACTCAAAACTGGTCAAAACTGGACCATACAGACTGCTCCTTGATCAAGGTGTGATGCATCTCTCTTGCTACACACAAGAGGTGCGATGCATACTAAAAATGCCTTCTGTAGGGTGCGATGAGCAAGAGTAAACAAATGCCAGAGATAGTTTGCTAAGTGGAAACCCAAGGAATCTTCTAGAAACTTCTCATATGACACTTGCCTCTCTGAATTCACCCAAGGATGAGTAAGAGATCATGAAATCTCCAAGTGGAACCAAGAACTATCAGTGAAATGACACTAATCAAAAACCTAGAAGCTAACTCACCCATCTACAAACATCTATATATATATATCCCTCAACAAAGAGATCTAAAGAATGGAATTTTTTAATTTGTAAGGAAGTGTTGTTGGTTTCTCTTTGAGAAGAACATTGTATTTGTTGGATGATCTTGCTTTTCATGAGGTGAAGAGGGCTTTCATGCTAGGAGGATGATGTTGGATCAGACAGCTAGGTTGTAATCCTCTCTTCTACTTCTACTATCAATAGATTTATTTGAGTTTTCCTCCATATACTTGTGTACTTGTGAATCTTGTATTTGTGAATGCAATTGTATGGTTAATGTACTTTTGATTCTACATTATTTATGGTATTATAGATCTCAATGATTTGATGGTATTTTGTTGCTTTGCCTCTGTAGGTGTTGTTTAAAGTGTGACAAGTGAGAAAGGAGTGGCAAGCTCTATCAAAGGAGAGAGGAAACAAGCAAGGAGCCAAACGAAAGATTAAGGTTGGTTCTCTCTACTTCTCTCTTATCTATCATACATAAATGAAAACACAAGTTACTTTGAATTGTTTGTTTCTAAGATAGCTACCTGTCTTAGTGGGACTAGTAGTTCAAATAAAAACTAGTTTCCCAGAATCACCATGGACCGATGGTGCTCCCAGTTTTCCCAAAAAACATCGTTTAAGGCCTCAAAATGGCTCTAGAAGTTCAGGACGTGAAAAATTGCTAAAAATAGTAAACTACGCTACAATTAAGGAAACTAAAAAGTTGAAAGAAATAATGGTGGGGGTCCAGGTGAACTTGGTGGGTGGCCACCAATATCCACTTGGATTAAAAATGCTAAGAGAGCACTTAGATGCATTTTATTAAAGCTATAAAGAAATGAAAATGGTGCATCCTTCAGTTTTTACTCATCACATCTACATCAAGGCGGGATGGAAACCTCTGCACCAACCTTCGAGGAGAATGAACCCAGCCCTCAAGGACATCGTAAAGTAAGAGTTGAAAAATTTTCTGGATGCAGGGTTCATATACCTCATCTCAGATAGTGAGTGGGTGTCCCCTCTAGTTTTGGTCCCAAATAAGAATGGGAAGTGGAGGATTTTGTGTGGATTACAGAGAACTGAACAAAGCCACCAAGAAATACCATTTCGCTTTACCTCTCATTGATCAAGTTTTAGATGATCTTGCAGGGAAGAAGTTATTCTCTTTCCTGGATGGATTTAGTGGTTACAATCATATCCAGATCAGCCTTGAGGACCAAGAAAAAACTACATTCACCTGTCCCTTGGGTACCTTCTCTTATAGGGTCCTTCCTTTCGGATTATCTAATGCCCCTGTGACTTTCCTAAGGGAAGTTCTAAGCATCTTTGCTGAGCTATTCCATGACTCTATAGAGATCTACATGGATGATTTCACTCTATATGCGTGTGACTTCCTAAAGGCTCTCTCTAACCTGGGGAAAGTCCTAAAGAAGTGCATTGAAATGAACCTCTCTCTTAGTCTTGAGAAGTGTGAATTATTAATGAATGTAGGGATTGTCACTAGCCATTCAATATCTCAAGAAGGAGTACAAGTGGACCCAAACAAAATTGCCATCATAAAAAGGGTCCCTACTCCTCAAAATCAGAGGGATGTTAGAAGTTTCTTGGGTATAGATGGATATTATAGTAGTTTTATCAGTGAATTCAGCAAAGTAACCTCACCATTGTTTGGATTTCTGTCCAAGGACTCATAATTCTATCGGATAGATAACTACCAAGTGGCCCTAGAGATCTTGAAAGACAAATTAACCATTACAGCCATACTTAGAGGCCAAAAATGGACTCTTCCTTTCCATATCCATGTTGATGCATCCGAAAAAGTTGTGGGGGAATCTTTGGGCCACATAGATGGTATGTTACCTTATGCCATTTACTTCACTAGTAAAAATTTGTCTAAGGCTGAATTGAACTACACTATAACTGAAAAATAACTCCTAGTTGTTGTACACTCTTTGAACAAATTCAAACACTACATCACTAGATACCAAAATTTTGTGCATAATGACCATGAAACTATCAAATACTTGATGAACAAGCCTGATGTGAATGCTAGAATCATTAGATGGTTTCTATTGTTATAATAGTTTGATTTAACTGTTGTTGACAAGCTAGGAAAAGAAAATGTAGTTGCAGATTTTTTATCTAGACTTACTTTTCCTACAAGTGTGAAGGGATGGTTGATGATCAGATTCCATATGAGCACTTATTTTTTATCTCGGTGCTGTCTCCATGGTTTTCTGACATAGCCAACTACCTAGTTTCTACAAAATTTTGTCTTGTCATCCAGGGAGAAGAGAAGAATTGTAAGGAAGAGCATCCCTTTCACTTGGATTAGGGGCAATCTCTTGAAGCTAGGACCAGCTCAAATATTGAGGATATGTTTCAGGGAAGAGGAAGTATTTTACATCCTCTTAGCCTATCATGATGGGCCCTATGGAGGTTACTTTTCTACGAAGATAACAAATTTCAGAGCTATACAAGTTGGTTATTACTTGCCCACTCTCCACTAAGATGCAAGAAGGTATACCAAAATATGTGTTCAGTGCCAGAGGATGGAGAAACCCACACCCAAAGGAGAAATTCCCCTACAACCTCAGGTGGCTTTCAAGCCATTTGATAAGTGGGGCATGGATATCATTGGGAAAATTGATCCACCATCAAGGCAGAAAAAGTACATCATTGTGTGCACTGATTATTTGACAAAGTGGGCTGAGACAAAGTTTGTCAAGGCATTAACAGAGGAGAATGTGTTATACAAATTTGGGTACCCCGGAGAGATAGTCACTGATCAGGGAGCTCAACTCACATCACATTTGATCGATAATATGTTAAGACAACATCATATCAAGCACATAAAATCTATTTCCTATCATCCTCAAGCCAATAGACAAGTATAGGTCACAAATAGGGAATTAGAGGAAGGATTGGGAAAACATATTAGTGGAGGCCACTTGGGCCTATAACACAACTTGGAAAACAACTACTGGTTTAACCCAATATGATTTGGCCTATGGAAAGAAATCTCTTCTCTCTATTGAGTTTCAGTATAATACTTTGAGAATGGCAGCCCAATTGGATTTAGATGTCACCAAAGCATAGTAGGAGAGGTTGTTATAGTTAAATGGATTGGACGAGTTCAAAATATAGGCCCTCCTACACACTGAAGTTATTGATGAGCCCCATAAATGGGTAACTATATGGGCTCATTTTGCCTCTTATTTCAATTTAATCCACCATTATCAGTAGTTTTGTGCATGTTTTCTAATATATTTATGTCAATAGAGTGAATTGGGTTGGTCACTTTGCCATGTAGTCTAATGAGTGTTTATTGCAGATTTTTTGGACAATTTTGGACAAGGACAAGGAATTTATGAGCACATGGCAGCCAAACTCGAGGAAACAAGGAAGAGGACTTGTAGGGAGGGTGCCTCCTTCATTAATGACCCCCTTCCTTAAATCCTCCACTAGAAGCTCGAAGTACAAAAGGGGCAGTCGAGAAAGTCTAGTAGGACTGCTATTATCTTCAGTTCTAGGAAGCCCAGTTCCTTAATTTTAGGAGGACTGTTGGGAGTCCCCAATTGTATAAATAAGAAGGCTTCGAGCCTCAGTAGGTTAGCTAGTTCTTAGTATATTTTCGCACTTTTTTGCCGCATTGTACTCAGCTCATTTTCGAGCTCTTTTGAGAATAGTTTATGTGATTTAACTGTTATTTTTTATAATGAAGATGAACCAAGCTTTGTGCCAGTACTGATCTTTTTCAGAGGGCTGAAGCTTTCGGGTTAGGGCCCAACCCAAGCTTCCTAGCACCTCCTTTGTGTACTTATATGTTTTGTTTCCATTCATGAGTTAAATTTCTGCTGCATATACTTATTTTACTTCATTAGATTAGGTTGCTTTTGATGGTTATAATAGTTGTTTTTGTTTCAAGTTGCTGCAGTGATAGAAAAAGATCTAGAAAGGCCAACAGCAATTCTTGATCTCCTTTCTCCCTTCCTGGGACAATGATTTTAGGTCAAGGCATTACTGCTGCCACCAAAAACACAGTTTTTGCTTTTCCATGCAACTACTAGTGTGATACTTTGATTTGGAAGAGTTGATATTGGTTTAAATTCAATTCCTTAGATCATTTCATGTCCTTTTGCCATATTGGTTTAAATTCAATTCCTTAGATCATTTCATGTCCTTTTCTGTTCATAAGGTATTGTTCAGCATTTTCTGGTTTTAGGTCAGAAATTAGGTTAAGCTAGACAAAACTCTGTTTTTTTTGTTCTTGCTTTGGTCAATTTTGAGAAGTAAATGTGCAGATCTCTTGTAGGACATCCTAGCTCATCATCCCTCCGTAAAACATCTAGCACCATCTCACTTCACCCTGATTTCCCAACTCATTTTCAAAATTTCGCCAATTTGCCCTAATTTCTACGTTTTTCATAAAGTTTCTTTCTTGCCCTTTGAAGAAATCCAACCATCTCATTCATCCTTGACCTTCCTTAACAAGTTCTAGACCCCTCAACACCTCCATCCAACCTTCTTTTCCATTTTCCCATGATTTTTCCACCTTCAAACCTCCAAAAACCACTTTCAGCCTTCCTCTGTAGATCCTCTTATAGAACCTCCTGTAGATCCCCTGTAGCCTCCTACAGAATTTCCTGTGAGTGATTTTTCGAAGTCTGATCACAATGGAAGTCTTCAGAAGGGTACTAGTGGCTTCTTAGGACCCCTTCGCACCTTCCTCACCTTTTGAAAAATCCAACTCCATCTTCCTTTTCCACCAAACCTCTGCACAGTCATAGCCAGTCAAATCACAAGCATTATAATTCCACACAAAAATACCCAAAAGTACCAGAAAGATTATTTCTTCTCATTTTTCTTCAGAAGTAGCTTGAATAAATGCAATTTACCTTTTTAGTAGTCAATGGAACCCATTTCAATAGTTTCCATCTCTTTTTGCAAAATTAGGGTTAGTGAGTAAACTATGGTTTGCTAGGGTTTGTGTTTCATTTTAGTTTTCCTTCTCTTTCTGCAAGTAGAATAGCCCCTGTAGAGTTAGTTTCCTTTCATCACAGTTAAAGCTTCTTCTGAGAACTCATAGAATTTGGCTTAAGCTCCTAGTGAACTTGTGCCAGCTGATCAAGTGACAACCTACAGTAAGAGCTAGTACTTGTGCATACAACACCGTCACTTCCAAGTTTGTTACGAACTACCAGGTTGATAAAAGTAAAGAAGGAAGCCCTAGGAGGTGCAACATTATTGCCGCAATACTAGAGCTCACCACTCTTTTTGGCGCCATTTTTGGGGAAGCGTCAGAGTATTTTGTGATTACTACTTTTCTTCTATTTTTTACTACAACATTCTGCTAAGTAGTTTATTTCAACAAACATAGAGTAGTTGTTTCATTTCAATTCTGCAATTCCATTTCAACAAGCGTAGATTAGACATTTCCTACTTTCATTTCAATTCTGCAATTTCCATTTCAACAAAGTAGATTAATCATTTCCTTACTTTCATTTCAATTCTACAATTTCATTTCAGCAAGATTCATCTCACTTAGCTGCAATTTGTTGTTCAATACATTTCAGTTTTTGCAGGAACAACTAGAGAATAAAAAACAAAAATCACCCAAAAAGATATTTCCTTTCATGCCTCATAGGAACAGAGACAATTCAGGAAAATTCCTACCCAACACCCCCACCACATCACTAAGTCACCCTTCTCTCTTCTTTGGTGGCAGTGATCCAGAAGAAACTATAGGCGAACCTCTAGAGATATATGAAGATCCTATAATAGAAGAAGAGCAAGAAACCATTCCTCCTGAGACCATGGCTGAAAACAGAAACATTAGAGGAAATGGGGAAAGAATAGAAGGTGCCTTTCCTATCCGAGAGACCAATAGGGACACAAAAATGAAAAACATAAGTCCTTCAGCCTTACCTCACTTCCATGGATTGACTACCGAAGACCCTGATACATTCTTGTTTGAATTTGTTGTTCTGTGTCGAACCTATGACTATGTAGAAGACGAGCAGAAGTTGAAATTGTTTCCCTCTACCCTCAAGGATGAAGCATTGCACTGGTTCATTGGGTTACCTGGAAACAATATCACAACTTGGGTTGAGTTACAGCAAGCCTTTAATAACAAATACCAGGACTACTATAGGTCAAAGGATACCAAGGAAGAAATCTTCCGAATGACCATGGGAAGTGATGAATCTTTAGAAGACTATGAAGAGAGGTTTGAACTTAGTTATAAAAGGACTAGGTGGACACTTGACCCCGAACCTCTGAAGTTGGTTCTTCTCAGAGGAGTCCCTGAAGACCTTCTAGATACCCTCCATCTTCTAGCTGGGGGAGACATCTACCAACTACCTTATGATGGCATAAAGACTGTGCTTAGAAACCATTCCAAGTCAGCTAGAAAGAGAGGTAGGGGAAGCCAATCTTTAGCTAGTACATCATCATCCAGTTCATCCCTTAGAAACGAACTTGAGAATAGGCTGGAAGATTTCAAGAGCGAGATGAGGCAGACTCTTGCCATGCAAATGGATACCTTACATATGAAAAGGAAACAAGAGGAAGCCGAGAGGGCTTTGGCCATCTTTTGTCCCAGGTGCACTAGAAAGCATCCTAGGAACAAATTTCCATTTTACTCTATAGAAGTGTGTTTACTCTGTTAAGAAGACCATGCTACGAATCAGTGCCCTTCCTTACCCGGAATTAAAGCTGCATATCAGGGGGCCAAAGGAGCCACTGAACCACTCTATTTCATGAACCAAATGAGGCCTCATGGACCTAGACCTTAATAGCAGGGAATTCAAAGGACATCCCAGACCTATTACAACCCCAATCAAGCCACTTAAATTCCCTCTTGGGGTCCCCCTACTCATCCTTCCTGGTCCACACCCCCTCCTTGGTCATATCCTCCGCAATACTAGGCTCTGCTAGTTGCTCATTCATTTCATTCTTATGCTCAACCACAGCCTCAGTGGAATGCACCTCATCAGGGGTGGAGGCCCCAGTACAACTCTCATCCCACTCTTTTGCCTCCACCACCTACTCAACCACAACCATTACATCCTGCTCCACCAAGAAAACCCTAAATACCTGCTCAACCGAACCCAAACCCCAATAACAGATAGGCCCAGCAGGTATATAGTGGATAAACATCATGCCTGACCTATGCTATGAAGATTTAGGAGATTAACCTGTGATCTAGGAAGGTTCTCCTAAATAGCCAATCTCCTCCTAAGGAGGACGAGGAATAGAAACAGGAAAGTGAACCAAAAGCCATTCCACCCTTTCTTGAGAGACTAATTGGAACCACGCAACTGACCCCAAAAGAAACTGAACTTTTGGGAGAATTGAAAAAGTTATGTGTAAAGATGCTACTTCTCCAAGCCATAAAGGATGTGCCTATATACAACAAGATGATCAAGGAGAAATTCTTCAAGCACCTAGGCAAGTGTAGGAGAGATGCTCCAACTATGAATGTCATAGGACAATTGTTCGACCTGATGTTGGGGTAGGTAATCTGTCGGAAATATCTAGACCCTGGGAGTCCTGTAGTCGATATCCACATCAATGGCACCGTAATCCCCCATACCCTGATTAATCTAGGGGTTTCCATTAATGTGATGACCAAGGACACTATGCTCAAGCTCAACCTTCAGGGTTCCCTGAGGAATACCACAACAGTACTGCAGCTAGTAGACCACTCCACCGTGACCCCTGAGGGGATTGTGAAAGATGTAATGGTCTTTATTGATTCTTGGTAGTACCCTACTGATTTCCTAGTTCTCCAGCCAAAGGCAAATCTCACTAGGTATCCTCTCATCCTGGGAAGAGCCTGGTTGGCTACTATAGATGCCTACATCAGTTGTCGAGCTGGGAACATGACAATCAAGAACAGGCATATGTCCAAACAGCTAGTCCTATATCCTCCTGCCCAACCTCTGCTAGAACATGATTTACCTCTCTAGTTGGAAGAGGAAGATGGGGATGAAGTCTATTCCACACCATTGTGCACAATGGAAGCTACCATGGGGGGTCCACAAACTAATGATGATTTTATTGAGAACTCGATTCAGAATCCACCCCCCAGTGTGGTGCCATTAGAAGTGCTGGTAGAGGAAACCCAAGCCAATCCTTTAGTTGATCTCTGTCTGGCTGATCCGACCCCTCTCCGAGTTAAGAATGTGGAATTTGGCCCAGAAAGAACCTTGAAGATCAACTCATCCCTATCCACCTCTCAGGAGAAAGAACTATGTAGCTTATTGAAAAACCACTTGGATGCTTTTACTTGGAGTTATAAGGAGATGAAGGGAGTCCACCCTTCAGTCTGTACTCATCACATTTACATTAAAGAAGATTGTAAACCAATCAGGTAGCCTCAAAGGAGGATGAATCCATCCCTTAAGGACATTGTAAAATAAGAACTGCAAAAGTTGCTGGATGAAGGATTCATCTACCCCATCTCTGACAGCGAATGGGTCTCTCCTTTGGTGATAGTGCTAAAGAAAAATGGGAAGTGGATAATCTGTGTAGATTATCAGGAACTAAACAAGGCCACCAAGAAGGACCATTTTCCTTTGCCTTTCATAGATCAAGTGTTAGATGGCCTGGCAGGAATAAGTTCTTCTCCTTCCTAGATGGGTTCAACGGGTACAACCAGATCCAAATTAGCTCGAAAGACCAAGATAAGACCACTTTCACTTGTCCTTAGGGTACTTTTGCATACCAGGTCCTTCCTTTTAGGTTGTGCAATGCTCCCACCACTTTCTAGAGAGCAGTACTGATCATATTTGCTGAACTGGTTCATGAATTAGTGGAAATCTATATGGATGACTTTACCCCTTATGGTTCCAACTTCTAGGAAGCTTTGACTAACCTCGGAAAAGTTTTAGCCAAGTGTATTGAAATGAACTTGTCCATCGGTCATGAAAAATGTGAGTTCCTGATGACTGAAGGGACCATGCTAGGTCATACAATTTCTCAGCAAGGATTACAGGTGGATCCCAACAAGATTGCTATCATCCAAAGGGTCCCACCTCCTCAAAAGGTAAGAGATGTTCAGAGTTTTCTAGGCTTAGTAGGGTATTATAGAAGATTCATCAAGGATTTTAGTAAGCTAGCCTCTCCATTGTTTGGTCTTTTGGGAAAAGATGCTGAGTTCATATGGACTGACAACTGTCAAGAGGCTCTGGATGCCTTGAAAGGTAAACTGGTAACTGCCCCAATTTTGAGAGGTCCAAACTGGGCCCTACCTTTCCACATTCACACAGATGCCTTGAACAAAGCAATAGGAGCAGCCTTAGGGCAAGTTGATGAGAAGCTACCTTATGCCATATATTTTGTAAGTAAAAATTTGTCCAAGGCAGAATTAAACTACAATGTAACTGAAAAGGAGCTCCTAGCTATAGTCCATTCCCTAAATAAGTTCAGACACTACCTCACTAGCTATCAAACATTCATACACACTGATCATGTTGCAATTAGGTATTTGATGAACAAACTAGATGTAAATGCTCGTATTATTAGATGGTTACTTTTATTGTAGTAATTTGATTTGACCATTGTTGATAAGCTAGGTAAGGAAAATGGTGTTGCTAATTTTCTATATAGACTAGATCTGCATGCAGGTGAAGAAGGAATGGTGGATGATCAAATGCCAGATGAACACCTATTTGCTATTTCAGTACTCTCTCACGCCACTCCGCCACGCCTGTCCTCAAAAGAGAAGAGCAAGATTGTGAGGAAAAGTGCCCCATTCAACTGGATTGGGGGAAATCTTTTTAAACTTGGCCCAGATTAGATTTTAAGGCGATGTGTCAGGGAGGAGGAAGTTTTTGACATTCTCATAACCTGGCATGATGGGCCCTGTGGGGGCCATTTTCCAGCAAAAAGGATTGCCTTCAAAATTCTACAAGTAGGATACTATTGGCCCACACTTCATCAAGATGTTAGGAGATATATCAGCTAATGTGACCAATGTCAAAGGATGGGGAAACCTACTCCAAGGGATGAGATGCCCCTGCAACCTCAAGTGACTTTTGAGCCATTTGAGAAGTGGGGCATGGACTTTGTGGGTCCTATCAACCCTCCTTCAAAACATAAATATTACATCATTGTGTATACTGATTATCTGACAAAATGGGCAAAAACAAAGGGGATCAAGGCAGAAACAGAAGAAAAAGTAGCTGATTTTTTGATGGAAAATATCTTCTACAAGTTCAGTTATCCAAGAGAGCTAGTCAAAGATCAAGGGAGTCAGTTTACCTCCAATCCGATTAAGGATATGCTCACACATAACAAGATTAAGCATAGAAATTCCACCCCTTATCATCCACAAGAAAATGGATAGGTGGAAGTCACGAACAAAGCTTTGGAATGCATTTTGACTAAGGTAGTGAGCAACAGTAGAAAAGATCCGGTAGATCGATTGGTTGAGGCCACCTGGGCCTATAAAACCACCTGGAAAACCACCACAGGGTTCAGACCCTATGAGCTGGTCTATGGGAAGAAGGCTCTGCTGTTAATAGAATTTGAATATAACACATTAAGGATGGCAGCTCAGCTGGACCTAGATTTCAGCCATGCATAAAAGAAAAGGTTACTTCAGCTAAATGGATTGCATGAACAGAGATTGCAGGCCCTTCTCCACTCAAAGGTAGTCCAACTCCAAAGAAAAATATAGCATGACAGACACCTCAAAGAAAATAAATTCCAAGAAGGAGATTGGGTGCTGCTGTATGATTCAAGATATAAAGATTTCAAGGGAAAACTAAGGACAAGATGGCTGGGACCATACACAGTAGAAAAATGCAATGACAATGGTTCAGTTCTGATCCAGACCATCGATGAAGAAGCCATCCCCATGCTCGTCAATGGGCATAGGTTGAAGCTCTGCAGGAAGCCCCTCTCCAAGCAAGAATTCATTGAGAATCTGGGTAAAACAATGTTGGTAGTGGAGCAGGTCTCTGCCTCCACTCCACCCACACCCTAAAAAAAAAGAAAAGAAAAAATCAAAAAAAGGAAAAGAAAGAAAAAAACAAAGAGAAAAAAAAAAAAAGGAATAAAATATCCCTGGGTGAAAACCTCTTGGAGGCACCTAGGGCAGGAAATGAAGGTGAAAACCTCCTGAAGGCACCCCAGCTATCTCATAATTAAAATAAATAAAAAAAACTAACTTCTTTGGAATACATTGCAGTTTGCAGGAGGGTCACACAAGGAAAAGAGGACATGGCCAGGCTGCATACACCCTTGATAGCTCATTCCTCCATTTCCATTGTCTTTCCCCAAACCTTGGTCTCATTTGTTCTAAAAATTTTGCATCCTACAGGAAACTCTGTGCATTCTACAGGAGGCTCCCATAGAAACTACAGAGAGCTCAAAATCAAGTTCAGAGAAGAATCTGAGGGCTAGAAATTTGTCCAAAAGACTTGTGGACCTCCATGCCACCATTCATCCTCCTAATTCTCCATTCCATCCCTACACACCCAAATTTCCACTCGCTTTTTCTTCCCTGCACAAAAAACACAGAATTTTGTTTCTTTTGTTTTTTTTAAATGATGAATAAAACAACAGCATTCTTCACTTGTTTCTTACTTGATGTATTCCAGATGTTACTCCTTTCCTCAAAAACCTTCTTTGGCTGTCTCTTCAGTCCCTACTCAAACATCAGCCTGAAATTTTAGAGGGAGAAGCAGCTATAGGAAATCCTGCAGGATTCCTGCAACAGCTGACCCCTTTAAAAAAACAAGCTCCAGGGGCAGGGTCAATGCAGCCAAGATGTATGAAACGTGCAAGGAGTAGATCCTGATCGAAAAAGCACCAGCATAAGCCACCAGTTCAGAGGCCATGAGCACCAGTAGTAGCAGAAAAAAAAATGAAGTGCCAAAGTCTGAGAATGTAGAGCACAGTAGCGACTAACAGGTAAGTGGCTAAACCCATTCCTTTGTTGCATGAATATTATTTAGGAACTGCATGAAACATTAAGATGGTCACTATTAAACAAAATTAGTGGCCAGCTAACTGGCCATCCTCGTTCAGTTCAAACCACCTCGTTGAGTTCAAACGAGCCTCATCCAATTCAAACAGGAATTCAGAAGATGCAATCAGCACGTGTGGTTCGTCAACTCGGGAAGAAAAAAACTCAGAACCAGTAGTGGTGGCAATGTATAACGGGAATGATGGAAGTGATGGAAGGCATGTGACATGAAAAACCATAATAACACTAGAGTAGGATCAACAGTTTGGATGGGGATAACGTACCCATCCTTCCACCTCACCTCATCACCACAAATCATGCCCTCAGCTTAAGTACACTACGGTCGAAGCCTCCACAACCTTTTGTTTTCATTTGCATCGACGAGTTCTCGACTGCAGAGACTCACCTACCACCTTCAGAACATTGAACCATTCGTTTTCTACCAGTTTTTCAAAACCCTCCCGCTTATCGGGCTTTATAGGAGCACTATCACATTCTACAGGAGCGGGAACACCATCTACAGGAGCCTTTCTATAAGAAGGCCAGAGAGCAGCTTTGTAGAGGAAACATTCAGAATTTTTGCCAAATTCAAGCTTGAAAAGAGGTAGGCTCAGAAACCCACTCTACATGTGATACATCTACATAAGGTGGTGGGGTTAGAAGCAAAGTATTGGGTTGAAAAAGGAAAGGAAAGTGAGCACAACAGTCTACCTGGTTTTTCTGAATTCCATACAGTCTCTCCATTTTCTTATCTACACTAAAAATCTATTTTTTCTTCCCTGTATTCTCCTGTAAAAAAAAGGATGCAACCATAGAAAATGAAGCCTGTGAAAAAATGAATTCGCAAGTCTGTTTACTCTGTGAGAAAGAAAAACACTATTTTATATACTCTCTGTTCTGTCAAAATATTGATTTCCTCCAAAAGCCCGAGAAGTAAATTCAGGTTGAAAACAAGGTTTGAAGGGAGGGAAAAATTGCAAATTGATGCTGTGAAAAAAGAAGAACACGAAAAATTCCCTATCTGGTTCCAGAAAGACAAGCCTCAGTTGTTCCTTTGTTTTCAGTTTTGAAAATGTTTTGCCTTCCTCCTCACCTAAGAATTTCTAGCAGTCACTAAACACCATGACAGGAGGTTTTATGGGAAAGGAGCCTTTGAACTCCAACAAATTGCATGAAAACCCAGAAGTCGTAGCCCTCTTCACCAGGGCAAACTGGATGCCTTTCTTTGATAGAATTCATGGATATGATGAGGAGGTGACAGAGGAATTTTTAATGTCTTTAAGACCCCATTCAAAAACCCATGCTACAGTTAGTTTTAGGGGTTTTACCATAGAGCTTACACCAGAATTCATCAGCAGAGTCATAGATATTCCACTTGGGCTCCCCTGGAGCATAGAAGAAAAACCACTAGGACAGGTTGCTAAAAAGACGTTTTTCCAGCCTGATGAACATCCTGTAGAGGATAAGAATCGAGTCAGAAGGACAAGCATACCTCATCCATGGGGTGAGGTCCACTACCAGATCATGAAATATATCTCCTATCAAGGGAGATAGAGTATAGTCTATGGTTATCACTTCAGATTATTGCATGAACTGAGATATGGAATGGACCTACCTGCATCTAGAAAACTCAGTCTCCCATATTTCCTCCTCCAATATTTGATAGAATTTGGCACCAAGTTGAATGCAGAGGTTCCAAACCAACTGGCCCACCATGGGCTCCTCAAATTGTTGGTAGAGGATGCCCTCCACACATACACCATCCCTATAGCCTGGGAAATTTTCAGGAACATGTCTAGAGAAGATGACATCAAAACTCTTACTGATGACCTTAGCCCATCTGGCAGTGAAGAGGAGGAGCAGAAAGAGGAACTTGAGAAGGAAATCCATGAGGAAGCACAAAATATTCAAGTAGAAGAAGAAAAAGAGGAAAAATAGAAAGAAGAGGAGAAACATGACAAAACCACAGTTGAACCTAAGGCAGAAAAGAAAATAGCATCAAAAGTAGAGAAGAGGAAGAGGACAAAAGCTGAGAAGAAGAAGCCCAAGAAAGCTCAGAAAAAGACTGCCACAGGAAAGGTAGAAACTCAGCAAGAAAAGGAGAAAACACCACCAGAGACAGCAAAAACAAAAACAGAAACAACAGACACAGGCAAAACTGCAGAGGATGAAGAAGAAAAACAGCAAGAAGAAGTGTCTCCTGAGACACTAGCAAGGGAAGCAGTAGCTGTCCTTGCTGCATTGAGCACTCCAGCTAAGCAAAAGGGGAAAATAAAAAGAGAGACATCTATGTATTTCAAAGCCCGGAGGAGCATCAAAATTAAGGTGGGCAAGCCTTAGACACCTTCGAAAGAACCCATTATCATTGAGAATGCACCTAATATAACAAGGGAGGAATCTCCCTCCAAAATATCTATCACTTACGAGAGAGCAAGTCCTAATACCTCCACCTAGAAGGAAAGGATCAAATTAATGGACTTTAAAGTAGTCCTGCAGGAGGCACAAACCTCTCTACAGGAGACACTGGCCAAGTTGAAAGAAACTAAAAAACTGGAAAGGAATGCAGAGGAACAGTCCCAAGAGGAAAGTAAGGGAAAAGAAATAACAGAACTTGGACCTCAGCCTAACTTAGGCTCCTATTACAATCTT
The DNA here is from genome assembly GCA_031772625.1 of Pinus tabuliformis. Taxonomy (NCBI): domain Eukaryota; kingdom Viridiplantae; phylum Streptophyta; class Pinopsida; order Pinales; family Pinaceae; genus Pinus; species Pinus tabuliformis. The sequence goes on along the minus strand of CM062806.1, from coordinate 327,466,088 downwards.
CTAGAAGGTGGGAAGATCATCCCACAAAAATTCGCAGTGCCTTTTTTCTTCGAACTAGAAAAGGAAAGAGACACGACCCACACTTGGATGCAGATTTCCAAATCTAAATGGGTCAAAGATATAGGGCACATGGAAAACAGGTTGAGAGAGATGAGTAGAGAATTGGGCATGGTAAGGCACACAGAGAGCATCAGAAGAGTTCAACTACAGGAGGAAAATGAATTGTTGAAAAAGAAGCTATAGGAAGGGGAACCTCAAGAAGGGAATAAGCTGTTAATCTTGGTGTTATCACTAAAAATTCTAATGCTAAATTTCTCAGACTAGCTTGAAGACAGTTTCGCAGCGCAACATCTTCTAGGTGATTTCGTAGCGCATAATCCATATTTTTCACTGGCTGCGCTACGAAATTGGGGATTTGTTCGAATCCATAGCAACTGTCATGCAAAATAGCTCTGGGGTGGATGCATTTTACAGGTGGCATGTTCTCAAGCTCCTACATGTATGCTTGTCATCAGTTTGGTCAGTGTGGGTTTCTTAGAGAGGGTGAAATAATTGGTTTATTGATGGATGCATGACCAATGCCTATCATACAGCCATTTGGGCAGCAATCTTTGTTCAATAAATATGTGGACAGCTATTATAATGATGCTAATGGATCTGTTGGTTCTTCATATCATACAAAGACTCTTATGGCAAATTTTTGTGCAATTCTGTTTTGGCAACGGTTTTTGAAGGACAAGCATCGATTGCAACGACTCATTCAAGTGGCTGGCAATGAGATCTTCACAACTCAGACACATGATTTTGCTTCAATTTCTCCTAGGCTTGAGTAGGAGTGGTCTTCTTTCCACCATTTGGTGCCATCATCACTTCGTGCTATTGCTGAGACATGCCCAAGTTTCTCTGCATGTTGGAAGGTTCACCATTGTATTACAATGATTATGATTTCAAGCACACATGCTTTCTCTCTCCAAGACAACGTGAAGCAAACTTGAGTTTTGACTGTTGGCACTGAACTAGCAGATGATATTGTAACAAATGTTTACATTAAGGCTTCATGTATTGACTCAAGGTCCTGTCATCATGATATTGAAACAAGGCATATTTCTCTGTTTTAAGTTGTCAACTTCCAGGAGGTATTTAGAGCATATGAAAGTGTATTTTCGAAAATTGAAAGAGGCTTTTATTCCTAACATACTGAACTAGAAAAACCTCTTTCAGTTTCCTCAAATCCATTACGAGCTGAGAGAATCGAATGACTAAAGTTGCGCTACAAAACTGCTGTAGATGCCGTTTTTAATTTCCTGTTTCACACATCTTTTTCAAGGCTCGATTCTGGGCAACTGGAGTAGTTTTTCAAAAAACCAAAAGAGGTTTTGGTTAAGAACGGGTTGGTTCACAAAAACCTCCTTTAGTTTTGCCAAATACGTTTTCTGTGAGAAGCTATGAGCTCTGTCCCAAGAGCTATTTTTCAGGCAGAATAACAGTTTCATAGCTGTAATGAAAGGTAGCAAAAGCTTTGCTAGTCAGGTAGATGCAGTGGCTGAGGTGTACACCTGGACGGTTTCAGCCATCAAACAAGCCAAACATGTCAGAAAGATGAACATGAGCCTGAGATCAGAAAACAAGATGTTAAGGAAAGAAGTCAGCAGTTTGAAAGGGAAGCTAGGCAAACTAGCTAAATGATTCAAGGACAAATATGCTTTCCAAATTTTGGTATATTTTAGCTGTCAACATTTTAAAGCTTTTTGAGACTTTTTGATGTCTTTACACCTGTATAGAATGACTGAAGAAATCACTGTGTTAAATTATTGTTGCTTTAAGGTTCTTATCTTAGTTTTGATTACCTACAGCAGTTTCGTAGCGCGCTACGAAACTGCTGTAGATGACTGTTTATATTGAAAACTTGAGTTTGAAGGCTGAGGTCAGCAAATATTTAAAGGAACGACTTAAGGCTAGCATGGAGACTATAGAAAGTCATTCAGATGTTTAAAAAGGTGCCAGGTGTAAGTATTGGAAGAAAAGGTGAAATTTTTTGTCTTTTGTTAAAGTCTTCTTAAAGTCACTTTATGACCGAATTATTAGGGTTTTGGTTATAGTCTTCGGTGATTTGGTTTGAACACATGTTCAGCTCAGAAGGCTTCCATCTCATTTAATAAGTGTGATGATATGCGTTGTTTGGGAAGAATTAAAGAGCAGGGGACATGTCATTAAAGTGATGAAGAATAATGGGAGACAGAGTCCGTAAAAATAGGAGCACATCTTTTGGCCAATTAATGAGCCATCAGCGCTTTCAAGCATCCAATATCAGTATTCATTGTATCTATAGCTCAGCCTTCTCAACTCAATCAACAAAAGGACATGTGTCAGCATCCAAGAAGAATCATATTACGAGGAGAAAGGAATTAGTATTTTAGTTTGATTGGGACTTTATGTAATCATAACTCAGCACTTTTGTAATTAATGAGTTGGCTTAGAAATAGATAAGGGTAATTAATGGTAGATCATCGAGTTCTCCCTTCATGCTTGTTGAGGAGACTCAAGATAGATAGAGTTTGCTTGCCTATATATGGATGAAGGTTAGAGGTAGAAAGGGTTGGATACTTAATAGAAAAACAGTGTTGCTTTGGGCCATTGTAAGACCTTTTTGACAGTAATAGTAAAACAGAGTTATTCTCTTCTCAAGATTCTCGAAGGATTGTCATGATCAAATGTAGTGATGATGTGTTATACTTTATGTTATTTTATGGTTTTGTTGTATGCAATCACTCAGAATTCATAATTATATGCTCTGACTTCCTGTGTATACAGCAAGCTATGTGTTGGTGGAATATGTTTGACATGTAATGCTAAGAGCCTTGATTTCCATGAGGTCACTGTGTTTTCCTTGTTTACTTGATATTATAGACTCCATAGCCCAATGAGAGCCAGTTTTATGTGTTTCCAACCAGTTATGCTTTCATAAGTGAATAAAGAGTTAGCCATCTAGTGTTTGAAGTATTTTATCAAGAATTGTGAGAGAGCCCTCTCTGATCAAAGAGGCTAATCTTTGGTCTAAAGATTGGTTGAAATAGTTACATGAAATCATGCTTGATTGCAGCCCTCAGTTGTGATTTTGTGATAACACTTGGAAGGATAGCAACAAAAAGAGGGACCCCAGGCAAATAGTGAGGTAGCAGAGAAACAACAACAACAAGAAGAACCACAGACAGATAGTGAGACACTGATGAAACAGCAACAAGAAAAAGAATCGCAAGCAGAAACTGAAGCGTTGATTTTGAAGAGGCAGCTGCAGGAAAAGGAAGCCTAGTTAGCCTGCATGGCCAGCTGGGCAATGGAGGCCTTGCAGTGCAGACAGCGAGCTAGATTATATGCACTATATCTCAAAAATCATTGGCTCCAATTCTAGATTAAGACACTGGCCCAAAGGCGCACAATACCATTTCAAGATTATGGCTAATTTATGCATTTATGTGATAATAGTTCAGCCAAGGATAAAGCTGACATGAATTTATGGGATCCAAATGCTACATTGGGAGACTTACAGCTCATGGCTATGGTTTCTTGGTTGAGCCATGAAGAAAAGAGAAAAGTGGAAATTCAAAAAATCATGGCAAAAGAGCTAAGTGAGCCCCTGATGATAAGGGCAGAACCAGTAGAACTGTTGGCTCTCATCTATGCCCACCAACACCTTGCAGCCAATCCTCAAGTTCTTCCTAACTATGTTGATAGGCAAGCATAGGCTATTGCTCACTTTGAAGATATGGAGAGATTGTTTGGTAACGACTGCCTTCATGCCTGCATGAGAAGGTGGAATACATTATCACATAGCCTAAGGATCAGGGGGTATCACTCCCCAACCAGAATGAGGGAAGCCATGAGGAGAGTGCCCCTATATAAGCAATCAAAGAAAAACTTGAAAGCCAACTGGATTGGTCTTAAATTCAATCCTCCACTGCTGCTAGGACTGTTGGAAGGAGTTAAGGAGGAAGAAGAATAGAAAAAATGGGAGGAAGTGGATATGAAAGCAGGTCTCCATGACAGAGAGGAATACATCACATCAGAGGCTTGGAATGTTAGGGAATCTGTCAGAGCTATTAAAGATGAAGAACTAGATTAGTTGCTCAGAGGATGAGCAACCCATTTAGCAGGGGGGTGATGATGAACCCCAGAAATCGGTAACTATATGGGCTCATTCTGCCTCTTATTTCGATTTAATCTACCATTCTCAGTATTTTTATGCATGTTTTTGAATATATTTATGTCAATAGAGTGAATTGGGTTAGTCACTTTTCCATGTAGTCTAATGAGTGTTTATTGCAGATTTTTTGGATAATTTTGGACAAGGACAAGGAATTTATGAGCACATGGCAACCCAACTCGAGGAAACAAGGAAGAGGACTTGTAGGGAGGGTATCTCCTTCATTAATGACCCCTTTCCTTGAATCCTCCATCAACAACTCAGAGTACAAAGGCCCACATTGATGATTCCAAGGGGCAGCCGAGCAAGTCAAGTAGGACTGTTGTTATCTTCAGTTCTAGGAAGTCAAGTTCCTTAATTTTAGGAGGATTGTTGGGAGTCCCCATTTGTATAAATAAGAAGGTTTCGAGCCTCAGTATTTTGGCCAGTTTTTAGTATATTTTTTCACTTTTGTTCAGCATTGTACTCAGCTCATTTTCGAGCTCTTTTTGAGAACAGTCTATGTGATTTAACTGCTATTTTTGATAATGAAAATGAACTAAGCTTTGAGCCAGCACTAATCTTTTTCAGAGGGCTGAAGCTCTTGGGTTAGGGTCCAACCCAAGCTGCCCAGCACCTCCTTTATGTACTTATATGTTTTGTTTCCATTCATGAGTTAAATTTCTGCTGCAGATACTCATTTTACTTCATTAGATTAGGTTGCCTTTGATGGTTAGAATAGTTGTTTTTGTTTCAAGATGCTTAAGTAAGTTGCTACAATGATATAAAAAGATCTAGAAAGGTCAACAACAGGTCTCGATCTCCTTTCTCCCTTCCTGGGACCATGATTTGAGGTCAAGGCACTACTGCTACCACCATAAACACAATTTTTGCTTTTCCATGCAACTGCTAGTGTGATACTTTGATTTGGAAGAGTTGATACTAGTTTAGATTCAATTGCTTAGATCATTTCATGTCCTTTTGCCATAGTTCTCTCGCATGCTTTTCTGTTCATAAGGTACTATTCAACATTTTCTAGTTTTAGGTCAGAAATTAGGTTAAGCTAGACAAAACTCTGTTTTTTTAGTTCTTTCTTTGGTCAGTTTTGAGAAGTAAATGTGCAGATCTCTTGTAGGACATCCCAACTCATCATCCCTCCATAAAATAGCCAACACTAGCTCACTTCTCCCTAATTTCCCAACTCATTCACAACATTTCGCCAATCTGCCCTAATTTCTGCATTTTTCCATAAAGTTGCTTTCTTGCCCTTTGAACAAATCCAACCATCTCATTCATCCCTAACCTTCCTTGACAAGTTCTAGACCCCTCAACACCTTCATCCAGCCATGATTTCCCTTTTCCCATGATTTTTCCATCTTCAAACCTCCAAAAACCACTTTCCGCCTCCTCTTGTAGATCCTCCTGTAGATCCCCTGCAGCCTCCTGTAGAATTTCCCGTTAGTGATTTTTCGAAGTCTGATCACAATTGAAGTCTTCAGAAGGGTACTAGGGGCTTCTTAGGACCCCTCCACACCTTCCCCACCTTCTGTAAAAGCCAACTCCATCTTCCTTTGCCACCAAACCTCTGCACAATCACAGCCAGTCAAATCACAAGCATAATAATTCCACATAAAAGTACCAAAAAGATGATTTCCTCTCATTTTTCTTCAGAAGTAGCTTGACTAAATGCAATTTACCTTTTTAGTAGTCAATGGCACTCATTTCAACAGTTTCCATCTCTTTTTGCAAAAGTAGGGTTAGTGGGTAAACTAGGGTTTTCTAGGGTTTACGTTTCATTTCAGTTTTCCTTCTCTTTCTGCAAGTAGAATAGCCCCTGTAGAGTTAGTTTCATTTCATCACAGTTAAAGCTTCTTCTGAGAACTCATATAAGTTGGCTTAAGCTCCTAGCGAACTTGCACCAGCTGATCAAGTGACAGCCTACAGTAAGAGCTAGTACTTGTGCATATAGCACCATCGCTTCCAAGTTTGTTATGAACTACCGGGTTGATAAAAGTAAAGAAGAAAGCCCCAGGAGTTGCAACATTATTGCTACAATACTGGTGCCACCAGTTATCCAATTGTAGAGGAGTCTGGCATGATAGGCATATCAACGACAAAGTTTTTCAGGAAGGGGATTGGGCCTGACTATATGAATCTAGGTTCAAGGATTTCAAATGAAAATTGATGACAAAATGGTTAGATCCATACCTAATAGAGAAATTCCATGAAAATTGAGCTATTCAAATCAAGACCATGGATGAGGAATGGATTCCCTTTCTTATCAATGGCTACATATTGAAGGTGTACAAAAATCCTATGTCTAAGAAAGAATTCATCAGCACCATCAACAGAGACGTTAATGTGATTGGAAGTGTCATAACTTCCAAGTCACAACATTCTTAGATAAATTTTTTGTAGAGAAAAAAAAAATAAAAATCTTGGATGAAAACCTTTATGAGGCATCTAAGGCTGACTCTTGGGTTGAAAACATCCTTGAGGCAACCCAGGAGTAAAGAAAAATTAAAAAATAAATATCTTGGGGTGAAAACCTCTCTTGAGATACTCAGGGCAAGCATATAGGTTGAAAACCTCTCCTGAGGTAGCTTGTGTGTCTTAAAAAAAAAAAAATAGAGAAAAAAAAAAGGAGAATCATAGGACATGGATCCACAACATGTGTGTTAATTATTTTTGTCATTTTGTAGGTTTGAGGACAAGTGCGAACTCTAGAGCTAGATGGCCAACATTCTCAATGTTATTTACACTTCTCCCTCCATCTACTCCATATCCTCCATCCAAAACCCATGTCCTCACCACTCTCCATCATCCCAGCAACTCAAAAATCAAATTTTAGCCCCTCTCTAGATTGTTACAGGAGGACTATAATTGCTAGAGGAAGATCCTGTAGCACTACAGGAGGACCCCGAAAAATTACAGGAAGTGGATTTGAGTGAAAATAACATCAAGCATGACCTTGAAAAAGGTAAATAGGGTTATCCCACCCTGATCCACCATCCATCCACCATTCATACATCCCAGTTCACAAGAAAATTCAATATCTTTCAAAACCAACCCTCCATTTATCTCATCCTAGAAATTTCTTGAAAAACACAGAGCACATCCTATCCATTTTCACAAAACTACAATACTCAATTAGAGCCCTAACATCATCCTCCAAAACCTCTACACCCTTTCTCGTCACTCGCATGCAGTTAAAAGACCATGGAAGGGAAGAAAAGGGTTGCTATAGGAAGATAACTTCCAATTGTAGCAGTACGTGTAACTATTTCATAAAAGTCATTATCCTGGTTTTTTCCTTTCTCATCAAGTAGAGGGGGTGATACAAACTCATGAGGTACTTTGTAGTAACCATACCACTCCAAGAAATACTCTCCACCACCAGCAATAGCACCTAGGACATCAACAAAGGACCTCCACACATAGCAACAACAAAAGTCAAATAGCATGAAGAGAAAAGAAGATATACATAGGAGCAAAAAACACAGCAAGACAAATCCCTTGGTGATAGCACAAAGGTCCAACACTCCAGCATGCATACCCATGCATCAGTCAATCATGAGGTAGGATCAGGTATGGAAACATGTCATCTCCTCCCTATGTGTAAATAATTAAAAATTTATGAATGTCAAGAAGGGGTATTTTTATAAGCCGAAGGTGGCTAGTTAACTTGGCCACCCTCGTTTAGTAAAATAAAAGTGATTATGAGCCCTCATCCAATGTGGAGGTGTCACATAAATCAAGAATAGATCACAGAGAGTGGATGGTAATTATGAGGGACGAAGGAATGATTACTCCAGGTGGGGACAATAGTCCAAAAGAGGAAACCTCGTGCCTCTAACAAGTCATCACATCACTCTGAGCCCTAGCAAAAAGCAACATATAATGTATTGAGGCTTGAATTCTCTTGCATCTATGCTCATTTAAAAAATAGTTAATGTGAGGACGATTCTAGGGGCAATCAAGGAGAGTCGAACCCTACTTTGCCATTTGTATAGGAGGAAGCTACAAGAAGCCTACAAATGCTACAGGAAGCCCAAGAAATTGCTACAGGAAGCCTCAAAGGGTGAAATAACGCTACCAAGGGTCGACTTTGTCTCCAAATATCTTTATGCTAGGCCATGTGGTAAAAAGTAAGTGCAACGTTGATGAGCATCAGTATTGCAGCAAGGATGCTACAACTCATAGGCTACCAGCTTTAATTATCAACTCAAGGTTCATACAAACTTGGTGGTGACAATGCTATATGCATAAGTAGAAGTGAAGGTCTTGCCTATTGTCACTGTTCATCTAGCGAGAGACCCCAGGGGTTCCAAGCCAGGCTTCTATAGGGTCAAAAGAAGCTTGATTCTTTGATGGAAGAAGAGAAAATATATTCTAAGAGCGATCTACTCTACTGCAGTAATGAAGAAAACTACATGTAATGCTAAATCACACCAAAATCTAATGAACCATTTAACCAGCTATGCTAAGAAAAATTGCTAAATAAACACTAACCTAATGCTACTATCTAAGTTATAGAAGTAAAGAGCATCAAACCATACGAAGGTGTAAGCAATGAAACTAAACTAGATTTGTTTTCAAGCGGAAGAGAAATCGAAGATCGAAACCAATGAAAGGAGGACGTAAGGAAGCAACAATGCATAAGAACCATTGGATCAGTCGGGTTACCAGACAGGATTAATGGAAGACGAGTGGTGGAGATCTTATCGCAGGAGACTAAGTTAATGGATGGATGAACATGGTGAATGGGAGCTGAGCGACGAAGATCTTATTACGGGAGATGAAGTTAATAGATGGATGAATAGGATTAATCGGAAGATGAGTAGTGGAGATCTTATCGCGGGAAAAACATGTGCGAAATTGATGGAGTAGGTTTTCAGAGGTGGTAAGCAGTTTCTCGCGCGCCCTAAAAGCTATAAGTGGAATTCTAAAATTTTACGTGATTAGCCTAATTGGGTGACACATAGCACAGAAAACCACTTTTCTCGCATGCTCTCAGTCGGATACCGGTCATGTAAGAATCCGTGCGAGATTGCGCGATAGCCATTGGATCATGCGGGTTTGATCAACGGTGGAGATTGGCCAAGCTAGTTAGTGGGTGGGTGACGTGATAGCCATCAGATCAGGCGGGACAAATCGATGGTGGAGATTTTTAGTTCATAAAGTAGGTGGAAGACTTCGTGCGAGATTGCATAATAGCCCTTGGATTAGGTGAGACAGGTCAATGGTGGAGATTTAAAGTGCATAAAGTCAAGTGTTGAAATGAATCAGGTGGTGATTGGTCAAGTTTGTAGTGGATCGGACGGAAAGGAAATTATGCATGAAGATAGTGCTGAGGGAAACAATATTATACGTTAGATCATATTACAAAAAGAGAGTGATGGAAAGTGATAGCAATGAAATGAACCAAGTACTTAATCCAAACAACAAACTTCATGCGAAAACTAAAACTCTGTGTTTTTGGGGTTGCTGAAGGGTTTCTTCCTAAATTCATGGTCCCAAAGGGAGGAGGTGAGGCCGAGACACCTGCTGACAACCTTATGGTGATATTTTTCTCCAACCTAACTTGCTAAATGAAAGAAGACACAAATGGAATCAAACTAAAACACAACCATTCTACTCTACACTGTTCTAATGGAAATGTAGCTACTTAAGCAAATGAACAATTAAACCATAAACCTATGCTAGCATACATGTACAATAAAGAGGAGCTTTGGCTGCTAGGGTTGGGCCCTAACCCAAGAGCCTTAGCCCTCTGAGTTAACTCAGTCCTGGCTCAAAACAAAACTCATTCTTATTATAAAAACCATGGATTACATCAAAAACTGTCACAAGTCTTGTACCTCGAAAAATAGTAGAGTTTTACAGTCAAAAATATGAATTTGTCTCTCCCTATTGAGGTCGTAAGCCTCTCTACTTATACATATGAAGTCTCCAATGACTTCCCTAAAATCAGGGAGGCTCAGCTCCCAAGCTCAAGATAAACTGGTGCTTTGACTTTCACTTGCTCAACTGCCTTCTAGTCCTCATGATTTGGCTAAAGCAATTTGAGCTGATGGAGGAATATTCGAATGGAGGGGTAGTAAATGAGTAGAATTTACCCCCTATAATTCCTCTCCCTTGTTCCATTCGCGTTTTGACCAAGATATTTGCCAAAATCCCTTGCTTTTATCCTTTATTCCTACATTACATGCACATTAGACCACAAAGCAAAATATCCAACTCTAACCCATCTCATAAGAAAAATATAATCAAAAGTATGCAATAAGTTGTGAGAATAGTTGTATGACTAAGCTAGGAGGTGAATTAAGGCCCATATAATTATTCAATGATGAGGCTCATCAACCCTGTCATTCATATGTCCATAAATTGTATGTTGGTGCACCCTGAAGTCTAAAGGAAATATTAGTTATTTTGTGAATTAAAAGAACTTGCCTGGCTTTAGAATAGAGGGATTATAAGAAAATGTCATCAACTAGAAATTCCAACCCTCTACTTCCACTGAATTACACATCATAGCTATTACAAGAAGCATCCCTCCGTCACTTAGTTTAAAATAGAGGAAAGAGACGAGAGGAGGATTCAACAGAAGGGAGCGTATAGACACCAAAAGAATTCATCTTCACCCTCCTGTATTAGACATTTTCTAAAACATTAGTGGCTAGGATTCTTTGAACTGCTGAAGGGATATGATGATGACATTACATATGAATTTTCCATGGCCCTAAACTCTCAGACAAGAGTCAGTTACACCACTATGGTGAGGTCATTAGCTATTTCAATCAATCCTGAGCTAATTAGAAAGGTGACAACCTTCCCCTAGGGTTCCAATGGAGAAGATAAGTAAAAACCTTTAGTGCCATTACCAAAACTAAGTTCTTCATTTTTTATGAAAAACCTATTGAAGATAAGAACAAAGTTAGGAGGGAAATCCCACCCTATCCCTTGGATGAGGTGGCCTACCATATCCTAAAATACTTCTCCTATGAGGGCTAAGTGTATTATATGGCTATCATTTTAGATTACTCCATGAACTAAGGTTTCAAGCAGAATTTCCCCTAGCCCAAAGACTCAGTGTAGCATATTTCCTCCTACAATCCATCAGGGGCATGATCCAAAAGGTGAGAGAGGGAAAGAACCAACACCTAGGCCACCATGGCCTCATCAAACTGATAGTGGTAGAATCTTTGAATAAACTAAGGTTCCTAGTCCTTTGGTCCAAATTCATGTATATGGATAGAGATACCTTCATTGACACTCAAACCCTCACACTGGGTGAGACCCATCCTCTATTGTTGGACAAATAGAGGGGAAAGAAGATGAAGAAGAGGCAGAGGCAGAGGAGGAAATAGAGATAGAGGTAGAAGAGGAAAGAGAGATAGAGGCAAAGAAAATAGAGGAATACCCAAAGGTAGAAGTAGAGAAAGAGGAAGATGAAGAAGAAGAAGAAGAAGAGAAATAGCGAAAACCAAGCCCTAAGAAAACTACATAATCTAGAGAAGAAGGGTTATCCCCAAAGAAAACAAGTTTGTCTCTAGGACCCAGTGAAAAATAGGTAGCTACCACCTTAGCTACCTTGAGTACACCAGTCAAACCCAAAATGAAAAGGAAAATGAAAACACACTTTAAAACTAGGAAAAGCACCAGGATTAAGCAAGGAAGGCCTCAGACTCCCACAAAGGCCCCTATCACAATTGAAGAGTCCCCAAGTAAAAAAGAGGAGGTAGGGCCCACTGAAATGAAAGTTGAGGAGGTCACCTCTCCATAAGCCATATCAAAGACTCCTATAGCATATGTAAGGAGGCCCACCACTATATAAACCCCCTTTAGACAACCCAATACACCTACAACACTTCAATAAAAATAAAAAGGGAAGCTACAAGAAAAGCAAAGCGTGCTACAAGAAGAACAGAAGGTGCTCCACGAAGAACAGAGGGTGTTATAGGAAGAGAAGAATGAGAAACAGGAGGGACAAAAGGAAAAACAACGGTTACAAGAGGGGTTAACTTCCCCAAAAACATTTGAGAATGACTTCTTAGAGCTAATTAAGCTCCTATTATAAATTAATTGATGGAGGGATAATTATTCCTCAAAAGTTTGCAATCCCACTTTTCTTTGAACTTGAAGTAGAAAGAGAAAGAAACCACAGATGGATGCAGATTGCTAAATCCAAAAAGGTGGAAGATGTGGGCCTCATGGAAGAGAAGGTCCTTGAAATGGGCAAGGATTTAAGTGAGTTAAGGGAGAAAGGGTCCAAAATGAGAGAACAACTACATACAGAAAATAGATGGTTGAGGAAGAAATTGCAAGAGAAGGAAACCAACAGGCCACAATGGAAAGCCTCTTCATGGAGGCACTACAATGCATACAACCATCCAAGCCTTATGGACTCTTTCTCAAAGAGTAGTGTATGCAATTCCAAAAAATGACCTTAGCACAACATGGATCCCTGCCATTTGAGGACTAAAAAAATTCATTGAATTGTGTGACCAAAGTAGCACAGAAGATAAATACAAATTGGTTGAATTCTACATGCATATCCATAACTTGACTGATGTGAATTTTTGGGATCCCAGTGTAAATTTGGGGGACCTACGACTGATGGACTTTGCATCTTGTATGACTCATGAGGAGGCTAGAGATGAGGAGGTAAATAAAGTAATGGCAAAGGAAGAAAAAGAGCCACTCTATATCAAGGTAGAGCAGATAAGCCCAATGCTTGTAATTAGTACTCACAACATCATCTGCAGTGATGTTTATCTAGCACCTAGATACCTTACCACCCAAGAGCAGGCCATATCACATTTTGAAGACACACTCAGGTTGTTACGGATAGGAAGCTAGTAAACATGCCAAAGAAGATGGAATGCCTTACCCCACAGTCTCCAGATTAGGGAGTATTACTATACTAAAAGGTTGAGGAATGCATTTGAAAGGACACATGTGTACAAAAGGCTCATACAAAGATTAAAAGTCAACTAGATTGGATTCAATCTCAATCCACCTTTGTTGTTGGGTCTATAGGAAGGAAGGAATGAAGAAGAGGAAAGGAAGCAGTGGACAGACATAGAGAAGGATGTAGGCTTATATCCCCAAGAAGGCACACCATCTATAGGACCTTGGGATGTCATAGAGGCCACTAGGGCCATGAAATACATGGACATAGATGACTAAGTTGCTTAGAGGATGATCAATAGTTTTAGTAGGGGGTTGATGATGGGGCTCATTAATAGGTATATCATAAGGGTCACAACGCCATCCTCTAGCTTCAAAATTATCTCTTTCTCACATTTATTTGCAAATTTTATTATCTTATGCTTAGTGTGAGGGGTAAAAGATGTGTTGCTATGTCATGTGGCATAATATGTTTTAAATGTAGGAATTGGAGCAATTTTGAGATAATTTGAATGTAGGAGCTCGAAGTAGACAACAGGGAAATATTCTAGGATATTTTCCACATACTTAACTCCTTCAATCAGTCAAAGATAACCACTTTATCTCTCATAAACTCGAGGTCATTGGCAACCAAGCAGGTTAAGGTCATTGGAAGCCAAGCCAGTGTAGTTCAAGGAAGATCTAGATCCACCTATGCCGATTTTGGGAGAGAAACACCTCTATTTTCTAGGGAGTTGTTGGTAGCTACCATTTTCTATACATAAACATGCCAGGGAACTCATTAGGATTCGAACTTTTGTTGTAGCTAAGAGTTTATTGACCTCAAGCACTTGTGACTACTATTTTTTATTATTATGTGATGTAGTTGACATTTATGCAATGATAATGAGAAGTTTCTTGTTGATCCATCACTAAGTTAGTCTAGAGGGCTGAAGCTCTTAGGCTTGGGCCCAACCCTAATATATTAGGTCCCTCTTATGTATTAATATTTATTTTAGCTTATAATTTTTTATTAATTGATGCATCTTAGTAGAATATAGTTCCTCAAATTTTTTATGACTGTGGCCTCTATATCATCTCTCTCATGGGTGCATGATTAGAGGACTCCACCATCATAGCCCAAAAACATTATGTGATTTCTTATTTATGATTTCTTGTAAAAGTCTACATTTGTTATCTTTCTTTACATATGATTGTTGTATCCTAGAAGTTAATTCATTGCATAGATCAGAGTTATTAGAATCACTTAGATGGTTTCCAAATTCAGCTCATATTTTCCACCATTGGTTGTAATATTTTGTAAACGAAAAGAAGAACAGGTGCATGTAATGTTGCATGATTATTGGACTTACAGGAAAAGAATATTTTCACCATCTCCATCCAGGACTTATCCACTCTCTTTTGATGAATTCCAACCAATGTTCTTGATCTCTGTTTTTAGGTCACCGTGAGGAGCCTCCTCGTCCAAAATTGGCCTTCCCGAAGTGTTGAGCTTGGCTAGGGGTGTTTGTCACCTTCAACCCATCCTTCACAACCTTCATCCATCTTTCCATCCATTGAATCCATCATTCTTACCTTCAAAACCCTCTCACCACCCTTCCTATAGCATTTTAGGACTTCTTGTATAAGCAATACAGGAATCCTGTAGCATTTCAGGGCTTCCTGTATAAGCAATACATGAATCTTGTAGCAACCTGTTTTTCCCTTATTTGTACCTGTAATTCCAATGTAGCTTGTTTTAGGAGTAGGTTAACCCCCCATATTGGACTCCATTATTAGAGGTACCACCCAGGCCATTCCATCCATTCCTTTTCCTTTACTGCAAGAGAAAATAACATTAGTTTCTTCATCACAAATTTGGAAATTTGGGCATTACTTAATTTGCAAGTGTGAAATAGATAAATGATGCATGAATTCTTGAGTTGTGAGTTGGTATAATAATATTTTGTTTTCAAGTGAATTTGATAGCTAGATGGTTGATTGCAATTAGTGTAGTTTCCTTTTTGTAGGTAGCATAATTCTTGTGTTCTTTCATGGATTGATTCAGTAGCATTTACAAGTTGACAACATTTACAAGTTAGATTTGAAAAGAATTTACTTTTTCTAAACTAGGACTAGCTTTTGAATTATGCTTTCAGTAGTTAATCTCCCCTAGTTTAGTAGAAGAATGGTCTTGGAGCCTTAATGATCAAATGACCTAGTTGAGGGTTGCATGAGTAAAATTCTATCTACTGTGTATATAGATCTGTCACATTGAAGTCTGTAAAAACCTCTAGTTGATAAATAGATTTGAGGAGCCTCTGTGAGTTGCAACACTCTTGGTGCAATACCAAGGCTCACCACACTGAATCTTGCTGTACCAAGAAATTATTGCTCACCTGCTACTAAAGGTTCCCCCTGATGTGCTCTCCCTGTTAGATGGACTCCTTGCCCAATCTACATCTATTAAGACTTGAAGATTCACTCTCTCTGTCTCTTTGTACCAAATGCCAAACTGGGTGGTACCTTGGAAGTATCTCAACACATTTTTAGATGCCTTTTAATAGATTTTGGTTCACTTAACCATTGCTTGAGTAAGTTGGTTAATTTCAAAACACATCTCCAGTCGCATGTTCACCAAGTACATGAGTGAACCCACAAGCTGCCTGTAAATGGTAGCCTCTACCACTTCACTTGAAGTAGCATCTTCCTTCCTCCAATTCCTCTCTAGAGGAGTCTCCATTGGTTTTCTTCTCTCCATGTGAAAATTCTTCAGTATCTCATTGGCATACATTCCTTGAGAGACAAACAATTCCCCATCTCCTTGCCAAATTTCCAAACCAATAAAATAATGCATGAGACCCATGTCTTTCATCTCAAATTCTCTTGCCAAATCCTCTTTGCAAGATTTTATCAGCTTCTCATCACTTGTTAGAATTAAGTCATCAACATATAATACTATAATCAATAATTTACCTTCAACCACAATATGGTAAAGGATTTCATCTACTTCACTTTTGGTGAAGCCAAACCTGGCGAAATATTTGTCGATCCTAGTGTACCAAGCATAGGGTGATTGTTTCAATCCATAAAACGCTCGCTTGAGTTTGCACACATGCAACTCTCTATTGAAAGTCTCAAATCCTTCTGGATACTTTATGTACAATGTTGGCATTATGATTCAAGTATTGTCCTTGATGGCAACTCACTCAGAGGTTGGTACAGGTGCTCAGAGGTTGGTACAGGTGATGGCAACTTAATCAGAAGACAGATCTCTATACAGCATGCCAAGGAAGCTCATACACGCCGTTTCGTTAAGCCCAAGTCGCGTGTACACGCTAGTTCGATTCAGAAAAAGCGCGTGTATGTGGAAAGGTTCCTTTGGTCCATGGTGGTTAGTCCTTGGAAGTTGTGCCTATGATTTCGGACCATTATGTCTCGACGGGCGTGTCGATCCCTAGTTTTAAAGTTGATGGTATTGTGTTACTATGGTTTTGGCTCTTGGTATTAAGCTAGGCCTAAGACTATATAAGGAGAAGAAGATCATTAGGCAAAATCATCTTTTGGACAAGGCTTGAATATCTAAGAGAGAAAGAGATCTGATATGCAGGGTTCGGGTTGCTTGATATGAGCTAAGGAGAGATCACATCGGTTGATGGAAGACTAGATCTAAGGATAGATCGGGATCTAATGGTTTGAAATGCACTATCATGATATGGTTGATTATGCGTATTTCTAGATCTGCATATTGTCGCAATGTTACGTTCTGGGTCTAACTAATGTCTGGTACAGCTGCAAATTGAGAAAGTTTATTTTTAGATCTGTACGCAGGTTGGCTTCGGTAAAAGCGCGTGTATACGTGGGTTTTTCTCATTGAAGTAGCGTATATCTTTTGAAGCTTGATTTTGGGTTTACAGTGGGGTCTGACTGTTATTGCAGAGTTCTGTAGTCTGCTCTGTGTTCTGGTAACTGGTGATTGACAGGGTTCAGTGGTTCAGTGATTCAAAGTTTGGTTGTTTTATGCTTCAATGATCTGTTGTGGAAATTGAATGAATTGTGGTCTTCAGATTGTAATGTTGTGCTTCAGGAATATCCAAGTCTGAAAATGTATGAAAAGTGATACCTGAAAGAAGGAAGATTGTAGGTCAGCACCTACGTACTAGTATCTTGGCTAGTACAAGAGCAAAGGGGGTTGGAGCTCCCTTCCAAGGAAGTTTGGAGAACGAGAGAAGGTTGTAGCCTTCTGCAGGTTGTAGCCTGCGTACTGGTATAAGGCTGCACCAGTACAAAAGATTGTAAACTGAAGTTTCATATTAAAGAAAGATAGAGACAACTTGCAGCAGGTGGTTTTCACCCACATTGGGTTTCCACCTTATATCTTGGTGTTCATGTGTGTGGCTTTTTATCTGTTCTGTTATACTGCACATGTTTACTGTTAATGTGGTGAATAATGTCCTGATGCACTTAATTGAAGAATAAGCTAACTAAATTGTGAGTTTTCTTCTTATACGCTGTTTTACTTCGTCACAGTAGCGTGTACACGCTGGTTCACTTAACTGAAGTAGCGTATATGTTTCTGAGCATTTAAAAAGTTTGATTAATCTGATAATACTGATTCACCCCCCCTCTCAGTATTATTTCCAACAATTGGTATCAGAGCAGGTCCTTCAGAGAAGCTTGATCGCTTGAAGGAAGATCATTCATCATGAGCAACTACGAGAAAGAAGCATCAATCAGGCCACCAGTTTTTGATGGAACAAATTTCAATTATTGGAAGGTAAGAGTTACTGCATATCTTCAATCTCTTGGTACAGAAGTTTGGGACATTGTAGAAACAGGCTATGCTTTTCCTTCAGCTACTCCTACAGATCCAGCTGAGAAAAAGGCATATGAAACAAATGCAAAAGCAGTCAGTACTCTATTAGGAAGTATATCTCAAACAGAATTCATGAAGGTCATGCACTTCAAATCAGCAAAAGAGATATGGGACAAAATGATCACTAGCTATGAAGGAGATGAACAGGTAAAGCAAGCTAAACTTCAAACTCTCAGGATTCAATATGAGACCCTCAAGATGTATAATGATGAAAGTGTGGCTAATTATTTTCTTCGGGTAGATGAGATTGTTAATTGTATGAAAAATTTGGGTGAAGAAATAAAAGAGACTATAGTAGTTCAAAAGATTCTAAGATCATTATCCCCCAAGTTTGAATCTAAAGTATCTGCAATAGAAGAAAAGGAAAATCTCAAAGTTCTCACTATGTCTCAGCTACATGGAATTCTAACTGCTTATGAAATGAGAAAGGGAGGTCCATCAGACAGAAGGGAAGCTGCTTTTAAGGCATCAAGAAAAGAAGATTACTATGAAGCAAGCCATGTTCCAGAAGAAGAGGAAGAAGAATCAAATTTTGTCAGAAATCTTCAAAGGGGTGCTGGAAGGTTCAGAGGTAAGCTACCTTTCAAATGCTTTGCTTGTGGAAGAGTAGGTCATTATGCTGCAAAATGTCCTAATAAGGATAAAGGAAAAGAACCTGCTAGATGGAATAAGAAACAAAGTGCAAATAAGAAAAGCTACTACACCCATGAAGATAGTGATGGCTTATCAAACAGTGATGAAGATGAACAAGGTAATAAATATAAGCTATTAATGGCATTTGAAGATGATGATTATGAGGATGCTGTAGATGTGGATAATCTCTATAATGAAATTACTAGACTCAAGAGATGCATAGAAGAAAAGAGTGTGATCATTGATACTTTGCAATTTCAAATTGATGAAAAGGAAAAACATCTTGAAAAACTAGAAGGTGAAATTGTTGGTCTCAGAAAAGAAATTGAGAAAACAAAAGCTATTAATCTTAAGTTTGTCAAAGGATCTGAAACTTTGGATGAGATTATCAATGTGCAGCGGTCTCCTCTAAACAAGACAGGTTTGGGCTATAATGGAGAAACCTCTCAAGCATCCACCTCAAAAAGTTATCTTGATGCAGCAAGAAGAAATGAGCAGAAGAACAATGAAGATAATCAGGTAAATCAGGGACAATCCTTCTTAAGGGTGAACAAAAGCTACAACCAACCACAGGTAAAATCTTCTCAGTTTGGCACAAGAATAGATGAAAATAGAAATTACAATCAGTTGGCTGGTAGATTCAATAACCGCAGAAGCTTCTTCAATGGACAATGCTTTTCTTGCCATAACTTTGGTCACAAAGCAGCTCAATGTGTTGCATATAAAACAATCATGACTAGGGAAGCTCAAAAACAAAGAAGTATGACAGGGATTACAAAGAGGACCTATAACAACTTTTCGGTTCTTGAAAATGAAGTTGAATGTTCTATTTGCAATAATTTTGGTCATAAAGAATCTGAATGCAGGAGCAGGTTTCAGGAGAAAAAGGAACAAGCCACGAGCACCAAAAAATGGAGAATAAAAGAACCTCAGACAGAAAGATGTGGGATAGCGTTTTATGCAGAAGGACAGGAAAATCTATGGTACATTGACAGTGGATGTTCGAAACATATGACAGGTGATAAAGAAAAACTTGAATCTTATTCTACTTTAGAAAAGGGAAAGAAAGTTTCTTTTGGAAATGATACTCCTGCAACTATAAAAGGAAAAGGTATTGCTCCTTTGAAAGAAAAGGTCAAGGCTGGAAATGTTTTGTATGTTGATGGATTGAAGCATAATCTTCTAAGTGTCAGCCAGATGTGTGATCAAAAAACCGAGGTTATTTTCAGATCGAATGGATGTCTTGTTCGTGATCTTGATACAGGTAAAACAGTTCTCAAAGGCAAAAGAACTCCAAATAATCTGTACATATTTGAAGAAGGACAACAACAATGCTATCTTAGCAAGGATGAAGAGCACTGGTTATGGCATCGAAGGTTGGGACATCTAAGCTTCTCACAAATAAGGAAAGCATGCAAATATCAGGCAGTTCGCGATCTTCCAGATATCAAAATTCCAGACAACACCATATGCAAATCTTGTCAGTTTGGAAAGCAAACCAGAACTAACTTTCCAGAGAAGGAAGGATCAGCTAGCTTGCCTCTTGAGCTAGTCCATACAGATGTATGTGGTCCATTTAGGAAAAGGACACCTCGAGGAGAAGAATATCTGATATTATTCATTGATGATTTCTCAAGGTTTGTTTGGTTAGGGCTTATGAAGCACAAAGATGAAGCATTCGAAAAATTCAAATCCTTCAAAGCATTGGCTGAAAATGAATCAGGACACAAAATTAAGTGCCTCAGATCTGACAGAGGTGGGGAGTTCACATCAAATGAATTTTTTGATTTCTGCGATGAACATGGGATAAGAAGAGAATTCTCTACAGCTAGAACTCCTCAGCAAAATGGGGTTGTGGAAAGAATGAACAGAACTATCCAACAAATGGCTCGTGCTATGCTCGATGAATCAGGTACTCCTGCAACCTTCTGGGGTGAAGCTGCACATGCTGCTGTTATCATTCTTAACAAAACAAATGTCCGAGTAAACAGCACTCAAACACCTCATGAGCTTTGGAGTGGTAAAACTCCTTCCGTGAAGCATTTCAAAATCTTTGGGAGCAAATGTTATATTAAGAATACTGATGAGCAACTTGGCAAACTTGAACCTAGAGCAGATGAGGGCATTCTTCTTGGTTATTCTCCACATAGCAAAGCATACAAGTGCTACAATAAAAGACTTGGCAGAATTGTTGACAGTATTGATATAGTGGTTGATGAGAAGGGATATATTCCTAGGCAAGTTCATCATGAAGACATTGAAGAAGATGAAGGTTACTCTCAAAGGCGAAATGATGAAGAAGAAGAACCTCAAGAAGAAGAAGAATCTCAAGAAGAACCAGAGGAGCAGACAAGAATAGAAGAGAAGACTCCATCCAGATATGTCCAAAAGAATCATCCAGAAACTCAGATTGTGGGGCAGAAAGAAGCAGGAGTACAAACAAGAAGGACACTTGCAGAAGCTTCAAGCTACTTGGCTCTACTCTCCTCCATTGAACCACAAAATGTGAAAGAAGCATGCAAAGATGAATGTTGGGTCAAAGCAATGGATGAAGAACTTGAGCAAATCGAAAAGAACAACACTTGGGAATTAGTTCCTAGACCAAAAGATAAGAATGTAATAGGAACAAAATGGGTCTTCAAGAATAAGTTAAATGAAAATGGAGAAGTAATTAGAAACAAGGCCAGACTTGTTTGTAAAGGGTATGCACAGCAAGAAGGAATAGATTTTGAAGAGACCTTTGCTCCTGTGGCAAGACTAGAGGCCATCCGAATGTTCCTTGCTCTCTCAAGCTTTCAAAACTTCAAGGTATTTCAAATGGACGTGAAATCAGCCTTCCTGAATGGAGACTTAGAAGAAGAAGTATATATTGAGCAGCCAGATGGGTTCATTCTTGGGAATGATCCAAACCTTGTATGCAGATTGAAAAAGGCACTCTATGGGCTCAAACAAGCTCCAAGGGCTTGGTACTATCGGTTGGACAAATATCTTCACCAACAAGGCTTTTCAAAAGGATCAGCAGATAGCAATCTCTATATAAAAGTTGAAAATAACAAATTGCTAATTCTTGTTGTTTATGTAGATGATATTATTTTTGGCAGCAATGAAGAGACCATGAGTCAAAACTTTGCCTTGGTTATGCAGAAAGAATTCGAAATGTCACTTCTTGGAGAATTGACATATTTTCTTGGATTGCAAATCCAACAAAATGAAGGAGGTATCTTCTTGTCTCAAACCAAATACCTCAAGCAGATCTTGAAGAAGTATGGCATGGAAGAGTCAAAGCCAGTATGTACACCCATGGTTACAGGATGCAGCCTCAGTGCAAATGATGAATCAGCAGCAGTTCACCAACCCACTTATAGATCCATGATTGGGAGTTTGCTTTATTTGACAGGTACTCGACCAGATATTACACATGCAGTAGGAATGGTTGGAAGATTTCAAGCCAACCCAAAGGAAACTCATCTTCAGGCAGTCAAAAGAATCTTCAAATATCTTCAAGGGACCCAAAACTATGGCTTATGGTATCCTAGAAATACAGATCTCACTCTTCATGCTTACACAGATGCAGATTGGGCTGGAAGTGTGGATGATAGGAAAAGCACAAGTGGAGGTGCTTTCTTCATGGGTTCCAGATTAGTATCTTGGTTCAGCAAGAAACAAAGTTCGATTGCCTTATCTACAGCTGAAGCAGAATATGTGGCTGCAGCATCTTGTTGCACACAACTTCTTTGGATGATGCAGACCTTGCAGGACTTTCAAATCACTTGCACTCCACCTGTCTCTATCTTATGTGATAATACAAGTGCAATCAGCATTTCAAAGAATCCAGTCATGCACTCAAAGACCAAGCACATACCAATCAAGTACCATTTTCTTCGGGAACAAGTGCTTGAGCAGAAGGTCAAGTTGGAGTATGTTCCTTCTAAGGAGCAAGTTGCTGATATTCTCACAAAACCACTGCCCAGGGAAACTTTTGAATATCTCAGACAAAAGCTGGGAGTAGTTGATGCTTCATCCTGTTGTTGAAGTTTGTTTGTTCTACAGAAAAGTTGGTATACGCAGGTTACGGAAGGGATATGCGCGTATACACGCGGTTTCATGATGGGTAAGTCGCGTATATGTTGGACGCTTGTTGCAGAAAGTATATCCGCGTACATACGCTGTTCTATACAGGAAAAATCGCGTATATGAAGTTCTGAACAGCAAGGGAAAACTCTGGAGTTCTGAACAGCAATGGGAATGTCAGAATTCTTCAGGCACAGTTTCAGGGAGTGCAACAGGCACAGGTTCAGGGGGAGCAGATAATCTTCCAATGATGCATTGTTGGCATTATCTTAAAGCTTTTGGTTCTAGTTCACATTTGGTGTTGATTTCAGGAGGAACAAAGGCGAAAGGAGAACAGAAGGATCTCTTGGTTGCTGATCTGAATGGTGATTATCAGATGCTGCTGGTGACTTTCATAAGTCTTGGTCTAGTTATTTCGTCTCTATGTCATATATCGCTTTTGTGGTATCTCTTTCATGGTGTCAAGGTCATGTAACGGCCTATTTTTGGTTTCCCCACTATGCCTGGGATGATTGATGCAATGTGATTGGTTGTCATCTGTAAATTTTTGATGTATACCCACTTGGTTGGGTGGATGAGTCAATTTTTTTTGTATATCCTCACTTAGTTGAGAGATGGATGTATGTATGAGTCCTAAGTGATAGGAAGGTCCTTTATGATGTATAGAGTCATGTTCTTCTTGAAGAACATCTTTTGCAGATCTTGCCTACAGTCAGGAAGAGCATGTACAACACACCTCAGCGGTACAGAGATTCAGCATGTACTCAGAGGGAGCATGGACAGATTGGTACACCTTGGCATATACAAAGGGGGAGATTATTCAGAGATTTCAGCAGGTACTCAGGGGGAGTATGGACAGTGTGATTCAGCAAAGGAAGAGAATATCTTGGTCCACCCTTTGCCCTTGATGTCAAAGGGGGAGAATGACTTGGTGTGGTGGTTGCCATCAATTCCAAAGGGGGAGATTGTTGGCATTATGATTCAAGTATTGTCCTTGATGGCAACTCACTCAGAGGTTGGTACAGGTGCTCAGAGGTTGGTACAGGTGATGGCAACTTAATCAGAAGACAGATCTCTGTACAGCATGCCAAGGAAGCTCATACACGCCGTTTCGTTAAGCCCAAGTCACGTGTACACGCTAGTTCGATTCAGAAAAAGTGTGTGTATGTGGAAAGGTTCCTTTGGTCCATGGTGGTTAGTCCTTGGAAGTTGTGCCTATGATTTCGGACCATTATGTCTCGACGGGCGTGTCGATCCCTAGTTTTAAAGTTGATGGTATTGTGTTACTATGGTTTTGGCTCTTGGTATTAAGCTAGGCCTAAGACTATATAAGGAGAAGAAGATCATTAGGCAAAATCATCTTTTGGACAAGGCTTGAATATCTAAGAGAGAAAGAGATCTGATATGCAGGGTTCGGGTTGCTTGATATGAGCTAAGGAGAGATCACATCGGTTGATGGAAGACTAGATCTAAGGATAGATCGGGATCTAATGGTTTGAAATGCACTATCATGATATGGTTGATTATGCGTATTTCTAGATCTGCATATTGTCGCAATGTTACGTTCTGGGTCTAACTAATGTCTGGTACAGCTGCAAATTGAGAAAGTTTATTTTTAGATCTGTACGCAGGTTGGCTTCGGTAAAAGCGCGTGTATACGCGGGTTTTTCTCATTGAAGTAGCGTATATCTTTTGAAGCTTGATTTTGGGTTTACAGTGGGGTCTGACTGTTATTGCAGAGTTCTGTAGTCTGCTCTGTGTTCTGGTAACTGGTGATTGACAGGGTTTAGTGGTTCAGTGATTCAAAGTTTGGTTGTTTTATGCTTCAATGATCTGTTGTGGAAATTGAATGAATTGTGGTCTTCAGATTGTAATGTTGTGCTTCAGGAATATCCAAGTCTGAAAATGTATGAAAAGTGATACCTGAAAGAAGGAAGATTGTATGTCAGCACCTACGTACTAGTATCTTGGCTAGTACAAGAGCAAAGGGGGTTGGAGCTCCCTTCCAAGGAAGTTTGGAGAACGAGAGAAGGTTGTAGCCTTCTGCAGGTTGTAGCCTGCGTACTGGTATAAGGCTGCACCAGTACAAAAGATTGTAAACTGAAGTTTCATATTAAAGAAAGATAGAGACAACTTGCAGCAGGTGGTTTTCACCCACATTGGGTTTCCACCTTATATCTTGGTGTTCATGTGTGTGGCTTTTTATCTGTTCTGTTATACTGCACATGTTTACTGTTAATGTGGTGAATAATGTCCTGATGCACTTAATTGAAGAATAAGCTAACTAAATTGTGAGTTTTCTTCTTATACGCTGTTTTACTTCGTCACAGTAGCGTGTACACGCTGGTTCACTTAACTGAAGTAGCGTATATGTTTCTGAGCATTTAAAAAGTTTGATTAATCTGATAATACTGATTCACCCCCCCTCTCAGTATTATTTCCAACATACAACTCTTCCTTAATCACTCCATTGAGGAAGGTTGTCTTAACATCCATCTAATGTATATTCCATCACATCTATGCTAATATTGATAGAATAGATCTAATTGAAGAGTACCTGGCTACTCGAGAAAAATTATCCTTGTAATCAATTCCCTCCACCTGAGAGAACCCCTTGGCCAGACATTTGGCCTTTTGTTTTTCGACACTCCCATTTTCTACTTGATTCACCTTGTAGATCCACCTGGAACCTACCACTGACTTATCCCCTGGGCTTGGGACAACTTCCAAAGTATTGTTCTTGATAATGGAGTCATACTCATCTACCATGGAATCAACCCATACTGGTTTCTACACTTGTTCATCAAATGAGGATGGCTCAGTCTCTACACTCTTGCTCATAAGAGCCATGTAGACAGTGTATTGATCTATGACCTCCTCTACCTATGATGTGATGTGGGTGCTCCCACATTTTCTCTAACATCATGTATCAATCTATTAGCCTCTCTGGTGTGCTTCCTTCCATATCTAGACGTCTCTTCATGAGTGGGTGATCCCACTCTCTTCTCCTTTATTTATGGCTGATCCACAACATCCTGAGGTTCTTCCTTTGGAGATAAAATCTCCTCATATCCATGCAACTAAAGCTCCCTCTCAAGGGGACATCTCATGGCCTTCTCTTCATCGAACTTCACATCTCTACAAAAATCGATCATCCTATGAGATGTAAGGTACACATGATAGTTGTGAGGTGTATTAATGTACTCCACCAATATTCCCAACTATGTTGTTGGTTCTAGATTTTTCCTTGCATCCTTGGTAACATGATAGTAAATGATGAACCAGAAATATTGAAATGTGCCACATCTGGTTTCTTACCTGAAAATTATTCTTCTAGTGTACTAATCTAGAGAATTTGTTGGGGACTCGTATTGTGCACATATACCATTGTGTTGCATGCTTCAACCCACAAGTGCAATGGTAGGTTTTGATCATGAAACATCGTTCATGAAGCTCCCACAATACTTTTTTTCTTTCTTTCTACAACCCCATTCTGTTGTGGTTTATGGGGTGCTATTACCTCCCGTCGAATACCTTTTGATGCACATAATTTCTTGAACTCAGTCAACACATATTCTCCACAGTTATCACTCCAGAGAGCCTTCACTTTCTTTCTTGTGTCTTTCTCAACAAGTGCTTTAAATTCACAAAATTTAGAGAATGTATGGTCTTTATTCTACGTGAATAATATCCAACATTTATGTGAGAAATCATCAACAAATATCACATAATACCTGTGCTTGACCATGCAGGCTATTGAGAACTGTCTACACACATCTAAGTGAACTATTTAGAGGATCATTTGTGCTCAACTGTCCTTGTCATGGATGGTGGATTTGGTGTACTTCCCCATTGTACACCCTTTTCATGTGTCATACTACTCTAGTGCACCTTTGGGAATTCCTGTAGAAATATGCTACATGATCTTCGAAGCTGCATGGTGAAAATGGCCGAGTCGCGTATGTCGTAATTCACCAATGTATCAACTTTTCACCTTTTATGATTTCGTGGTCAAGGTAGCACAATCTTCTACATCTAATTTATAGAGGTTCTTTACTTGAACCCTAATCCACTTCACTTGTCTTGTGGCTATATGATGAAGGAAAGCCTTTCCTTTTCTAAATATCACATCGTAGCCATGATCTTCCAACATAGCAACTTAAACTAAATTATTCTTCAAACTAGGAACATACATGACATCTTTTAAAGTGAGAGGAGAACCAGACTCCCTCTAAAAAGTAACAATTCCAATGTTGGTCACGCTATACCTTCCATCATCTCCCATCTCAATGTGCATCTGGAGGTCCTTCTCCTCCAAGTCGTTGAAGAATTCTTTGATGTCGGTCATATGGAATGAGGCTCCATTATCCAGGTACCACAAACTACCCATCATGGATGTCAAGATGCATGCAAGGAGAGTGAAATCCAAATCGAATTGTGAAGCAAGAGCTTCACCTTCCACTCCTCCTGAGGCCTTCTTTCCAATCTTCATGTGCAGACACTTCGTAGCATAGTGCGCCAACTCATGAAAATGAAAAATTAATCTTCAATAAGTCCTTCTTCTTGCCTGCCTGAATAGAATCTCCTTTAGATTGGAACTTATTCCCTTTCCCTTTCTTTGTATTTCCATCCAAGTCATAATTATGCTCACCATAATGCTTGGATGAGGTTCCATCCATGGTGTTCCACCTAATCTCTTCCTGCACCATGTCGGGCCACATTCTCTCCCACTCTGGTAGCTTCTCCCTCCCAATTATTGAATCCTAATAGTTTTTCTAGCTCTTGGGAAGGCCTAGAAGTGGTAGGATGACTAGATCACATTCCACAACTATAACACCAACAATCCCAAGCTCATCCCAACATTGGGTGAACTTGGTCAATCACTGTGATATTGTGTCACCCTTTTCCATCTTTATTTTCATGAGCTTGTCCTTTAGTCCCAGATTCCTATGGTCACTACTATTATAAAAACAAGTCTGTCAAGAATTTCCACATTGCATATGGAGTCTCCTTGTCATGGAGGTTCAAGACAATATGATCTTGAACTCCTTCTAATAAAATCCTTCTTTCCTTTTCTATGCAATTCTTCCACTCTACTAGATCATGGGAATCAAATGTTGCTAGTTTTGGGATATATTTATCAATGAACTCCTTCAATCCATTTTCTTCCATGGCTACTTCCATCAGTCCTTCCAAGCAATGTAATTCGAGCTACCCTCAAGGGTATATTCAATCCTCAAACCATATAATTCCATCATGATCTTGTTGCTAGCTCTAGAGAAGAGATCTACAAAAACGCATTCCTCCAACAAGTACAAACTTGTATTCTCATCTTCTATTGTGATTTCAGATCTAATAACATGTAGAAATTCCTTGTATATTCAAATTTCTAATTGTAATTTTCTAAAACAATAGACTTGAATCTATGCTACCAACTGCTGATCCAGACTTAAACATGAATGCAAAAAATTACAAAGATAACCATAAACATATATATGCAACAGAAATAATACTTCATTTCATTAATGTAAAATACTGAAATATGCTTACAAACAGTAATGGAAATAAACCAACTAGGGCGATGGTAGCTTATCTCTAAGAAGAGATGTGGTGGTTACATGGCTCCGAACTATGTTACAATGAGGCTCGAATGCCTATTTATTGTTGAGAAACAATGGAAAACCCTTAACATTCCAAAACCTAACCCTAGAAGATGAAACGACAAACTGTGGGCCCCGTTTGGGTAAATTGGTACATCAACTTCACGGGGTCGTAACTTTGGCATATGATCTCCGTTTTACACATACAATAGCTCATTAGAAAGATATATCCGAGCGCTACCACTTTGGGAAGGGCAACATCAATCCATGCACCCATGTTGCCCCTATATTTCCCAAAACACGTTGTTTAGGGCCTCATAATGGCTCCAGAAGTTTAGGGCTCGAAAAACTGCTAAAAATAGTAAGTTGTGCTACAATTAAGGAAACTAAAAATGTTGACAGAAACAATGGTGGGGGTCCAGGTGGCCACCAAGATCCTCCTGGATCATTCCTCCCCCCTTAGGAGGCAATGGTCCCCATTGCGTTGAGTTCCTCCATGAGATGAGGAAACGTTTGCTGAACTTGGTCCCTGGTGAGCCACTTGCCCTGGTGAAGGAGTTGGCCTGCTTTGACAACTTGATATAGCTGGATATTCCGTTGGCAAGTGTTCTTGATCTATGTGTCCATGATCCAATCAGTTGCAACTTGTTCCATGCAATCTGGATTTAATTCTACGGGTGTGAGTTGTTCTGCAATGTTCGATGTGTCTAGCAATGGTGGAAAGTATGGCCGAAGGCGGTCCACATTGAACACTGGGTGCAGGCCAAGGAATGGGGGAATGCTGAGCTCAAATGCATTATCTCCCATAGTCTTAGTAATGGTGTAAGGACCATATCTAAGTGGTCTTAGTTTCCGATAGGCTCTAGTAAGGCGTTCCTTTTGCAAATGCAACTAGACTTTGTCGCCCAACTGAAACTTGTGTGCCACCCGATGTTGATCATGTCGCTGCGTGTACTTGGCATTTGATTTCTCCAGAATGTCATGGACCTATTGGAAAATATGTTGGATGTTCTCAATTAATCTGTTTGCCTTGTTTGTTTTGGACTGGACATGAGCCGAATCTATGTGAGTAGCTGCAAGTGGCATGGCCACATCAATGGGGCATAGTGGCTGGAATCCCAAGCCCACCTGGAAAGTGCTGTCGCCAGTCGAGCTATGAAGAGCTCGGTTGTAGCTGTGCTGAACATAGGGGAGGCTCTCATCCCATGTGAGTGGATGCTTTGAGTTGTACATGCACATAATGTGCACAATCATCCTATTGACAACCTCTGTCTCGCCATCAGTTTGAGGATGGAAGGTTGTGGACTTAGTGAGTTTGGTGTCCAGCATTGACCAGAGACTAGACCAAAACGTACTGAGGAACCAACTGTCTCATTTGGAGATGATAGACTATGGGATCCCAAATTTCAGCCACACTCGTTCAAAGAAGAGTTTAGCAGTGGCTTATGCTGTGATATTCTTCTTGCAGGCCACCATAATGGCCATCTTCGAGAACCTGTTGACGACCACAAAAACACAGTCATTTCCATGCTTAGTGGAAGGAAGGCCTGACATGTAATCCATGGAGATGGATTCCCAAGGTCGACTAGGGGTAGGTAGTGGTGCATAGAGGCCTTGCTTCTTGATGGTCAGTTTGGCAATGGCACAGGCAGTACATGATCTGATGTACTTCCCAACATCCTGTCAAAGATTCGGCCAATAGAAATACTTTTGCAGCACTGCCACCATTTTCTCGACCCGAAACGCCCAGCAGCCCGACTATAGTGTGCTTCCCAAATCATCTTGGCATGCTCACTTGAAGGAACACAAAGGTGACCCAGGTGGCATAATAGGGTATCCTGGAGGTGAAAATCTGGAACATGCTGACCCTCCAAGAGTGTTTGGTATGTGTGGCCGAATTCTGGGTCGCTTTTGTAGAGAAGTGGCCAATCATAAGTCTCGTGCCCACAAGAGTTGGGCACGGTGGTTAACTCCATGATCGGTGGTCGACTAAGGCAATTTGCAACATTATTGGTGCTGCCCTTCTTATACTTGATATTCAAATGGAACTGTTGTAGGTATGTTGACCACTTCTGATGGCGATCATTCTACAATTTCCCTTGGGTTTGTATGAACTGCAGGGGTTAGTGGTCTATGTGGATGACCGTTTCCTTCCCCAAAATGTAATGCTTCCATTGTTGATAGGCTTGCACAATGGAATACATCTCTTTATCATAAGTGGGATACTTCCGGACTGTGTCTGAAAGTATTTCACTGTGATATGCCACTGGATGCCCATGTTGAGTAAGGACTACCCCAATAGCATAGTCAAAGGCATCTGTCTTGACCTCAAATGGTTGTTGTAAATCTAGTAACGCGAGCACTAGCATTGTGCAGAGGTGATCTTTTAACTCTATGAATGCCTTCTGTTAAGATTTAGACCAAAAGAATTTTTCTTTCACTCCTCCCTTGGTGACTTGACTCAAGGTCCAAGTGATATGAGAAAACCCCAACACGAACCTGCGGTAGAAGTTGGCAAGACCTAGAAAGTTGCGCAGCTCTGTCAGAGTGGTTGGAGATGGCCAATCCCAAATGACTTGGATCTTGGCTGGATTCACATGCACCCCCTGTTCATTAATAATGTATCCCAGATACTGACCATGGGTCATGCCAAAAGTGCATTTCTCCAAATTGGCACATAGCTTGTGTTGCCTTACTATTTGGAGAACCTGTCGGATGTGATGGAGGTGCTCTTCCCAACTCTAGCTGAAGATCAGAATGTCATCCAAGTATACCACTACAAATGAGTTGGTGAATGGCCTCAAGATGTCATCCATTAGCCTCATGAAGGTTGCAGGAGCATTCATAAATCCGAAAGGAATAACCAACCATTCAAAAAGGCCCTCCTTGGCTTTGAAGGTAGTCTTCCACACATCAGAGGGTTCAATTGGTACAAGGTGATATCCTGACTTCAGATCGATCTTGTTGAAATATTTCGCCCTATTTAGTTGGTCTAGGAGGTCATCAATCCACGGGATCGGGTACCTATTACAGATAGTGATCTTGTTCAGTGCCCGATAGTCAATACAGAGTCTCCAAGTCCCATCCTTCTTCTGTACCAACATGATCGAGCTCCCACAAGGTGATGAACTCGGATGGATGTGACCTTTATGCAGTAGCTCCTGAATCTGCCTCTTGATTTCATCGTTCTCTAGAATGAAGCACCGATAAATTGGTCTACTGGGTAGTGTTGCATTTGGGGTCAGATCGATGGAGTGCTTGACCTGATAGTGCAGAGGAACCCTTGTGGGGGAGGTGAAGATGTCCTTGTACTCCTCCATGACCTTGTCCATCTGTAGTTTTCGTGCAGAGGGGCCCTATCTAGAGGCCGTGGCCACCATCTTCTTCTTTCCTTGAGAGCATATCATCAAGAAAACAAATTTCCCAGTTTTGGAAATGAGCTTACTACATTATTTTGCAGTAACCAAAGAGATAGCAGTAGGCGATGCTACCTCTGGTATCCTGTACAACTTATTTCCCAATGTAATAATAACAGCACGGGGCCTTGATTCATACATAGCATGTCGCTTCCACAAGTATGGTTGTCCTAATAATACATCACAAACTTCAAGGGGAGCAATGTCACACAATACCTCATCGATGAAGGGCTTGATGTTGTATGGAAGGCAACACTACTGGCTCACGCGAAGATCTCGTCCTTGGTGAAGCCACCCGATGGTGTACGGTTGTGGATGTGTTATGGTTGGTAAGCCCAACCACTTCACGACCTCTATCGAAATGAGGTTCTTTTGGCTCCTGCTATCGACAATGAACTATAGAGCGGAGCCCTTTACCCACATCTGGGAGTGGAAGAGACGCTCCTCCTCCTCTGGATCTATGGGTTCATTTTTCTAGATCTTGGTGGTAGCAACAGTGGCATTGGGCTCTGCATCAATGATCTGCTTCCCTTTGTCATTCCCCTTGTCAGGTTCTGACTAAGAGTCGGAACATGCATCTGATTCTAAAACCTTTAGCTCAGCCACTAGTGATTGCTTGGCCCGACACTCACTTGTGTTGTGAGTGGAGCTCTTATGGAACTCACACCATTTTCTCATGTCCTTTTTCAGCTTCGTGGCGCTATTCTTTGCTTGCAACTTTGGCGGGTTTTCTTGGGCTACCCTGCCTTGGCTTTGTCCTTTATTTTGTGGTTTAGGGGCACCTTTCCCTTACTTTCAATTCGCAGATCCAAAGTCTCGCTTCTTTTGTTTAAACTTCTGCTCGACCTTGAGGCATATCGGTATGTTGTACCGAGCGAGGAGATATTCAGGAACTCTATTTCTTCCTAGATGTACTTGTGCAGGTAGTCGATATTTGAGTATCAAATGCTGCTCCGTATCCTTGATACCCAACTTTGTGCGAAAGGTATGGAAAAGATTGGTGAACTCTGGCACATCTTGGTCCCTTCCCTGCTGCAACGTGGTCCACTTTATGTATTCATCCTCATAGCTTCTGACAGGGTAGTACTGCTCCTTGATCGCATCCCGGAATGAATTGCAGGTGGGTGCGGCTAAAAATAGTGAACCAATACTTTCATCCTTCTGCTCACAGTAGGTTTCCCACCAATCCTTGACGTGGGGGGCTGATTTGAGAAGAGCAAAAACAATCTTTTCCTGACTCGAAAATTCATGAACAGAAAAATAACCCTCTAGCAAATTTAACCATTTATTTATGGCATCTGCTCTATCTGACCCTCAAATATGGGGATTTTAAAATTAACTTGTACCTGAAAGGGCGTGGCATTTCCAGAGTAGCTGCTGGAAGCCGATGCATCGCTTCTGGGTAGCCGCTAAAGGATCTGGGCAAATTTGTCCATCATCATGTTCCGTTGTCACTCGAGGGCTTCTTTGAGCAAGATTTTGATAGGATCTCCTGCCCCCTCGTCTTTCTTCTCATCCGCCATGGGAGTTCGTCGGGGTTTGCGAGGCTGGTCTTGCAAATGTTCGACTAGTTCAAGCCCTAACTCCTTATATCCTGACCTCGTTGGGGACATGCAAAGAAAAACAGAGAAAAAAAGCAGACCGCTCTGATACCATTGATTCAAACTTAAACATGAATGCAACAAATTATAGAGATAACCATAAACACAGATATGTAGCGGAAATAATACTTCATTTCATTAATGTAAAATACTGAAATATGCTTACAAGCAGTAATGGAAATAAACCAGCTAGGGCGATGGTAGCTTATCTTTGAGAAGAGATGTGGTGGCTACATGCCTCTGAATTGTGTTACAATGAGGCTCGAAGGCCTATTTATTGTTGAGAAACAATGGAAAACCCTTAACATTCCAAAACCTAACCCTAGAAGATGAAATGCCAAACTGTGGGCCTCGTTTGGGTAAATTGGTACATCAACTTCCCGGGGTCGTAACTTTGGCATACGATCACCGTTTGACGCGTACAATAGCTCGTTAGAAAGATCTATCCGAGAACTACCACTTTGGGAAGGGAAACATCAGTCCATGGACCCATGTTGCCCCCAGATTTCCTAAAAAAACGTTTTTTAGGGCCTCAAAATAGTTCCGGAAGTTCAGGACCCGAAAAACTGCTAAAAATAGTAAGTTGTGCTACAATTAAGGAAACTGAAAATGTTGAGAGAAACAATGGTGGGGATCCAGGTGGCCTCCAAGATCCACCTAGATCAACTACGAAAACAATTAGCAATCTTGAAATCACGAAGCATACAAGTGAAAGAATTTAATCAACACATTACACAATGATTTATCGGGGAAAGCCACAAATAAAAACCCCGCTATCTATATATTGCATTAGTCAGAAAATATGAGAATATTATAATGCTTTTCTCAAGCCCGAGCAACCTTTACACTATCTCTATCTGTCTCACTATTTCCTAGACAAGCCTAGGCCAATACTTAACCAAATTTTGGCTTTCCCAAGTCCCTATTTCCTTGCGTTGTTTCCTTGGGAATTATACCTTATTATTTAGGGAAATTCCTCATCCACAAATACACAATACATCATAGGCCTTCTTCTAACTGCGTGCACCACCTTTACAATTCAAATAATTATACAACTGATAGTACACTGCTCTTGAACTCCAATATCGAATGGATAACTCCTAGATCACACATGCATGAGTTATTTATGGCTAAATCATGAGTTAACTGGGTGAACACTCAAGCTTCTCTCCATTGCTAGATCTCCTACTAGTTCCTCCGCCAGTTGGAACTAGTTTAACTGACTTTAACGTAGTTAAAATGAATTAATTAATTACAACTCAAAATAAACTCAATGAGGGCTCCTACAAAGTAGCTACCATTCTACATGACTCAAGTTAGACCCTCAACTCGAATTAACTGAGCCAACTAAGTCAAACTAACATAGTTAACTCGTACAAGTTGTCATATGATGTGGAATTACAATTTTCTTCTAATTTAATTCAAGGAAAAATTAAATTAGAATCTTTCTTAGTGCCATTTTCAACAAGAGAAAGCTAAGGTTAGCCTCAACTTTACTTTCCATAGCCTCATCTGTTTGGTCAATTTAGTGAAGTCTAAATTGCTACTTTAAAATGTCAACCCGGGGTTCGTAAACTGATGAAGTGAAGTGTACTATATGTACTAGATAACCATTTCCTTAGTCTTTTGTCGTTTTTAGTTTTTTTAAGTTTGTTTTTGGATTTATTTTTCCCTAATGTGAGATGATGAAAAGGTGATAAAGCATTGAAATATGGATGATTATGGTGATCTCTAAGTGGTTTTTAAAAACTTAAAAGAAAGAAAGCTTTAAAAGAACTGCAATGAAATCAATTCTTGAAAAGAAATAAAGACATCAAACAATGAACTAATGACATCAACCCCGTATCTTTGTTGCTGAATGAAAATGAAAGTGAAATCTACACTAAATTCAATTAAAAGTAAGAACAACTAATCCACACTATTTCAACTCTTCAAATCAATCTTCCTTGTGAAAAGATATCATGAAATGTTAAGCAATGTGAAATCTAAAAGAAGTTAAACTGCATAAAAGAAACTAATCACACTACTTTAACTCTCTTGACCTTTTGCCTTTCAGCCTAATTTACCCTGTTAGAAACAATCATGAACAAGTCAAGCAATGTGAGATCTAAAGCAAACTAAATCAAGCTATAAGTAGTGATATTCTGGTTCCTAATAAAGTTATTTGATTATAGAAAGAAACCGTTAATAGATGAATAGCATGATATCTAAGAGCAGAAAATAAATGTACAACTTAAGGAAATGACAGTACTGGAAATCAAACTTCAGAAAACAAGAGTCAGCGACAAAGACAAGATGATCTCGTATGCCAATAGTTATAAAACGAAAAGGTGAAAAATTGCCCCGGGCTGCCTAAGAAAACCTGCAGAAAACACTGATCAGTTGTAACCATAAAATAGCAGCAATGAAAATGTAAATCAACAGAAATCAAAAAGCTTTGTTATGTACAGCTAATATACATGATGAAATAAAACGCAGCATTTAAATGACAACTGTACAGCTAATATACATGAACAGGAAAAAAAAAGTAATGCAAGAGTTAAAGGACAACTGTACAAGGCTTTAGTAAGTAGGGGCCCTCTGCCACTTCAGCCGATTCAACGAACAGCTACAAGCTTAAGTTTAAACCAGTCTTCTCATATATTAAACAGCAACGTAAAAGTGCGGTGGGGAAATACAATAGCTTCGAATTACATTACCAGAGATTAACTTTTACAGCGTTCATGGACGCGTTATTTATAAGGAAAGAAAGCTAAACAAATTAACTAAATCTACGCTATTAACCACGCTGCCAGAGACATGTAAATCCTCTTCAGCCCGGATCTAGGTAATTGTCATCATGTTTATTAAATCCGAGAGGTATGGTTGTTGGATTCACGCTACCAGGATGTCTTCGTGGCTAAGGACTATGCCACGTAGCTTCACGTGCTCAAAAACAGAGCTACGCAGAGCCGTGCCACCGCTGAACACTTCCGTTGACTATCCTTTGCCCCTTGTTTGACCGCGTGCTTTTATGGGTGTGCTGGATGATCTGGAGGGACACGTTCCATGTCCTTGACTCCTGTAACTTGCCCATGTGGCTCGTTTCTTCAGAGGACACCTGTAGCATGGTGTTTGAAAAAACGGCTGCGGAATCCTGTGCTGGCTGCAGAAACCTGGGTCGGCTACGGAAACCTGTGTCAGCTGCGGAAAATGAGAAGCTTCCGCAGCTGTCTGAACAAAATTCTAAACCAAACAACAATCATCAGCATAGTTAGAAAACCATGTCAAAAGCTCTTTTTTAAACTAAAATACAATGATTTAATCAACTTGGTGGATGAAATGGGTGGAAAAAGAAGGTTGAGAGGGTGTATAGGAAGGTGCAGGTTCAAGGCTCAACATCATCCTCCTCAACACATGTGTTTTAAAAATCATCTTGTTCATCATCTTGACCAAATGAGGACTTATCTTCCTGCTCATAACCTAGACCCTTAAGGTTATCTTCATCTTGGCTAGTTGACAAGTGAGACTTCTCTTCTTTCCTCTTCTCTTGAAGAATAATAGCTAAGGTATTTGTCACATGATTTTGGTAAAATGTTTGTAGGAGGAGAGTGGTGGTAGGGTTTTCTTTATATTCACATTTCTTCTTATGAAGCTTCACCTCTTCCTCATGTAAATGGAAGAATACTTCATTAGTTTTACATTTGTTTACTAGCCCCCTACATGACCTACTATACTCATCCATCTTTTCGTGTATGATATGGAGGCTTTCAAGATCAATCTCTTTATCATCCTCAGAGGAGATGTTCCCCACCTCATTTCTATTGGCTTAAAACTCTATTATTGAAATTTTTTCATCACCCTCACCTTCTTCATCATATTGGTTTCCGTGATCACATTCTATGGGGCTTTGTGATTGACTATAATATTTTTCATTTATTAGGTCAGTCGGAATATTCAAGGCATGGGTTAGGTGAGAAAAGTCAAGAAGACAACTAGTATCCTCCTCATAGGCACTCCTCACTATGTCGAGTTGCACTTGTTGCGACCTATGAAACATGAGCATGAGTTCCATACCCGTACCTTCCAATACATTTTGATAAGATTATGCATAGTTATCCACATTCTTTTGCAATTCTTAAATGTCTTGGACCTTGGTCAGTGAGTTTTGTGAATGTATAACCAATATTAATCTCTCTTTTACAATATTCCATTTTCCATGCTTTTTCATATTAAGATTAAAATGGAGTCGCCAAGGTGAATTAAAGTGCCTTGATAGATTATTTCTTCACCTTACAGGCATTAACTTTGAGGCTCAATGAAGAACTAGGGCTTCATTCTTGTTGGCTTGTTGGGGCCTGACACAGGTTTAGTGTTAGTTAGCCAAACAAATCCCTACCGAGGACTAACTACCACGGACCAAAAGTAAGCTTCTCGACATGCACACTCTTTTCTGTTCATGAAACTGCGTGTATATGTGACTTCGTATATAGCTCACCTGTGTATATGCGACTTAGTATATAGAGCACCAGCATGTATACGCAACTTGGACTTAATTAACATGTGTATATGAGATTTCTCTCCATTCTGTAGTCTGAACTGAGATCTGTCATCAAAGAGAGTTGCCATCAAGGACAACACCTGTACCGTAGCACCACACCTGTGCCAAAATGCCAAAATTATAGTCCTCAATATCTCCTCTTAAGGGTTCCATCTTAGGTTTCTTTGGAATATCATTGAAGTCAAAGAGATCTTCCAAAGGAGTTAATCCCTGAGTGAAATGATTGTCTTTTAAATTGATTACTTTAGATTCTCCTTCAATAATTTCATCAATATCCATTTCTTGAAGATCCTGCATTTCTTTTTTGGTAAATTTTGTTGGATGGAGCATTTGAGTTGCAATTTCTGCTGAAATGTCTATTTCTATCTTGTTTGTTTGATCAAACTCATTTACTATTTCTACATCTATGTTAGTGTTACAAAATTCTTCATCTAAGGTCAAGAAATTGTTAATCTGCTTATCACTATCAAACACTTTCTAGTTCTTCAAATTGTCAGGTATAGCTGGCCTATGTCTAATCTCAGTTGTGAACTAATGATTAGGTTCAAATGGTAATTTGCAAGTGCTAGCAAACATTGCCAGACTATGAGCTTGCAAGTTATGTTTTCTTGGGATTTTGGCAAGCTTAGTTTCCAAAAATGTATTGAGAATCTCTATCATTGTATCTCTGTAATACTTCAGTCTGGGATCATTTGTTGAATACTTTCCTTTAATCTGTTGAACTATTAACTCATAATCTCCTAATACAGACACCCTGATTGCTCCTAATCTTTTAATCAATTTAAGACCTAGCAAAAGAGCTTCATATTCTACCATATTATTGGTGCATCTAAAGTTTAATATGTAGGCATGGCCTTCAACATGGTCATTTTCAAGGTTGTGCACCCAAACTCTTGCTCCTGCTCCTAATTTGTTAACCGAACCATCAAATTCTAAGTACCAGAGAATTTCATGTTCATAATTGGTGTCAGGAGTCTCAAGAATCTGTTTAATAGGGAGATCTGTTTCTTTGCTTTCTTCTGTTTTCTTTTGGGTGTCTGATGTTTCATTGTTCTCAGAAATTTCTTGTATTTGAACACTAGATTTTTCATTTGTAATTTCTTTATTTCAGCTGCTAAAACTTCCAATTCATTTGAGGAATCAATTTCAGCATTGTAAAGAATGAAAGAATCCATATCAGAGTGTATCGAGTAGATAGGGAAATTTTGGGGTTTCTCCTGACTACTGACAAAGTATTTCATTAAGGTTTCTCTGTACAGTTTCTTTGGTTGACCGAATACTGAAATAGTAGCATATGACATGTCTAGTTGTAGAGACCCTTGAAGTTTTGCACCCCACGACCTGGACAATAACATGCCATACTTTGGTGGAATATCAACTACTACAATGTCCATTAAGATTGTTTTGGCAAGGTATTGAACTAGCGTTACACAAAAGTCTTTGATTAAACCTAAACATCTGACCTGACTTGAATCAAAAGAAAAGAGGTCTTTATATGTCCTGGTGATGTCTAGGTCCAATTTCT
Organism: Pinus tabuliformis; assembly: GCA_031772625.1. NCBI lineage: Eukaryota > Viridiplantae > Streptophyta > Pinopsida > Pinales > Pinaceae > Pinus > Pinus tabuliformis. The sequence goes on along the minus strand of CM062806.1, from coordinate 327,426,754 downwards.
CCATTACAGATTTAGGCATTAAGTTATGAGAGACACCAGAATCAAACATGGCATTATGAAGTATTTTATCATGTATGTTTAGACTTACATAGAAAGGCGGAGCTCCTCCATCTACTAATTTTACGTTCACTTCAGGGCCAAAAATCAATTCAGGTTGGTCATCAAAAACATTTACTGAATCTTCATTAACCGAGATTTTAAGTGACTTGTTGATTTGGCTTACGTAGACATCGTGTTTAGTTAATTGAGACAATGGAACAGCTATTTTTAATTTTCCTACTTCAACTTCCAGATTAAAAGGTTTTTCAATCTGAGTTCTTGTATTTCTGACAGTCGGATTCTCTTTATCCTCTATATTTTATGTGTTTTTCTCCTTTTCCGGAGTGGGGTTATGAGCTGAAGTTGTTTCCAAATCAACTTCTAGAGGTTCTTCCACGTTTCCTTTGGAGGGGATAGAAGTGGAAGATTGTCTATTATTCGGTTGATTATCGGATACATCTTCAATAATTGGGTTATTTGGATTAGGATCTGTTATGGAAAGAATATGTACAGGGGTAGTATTGATCTTACCTTTGTTGGGCTGTTTGGTATCTTTCTATCTGTTGGTTTCAGGGACATCTATTCTTCTACTCCTCAGATTATATTGTTTGTGGACTTCATAAATGGTTGTATCATATCCCTCTCTAAAGTCAAATGATTCACCTGACTGAGTTTGGAATTGTTTAAGAATGTAAGCTTCTTGATCCTCTTGGGTCAAGAAAACTTGTTCTCCATTGTTGAGTCCCATCAAATTGATTTGGGTGTCTTCTGTTGGTTCATCAGAAGTTGAGGCTTCAGCATAATTTTCCTGGAATGGGGGCCTAAGGTTTTGATCAGGGCCAGTCTTTCCAGTATTCTGATTTTGGTTTTTCCTGAAATTTGGATTTCTCCCAGTATTGCTTGGTTGACCATCCCAAGGGGATTTTCTCTCGATTGTTTCTACTCTATCTCCAAGCCTATCTAATAATAGCATCTAATTTATGTTCAAAGGTCGAAGGTTCTTCTTTCAAAGGTATCCTCCTTTCAGCTCTAGCTCTAGCTCGTTTGGATATTAGGTTGGCTTCAACGCTGACTGTTATAATTTTCATATCTTCTAAGGTTCAAGGAGCTCTTTCCCTAAGTTGGTATGCCATATTAGAATCAAATCCATATGGGAATTTGATTAATGCTAAATCTGGAGGAGGTGTAAGGTTTTGAGGGATAGCATTGTAAACATTATTGAACCTAGTACAGTAATCTTGTACAGTTTCTTATGTTCCCCTCTTCAAGTTTTCATATTCTGACAAAATATGGAGAGGATCTTTCTTCCTTTCCCATCTGTTCAAGAATTTTGTATAAAGATCTTGTAGGTCATTGATACTGTTTGCATGGAGGGCTCTAAACCATGTTCTAACATCTCCAGTCAAACTTTGAACAAATACCCTCATTCTAACATCATCAGCATCAACCTCATATATCTCAAAGTAATTGGTCATTTTTTTGGTATGTTGTTGAGCTGTGTAGGTGCCAGTGCCATCAAAAGGAGTGATTTTTCTTTGATAGTCTTGGGGCATAGCCCTTGGATTGGCAGGTAAGTGCAGAGGAGTGTATCTGTTTGCCATGGCTGGAGGGGTAGATGTGACAGCTGGTTGGGTAGGAATAACAATGGGAATGTGAGTTGTAGATGGAGGGGTGGAAGGGGTGGCTTGGGGTTGAGATGTCTGAGGTGTTGTTGATGAACTTGGAGAGGCTGAAGTGATCACAGAAAGGTTTGGTGTTCCTACAGAGGTAAGTTCAGATTGAATGGAATTCTGCAAATGTCTGTCAAGATGTGAAGTGACAATCTCAAGTTGTAAATCTTCGATAAATAAAGGATCATGAACCGTGCGGGCTAATCCAGATTCAGAAAAAGTTACAAATAAAGAAGTCTCAAAATACTCATCAAAGGGTTCCTCCTCAAGGTAAATCCACTTCTCTGGACAGGATCTTGATCTGTATAAAGGCCGTGAACTAGCATAACTCTCTTGGCTTTCTTGTCTCCTATGAATTCTAGGAATCAGATTAGGATTTTCAAACACAAGTGGTGGATTTGGATCAGGATTAGCTCTGGTATAATGAATCCTTTCTGAAGCCAGGTTTCTAGGTATGTTTTTGGGTTTTTCCTTTAAATAAGTTGGGCAATACAACTTCTTACAATTTCTCTAAGAGGCCTTAGGTTTGGGATTTGAACTCTCTTAAAGGCTTATTTGATAAGAGGAACTGATCAAGAATTTGAAACTGGATGTTCAATCCATAAACTAGACCGGAGATAGACTGAAGTAACATTCATTTACTTCTACAATTACAAAGCAAGAGAATTTCAAAGGCTACCTAGCTAACTTCAGGCTCCGTCTGTAGCTTATAAAGTAAACAATAGTAACAAACAAATTATTCAGATCCCCAGTAGAGTCGCCACTATGTTATCACTCAGATTTTCCTTGAAGTTGTTGGAAGAGGAAAGGGGTCCGAGGTAACCACAAACCAACTTTTAGGTACAAAATCTAGCCAATCTGTACCCAGAGAGGGCTCTCTCTTTATGATTTAGCTTTGTTTTGGAAAGGTTTTAGGCTAGTTGTGAAGTTTAGGAGTTTTGTTTGAAATTGGGTGGTGAGATTCAATAACAAAGGGGTAAGACTAAGTAGATTAGTCCATTGGGCTGATGCAGTCAAAGAACATGGCTTAACTGGACTTGGTTTCTTAACAAAAGATGGTTTCACAGGGAAAGATGGTCAAACAGGGAACAAATAGCAACTTGGAATAGATGGAATGGGTTTAAAATGGATGAAAGGCAGTGAAGAATCCTTCAAAATATTTAAAGAGGGCACTTGAATGATTATTACTAAAAAGCAGTTAAGAATTCTTTAATAAATAATCAAAATGAATGAACCAGAAAACAAGAGAAATTAAGATTTCATTGTTTCTACTAATTCAAAAGAAAACATTGAGAATAATAACGATTGAAAACAGAGTGAAATCAAGCATATTCTGAATTATTCTTTTTCATTTATCATTCAGATGTGAAACATAGATGATATAATAAATAAGGAAAACTTTAAAACATAAGGTATAAAGGACTTATTGATCCGATGTTTGCTTCAAGAAATCTGTGAAAAGTCCTTTGCTTCAATTCTTCATCCAGCAAGCTATACAAAAGTTTGATCCAATCAGCACTTTATTCCAAAATAGTCAATAATACAACAATGTCAAAGAATCCACACTCAATACTCCAATTGAGGGGGTATTTATACAAAAAATCTTTACAAAAATATCTCATAATAGAGTGAGAAGTCTCACCCGAAGTAGTATGGGGGGATGCTTGAACCAAGTTTCCACACCCTGAGATCGTCGTGATGTTGGTTTATTCCTTCTATTCATGCTTTCGTGCAGGTCACTTAGTTCTAGGGCTTGCCAGACTAGCCCTTTATTCTACCCTTCAGTACCTCCGTGAAAAGGTACAATTGAACTTCGAGTAGCCTTAACCTACAGCCCAAGTACTTTCGTGTTGCTAGGGTAGCGTACCATGCAAATTCGCAAACTAGTGTCTTACTTATCTCATTAAACAATCATAGTTAGCACCACGTAAACAGATGTTCTTACTTGCACTCACTTAACCAACGTAATTACATACATTCTCACATCATATAAGCATTATAAATAAAATTCATACATAACATGTCAAGATGGAGTAACAGAAAACAAAGACACAAAATTCGTAGAATGCTTCTCTTTATTGATATCTTCAGATGATTACAGACTCTATCCACCTTGCGCACAAAGTTGTAGGGGTCTGCGCACTCAGCTACAGACTTCAACCCTAGGCCTCTGCACACTCTACTGCAGAGCCTCTACCTATGCTATGACCAAAAACTTAGCTTTTTACTTCCTAGCTATGGCTATCCTAATGACTATTGAACTACTTAGAGATTACTTGCTTAGCTCTTTTTATAAAATCCCATGGTCCGCGGACCATGGGTAGATCTCTTATAGCCAAATTTACTTACAAAAATAAGGGCGGACAACACTTTATGACTCATGACACCTTCGTGCTCCACGACCACAAAATGCGGAGACTTTACAATTTTATTACAAAATTCAACCCAAAACATGGGGTTTTAACCCTAAAACTATCCATGGGGGATCCCGTTCCCAACATGCCCCCAACACAAACATCATGACTCACCCTTGAGTCACTCGGTAGGTGCAGATATCATAGTGTGAAGACCTTCTAGTTTGACTCGTATGACTGCAACCTCAGCAGTGCATTGTGTGACCGCCTGCTTCGCGTCTTCGACCATCTACTCGGTCACTACTCCTGAACTGTTAGCCTGAAGCTTTTGCTGAGTTGCTTGTAGAGTCGTAAGCTTTCCTTCAATAGAGCCTGTCACCATGTAAGCCTCATATAGCCAGGGCTTTAGTCTTACCTTCAGCACTACCTCCTTCTGTAGCACTGCATCCACCTATTCTTTCAACTGCTTGGCCTCCTCCAGCTTTGCTAGTCTTTGTGTCAGCACGACGGTTCACGATATGCCCTTGACCTCATCATAGCATTGCTCTATTTCATGCTCTTCCATCTCTATTCAATGTACATTGGGGTCCCCCTGCAAGCTTGTTAGGACCTCAAACAACTACTCAATAAATTACGTGTAGTCTGCTACTCCATTGTCCACTGCCGCTACTTTTTTTATGATAACGGTCACCCGTTGCTCCTTCACTTCTGGCAGAGTTGAAGGCTGGGCCTTCAACTGTAACTTTGTGATTTTTAGATTCAACTCCAACTAAACCCTTGCCATTTCTGTCTGAGATCCGTGCACCTCAACTAGTTCTTCCTCGAGAATGGCCAACTCCGGGGCCATTCAGCATCCCTCCTCGATGACCTATATAATGCACTTGTTCTGGTTGGTTGCCTCGATCACAGGAACGATGTCAGAATCTCACTATAGTATCATCTGTTCATTATTGATCCGTTGCTCACTAATCACCTGGAGGGCGCAGTGCTCACAGGACCTCAACTCTGCGATCACTCCATCCTACAAGAGGTGGAGCACTTCACTAGGTAGTGCTTCTAGCTTCAACCCTACTCCCTTTAGGATGCTAATAGTGGGCCTGTCAGCTTCGTTCTCCATGGTTAGTGCTCCATCAGGCAACACTATCGCACTACAGGCCTTTGCGTGCAACATCTTGGCAACTGTTGAAGTGCCGATAGTAGGGCTAGTAGACTGTAGAACCTCTATTTTACACCTATTTGTCTACCATTTTCCTCCACTTTTCCTTATCTTTCCTTCACTTTTGCCTCATTTTCACCATAAAACCTCTCAGATCATTACATTCAGTGTCAATAAGCATGATCAAGCAAGTTTTGCTAATGGATGACTATTTGTTTAGTTTTTGACTTACTTGCAGGAATCCCGCAGCTATCTGATGATCCCGCAGCTATCTGAAGATCCTGCAGCCTTTTTGTTAAACACTATGATCCACGTGTCAGTTTGCTAGACGGGCCACATGGGCACTCAGGTATCAGTGTGGTCGAGGTTCCTATCCTATTGTTCCAACCATCCACGTCACTTTCATCCATGGTCAAAGCTGGTTTAACCACGGTCAACTCAAAGTGGTTTAACGGTGTTTGAAAGCTATTTGGTCACGTCATCTCCAATGGTGATTTGTCCAGGTTCTAAAGACGGCAGGGGACGCAATCCAACAGGGATTTATTATCCATGATGACAGGAACCACCAAACTCGTTTATGCAACCGTGATGTGTCAAAGAGCCATTTAATACGCATGACTGTTATCGTTTTTCTGTTAACTAGCTGTACGCAAAGGATAGCTTAGAAATTCCTATAAATTGATGCGTCTGCGTACGCTCAAAGAACTTTTTGATTAGTTGTATTTTGCTGCACTCGTGTTGAATTTAGAAGCGTTTGTGAACTCTGTTTTCTAGTGCTATTCCAGCACTCTGTTTTGTAAACTTTTTGCAAATGGAGAAATCAATATAGCACTGTTTTGAAGTTTCCAGATCTTTGAGTTCTCTTGTGGCTGAATGAAAAGAGGGCCCCTGCTCATCTCAGCCTTTGTAAAGTATTTCATGTGCAGCATTTCATTATTTTCTCATTTGTTTCCTTAAGCATGTATAGTTTTATTTACTTGTTTTCCTTTATTTTCAGCTGATCAGTGTTATTTCTTTGCAGGTTTCTTTTAGCCCGGGATTTATTTTTATATGTGTTGTGTTTGCTTTACAGCTAATGGTATTTGAAGTTGACAATTCAAGTGTTGCCTTTGTCTTTATAGTTAGTTTTTAAACTTATTTCTCAAAAAGTTGTTAACATACATGAATGATCTTCATCATAAACTACTATCTTTTAAGATCAAAATATCACTAACTTGCAGCTTGTTTGGGTGCTTTTTGGACTGTTCTTAAGCTACTTTCTTTCCGTACTTTACATAGTACATGTGCTTTGAAGTATTGAGTTAGAAAGAGTAAATCATTACCACTAGTCTTTAAAGTAGAAGTTTTTGATTTTAAAGTGCTTCCTAGACTATTTCCTCACTACTTTCTAATCATGCTTTCCATAGCACATATGGCTGAAGTAGAGTATTAGAAATAGCAAATTATTATCATTAGTCTTTCAAGCATATTTTTCTCACTTTTATAATTCCACTTAAGCTACTTTCTTTCCGTGCTTTACACAGTACATGTGCTTTGAGGCATTGAGTTAGAGAGAGATAATCTTCATTCTTGGGTTTTAAAAGTGACTCTTTTTCCTTTTATTAGCAGCAACTTGAACGGTGTCTAGTGCCATTGGTAGTGGTCATTTGCTTTCAAGTTTATTTCAAGTCATTTCAATTTCATTTATTCATTCCAAGCATTTCCTTTCAAGCAAATAGTTAGAAATCACTCAACACACACTTCCACTCATTTAGAATTCACTCTACACACACACCATCACTCACTTGTTTATAAATTCTCATTCCATTTAGGAACATAATTAAACCGCAACAACACCCCCAACGATAAGAAAAACTCTAAGAGGATACTTAAGTACATATAGTACACCTTCACTTCATCAGCTTACGAGCCCCGGGTTGACAATAAATACTAGCAATTTAGATAACACTAAATTGACTAAACATTTTGGCGCCGTTGCCGGGGAAGTGAAATTAAGTAGCCATATTCTTAGAAGAAAAAAAAACAACAACTTCAAGAAAAGAAGTTAATAACCGATCTAAGTATGCTCTCCTCTTGCACTTTGAAGTGATCTGGAGGATCAGAAAGGAAAAGTTATTAATCTAATAGTTTCTTAAGTATGCTCTCTTCTTGCACCTAGAGTGAACTGGAAGATCAGAAAAAGAACTATTTAACTTGACTTGAGGATAAAATAAAAATGACATGCATAGAGCTAGAGATTCTAGGGGAAGGTTTTTAGCTAGAGCTCGAAGTTCAATTTTTACAAGTCCATCTGCTTCAAGAGATAGACAAGAGATACCTCCCTTATCTCCAACCGAAACTCCTAGTCCTGAAATTCAAGAACCAAGAGTTGACTCTCCTATACCTTCTATTGAGTTTGAACTAGGAAGAGACTCTTCTCTTTCTCCTACCAGACAACCAATTGTAATTGAGGAAATAGACTCACCTGAAGAGGAAGGAGAAATCTCTTCTCATTCACCCTTTGTAGAAGAACCAGAAGATTTTGAAATCCCTAGGAGAATCATCATGGCAGAGGAAGAAGGAGGCGGTAGAGGTAGAGGTAGAGGAGGAGGAGGAAATAACAATAACAATGGAGGAGGTAGAGGTCCCATTGGAGGAAATAGAGATGGGGATAACACATTTGGGTTTCCCATTGTTGATGAGGACTCCCGAGCCACCATGAAAAACATATCACCATCCGTCCTCCCAAATTTTCATGGATTAAGAACTGAGGACCCTGAAACATTCTTGTTTGAATTTGAAGTTGTGTGTCGAACTTATGACTATCTGGATGATACTCAGAAACTCAAACTATTCCCATCAACATTAAAAGATCAAGCTTTGAAATGGTTCATGGGATTAGTTACTCAGTCCATTAGGACCTGGGATGAAATGAAACAAACCTTTTTGGATAGGTATTTGGACTATTGTATGCCTACTGATCATAAGGGTGAAGTTTTTAAAATGATGCAAAAAGAAGATGAGAGCTTAGAAGATTTACTTGAGAGATTTCAATATAATTTAAAAAGAGCAAAAATGAGCACCTTGGATGAAGAGACCTTAAAAGCCCTCTTATTAAAAGCCATTAGGGATGAGTGGATAGATATCTTAAACATGATGGGGAAAGGGGATATTTCTCAACTTCCTCTCAGTGATATCGCAGAACTATGTACCCATCTCTCAAGAGGCAAATCAAAAACTCAAAAAGGGCCTAGAGATCCTTCTCTCCTTAGGGCAAATAAATCTGCAACAGGATCAGTGAGTAGGGCTGAAATCAGTAATATGCTAGATGAATTTAAAACTGACATCTTAGGGAGTCTTAGTGAACAAATTGATACCCTTAAGATTCAGAATAAACAAAAGGCAGAAGCCGAGGCTATGACCATTTTTTGCCCGAAGTGTAGAAAGAAGCATGCTTTAAGGGAATGTCCCTTGGAAGCACAAGTTGTGGAAACCTGTGTAATTTGCTCAGAAACCCATGAGACCAAGGAATGTCCTTCAATCCCTGGCCTCAAAGCAGTCTTTCAAGAAGATCCAAGTACGCTTGAATCTCTTTGTTTTGTTGCAAGGAAACCTTGGCAGGGGCAGCAAAATCAAGGGTTTAACAACTCTATGAATTTCCAGCCCCCACCAAATTGGAATCCTTGGCAACAACCTTGGTCACAACCACAAAATCCTTTCCAAGCATGGTTGCAAAGCATGCAAATGCAAAATCCTTATGGGAGATTTGCCCAATTCTATCAATATCCTCAATCCTTTCAGAATCAGCAAGCTCCCCAACTTCCAAATCAAGGTCAACAATTGTCATTACCATTCCCTCAACAACAACCTCCTCCACAAAATCAAAATTCTCAACTCTTGTTACAATCTCAGCAGAGGCCAAATCAACTTCCCTCTCAACCTCAACCAAATCCCAATAATAGGAATCCTCAAAATGCTTATGTGATGGAAGGTCAACCACTTATGGAAGGTCAACCATTCCCTACCTATATGGTTGTCCCTCTCAATGAGGTCCAACTCAGATCAGGTAGAATCTTAGACCAACCTTCTACAAGTACTCAACAACCAAACATTTCTGAGGAAGAATCTCTCAAAGCCAATAAAGGTTCTGAAGTATCCCTTCAAAACCCAAGCATTAAAGAAAAAGAAAAAGAATCAACTCCCTTAGTAGAGCAACCTACATCTTCAGCTATTCCTCCTTTTCCTGAAAGATTGCAAATTGATAAAGGAGTAGAGAAGCAGATTTGGTTGCCTGACTATAGCTTTCTAGATGAATTGAAAAATGTCTGTATCAAGATCCCCTTGTTAACAGCCATTAAGGAGATTCCCATTCTAGCAAAGACAATAAAGGAGATGAGTTTGAAAAAAACAATAAAAAGAACCAGAGACACAAAAAGGATACATCTAGTTGGAAAAATTGCAGACATTATGATGGGTAAAATTACCATGCAAAAATATGTAGATCCCGGTAGCCCTATTGTTAAAACTCATATTAATGGGGTTGAAATCCCAAATACTTTGATTGACTTAGGAGCCGCTATCAACATTATGAGTAGACAGACCATGGATCAGTTAAAACTTCCTAATCTTCTCTTTACACCTACTTTGCTGCAACTTGCAGACAGATCAATCATTAAACCTGATGGTGTATTGGAAGACATTCCAGTCTCACTAGACTCTTGGGAGTATCCAGTTGATTTTATGATTTTAACTCCCAAGAACAATCTAGGAGGACATCCTCTTATTTTAGGAAGACCTTGGCTGGCCACAGCTGATGCTTTCATAAGTTGTAGGTCGGGAGACATGTATATATCAGATGGTAATTCTACCAAGAAATTCAACTTGTATCCTCCCGCAAAGGCAATAACAGAAATAGGAGAAGATGAGTGGATTAATGATGAGGAAACTCTTCAACCTGTTCTAACCATCTCTGAAATCAGTGAGGACAGTCAAATTCTAAATACATTAGAAAATTTTGAGGCACCTTTAGAATATGACTCTTCACAATTCCAGTTAGATGCAGATATTGAATATCTCTCCTCTAGACAAATGTCTCTCTTCTCAATGGAAGAGTTTGGTAGTTCTACAGTTGAAATCTTTCCAGGAAAAACATTAAACATTAACAAAAACTTGGAAAGACTACAACAAGAAGAATTAACTAAACTGTTGCAAAAACATTCCACTGCCTTTGCATGGTAATATACCGACATGAAAGGAATCGACCCTAAGACTTGTATTCATCATATTTACATTGAAGAAAACAGCAGACCTATTAGGCAGCCACAAAGACGGATGAATCCAAATCTTAGGGAAATTGTGAAGGAAGAACTTCAGAAATTGCTCAAGGTAAACTTCATTTACCCCATTTCAGATAGCCAATGGGTTTCTCCCTTGGTTATAGTGCCCAAAAAGAATGGTAAATGGAGAGTTTGCATTGACTATCGAGAATTGAACAAGGCAACCTTAAAGGATCATTTTCCCCTACCTTTTATTGATCAGGTATTAGACACTTTAGCAGGTAAAAAGTATTTCTCATTCTTGGATGGTTTTAGTGGTTACAATCAGATTCAGGTAGCACCTGAAGATCAAGACAAAACCACCTTTACTTGTCCTTGGGGGACTTTTGCCTATCGAGTACTCCCTTTTGGTTTATGCAATGCACCAGCCACATTTCAAAGGGCTGTACTAGGAATTTTCTCAGATCTGATTCATGATTGTGTAGAGGTATACATGGACGATTTCACAGTCTATGGTAATACATTTGAAGAAGCTTTGGCAAATTTGGAAAAAGTACTGGTAAGATGTAAGGAAACAAATCTTTCTTTAAGTCATGAAAAGTGTTTTATGATGTTTACTGAAGGGATTGTTTTAGGACATCATATTTCAGGAGATGGAATCAAATTTGATAGATCTAAAGTAGAAGTCATCTCTAAGTTACCTGTTCCAAATTGCCAAAGAGATGTTAGAAGTTTTCTTGGGTTTACTGGTTATTACAGAAGATTTATTGAAAACTTCACAAAGATAGCATCCCCTCTTTTCAAATTACTTACCAAAGATTGTGAATTTAAGTGGGATCCTGAATGTCAATCTGCCTTTGAAGCTTTAAAGTCTAGAATATCTGAAGCACCCATTTTAAGGGGTCCAAATTGGAAACTCCCTTTCCACATTTCTACTGATGCTTCAGATACAGCTTTAGGAGCTGTTTTGGGACAAAAAGATTTGATCCCTTATGCCATTTATTACATGAGTAAGAATTTGACTCCTACTGAGTTAAATTATACTGTTACTGAAAAGGAGTTTCTAGCCGTTGTTCATGCTATAAACAAGTTTAGACACTATATAACCGGCTATGAAACCTTTGTCCACACTGATCACTCTGCCATTAGATACCTCATGAACAAACCAGTCACTAATGGTAGAGTTACAAGATGGCTTTTGCTTTTACAAGAATTCAACATAACTGTGTTAGATCGACCAGGTAAGCAGAACACAGTAGCTGACTTCTTGTCCAGAATCCAAGACACTAATGAGGACTCTCCGGTAGAGGACAAATTTCCAGATGAGTATTTGTTTGCAGTAACTACCAAAACCCCTTGGTATGCTGATATTGCTAATTATTTAGTTACTGGAAAATTACCTTTACATTTATTTCCTAATGAGAAAAGGAAAATCATTCAGGATAGTTCACTTTATTCTTGGATTTCTAATGAATTGTTCAGAACAGGGCCATATTTGATGATTAGAAGATGTGTACGAGAGGATGAGATGCCTGACATCCTTAAAGCATGTCATGACGAACCTTGTGGCGGACATTTTTCTGATAAGAGGACTGCCTATAAAATCCTTTCATCAGGATATTATTGGCCTTCTCTCTTTAAGGATGCAAAGCAATATGTTAAAAGGTGTGACAGTTGTCAGAGAACTGGGAGACCAACTCTTTCAAATGAAATGCCACTACAGCCACATGTATGCATCGAACCTTTCGAGAAATGGGCTCTAGATTTTGTTGGACCAATTAATCCGCCATCCAAGCAAAATAGATATATACTGGTTTGTACTGATTATGTTACCAAGTGGGTAGAAGCTATAGCATTAACTTCTGCTACTGAAAATTCAGTTGTTCAATTTCTTTTCAAGGATATTTTCACTCGTTTTGGTGTCCCAAGAGAAATTGTAACAGATCAGGGAAGCCAGTTTACATCAAGGATGGTGGAAAAGCTGATGGAGGAATATAAGATTAAGCATAGAACATCTACTCCATACCATCCGCAAGCGAATGGTCAAGTAGAATCTACAAATAAAGTTCTTGAAAGCATCATCACAAAGACTGTTCATCTTCATAGAAGAGATTGGGCAGAAAGGCTTCCTGGAGCCTTATGGGCCTATAGAACTACATGGAGGAACACTACAGGACATTCTCCCTATGAACTTGTTTATGGGAAGGAAGTCCTGTTCCCCATTGAGTTCCAAATCAAGACCTTCAAGACAGCAGTTCAATTGGGGATGAGCTTAACAGAAGCCCAGAAGCACAGAATGGACCAGTTAAATGAACTAGATGAAATGAGACAAGATGCAATTCTAAGAACCGATCTAGTTCAGCACCAAAGAAGCAAATGGCATGATCGACATATCAAAGAAAAGAAGTTTCAAAAGGGTGATTGGGCACTATTGTTTGATTCAAAATTTAAAGACTTCAAAGGAAAATTTCAAACTCATTGGCTTGGGCCATATGAGATTGATGAAGTCTTTAACAATGGAGCAGTTAGAGTGAAGACTATTGATGAACTTCAAACTCCCTTTATTGTGAATGGCCACCGGTTAAAAGTCTACCACAAGCCACTCTCAAGAGAGGAGTTTGTTAAGTTATTCCAAGGCGATTCTGAAATGAGGCTGGTGGAGAAGAATTCTTCTCCTCCATCAGCCTAATCTCTGTTTCTTTCAATTTCAATTTCAATAAAAAAAAAAAAAAAAAAAAAAAAAAAAAAAAAATGAATAAATGTATGAACCTGAAAACCAATCTCTGATTGGCAGTCTCATGCAGAAAACATAAGGTGAAAATCAGGGTCACCTGACACCTCATGTTTTCCAAAAAAAAAATCTCTCTCTTTCTTTCATTTCCATTTCATTTATTTCATCTCACCATTTTCTTTCATCTTATCATCTTCACTTCACCTCACTGCTTTTCACTCATTCATTCATTCATTCCATTTCACTTCATTAATAAAGTTTTTTTTTTTAGGCAACTAAAGTATTTTATGCAGCTAGAAGACTTCATTACAGTTTCTGCAGCCATTTGACAATCCTGCAGCCGATTAGCTTTCCTGCAGCCTTCTGTATCTGCACAAGAAACACAGTTTGTCTGAAGAAAATATTTACAGTTCAAAATCATCAAAGGCAAGGAGAAAAGATCATGTGCTAGCAATAAAAGTTAACAAAAGGTCAGTAAATCATCAGAAGCCAAATCAAATGTGATCCGAGGTATGTTCAAAACTCTAAACCTATGGTTGTTTCATTATGCGAACTTTCTGGGTTATGTTTTGTTGGCCACTAAACGTAATGATTACCCATTTTCTTTTTCCCATGCGACTACAAATCTCCGAATCCTCCACGTCTACCAGCTCATAATAACCACGATTTTTGAACTTACATATGGTTGTTTCGGTCATTAAGGTCCTCTACCCTAATGACGTAACCTACCGCATTACGTCTCTCAGCTCTCGTCCCACAGCCATGTGTCACTCCATATCCGAAATTGGAGAATGTAGCCGTTCCGTTCGTCATTTCAAAACCCTCTATGTTCATAACACCCTATTCCTCGCCATTATCTCCCTTGTTTCATTTTCACTCACTACGATTACCTCCATAAACCATCCTCTGTTTTCCCTCTGCCGTATAGCCGTAAACCTGTAATACAGTCGTATTACGACTGTTAGTCACTTTTTTTTACCGTGTCCACGCTAATTCCACCGCTTAACTCTAAATTCAAGCCGTGAATTCCCGGTGTCTAAGACTGTTTATGCACCGTATACCCTCTGTTCCACAGAGTCTGAACAGAGACCGAGAAGTTACTGTGTGAAGTTACGGAGTTACTGTGTAAGGTCACCATCAAATTTGTGTTTAAACAAAGCTGAAGAGTCGATGGGAAAGCTTCTGAGGGCTGAACCGGAAGGTTCGAAATTCTTGGAGGCATATCCACAGGTTGAGGAGGCACTACAAAAAGCCAATTGGTTACAATGTATCAGAAAGTTTAAGGGCTACCATAAGGAAGTAACCAAAGCCTTTGCAAGATCGTTTACGGATAAGGACAGCCAGGCAAAGGTGGGAGATTTAACAGTTACAGTCAGCGAAGGATGCATAGCAAGGGCTACCTCTCTTCCACAAACCGGTGAACGATTGGTTCAAAAACCGGGCAGTCCAGGATCAACAATGGAAGCGGATTTTTAAAACCCCAGGTATGGACACAAGTGTTTTTACCAAAGGCATCCCAATTTCCCATGTTAAAGAAGAATGGAAAATTCTATTGTTATTAGTACAAAAGTTTTTCACCTGTGAAGGGAGATTTGGAGTGTTGTATGTCTATCATGGTAAAATTATGCTGCAGTTTCAAGGAGAACATGATATAAACCTTCCTTATTTCCTATTTCAGAGCCTTAGGAAAATGTGTTCCATGGCTCAACGAAATCCATGAAATGTAGAAGCTTACCTCTGTCACCATGGTCTTGTAAAGTTATTGATAGAAGAACAGTTAAAAGAAAAACAAGACACATGGGAAAATTTCCTTGTAAGGAATCATTTTGTAGAGCCTGGAGAGTCTTCTATACCTAGAAAGAACAGAAGGAAGAGAAGGGAAAGTATCTCTGAGACTGATGTCTTAGAAGGACAAACTGTAGAAGAAATAGAAGTCCATCATCCTGAACCTGAGATTGAACCCACTGAAGACAGTGCTCAAGAGGTCATTTCGGAAAACCTCGCTGAACTTGCTAAGGAAGCTGCCAAAAAGAAAAGAGAGGACAAAAAGAAACAAAAACAAGATAAGGGGAAATCCATAGTCCGAGAAACTGACCAGACCCCAGGGCATTCTAGTGGTGAAGAAAGAGATAACCAGCCTTTAGCACAGAGGATAACTAAACTCCATGAGAAAACTGCCCTCTCTGAGAAAGTAAAAGCTCAAAAACCAAAGGAAAAGGCACAAAAAGAAACACATAGTGCTGCCACTGTAAGAAGGAGTAGTAGATTGCAGAATAAAAGGAAAGCCACGAGGACACTCTTCGTTGATCTTAGCACACCTGAGAAGGGTGCTACACAAGCAGACCTTGAGGATAGTCCATCATCACGTGAGGCAGCTACTCCTCCAAGAGAAGACAGTCCATTTCAGCCGGAGTTTGAAACTGAAATTGAGCATGAATATAGTCCAAGGAGGTCACCAATTGTTGACCCAGTTCAACAAGAGGTGTACAACTATTATGAGACATTAGAGCAAAACACTGCTGGCCCAAGTAATGTCATACCTCATGAGTAGCAAATAGATTTACTTAGACAAGAAATCTATGAACTGGAAGTGCTGAACCGTCACATTAAACAAAGAAATGAAGAAATGAAGCAACAAGCTGATATTGCCAAGGCAATCCAAGATAATACCTATCTTCACATGAGCATGTGGCAGAAGAAACATAACAGACTCAAGAAGAGATGCAGAAGGCTGAACAGAGCCTTAATTAATTTGAAATTCAGATGCATGTTCAAGAGGCCAAAGGTTAATGTTTCTACACAAAGGAAGAGAAGGAGGTTGGATGTCCTAGCTGAGGCATCCCAGCAGATGGACTGAATTGTGTTTTCATTGCATGAGGACATGCAATACCCTCGGAGTGGGGGTATGTAGAACCTCTATTTTACACCTATTTGTCTACCATTTTCCTCCACTTTTCCTTATCTTTCCTTCACTTTTGCCTCATTTTCACCATAAAACCTCTCAGATCATTACATTCAGTGTCAATAAGCATGATCAAGCAAGTTTTGCTAATGGATGACTATTTGTTTAGTTTTTGACTTACTTGCAGGAATCCCGCAGCTATCTGATGATCCCGCAGCTATCTGAAGATCCTGCAGCCTTTTTGTTAAACACTATGATCCACGTGTCAGTTTGCTAGACGGGCCACATGGGCACTCAGGTATCAGTGTGGTCGAGGTTCCTATCCTATTGTTCCAACCATCCACGTCACTTTCATCCATGGTCAAAGCTGGTTTAACCACGGTCAACTCAAAGTGGTTTAACGGTGTTTGAAAGCTATTTGGTCACGTCATCTCCAATGGTGATTTGTCCAGGTTCTAAAGACGGCAGGGGACGCAATCCAACAGGGATTTATTATCCATGATGACAGGAACCACCAAACTCGTTTATGCAACCGTGATGTGTCAAAGAGCCATTTAATACGCATGACTGTTATCGTTTTTCTGTTAACTAGCTGTACGCAAAGGATAGCTTAGAAATTCCTATAAATTGATGCGTCTGCGTACGCTCAAAGAACTTTTTGATTAGTTGTATTTTGCTGCACTCGTGTTGAATTTAGAAGCGTTTGTGAACTCTGTTTTCTAGTGCTATTCCAGCACTCTGTTTTGTAAACTTTTTGCAAATGGAGAAATCAATATAGCACTGTTTTGAAGTTTCCAGATCTTTGAGTTCTCTTGTGGCTGAATGAACAGAGGGCCCCTTCTCATCTCAGCCTTTGTAAAGTATTTCATGTGCAGCATTTCATTATTTTCTCATTTGTTTCCTTAAGCATGTATAGTTTTATTTACTTGTTTTCCTTTATTTTCAGCTGATCAGTGTTATTTCTTTGCAGGTTTCTTTTAGCCCGGGATTTATTTTTATATGTGTTGTGTTTGCTTTACAGCTAATGGTATTTGAAGTTGACAATTCAAGTGCTGCCTTTGTCTTTATAGTTAGTTTTTAAACTTATTTCTCAAAAAGCTGTTAACATACATGAATGATCTTCATCATAAACTACTATCTTTTAAGATCAAAATATCACTAACTTGCAGCTTGTTTGGGTGCTTTTTGGACTGTTCTTAAGCTACTTTCTTTCCGTACTTTACACAGTACATGTGCTTTGAAGTATTGAGTTAGAAAGAGTAAATCATTACCACTAGTCTTTAAAGTAGAAGTTTTTGATTTTAAAGTGCTTCCTAGACTATTTCCTCACTACTTTCTAATCATGTTTTCCATAGCACATATGGCTGAAGTAGAGTATTAGAAATAGCAAATTATTATCATTAGTCTTTCAAGCATATTTTTCTCACTTTTATAATTCCACTTAAGCTACTTTCTTTCCGTGCTTTACACAGTACATGTGCTTTGAGGCATTGAGTTAGAGAGAGATAATCTTCATTCTTGGGTTTTAAAAGTGACTCTTTTTCCTTTTATTAGCAGCAACTTGAACGGTGTCTAGTGCCATTGGTAGTGGTCATTTGCTTTCAAGTTTATTTCAAGTCATTTCAATTTCATTTATTCATTCCAAGCATTTCCTTTCAAGCAAATAGTTAGAAATCACTCAACACACACTTCCACTCATTTAGAATTCACTCTACACACACACCATCACTCACTTGTTTATAAATTCTCATTCCATTTAGGAACATAATTAAACCGCAACAACACCCCCAACGATAAGAAAAACTCTAAGAGGATACTTAAGTACATATAGTACACCTTCACTTCATCAGCTTACGAGCCCCGGGTTGACAATAAATACTAGCAATTTAGATAACACTAAATTGACTAAACATAGACATTCTGCCAGCCTGTGATGCGCAGGTCTGCATCTCTTGCAAACTTATCTAGAAAGCCCCCAAGATAATTTGCTGTTGATGCTCAAACAATCGTAGGGCCTTCGTGGTGACATCTCGCGCTGTGTCACCAATGTCATGCAAATCACGCTCAGCATGATTAGATCTAGTGATGTCTTGGTAGCCTTTGATTTCTTCCTGGACCCTCCTTTCTCCTGCTCCCCTCAACGTGTGTTGCAGGTAGACGTCATGTTACACAGCAATTTGTCACCATTTGTCACCGTCCCTGTTACCCCTCACCCGCATACTGGAGGACTCATTCCGGGACTTGTGAGAAGTGACATGACCTGAAACCACTTGCATCATATTCCTCTTAGTATGAGCTTCATTTTCCCTGAAGACATCTCCTGCAAAATCCTCATGAAAACAACTCTTTTTACATTGGCGCGGGTTCACAGTTCACTTCCCGCGCCAATGAGCGAAATACTCTATAAAGGGCGTTCCATTGGCACTCTGTCCCAGAGTCGCACTCGCGCCAACCGAATTGAGTAAAGTTTTCAATGACCAAACTCCCGAAGGTTCTCTTCAACCCATTCACCAACTGAATCTATGTTGAGCTAGGATGGTTTGGCTTTGAATCTCCATAGAAGGGAAAGTGGTTTGCCACCTTTCATGGAAGTTTCCAAGTGATAAAGCCAATCCCATGAATAATGTGGTTGATCCTATCTCTTTCCCTCTCTATCTATAAAAGCTTGCCTCTTTGCCTTGAGCAAGCTAGTTGGAGTGATAGTTAGAATTACAATAGTTCCAGGAGTTTAAGAGTTTGAAGCTGCAAGAGCCTTCTTTGCACTCATAAGGCCAAATCTAAGTAAGGAGATTCTTGTCACCCAAAGAGAGAGAGGCTTGTTCCTCATCCCGACAAGCTTTGCAAGACTTGTGTAGCTGACTACCCAGCCAAAGGAGGATTTGACGTCAGAACAATGGTTGTATTCTTCTTTGTTATTCATTAATAATAGATGACTATCATTATGGTTCCACTCTCATTGCTTTATGTTTGATGTTGAGTTATATCTTTTCTGACCGATATATAATTGCATCTACTAGATTTTACGCTTGTTTTCGTGTGGTTCTTTGCATGTGCAGGTATCCTATCATGGAGATCGTGCGGATCATGACCGGAAAAAGCAAAGGAACGAAGGCGACATCTCTTCGACGAACACTAGCATTGGAATCCAAGTAGGTTCTCACCATCCACTTTGTATTTGCAATTAGGAACTTGCATGATAGCATTGTGTGATTGTTGCTAGACCCGGTCTGGGCTAGTAGGGATCGTCTCTATCCGCAGAGAGGATTTACCTCCACAACAATTTGGCGACTCCGCTGGGGAGATCTTGTTGTTTGATTTGTAAACTTTAGATGGAGCCTGAAGCACGTCCAGGTAGCCTTCGAAACGCTATTGCTTTGCATTAGCGAAGTAGATCAACTCCACTTCAGTCAATCTCCGGTTTGGTTTACGAACTAAACAGCTTGGAGTTTGTCTTGTCTCTTTGGTTTTTCTTGTTTTGATTTCTTAGATAGCTTTCTGGGTCAAATTTCTTGCCGTTTCTTGCTTCCTGGTTTGCCTAGATATTGTTCTCAAGCCCTGGGTCACCTGCTTTTGTTTTGATTTAAGTTAACTTGATTAGCGCACTTTTTAGCCAAACAGTCGCGCTATTGGCACAAGTTGCTCAAAGACAACCCGCGCCAATCCTATAAAGGCGCGAGTTGCAGCCTGACAGTCGTGCCAGGCCTGTCAAATTTTCAAGTTCGCTTGTCCTTAAGCCCTATGAGCTTGGATTTGTGTCTATCTGTCTTTTTTTCAATTACTGGAGTGTGTTTGATCCTGATTTGACTGGTTTTAGACCTTCATCATTCGGGTGTTTGCTTTTTTCTATCGGTTTCACATTTTAGCCCTAGGGCATCTAGTGGCATTATGCGTCGAGCGTCCTGGAGGTATTTTGTGTTCTTTGATTGTCTTGTCAACATTCTGGTTATTCCTTTGCATTCGCTCAGTAGTTGTCAAAGTTTTTTTTGTTATTCAAGTGATTTGTTTCTTTATCGCTTGGGTTTCACTTGGCTTCATTTGAGCTTGGATCACATAGCTCATAAGAGGTCTTTGTATTTTCTTTTTGGTTCGAAGGACTGTTTTGGTGTTTTTGGGATCCGTTTGTGTTCTCATTGAGTGAAATTGGTCTTTTGCTCGGTGTTACTGTCTCTCAAAATTCATTTTTGGCACTTTGCCATTGAAAAGGAAAACGAATAATCTTTGTTGCATTACATTAGTTAATTGAAAGTAGAGGCTTTTCATTGATTTAGTGATTTAAAACAAAAGAAAAGTTTTGTTTATTTGTCATTAGTTGCATCAGAGTGATTCGTGCTTGTTTGTGGTCATTTTGTTTGAAGAAATCCTTGACTCTCTTGTAGTTAGCATTCATCGAACGAAATGATATTCTTTGGCATGTAGTTTGCATTTAGGAGATTGTGAGAGATTGCATACGGTAGGACCTGAAACTGAAACTTAACCAAAGATCAACCATAAAATGAACTGAATGAACTTAAAAGTGCATTGGAACATAACGCTCACTAAGTAGAGGTCTAGGCTAGAGACGTGCTCCGGCGTTGTTAAACCTAGTCACTGTTGTTTCACACTACAGTTGGGTGATTCCTCCTTTTGTGACTCGATAGTCGTCTAGCACGGACTTGAGCTCCCACGTACCGTCATATATATAGGAGAGACTCCACTAGGTTATCATCCTTGATCCATAGGAAGCCGTGTCTGCCGCCTTACAAGCCGTAACGCACTGAACACAGCATTCGGGAAGATTGACTGCAGTACGGGAAGTCCTTGGTTTTCATACGATTGCCAAGGTGTATAAGCAGTTTTATGGATTGTCTGGAAAACCCTTTGCCAGGTTTCTCCAGAGTAGTCACTTTTGATCCTTTTCAGACTCCTTAATTGAAAAAGGCTCACTTGAACAGTTTGTCACTTCGGGCTCATAAAACATTCGAAGGTGACTAGAGTCACCTTTTTGTCCTTTTCTCGACTCTTAAAACATGAAATGGTCAAGTTGTGTCTTTGCATCTTAAAATTCATTTGGCCATGATAAACATTACTTGGTTAGATCTTGTGTGTGTTAGTTTGAGTAGGGTCTTTTATCGTTAGACTCCCTTAGGTTTGTTTGAAGTTTGTCATCCTGGCTGAACCGTCGACTCCCGTTCCAAGTGATCAAGGCTCTCCATCTTCCGCTGCTCCTGAGGTACCGGTTGTGAGTGATACTCTTCCTGTTATCCTGAGTATCCAACTGATCAACTCTCGCACCCCGGAAGACGAGGGTTACGAAGTTCATTGGAACCCCATCTCGGAGCCTAATGACGACGATATTCCTGTTACCCCCCCCCTAGTGTTTCGTCTTCAATGTCTACCTCCCATATGGATGAGACATCTCCTAGCATGAGTGAGACACCTGTGGTGTCGAATATCGACACTCCCATCCCAGCTACTTCTCCACTCCCCCCACGCTATCAGTCGTTGAGGGACAGGGTAGCTGCCAGGACTTCTGCTTCGACCATGTGGGATCCTCATGTTACTCCCACCACGGGACCTTTTGTTTCACAACCCCATACTACACCTGTTACTTCAGTTCCGACGAATCCAACTGTTTGTGTAGCACATTCAACTCCGGTCGTTAGTGCCGTAACAACGTCCTCATCTTTGAACACTGGTGCTGGTCCCCCTCACGGTCAAGTGAGTAGTGGCCAGCCGGAACTCTCGCCTAGAGTTGTCCACCCCACACAAAGTGCTCCGCCCTCTTCTGGTCATGTTCCAAGAGGAGGGCCGTATGATGCTTCTGGACAACCTGTTCAGGATCCGAATGCGCAGGGTCTATTATTTTACTATGATTCTACCGGTCAATACCTTCAACTATCTCAACCCTTGCCTACTCAACCTATGGTTGAGGTTTCGGTACCGTTATCCATTACTTGGGACCCTAGCACTCACTCTTTCCATGGAGGCCAAGCAATGCCTGGACAGCTTCAGGGACCACCTAACCAAGGCCAGCCATCTTATCTGCAAACCCCCCAGGGGCAGCAATATTATGGCCAGTCTTACCCAGGACAATCTGGGGGCCTACAAGGACAACCCTATCAGGGACAACCTTTGGCCGCTGGCGGTCCATCCTTTACCTATTTGACTCAACCTTCAGGTTATCCGGGGCAACCCGGTACCCAGCAAGGTTACCCGTCTGGACAACCAGGACAACCTTATATTCAACAAGGCCAACCTGGTATTCAGCAGGGTTATCCCTCTGGACAAACCGGACAAACTTACATTCCACAAGGTCAACTGGCAGTCCAACAGGGGTATCCTTCTGGGCAAGGGGGGCAACCTTACATACAACAGGGCCAACCCACTGCCCAGCCTAGTCATCCTTCTGGGCAAACGGGTCATCTCTCTGCACAGCAAGGCCAACCCACTGCCCAGCTCAGTCATCCTTCTGGACAGGCTAGTCAACCTCAAATTCAACCAGCCGTCTAGTCCGCTCAACCGTCTATCCCGCAAGGATGACCCTTGGTTGTTCAAGGACAACCTGGTACCCAGCAGACATATCCCTCTGGGAAACCAGGCCCGTCCCAAACCCAACCAGGCCAACCTTCCGGCCAGATGGTCCAAGCCCAGCCTGTTCAAGGACATTCTTCTGGGATCCAGACTCAACTTGGTTATCAAATGCAAGGTGGGCCATGACCCCAACCTTCGTACCAAGCGTAGCCTTCTTATCAGGCCCAGTATGGAGCTCAGCAAATGTATGGCTACCAGCGACCCCAGGGGCAAACTCAATTTACCCCTTACCAAAATTATCAACAAATGCAGGTTACTCCTTATCAAAATTATCAGCAACAGTACGTTGCACCTGCAGGTCAAGTTGCTAATCCATGGGGTGCTGGGGGGCAGACCCAAGGTCAACTGTCTGCATATGGACAGAACCCCTATGGGAAAAATCCCTATGGGAAAAGCCCCTTCGGGCCGGGCCCATCCGGACAAAGTCCATGGGGGCAACCACCACCTGGTTGGAACCCTGGTACTACCTCTCTTCCACAGCCACAAATGTCCTTTAACCCTCAGTTGCCTTTCTTAGCAACGTTGGAACTTCCGGATGTGTCCAAGTTGACGAATGATCCCATTCTTCATAATCCATATTGGCCACCAGTTCCGACTAAAATACCCGGTGATTGCCCAAAATTCGATGGCAAAGCTAGTGAAGATTCTCAAGCCCATGTCATGGCCTATCACCTTTGGTGCTCATCGAAATCATGGCTTGATGACTCCATCCGGCTCCGCCTCTTTCAAAGAACTCTCACCGGCTCAGCCGCTAAGTGGTATATTGAGCTCAATCGCAGAACATTTCAAGATTTCAACTCGCTGGCTATGGCATTCCTAACTCATTTTCAGTTACCCATTCGGTATGAGACAGGGACACATCTCCTTATGTCTCTCAAACAAGACATAGCTACGCATATATCCGATCATATACATGAATGGAGATGGCGTCGTCGCTTGATCAAATTTTGGATTCCTGATCAACTCCTGACCGATTGGTTCACGACTTCCTTTGTCCCTGCGATTGCGCCAGACATCACCATGGGAGCTTGTGTAATTGAAGAGCAAGCTATCGCGCGTGCTCAGTACCTTGACTTAGTATACTCTCAGTCAGGTACTTTATATGATTATTTTCCAGACGCCCCGAGGCCTGGACAATCCAAAGCTCCGCCAAAACCATCTGTTGACGGAGTTATTGGCTCTGTAAACTCGTCATCAAAGAAATCGCCCGCGAACCCTGGGAAGCAAAAACAGAACGCTTCTAATGGAAATACTTCTCAGGGCCAATCTAATTCTGGAAGTACCTCTGAGGTTAACGCCGTCCAGTCCACCATGGCGGATAAATCCTCGAAAGGGAAGAAGAAAGGGAAAGCTAAGAATAAGACCGAACAGCCCAAACAGGACTCCCCTAAAAATCCAACCAAGGAAGGAGCCAAACGAAAACCTAAGTATCCTTGTCTTATCTGTGATGAGGATCACTACACTAAAGACTGCCCAAGGCGATCCGAAGTTAGTCGGTTATTGAAAGGTGCTCCTGGGACTCCTGCTGTGCTTAAGGAACCTTTCCCTTCTCAGCAAACTCAAATGGTGGCAGACCCATCTCAACCCTCTTCCTCATTTGGCTCTCAAGTATTTATGGCTGGGACAATTCCCATCCATGTTACTACTCGAGCGAAAGAATATCCCTCTCCTGCCGGGAAAGAGCTGGAGGTCCCCTCCAGCGCTCCTCCATCTAGTTCTGGTCCTCTCCACATCGAAAGACCCAGCACTGAGACGATCCCCCGACCCCCTCCGAAAGGTGTACTCCGGAAGTCGTCTTACAACCCTAATGCTCGTGCTGCCCAACACTATAGCATTGTTGAGGACTTAGCTCAGGCTCCGTCTGCTATATTCGCTCTAGAAGTCCTCCAGAGCTGCCCCTCCCAGAGGAAGTCCTTGCTATCGGCTATCGGTGGCATAGACCCGGTTGATTCAGATTTGATTTCTTTTGATATCGAGGGCTTTACACCAAGACTGCCCCACCAAGTCGCTTTCCTTATACAGGTCATCGTCAATGGCAAAACAATTCATCGTACAGTCATTGATGAAGGTGCCTCAACTTGCATCATGTCTGTTTCTTGCTAGAAGGCTATTGTTTCTCCTACGTTAAGTCAGTCTCCTACGATGTTAGAAGCCTTTGATGGAAGAGAGTCTCACCCTTATGGTATCCTCCAACGCTTGCCCATCTCCCTGGAAGGAAAGATGGTAGAAGTGGAGGTAGAAGTCGTTGATGCTAATCTCACCTATAATCTCCTCCTCGGACGTAGCTGGACATATGCCATGCAAGCCGTGGCTTCCTCCCTTTTCCGTGTCATTCGTTTCCCTCATCAGGGGAAGATTGTCACGGTGGACCAGCTCTCCTTCTTCGCCTCTTCTTCTGAAGGTAATGTGCCATTTGTGGAGCATACCTCTAAATCATTCGAGAGTGTGGGAGCCAGACTTTTTAAAGATCCCGCTCTAATGGGTGTCTTTCCCCTTCCACCTCCGAATCTCGCCCCTATTAACATGATCTCTGTGCGTTCTGATCCGTGGGTCCTTCCTCCCGCTAATCAGGAAGAATCCTGGGGCGATATGATGCCGTTGAGTCCCGCCGAGCTCAACTACGTCGAAATCGTCGCTGCATCGGCTCCCCCTGCTGAACCTGCTCTTCCGAGCAGTGTTCCTGACTCATATGTTCATTTGCCTTGGCTAGGAGATGATGCTACTTTAGATCCATTAAAGGAAATATTTCCTTCCGATGAAGCCATCATAGAGACCATGTCTCTTGAAGAGCTCCCTTGGTCAGATCATCACCACCGCTCTTCGTTTCTCCCTCCCCAGCAGGAAATGATCGCATGTCTCGGACGGTTTGCTTCGTGTATCCCATTCTCGCCCCTTCAAACACCTATCCAGCTTTACCAAGTTTCTTCTGAGGGCAATATGGGAAACATCACGCAAACCCAACCTATCGACATCTCTGTGAAACCAGGGATTGTTGAATACATTTACATAGGAGTCACTTGCACTCCAGAGGAAGTTCAACTTTACACCGCTCTATTTCGAGAATTTCGTGATGTCTTCGCTTGGTCCTATGAAGAAATTCCTGGCATTGACCCTAGTATTGTGGTGAATGAAATACCTACATATCCAGGTGCTAAGCCTGTTCGTCAGCGCCTATGCCCTGTGCACCCCCGAAAGGCCGCAGCCATCAAAGCAGAAGTCGAAAAGCTTCTCAAGGCTGGTTTCATTTACCCCATTCCACTGACGGATTGGGTCTCTAATATAGTTCCTGTGAACAAAAAGCAGGGCACTATTCGAGTCTGTGTTGATTACCGTGATATCAATCGCGCTTGTCCTAAGGATAACTTCCCTACACCCTTCATCGATCAGCTTATTGATGAGTGTGCAGGAAGCGAAATTTACTCGTTCATGGACGGTTTTTCTGGATATAACCAGATCAACATCGCGCCTGCTGATCAACATAAGACCGCTTTTATCTATCCTTGGGGCACTTTTGCCTATAAGAAGCTCCCTTTCGGTTTAAAAAATGTCGGTGCTACCTTCCAACGCGCGATGTCCTATGCCTTTCATGATATTCGACACATTGTGCAACCGTATCTGGATGACCTTCCGGCTCATTCAGCCAAGCGTCAAGACCATCCCTCCCATCTTCGCGAAATTTTTCTCCACTGTCGACACTATCGTATTAGGCTCAATCCTCATAAATGTGTCTTCTGCATGGAATCAGGCCGACTACTTGGGTTTATCGTCTCCCGAGAAGGCATCCGTCTGGATCCCCTCAAAGTCGAGGCCATCCTGAATCTTCCTCCCCCTGCTTCTTTGCAGCAGTTGCAGAGCTTGCAGGGCAAAGAAAATTTCCTTAGACGTTTCATCCCGAATTATGCCGAGGTGGCTAAGGGTTTTACACGGTTGTTGAAGCGAGACACACCCTTCCATTGGGATGCTATTGCTCAAGAGTCTTTCGCGCGACTCAAGGGTCTCCTTGTCTTTGCTCCATTATTGCAACCTCCGAACTACCACCATGGTTACACCCTATATCTGGCCGCTGCCGATACCACTATCGGCATGGTTCTAGTGCAAGATGACAATGATGGAAATGAGCACGTTATTTATCACCTCAGCCGCAACCTCTTGGATACGGAAACTCACTACGCTTACGTTAAGAAGTTGGCATGGGCCGCTGTGTTCGCCGTCCAACGTTTCCAACACTATATCCTGTTGCGCTCCACGACCGTGATTTCGGACTACAACTTGATGACGTACATATTGTCGCGTCAGTTGTTAGGGGGAAAATACTCTAAATGGATCGTAATACTCCAAGAGTTTGAATTGGAATTCACTGCTGCCAAGTCTAAGAAGTCTCTGGTCTTCGTTGAAATGCTCTGTTCTTTGCCATCCCCTTCTGCACCTTCTCTTTCAGAAGATCACATTCCGAACGAAACTCTTTTTCTAATCAGCACCCTCGATCCTTGGTACGGGGATATTATTGTGTATTTACAGACCTCCTCGTTCCGCACCGCTCTATCCAAGGATGCTCGGCGGTGGATATGCCATCAATCTCAACCCTATCGGATCATAGGAGACACCCTATACCGCCTCGGCATTGACTCCGTTCTCCGCCGATGTCTCACTCTCGAGGAAGCTGAGAAAGTCTTGAATGACTGCCACTCTGGCGCCTGTGGTGGTCATATGTCCGTATATGCCACATGTCAAAAAATCCTTCGCGCTGGTTATTTCTGGCCCTCCATTTTTAAAGATTGCATTCTTGCTGTCCGCTCATGTCATGCATGCTAGATATACCAGCGGAAGATGCGTGCGCCACCGGCCCCGCTACACCCTGTCGTGACCGTAGGCCCTTTTGCAAAATGGGGCATTGATTATACAACCTGTAAGCCTCACTCGGCCGGGGGGCATAGGTTTATTATCGTTGCCGTCGATTACTTCACAAAATGGGCCGAGGCGATGCCCACATTAAATGAAGACGGTCATACAGCGACACAGTTTTTGTTCAATCATGTTATTACGCAATTCGGAGTTCCACAAGCCATCGTCACAGATCACGGGAAGCATTTCCATAATCACATGATGACTGAGTTGACAACCCAACTAGGCTTACGACACGATAGCTCAACTCTATACTATCCTCAATCTAACAGTCAGGTTGAAGCTGTTAACAAGATTTTGGTAACAATTCTTCAATGCACTGTCAACATGCATAAGTCTAATTGGCATCTTATGTTGTTTCCTGCCTTGTGGGCCAACCGAACCTCTGTGAAGGATGCCACCGGGTTTACTCCATTTCAGCTGGTTTATGGACTGGAGGCTCCCTTCCTATAGAATGTGAAATTCGTTCGTTGAAAATAGCCGTCGAGTTGCTTCCCAACACCACTCCGGTGGAGGAAAGGCTCCTTTATCTAGAATGGTTTGACGAGACCCGTCGTTTAGCCTCTCTAGCTATTGAAGCTCAAAAGAAGAGAGTCAAAACTCATTTTGACCATACCATCCGTCCTCGTTCCTTTGTTGAGGGAGACCTTGTCCTACTATACGACCAAGCCAATGATAAGCTGGGGGCAGGCAAACTCGAGCCCATGTGGCTAGGCCCTTACATTGTAAAGAGAGTGTTGCAAAAAGGGGCCTACAAACTAATTGACTACGAAGGTAATCCTCTTGATAAGCCCCGTAATGGGCTGTACTTGAAAAAGTACTATGCATAATTCATGCGCTTTGATTTGGATATGCGTGTGTGTGTGTGTGAGTTTTCATGTTTTCGATTTGGTGTGAAAGCGTGATTGCCCCTTATTGTGTCTTTTTGCTTCTTGTGCAGATGTTGGGTGCACCTTACATTGGTTTCGCTGATGGTGCCTGCCGTAGTACTCGTAATTTGTCCTCTGCGGCGTGGGTGATCTACGATCCTCACGGTGAGTTGATAGACCTTCAAGGTGTCTGTTTAGGTTGTACTACAAACAATGTCGCTGAATATAGCGTTGTTATTGAATTACTAGCCGAAGCAATTAATCTCGGTATTCGTACATTGCCTGTCAACGTAAACTCTCAGCTTGTTGTCCACCAGCTCAATGGGCGATATTCCGTCAGACCGTCACATTTTAGGGTTGTACTTACGTGTTAAATTGTTAGAAAGAAATTTTGATTCTATCACATATCAACATATTCCTCGTCGATTAAACACATTATCTGATGCATTGGCCAACCATGTATTAGATAGACATTTGCGTAATTTATAATCAAAACATCATACAAGCAAGCACATAAAAGCACAATAATAAACCATAGGCATATGTATATATATATATATATATATGTGTGTCATAATGTTTGCACCGTGTGCGTTACAAAACCTAAAAATAATACGTGTTCTGATACATCTTCGGACAACATGTCCCTCAAAAAAAATATGCATGAAGGAAACCTAGGAGTCTACTCATGGTGGTGCTCATGGTATCACGTCACCGCACGCACCAAGTGTCTCAACAGACGATGGATGCGGGACGACACCCCCACCGTGTGCCTCTGATATGCGAACGGCACATCCGCCAATCTAGCATAGCCTGGAATCCCTTGGGTAAGTCCCTCGAGATTCTGCACTAGCTCTTCCCCCACGGCACCTCCTGCCTGAGGGTCAGCTGCAGGTTGGCCCATCCTCGCTATAGGAGACAAACCGGCTGGACGCTCTGGGCCCACATCTGCATATATATATCACTATCATCAGAACATGCATTAACAAAAAAAAAAACATAAAAAATACATCAAAAACATCAAAAAGAGAAGATCATACCTAGCTCCTCTTCCCATTCCTCCCCCTCTGGTAGTGGGAGGTCTGAGTCCCCCATGAAGTTGGTTCCCACGTATGGCCAGTCTTCCACCACGATCAACTGGCGGAGAAGCCATATGAAGAACTCGGGCCGCGAAGACATCTGCTGGTCCCCTCTTCCTCTAGGCATCAATGCTGCCCAGCGAGCCATCGTAGGCTCTCGTGGTAATGGGTCCGCTACTACAGCTCCCTGGTACTGGAATAAAGGTAATCGTTCCAGGAAGAACGATACCACAATCGAACCATATCCAAACTGTTTCACTCCCCCGCGCTTACACTTTGTAAGCTGCCTCTTGATATTTGTAGTCACTGCTGTAGCCCAGTCAGAAATGGTGGGGCTAAGACATTCTGTCGCCAGTAACAGATGGTTCTTACTGGCCTCATGGGGCGCATGTGCCCCAGCTTCACGTGTGATGGTGAACAGTATCACCTTAAGAACCAAATCATGGATGGTGGCGATATCCACCTTGGCACTGTTCTTCCCAAATTGTGCCTTTGGGCACACAAGAGCCTTTACTTCACCTATTTTCTCTGCGGAAGGCCTTCTTCTGCTCAGAATGGGGATTGCCCCTCTCCGTGACAGCCCAGTAATGAAGTACACATCAGATACATCCAGCTCTAAGGTCTGATCCCGTAGTCAAAATACTTGGTCATCGACGTCCCAAGCATCCACTATGAACTGTAATAGCTCTGGTTGAGCTCGTAGATAGGAGGTGAGAAATAATTTCTTGAGACCAAAGTCTCTCAGCGCATTCATACATCCCTCATCTGCGATGGCTAAGGCATCTATGGCATCGTGCTCTCGTTCTTTCCATTCCACCAGCATTTTTGCGTGTTTCCTGCACCCACAAGGATGAATAAATCATTAATGAAGCCTTGGTAAGCATATACACCAGACAAATTTCAAAATTGATGGGAAAATTTAAGTGAAAACCTAGGTCGCACGGTTGGCGCGATTGTTTCTAAAACAGTCGCGCCAATGGCGCGGCACCTTTGGGTAAATCACCCCATTGGCGCGGACCCGTGCCGGATACCCACGCCAATGGGACGCAACCCTAAATTTTGAAATCCCCCTTTTAGAGGCCCAAATCAGGAACAAAATGCATAAAAACAGGAATGGAAATGAAGCTTAAGAGAGCGCCTCTTACCTGGAACTGGCGAAATCTCAAATGGTTGCCCGGATCGCTGGTAATCGCTGCTCGAAGTTTGCACTCCAAATGGACCACTACCACTATGCACAAGGTAAAAAGGTAAAAGTAATTTTGTTTTTACATTTTCACCACATTTATAGACTTTTTGACTTGTAACAAGGTTTAAAAAGTTGATTTTTGAATATTTTAACGTACTTTTGGTCGAAAACAGGTTTTACGCTTGTTTCTGGTGCTATGATAGGTCCTTTTTGCAGCTTCGATGGTGAAGTGAGTTGTGTTTTATGCTTTTTCGGACTCGGTAAATACACGAAAAAGTCATGATGGAGTTATCTTTCAGCTCTTTTCTAACTCATTAAAAGTGAAAAGATTGTCGAGTTCCCTCTTGACTCATTAAATGGAAATAAGAGGCGGTCGTCTTTAGACCCTTTTCTTGACCGTGTAAAAACGAAAAGATCGTTGGACCCTTGTCGTTTCCGGTTTGTAAATAGTTACGAAACGACGTGATGTTGATCGCTTTTCTACTTTTTTGGATCGATGTCACTATAATTGAAAAGTACTCCTCGATCATAATGGTCGGGCGGTTCTTTCGAGCATTGTTTTATACTTTTTCGGGCTCGAGAGACACAACTTTACGAAAAAGTACCCCCCTGGAGTTTTCTTTTTGCTGTCTTTTTAGACTCTCTAAATAGGAAAAGACGCCGAGTTTTTCCTTTGTCAGGCTCGTTAAAACTTAATGACATCGGGTTCCATCATAATGACGCTCACAAGTATATGCTATCCCCATCAAGCTTGTTAAAAATAACTGGGGTACTCACCAGAAATGGTGGGGAAAATGGATCCATAATTGTCATCGTGTCGGCAGTATGTCGCTCTTGAACATGCCACTTGTCTGCATTTGTGTCGGGGTGGGGACATCTCATCTTGTTTTACACTAGCCTCCATGGGTTTGGGTTATCCTATTCGACCTCTCATCTGCTCATTGTTTTGTCACCATGACCTCTTCTCATTTGATGTCAAATACTGCCAAATCCACTGTCGTGCCGCCAATGTGTTTAAGAGAATTTGACCTCTGCATCATTACCACCTCCTTTGATACCTCACATAATTTTGCATCACCACAACACCTTTCCTCTGTCTTGTGTCAATGATGTGGGAAACATTATGGCCCACCTTTAATCAAGATCACTTCCTGTCGACTTCAGCTCACTATCCAGGAAGCTGATCTAGAGATTCCCTTTGGTGCCTTGGAGCCTGCATGCCTTAATGGCAGGTTCTTCGTGTTCGAAGAGAGGTTTTCATCATTGGCCTCCGATCGAATGATTCTACGGGTGTTTGACGCCAGCTCATTCATTCACACGTCGTAGATTGTACCTATAGTACCTTGAGGGCCATTGTCATTATTGGTGGTACCTCTCGCGTCTGTTAACAGTTTTCATTATTGACTGGTAATCAGACGATGTTCATGCATGTTCGACTTCAACTCATACATTCGCATGCTTGAACTTGTACTCTGTACAGGGCAAGATGGAGCGCAATACCCTGGATTTTGTCTATTGAGATCCAGGCTGCGATTTGTGGATTATTATGATTATTACATGACTCATTTACTGGATGGCTGCGACCATGCCTGAGTCTGTTTATTGATCCCCTCCGGATGGCTGCGCCCATACCTTGGATCTAGATTATTATGTACTCTATTATGGATGGCTGTGCCCATACCACACATATCATGTACTTGAGATATCAGTTGTACTTCTTTACGCAGGTTCTCTGGCGGCCGTGTTTTCAGTCACGCATGTTCTTGTAAAGCATTTCACCCCTCTCTCTCTCGGGCCTCATGCTTTAGGGGGCATCTGTTACACAGAATTTGTCACCGTCCCTGTTACCCCTCACCGGCATACTGGAGGACTCATTCCGGGACCTGTGAGAAGTGACATGACCTGAAACCACTTGCATCATATTCCTCTTAGTATGAGCTTCATTTGCCCTGAAGACATCTCCTGCAAAATCCTCATGAAAACAACTCTTTTTACATTGGCGCGAGTTCACAGTTCACTTCCCGTGCCAATGAGCGAAATACTCTATAAAGGGCGCGCCATTGGCACTCTGTCCCAGAGTCGCACTCGTGCCAACCGAATTGAGTAAAGTTTTCAACGACCAAACTCCCGAAGGTTCTCTTCAACCCATTCACCAACTGAATCTATGTTGAGCTAGGATGGTTTGGCTTCTAATCTCCATAGAAGGGAAAGTGGTTTGACACCTTTCATGGAAGTTTCCAAGTGATAAATCCAATCCCATGAATAATGTGGTTGATCCTATCTCTTTATCTCTCTATCTATAAAAGCTTGCCTCTTTGCCTTGAGCAAGCTAGTTGGAGTGATAATTAGAATTACAATAGTTCCAGGAGTTTAAGATTTTGAAGCTGCAAGAGCCTTCTTTGCACTCAAAGGCCAAATCTAAGTAAGGAGATTCTTTTCACCCAAAGAGAGAGAGGCTTGTTCCTCATCCCAACAAGCTTTGCAAGACTTGTGTAGTTGACTACCCAGCCAAAGGAGGATTTGACGTCAGAACAATGTTTGTATTATTCTTTGTTATTCATTAATAATAGATGACTATCATTATGGTTCCACTCTCATTGCTTTATGTTTGATGTTGAGTTATATCTTTTCTGACCGATATATAATTGCATCTACTAGATTTTACGCTTGTTTTCGTGTGGTTCTTTGCATGTGCAGGTATCCTATCATGGAGATCGTGCGGATCGTGACCAGCCAAAGCAAAGGAATGAAGGCGACATCTCTTCGACGAACACTAGCGTTGGAATCCAAGTAGGTTCTCACCATCCACTTTGTATTTGCAATTAGGAACTTGTGTGATAGCATTGTGTGATTGTTGCTAGACATGGTCTGGGATAGTAGGGATCGTCTCTATCCGCAGAGAGGATTTACCTCGACAACACGTCACCTGTGGGTCCGTGTCATGCTGTTATGTCTGCTCGTCTATCTCCTCCTATGTCTCAAGTAAAGGTGACCTCATGCCTTTGTCAGAGCCTCGCTCTGTCCCACATGTCTGTTTTGTTGTCTGCTGTGTGGCATCATGCTCTGCTTGGGCCTTGTCAGTGGCCTCCTTCTTTCTTTGTGTGGCTAGCTGAGTCAGTTTTAGCTTGGCCTCCTCCTTCTTTCTCTACACGGTGGAATTGCTCCCTCCCACTTCCAAATCTATTGTAGCATGCTAATTGTCAACCATTGATCATGTACTACATCAATGGCATCATTCGTTTCTAGGTAAGGAAAGTCGTATCATTTCTACACAGGGTCCTTCTATGCCTTGATGAACACATGCTAAAAGTCAGCTTTAAACTCTGTAAGCCCTGTAGGTTGGCATACACCGTAGGTGACAATCACAGCTTCTTATTGATGGCCATCTAGATGTTCATCTCCATCAAGATACAGAAGATCTTGTTGTCCTTGATGCACTGTGCATCCTTGATCACCCACAGCGAAGCGTACTTCGCTACTTCTAGTAGGTATGGCATGACCGAATGGAATTGACTGTCCTCTGGAATCTCCCATGCAACCAGCACAATTGATAGAAAGAGCCACATGTAGTGGAACATCTTGCTGATCTCCTGTGCTTCACGACAGTTTTCTAGGAACTCTCCACAAAGGTAGTTTGACCAGTTGCACTCGACTCCTTCGGCGCACTAGGCTGCTAGCGCAACAATACGTGCCATCAACTCATCAACGGGACACTTTCTCATCACTTTCCCTGCTAAAATATGTGTAGCTACTTTTACAACAGGGTCGCAGATGTTGTATATGGCATATCCGCGTGGCTTCTTTACCAACTTAAACTTTTCTTTCATGGCCTCCGCAAGGGTTTGCTCACCACCCTTTCCGCCAAATATCATGGCTGGATTCTCTCCTGTGTAAGGCAACTGTATTATCCTATGGATCAACTTGCCAGTGATGGGTATTGGCTCCTCCAACCATAGAAACCCATCATGCACCAAGCATAACAGCTCCTTGATGACCAATACTGTAACTGGGGTGCAGTTATAGTGCGCCACCTAAAGTAGGTTGAGCAACCCTACCTTGTCTACTCCTCCGAGCCACCTCCACGGCTCCAATGTGGTCATTCCAGTGTTTTTATTAATGATGCGGCACATCAGCTGCTCAATTGCCAGGCGTGGGAACTTCTCATGATCAACCAAGTCCCAGTATTCAAATTTTAGCAACGGCACTTGCGCCAAGCGCGGCCCTTCAAAAACAATTTCATCCAGTAGTAGAGGGGTTTGCAAGGGGGTTTTACTCTCATCGATTTATTTTGACACCTTGGTCTTGCCCTTGCACGAAGGGACATACTCAGGAAGCCGAGTGATAGGGTTAGCACCCTAGGCTTCAACCTCCTCCACTTTGACTCCCACATCCTCATCCTCCATCGAGATGTCTTCAATTTCTTCCTCCTCCAGCTCCAAATTGATAGCTTTTCCCTTCTCATTTGCAGTAGGCTTCCATGGGTTTTTTCTTGGCGATGCGCACACCAGTATTGCAGGTTTCTTGCCCATTTTATCCCTCGTGCTCTCCTTGGTTGGGGTGGGCTTTGATCTCAATGTTCTTGGTGATTTAGGGACTTCTACTAATACTTCAGCCACTTCTAGAGTAGCTACTTCTGCTGCATCTCCATTTCTGGCACCGACTCCTCTGCTTCAGTATCTATAGCTGCGGCGAGTGTATGTTGGACACCTAATCCTCTATGGGTTGGTGTAGAATGTGAATAGCCACGAGATTCCAAGAGACCTTGGGATGTGGAACCCAATGGTCACACAAATGTACTATAAATGTATATCATGTCAATAATAATGCATTCAATTTTCTATCATCCACCTTTGTTGTTTACATTCCATGTAACTTTAACATGGTATCAGAGTGGGCATACTCCTACCCTGCTTCAATTTGAGCCACTAGTTTTGTGTCATTTCTCTGTGTGTCACTTCTGCCCTCTACTCATTAGAATTGATGCCATACCCTCTCTGCTACTCATAATTGTTATCAGTAAACATTTCTCTTTTAGATTCTGCCTTGAAGAGCGATCTATCTGACCATTTGCGTGTTGGCTTGACAAAAACACCTTTGTTGATTCTCTGAATGCTCAACACTCATTGTGGTAGCTCTGCGCTCAAATAAGTCCTGGTATGATTGTCCTCTCTACAAAATATCTACTGCTTGGCATGAAATGCGCTGCTCTATAGACCAATGCTCCTGTCTTCAATAATGTTGGTATGACTTCTGTGAACTAGACAGGTTTGCATAACCCAACATCTACGGTCGACAATTGTATTTCCTTTTACTATTGCTCGTGTGCTTTTCACCTAAATCTCTTTTGTAGAATAAAACATGCATGAAGAAAGGCTCAACTGTGTTCATAGAGAGTTGAGGAAGATATGATACATTTAGAATGTCAATGGAGTGTTGTCCCCCAAAAGTAGGTTATCTCCAGTAAAGAAGTGAAGTATCATTCATATATATTAAAGCTTCATTCATATATTGAGATTGAGAGCCTCGTAGGTCGTGAAGAAGCCACACTCTGTCAATATTTGAGGTTGAAATAAAGAGTCAGCAAAAGGGAATTTCAGATGCATAGCTTCTCCACTCTTAGAGAAAACTATAACAAATAGGAGAATAAATCGACGTTCAAACCTTAAATCCAAGGTTTGATAAACCCATACAGATGTTGGGTTTGGAGCCATCCTGATAGTCTGGGCACATGTCCATCTCATGTAAAATTCCAGAGCAGAGCTCCTGAATAACAACGTACGACTTTGGCAAAGAAGACTAGATAGTGTTGAGGATAAAGCATAGTTGAAGAGTGCCCTCACATCCATTTTCAAGAATGAATTGCTTCACTCCCTCTGGTGTTCTACAATTCTCAATAACTCTATGTCAGGCATCAAAACTTGTATCCACGGGTTGTTGATCAATTCCCTTGTTTTCCAGATAGTGGAGCTTGGGAATGTCAAAATTTATTAATTTCCGAGAGTTTCCAACCATAGATTCCATCTCCTTGTGAATCTTGGACTGTATGTTGGGATGAAGAATCAGCCTTGCAAGAATCCATTCCAGGAGAATTGCAACAGTATCAGTACCTTTGAAGGTCATCTCCCAGAGAACAACAACAATATCATTGTCATTGAGCTTCTCAATCCCCTGCAGTGACAACAACACATCAATGAAGTCAAAATCCCCTTTGTCTATGTTCGCAGTAGTAGCTCTATGCTCTTCAATGATATAGGTATATATTATGGTCATATTTTTGTTTCTACATTAACTCTTTATTCAACCTATAATTTGTTTCTCTCCCATGGAATGATGTCGAATTGGATATTTATTCGAAAATTTAAAATCTCAGTGGGTCATATTATTGTGGTTGTAGTAGACTCATCATTTATGAAAGGGATCAAAGTATTCATCCATCTCCTATCTTTGTCTATAAGAAAATGATTGAATCATTGAAAGGAGCCGAATAATATTTTTTTATTGACCAAGAGGAGACCAAATTCAAAGGAGTCATTATTTGTGATACAGATCTGAAGTTCCTCTTGGAACCATTTTTCTTATACCTGTAGCAGCGTAATTTTGGAGAAGTCAAGTTGGTTTCAATAACACCTCCATATCAATCAAGTCAATCTTATTATCAGTGGGAGTTCATTGCAGGTGTTCTATTCCTAGTGGTAGCCATCTGATATATTTTCATTAGTTTATTGCATCATATACCAGAGGGTCGAATTGCCTTTGGAGGGCCGAGTCACTCACTTCAAGGGACAAATTTTTGGATGATTTATTGGAAGTAAAATTTCCATCCCATGGTATGATCGGAAAAATTATTATCTTCACCTCTACTATACTTATTGTGTAGAGCCTCCATCAACTAGCATATGAATACTCCATCAAGGGTATTTTTTATCATTGCAACCACTTTAGCCATCTAATTCGAGAGATTCACCTGATCTGTTAAATGAAAATGACCAAAATTAATATAGTATTAGACTTCTTACAAAATCGTATACAATCCTCTGATCATGTCACGGTCGAAATCAAAAAAACCACTCTTGTTGACATTCGAACATGTCTGCATCATACACAGGAAAAGGTACAATTTTTGGAGCTTGAATCTCAGCTTCAGCAAGAAGAATTACAGCAGCGGAGTCATCATTCTGAACATGTTTATGTTCATACATTGAGACAGAATCCCATCAGCAACAAGAATATAAATTTGAGGTTGATTCACATTCAGTGCTTAGTTCAAGAGCAGATTTGCATGTAGATGTAGAAATTTAGTTTTCACTTCCCAAGTCGGTCATCAGACCTTGGGAAGAGCTTTTCCATAACAAGAACATAATAGGTCTTGGATATGATAAGGAGGTTTCCTTTCATATTCCAGATTACTCAAAGCCCATTCAGTTTTAGAGTGTTGGATTCCTTCATGACAGTTCATCTTCATCTGTTCCAGATTCTACTCCTGTTCCACAGCAACAACAACAGATTGTGAAATGTCAACACAATGACTGAGTTGGCCACATGAAATATCATTGTTTTGATCTTAATCCATGTAAGCACTGTCATAAAACTAGTCTTTCTTCAAATAGATGCTTCAGAAACAAACCTCCTTCAAGAACAAAGATTCATCTTGGATGGATCGCTTCTTGGTAATGGGCTTCAACAACCAAGAAAATATTTCACTCATACAACATGATTTTTTCTCGAATATTGAAAATTCTTGCAATTGAGATCTCTTCATCTTCTCACCTTGTATCTGACAAGGGCGGAAATGATGGTCATATACAACCTTCAAAGCCACATCAAGCAAGTCTAAGCCACGACCTGCCATACCAGATTTAGATTTGTAACTAGAGATAAAGATACCATTGAGCATGCCTTCAGTCGGTGATACCTCTTCAAAGAATTGGGGACACTTCCTCTAGCAGAAGACTTCAACTTCTTGCTAGTTTTAGAAGAGTTCCAAGAATTTCATTAAGAATTCAGAGTTGTTGGTCATCCTTAAACCATCACAGGCTGATACCTCACTTTTCAGGTTGAGGTTCTCCCTTTTATGCATGGTGAGACCTCCCTTTCATGGTTGAAGGTTTCCCTCTTGAAAACATCAGGAGCACTTCCTCTAGTAGAAGACCTCAGCTTCTTGCCAGACCTGGAAGAGTTCTGATAACTATACTAAGCGTTCCAGTGTTGGTGGTCATCCTTAAACCACTGCCCTTTATACCTGTTAGGGTCCTATAATAATAGGATTTATAATTTTGAATTGGCTATGGTTAGTCTCATAATATTGTACATACTTTTGCTTTCTGTAAAATATTTTCCATATTAAAAATTAAAAAATGTAAAGAGGGTATGTCCTAAAAGAATAATCAGAGGACAAAAAGAAAAAGAAAAGATCAAAAAAGTGAAAAATATGAACCCCAAATAGAAATAAAATATATCATGAAAGTGTGAAATTCGAATGCCACTACTTTTTACATTACTATGCAAAATAAGGTTGTGTGCAGCTTGTCATAAATGCCACAACCCATGATGGTCAAATAGCTCAATCTTGACTCATTCATGCTTTAAATTTCACGTTGATAGATAGAGAATAAAGATCTAGCCAAATTGTTTAACCTTGGCAGATGAGTAGTTAGGTAGAGAAATAAAAAAGTGCTCATTAGCTTAACCTAAGCCATTGGAAGTTATAAGGTTAGAATTAGATGGTTTGCTTGTCAAAAGAAAAGGAAATAAAGGGTCACCAAGCTCAAATGCACCGAATAAAGTGAAGGAAAAATGTCAGGATAAATAAAATGTTGGTAGAAGAAGGGTTGCAGATGAACAAGGTTGTTGAATCAAAAACACATTTATCATGCTTAATCTTATGATTCATGTGGAGGAGAATTTATCAGAGTGAAAAGATATTCACAAGCTTGTTTGATTAATTACCCTCTCATTTCATTTCACCACCACATACTTATTTACTAATTTCCCCATTATCCCATCATTTCTTATAAAATATCCTTTTAACCATGATTCTGACCCTTACCCCTTGGTTTCACACATTCCCCTAGGAATTACCCTACAAAAGTCACCTCCCTACCCATAACCCCTTTTCCCTAGTGTGAAACTCATTCCCCATTGCAAATATTACCTTCCCCCCTTATTAATTTCCATATTTTACTTCAAAACCCATAAAAACCCCCTTATCCTAAGTTTTTATCCCCCCGCATTATTTAATTAACTCCCCAATCATATTTCCCTGTAAAACCCTTTTAACCCACCAACCCTCGATGCAGTTAAAAAACCCCGCCACAATAACCCCTGGTCCCACTTTATTAAACCTGCTACTTATATTTAATACTGATCTTATATACTAATTAATTACAGTTATTTGTAATTAAACCCCCTGCCCTGCAAATCCTTGTCCTGATTCCCTCTGTGCTTCTTAACCACGTGACAGGTATCTGATCTCCTACCCCCAGATCCGATGGTGCGCATCCATATCGTGCACATTCACCATCGGACAGATAGCATCCTGAGAGCACGCGAGATTCGCAGTTTGGCCTAGGCACTGTTCTGCTATGTGACGGCCCTAGGATAGATCGCGTGCTCACGAAAAATACCACCCGCCCTCCAAAAGTGGTGTGATGGCCCAGAAAACTGCCTCCCCACCCAGACCAAAAATTGCCCATTGTTCATTTGTAGTTTCCACACCAAAATGTGCCCGTTGTTGGTTAAAAGGCCAGAGAAGCCCCATTTCACTCTTTTCGTTCATTTTCACTTGAACTGTTGCTCAAGCCATTCTGCGATACCCTGAACCTCTGCGACCAAATTGACCACCATATTCCACCCAAAGAAGCTCTGGAGACCCAATTCGAGCAACCAGTTAACAGTGGAATCCACCGTACCCTCTCCATTCACCATTGAACTCAGTTTGCAAGCCATACCACCAAATTCCAAGTATTCTTGGGAAAACCATAACAACCCTTTAATTTGAAAATGTACAGTCCAATTGAAAGGTTAATTAATTGAAATTAGTTGACATTTTTTTCTAAATTGAAGAGTAATTTTCTTATATAGCCCAAACCCTTCTTTCACAGACCGTAACTACCCTCCCACTATTCTAGGGTTTCCAAAACCTCAATTCTACAACCACTGAAAGACTAATTCATACCTCTACTCCTAATTATGGCTTCCGAGACCTCTTTGGACGTGAGACCTCTGTCAACCCCTCGGTTAGTTGCTTTCAAGGCTGGATAAAGCTGAAGGGAAAAAGGCAGAAGAATAAGGGTCAGTGCATGGAAATGGTGGAAAAGAACCCCCTCCTTCTCCTTCCATGAGTGAAATCTCTTCTTCCTCTCATCACCATCATCGTAGAAATTCAAGGGGTGCATCTAAGAAACCTTTCTTTAAATTAGATTTCAAATTTGATCTTCCCATGTATAACGGTGAAAGTAATTTAGAGATGCTTAGTAACTGGATTAGGCAGATCAAGATCTACTGCAAGATTTAGTAGATTGAAGAGGATGAGGCAAAGCATCAGTTGGCCTCTCTTCAACTGAGTGGCACCTCCCTCATCTGGTGGGAGAGAAAATTGTGAGGCAGTAAGACTGTGGGTAATCTTCTTTCCTCATGGTCTAATTTCATTTCTGAATTAAAGGAACAATTTTTTCCCTTAGGTTATAAGCAAAAAGCCTTAATGGATTGGGAATACTTAAGGCAAGGCAGAGGTCAGGATGTTCAAAACCTTATCGAGGAGTTTAGAAAACAAGCACTTAATTTGGGCATTGCACTTGACTCACATGAAGTAGTAACTAAGTATATTGGATCATTACATAGTTACATTAGACATTCATTATTATTGTTTGAACCTACTACCATTGACTCGGCTAGTGTAAAGGCCATTCATCTGGAAAACAGGGGAACACCTGAACGAGATGACCACTCAAAGAGAACCACAACAGCCAAGAGAAGGGGAGAAAAGCCCTCTTGTACACATTGTGAGAAAGAGGGGCATGATGAAGAAAATTGTTGGAAGTTGCACCCTGAGCTGAGACTTGAAAGGAATGACAGAAAGGGGAAGAAGAAGGTCGTCACCACTATGCAACAAAACCAGGACTCTAAGTTAGAGGAAGATGAGAAGGTCGCAGTTGCAAGATTTTCATGAGGTAGGCCCATTGACTTGGGGTCTGATTCTAGCAATGAAACAAAGTTTGCAACCCTTGGGATTTGACAAGAGGAACCATAGATTTGGGGTCTGATTCTGGCCATGAACCAAGGATTTCAATAGACATAATGGAAAGGGCACTCACCGTAGCAGGACTCCAAGAACTTGAAGAGATCAACCACCACATCCAAGCAGAGAATGCTGAGCTAAGGAGGCTTCTACAGGAAGCAATGGAAGAAAAGCAAATATTTCTATGCTAGTTGCAAGCCAAGGATGAGGTCATGGAAAAGCTGCAGCATCACTATCTAGAGGTAAAAAGTGATTCCCCAGTTTCACATGATTTTCATGATGATGAATTTGTTGCTTTTGAAAAACATACTATAGGGATTGCATCCAAACTATTGAATAAGATGGGATATGAGGGAAGCGGCCTCGACATCAAAGTCTACGACATCATAAACCCCATCGAAGTCGAGGAATTTCCGCGTCGTGCAGGAATCAGATACACCAGAAAGGAAATGGGAGAAAGCTCCAATACAACTAGTAACCAGCCAATGACAGACGATGAAATTCTTTCCTCACAGTCCAGTGATAGTGAGGGCCCCATAAACACTTACCGGAGGAACACCAAGAGAAAGCGCCCCAAAGCAGCCCTGAAAGTTTGGAGGAAAATAATCGTTGTTGTCATTGCAACAAAGAGGGACACCAACAAACCGCGTGTCTAATGCTCTATGCTCTAGAAACATCGCTAGAGGAGCCAAAAGGTGAACATTTTCAACAAATGAATCCACTCCATTCACGATGGTCTAATTTATTAAGTTGGTTTTTCTAAGGTAATAGCTTGTTATGGCCACCATTGTAAATTATACGTTGCAAGTAAATGTAAAAGAGATGGTGTGTTTCCTATCACTTCAAAATGCAATGATGATATTTTGGCGTTTCTTTATTAGTAGTTGAGGTATTGATACTTTTTATGTAATCCTTGGCCAAGGAGTGTGTGTTATAAACTCTTGGAAGGAAGGGTTGTTAAGTCATGTGTGGTGTGCATGATTGCAAAAAAATGTACTATTTTCTCGTGTAGGTGATTGAAAGTATGGATTGAAAAAGGACATAAACAATGTGCTAAGTGTAAATGATTTTGGGGTCCAACAGCTCCTCAGTGGGGAGGATTGATCCAGGTGGCTCTAGACACATGCAGAAGACCAAGAGGACTCAGGAAGGGTCAAAAATCAAAGTGTTTGGATTGTGTTGAAACTAGGTTCATGTTGAAGATCTCGTCGTCATGATCATGATGGTGTGAACGGTTCATCAAACCGAGTTTGTATGCGAAATGTAGGGGTAGTCAAAGTTCAGGGTTGACTTGGGTGACTAGGAAGGCTTAAGGAGGCAACAATTTGGACAAAATCCGGCCACTGGATTTCAGCCAACATGGGCCAAATTGTAGGTGAATTTGTGGTTTGTTTCATTTATGTCCTTCAGTCATTTTTCGAATTTTCAAAAAAGACTAAAATTTGTTTAAATGAAACAAAAAAAAAATAATTTGGGGTGGCAAGCCACCAACCCTACCACCCACCATACCCCATGTGTTAAAAAATATTAATTCTGGGATGATAGGCCATGACCCTTGCTAGCCCTCCCTCAACCTCTGAACAAACATTTAAAATTAGGGGTGGGCGGCCATGACCCCACCACCCCTGCAACCAAGCCACCTTAATACCATGAACATGTGGGGGGCGTGGGCTGTCAACCCCACCACCCCTCCACCTCACCCTCATACATCTATAATGGCGACGGAGGTTAGGGGAGCTAGCCACCAAACTGGCGGACCCGCCTCCCATTAAAATAAATTTAACCGTTATGTGTAAAAAAAGGGACGGGTGGGGTTTGACCACTCGACCCCTCCTCAATGAATGCTTATAATTACCATTGCGCCACAACATCCTTCTTGGTGGATT
The DNA here is from genome assembly GCA_031772625.1 of Pinus tabuliformis. Taxonomy (NCBI): domain Eukaryota; kingdom Viridiplantae; phylum Streptophyta; class Pinopsida; order Pinales; family Pinaceae; genus Pinus; species Pinus tabuliformis. The sequence goes on along the minus strand of CM062806.1, from coordinate 327,382,919 downwards.
TGCCCTCTAAACCTTAAATGAACTTATTTTCTCAGTGTAGGAAGAGGAGGAGAGAATTCCCGTAGTTCGTGGAAAATCCATTGCAAGTGGCGGAACCATGAGCAGTACAGAGAGGGGGCTAGAACCACGATCTGAGAAATTTCTCCATGGGGATAGATTTTCACTTTGTCAGTTTTCAAAAAAATTTATATGTTTTTAGCATTTCTCGATGCCATGAACTCAATGGTGTTGGGGGGAAAGTATCTAATGCAGAATGCCTCTATCCCTACTCTGAAGGTGATAGTACTCCAGCAACAACTGAATGCAAAGCTATTCAAAGTTTCTTCTTTATGAGATGAGAGAGGGAAGCAAAGGATGATCTACTAACCATTACCTTGCGCTTATAGTCGATCCAGTCTTCACTCCTTGCTGCTTGCTCCTAGCTCCTTGCCCTTTCACCGGCTCAGCTACACACAGATCCTGTAAAAGCACAAGAAAAGGAAACTACAAGAAGCATACATCCATAATCGATTATAGGATTAGCATAAATCAAATGTACAAACATCTATTCATCATAAAGACACATGCACATAGAAGAATCTTGAATACTTTATTGATAATAGAAGTAAAGTTCTGAGAGAGTTACAACCACAATGGGCCCAATCCAGCAACACCTCCCAGCTGAAATAAATCTCCTCTTCACCTCCTTCAAGCAAACACCCAATAGCTCTAATCACAAACCAACACCACTTCCTTACTTGCACAAAATTCCAGCCCCCTTAGACCTCATGAGAGAGCTCTATATATAGGAGATTTGGAGAAAGGATGAGTTAGCTTGAGGCTGGCATAAAGCTGACTAGTGTCCTCTCCCACTTTAGTTAATCTTCATTTCTTGAGTCCACTTGGAGAATCTTGCTTCCACTTGGAGATCAAGACCCTCTTACTCATCATAGGGCGAATTCCTTGAACCAAGTGTTAGTTTGGAAGCTTCCTGGGCAGTTGACACCTTGCAGAATGACTGTGCCACTTGGCCAATCTCGCCCAGTGCAGGTAGCCTTCATTGATTTTGACCTTCAGCGCAGGTACAAGGAGGAGAAGTTGACATTCAGCGCAGATGCTCAGTGGAGCAGCTGACATGATCCAGAAATAGCCTGTTTCTGAGTGTTTTTGAGTGGAGAACTGATTTTTAGTGCTGTGGTTTGCAGACCTTGTTCCTCTAACGGTAAGAACAACATGTTTAGGGACTTTGGATCCCTCAGATTATTGATATTTCATGCTCCATGCTGTTAGGCACAAAAATGTCTATAACAGTTTCCCCCTAAAGTATGAGGTCGTTTATCAGGTTAAATGCTTTATTAGGAGGATCCGAAGTTCATTCAATCGGCTGAGAGGTGCCCTGCAATAAAATACAATACAATACATTATTTTTCATTCTACTTTCATGATCTAGCTGAGGCGGGCATTCCCATGCTCAGCTTTATAAATTCATTTTGGTACACATAACAGATGATCGTCTGATGATAGACTGATAATTCTCTGCTGAAATTATCATCCTTTGAGTAGGATGATTATCTGCTGCAATGATGTACATATCAAATGTCTTTATATTTCCTGAATATATATCGCAACCCGGATGGATGAAACTAGATCTGGGGTCTTCAATCTCGTTCGATCTTCACTCTAAGTACAAGTCGATCCATGTGAGAATTACGCTGAAGTCGAACATGGAAAGACATCGCTTGATTACCGGTCAATAATGTAAACCATTAACAAGCGCGAGAGGAATCACCAATAATGACAATGACCCTCAAGGTACTACAGTACAATTCACGTGGTGTGAATAAAGGACTTGGCGTCGAACACCACGCAAAATCTTCTGGTCGAAGGTCATTGATGTATACCTGTCGCCGGAAGTGAGAAACTTGCCATTGAGGCATGCAAGCTTCAAAGTACTGGGGGGGGGTGTTCCTAGATCAACTTCTTGGATAATGAGCTGAAGTCGACAAGAAGCGATCCATCAAAGTAGGGCCTTAATGAATCCCACATCAGTGACACGGAATGGAGCTAATGACTTTAGTGGAGGTGAAAACAATCTGTGAGATATGATTCAGGGTGGCGATCATGGGTGGATGAAGGATAATGTATGGCAGTGGATGGGACACGGTTGACTCTTTCTGAACACATCTCTTGAACATATAACGACACTAATGTGATGGATCAGTAGCATTACCCCAAATACGGATGGTTTGGCGAGGACCATGGTGATGATACCGGTGAATGAAACAACCCAACCCGATGTGGTACGGAGGACAAAGTGTCATGTTCAAGAGGGACTTGCTACCATCAAAGCTTTGAGATTCTCCCATTTTTTCCCCAGTCATTTCTGACCAGTACCTCTTTATTTTTGTCAAGCTTGAGGAGGATAACATATGCTTTTTCTATAACCTGCCCTTCGGGCAAGCCCATCGCTATGTTTTAACGAGCCTAGCGATAGGGAAACTCGTTCTCGTCTAAAGACAAGTTTGTCGCTATTTAATCATTTTAACGAGTCTAACGACAAGGAAAACTTGGTCCTTTTCATTTTTAGAGAGTCTGAAAAGGTACAGAAAGTTAACTCCAAAATTCCTTTTTCGTCATCTAATCCCTTAAGTCCGAAAAAGTATAAAACAATACAGAAGGGATGAATTTTCGATAACTTTAACGAGCTGAATAAAACAAGCGCTCAACCGTTTTGTGCAATAATCCCTCAGGTCCAAAAAGATTAAAATCTAAAGGAGGGATAGCTCTTTCGGTCCTTTTAACGAGCTGGAAGGCCAAAACTCGGCAAACTTTTCATATTTTACGAGTCAGATGAAAAGAGCTCAAAGAAGACTCGTCTTTTGAGGAACGAGTGATAAACAGGGATAGCAGCAGATTCCAGGTACAGGTTGGAATTTTCCAATCACGGCAGTGTCACAAGGATGGCTAAGTGAAATCACTCTTCACAGTTGTTCCTCAAAATGGGTAAACAATCATATGGAGGTGAACGATCAGCCAAATGGAATGGAGGTGGCGGGTGCAAACACGACCAAGGATTTTATGGCTAATTAAATTTACGATCACAATGGTTATTTACCGGAATAGGTTCATTTTTTATTTAAAAATGAGCTTAAACTCTGGAGGAAACATTTCTCACTGCTTATATTTATTTTTTAACAAGCATGAAGACCGCGTAAAACTGCTCGGATCTTGCGTTTATTTTTTAACGAGCATGAACTTTATGCTAAAACTGCTCGATGATAAGTTCGCATGCCCCCAGCATAATAATGCAAACGAGGCACATGACCCCTAGTCTTTAAGGGGGGAACTTCATTTTTTAATGAGGTTGACACCGTGAAGAACTATCCTCTTGCCTCTTTATTTCATTTTTTAACGAGGTTGACCTAAGATAGGAACTATCCTCGAAGCCCACTGTATTTACAGTATTTCTTTTAGGGCGATGATCCACGCTGACAAAATGTTTAGGAATCTTCCGAATCCATTAGATATAGAAGATTTCATATTGTAGGTTTCCACTGTGGCCACTTCCGTCATATTACTTGCGGGCGGTAGGGCAAAAGTACCCATTAAGGCAGGATCTTTTAGGAGACCTACTCCAATATTTTGAAGCGAATGATTGCTTCCATGGATCATTGGAATGCTTCCCGTAACTTGTGAACTGTCGGGGAGTAAAGTTTGTTGGTCGACGACTATAATTCCTCCTTGAAAGGGAAATGCAATCTTCCTGAAGTAGGTCGACACAACTGCGGCCATGGAATATATCCAGGGCCTTCCCAGTAGGATGTTGTAATCGGGGTTTCCATCAATTACTTCAACATCAACTTCTACTGTTTTGCCCCCCAGTTCAACTTGCAAGTTACTTAAAATCCCGTATGGAGTGTATGATCGTCCATCAAATGCTTTTAACGTCGTTGACGATTTCGACAAGGGTGGTGAGCCTAAATTTTTCCAGCAACTCATCGACATAAGACATGTAGATGCCCCCTCATCAATAATTGTTCGATGAACAGTTTTGTTGAGGGCTTTCACTTGAATAAGGAAAGCTAGTTGAGCTGGTAACTGAGGGTCATATCCTTTATGATCAAAGGCCACAAGATTGGAATCCATTGGGCCAATCCCACCTATTGCTGATAATAAAGTTTTCTCTTGGGAGGGGCAATTTTGCGGTACCTCAAGTGTCGACATAGCAGACGGCGCTTGGGCCAAGTCCTTTAGTATATTATAATTCTGTGCTACTTTTGCACGAGGATTAAATGTCGATTTGTGTACTACTCCCTTTGGCGAGTTTATTATTGGCTTAGGAACGATGGGTGGCACAATTTCGGTCAAAGTTGTTGTCGAACTACTAGGTTGTTCATTAACCTTGTTGTTCGACAGCTTTGGATTCCCGTAATCTTTATTCCTTGTCAAGGCATCATTCTGTTGCTTTGAGGTAGACAACATAAGCACTTGGGATCGGGAAGCATTTTGATTAGCAACCAGATTTTGACCTGGATTAGGAAACGGATCAGTCAATACTGCTGGGGTTTTTGGACTCTTAAAGAGTTTCTTAACTTCAGCTATATGTGGACAATCTTTCATCCAATGATCCTCATCGCATATATGACACCCTACTGGGGGTTTCCTTTTTCTCCCATTCTTTTTCTTCTTGCCCCCTGGTTGCTTCAGTTGTTTGCCCTTATCGGTTGACATGGCATTTACTTTTGAGGCAAGAAGTTCTTCATTTGCATTTTGACTATAAATTTTGTGCTTGCCAATCACGCCATCGCCGGCATGAGAGTCATTGTTTGATTTAGGAGGAGGAGGAATTAAGAATTCCGGTCTAGGGGTGTCAGGTATTTTGTTGTAGAGCGTGCCAGACTGAGTATATACTAAGTCTAGATATTGAGCACGAGCAATAACCTGCTCTTCCGTTACGACTCCCCCCTTTGCCACATCTTCCGTTATGGCAGGAAGTAATGACTTAATAAACCATTCAGCTAATAGCTGATTGGGAACGTACGTTTTTACCATCCTACGACGACGTCGCCACTCATGTATATGATCGGATATGTGGGTGGCAGTCGTCTGTTTGAAGTTGGTAAGGAGTTCTGTTCCCGTTTCATACCTTATCGGTAATTGAAAATGGGTTAAAAAGGTTGTGGCTAAGGTACTGAAGTTGTCGAACGAGGCTCTAGGCAATTCAATGTACCATTTTGCCGCTGGACCCGTTAACGTCCTCTGAAAGAGGCGAAGTCTTATCAAATCATCATTTAAGGTATTCGATGAACACCATAGATGGAATGTCATCACATGATTCGACGGATCTTCACCCGAATTTCCATTAAATTTAGGAATATCTGACGGAAGTTTATGCGGAATCGTTGGCCACCAAGGGGCATAAGCAATTGGATCATTCGTCAGCCGGTTTAGATCTAGTAATTCTAGAGTTGCTACAAAGGGCAACTGTTGGTTCAGGTTAGGCGAAGCATATCCAGGATAAGATGGTATCGCCTGAGCAATGGGTCTTTGCATACCAGCATAATGTTGGCAACTTTGACAAGGTTGATGGGCATAACCATTATAGCATGGTTGCCCATTACTTACAAAGACTTGTTGCTCAGGTCCTTGATATGATTGCTGGAATGGCGGTTATTGAGATTGAACCAACTCTAGTTGTTGGACCATTTGCTGTTGACCAATACTGGATGATTGACCAAGATGAGGAGTCACAGTACTTGTTTGAGCCTGAGTCGCTCCAGATAAGGAGGCACTACCCTGAGATTGTGATTGAGTCATTGAGACAAGAGGCTGTTGTATTGCAACCTGAGAAACTTGCGGTTGACATACAAGATGTGGCGCTTGTACTTGCGATGCATTCACCATAGCAGATGTAGTGGTAACATTCGACACAGGGTGTACTGGTTGCAAATATACAACTCCTGGTTGTTGAGGCAGTATCGGTACCCAACCGCTGGTTGTAATTCCAGTTTGACTTGAACTTTGTTGTAAACTCCCATATGGTTGTTCTCTGGGAGGGAACAATGAAAAAGCATACTGCCCTCCATATGGTGGAAATCCAGTACTTAAAGGGTAAATTGGCCTTTGAAGCCACATTGGATCAATTTGTTGAGTTTCAACATAAGAAATACCAGATGGTAATCCGGATGAAGAAATAGGAACTAACCATGTCGTCGTTCCTGATGGGACTCTGGCTTGTTGTTGACAATTGGCCGGGACAGATGGTATACCAGCGAACATCATTGGAGTAGTAGCAGGAGGCTCTGCTGCTGCTGTGTCGGACGACACAGTCCTAGATAGCGACGGTTGTTCAGACATATCTAGTCTATCCAAAAGATTTCTTAGCGATTCTACAGGAACTCCCACTTGTGGTGGACTAACTTGGAAGATCAACGAGGGAAAGGTGATGATTATTCCGCTTAAAATAAATTTTATAACGATGCTTTAGACACAACTTGCTTTTTCAGTTTTAAAGAGTCGAGAAAAAGCTAAAGATGACTCTAGTCTCCTTCGATGTATTAACGAGCCTGAAGTGACAAATGCTCGGTTGGACTTTTTCAGTTATAGAGTTTGAAAAAGGCCAAAAGAAACTTCTCTGGAGTTCTAGGCAGAGGGTGTGCCAAACTTTTCGCAAAACCACAGAATACGTTTTACGGTACGGGTGGTCGATCTTCGTGAATGTTGTGTTCACTGCATTGCGATCAGTAGGGCGGCCGACACAGTTTCCTATTGGATAAAGGCTTTGTTCCTATAGGGGTCTCCCAATATATACGTGACGGTACGTGGGAGCACAAGTCTGTATTAGTGCCACCGACTCTCAGGAGGAATCACCCACCTTCGTCGAGATCGACAGTCACTACGTTTAACGACGCCGGAACACGTCTCTAGCTTAGACCTCTAGATGTTTTCGTTATGTTTCAAAGCGTTGTTAGGTTCATTCAATATATTTTAAGTTGATCTTTTTAAAGTTTTCCTTTCAAGGTTCACCACGAGATGTATTGATACAAATTCCTAAATGCAGTCTAAGATGAGAAACAGGCTTTTTCAATCTTTTCGACTTATGAAAATCTTAACTACTGAGGGAAAAGAGAGACAAAATCTTTTCACACAGATCAAAGAGCACTCGCTAATGCACTTTTTCCCTAAATCAACATACAAACTTATATGCAAAATGCAAAAATGCAGGTATTTCTTTTCTCTTCCTTAATGTTTGTGCGACACAAAAAGAAAGTTGTTGTATAACTTTGAATTCAATTTCAAGTGAAAGCAAACAAGCTTGTCCAAAATCGATGACACCTTAAGATTTACTTGTTTTGACACTAGAAATATAAAAATCCAAAACATATAACGAAAGCGACAAACTCAATCAGCTATGAACAGCAAATAAGCTAACTCTTAAGATCAGAACAACACTTAATCACAGGTCTAGATCTAAGAGGTCAATGTAAGACTGGTTCACTTTCGTTATGGGAAACTGTAAATGACACAAGAAATACAAAATAACAAATACAGTTTCTTTATACAACTGAGGCGGAATAATGACAAAGGAAGATGGTTTCAGATAGGCCTACTGACTGGCAACAAACAGCAAAAACAATAGTGAAAACAAGGCAAGACACAACAGGAAACCTCAGTAACTCAAGCCAAGACTAGTCCAGCGCAGGTGTAACACTCCCTGTTTGACCTTCAGCGCAGGTAGCCCCTTCGGGAACTGCGCTGAAATGCAGACTGCCTTTGTACAGCCTGCAATGAAGAACGAGACTTTCGTCCGTCTTGGTTTCCGGGTCACAGATTGCTCAAAAATTCACAGTTTTTGCTCAAATCAGAAGCTATCAGTAAAGGACACACTAAGGGATGTAAAGGAGGATGAAAAGCTATCACTAATAGCTTATTAGAGTCCTTGTGGATCAACTCTTAAAATCATAAACTTGCCCAGAAACTGAGCTAGAGTAGTTGCCCTCTACTTTGTGTTTGATGGACTCAAACACAGTTCGATTCGGTACTCTCCTTGTTTATGAAATGAATAGCAAGAAACACAACAAACCAACAAGATTGATCCCCAGCGGAGTCGCCAATTTGTTGGGCCCAATCTAGCAACACCTCCCAGCGGAAAGAAATCTCCTCTTCACCTCCTTCAAGCAAACACCCAATAGCTCTAATCACAAACCAACAGCACTTCCTTACTTGCACAAAATTCCAGCCCCCTTAGACCTCATGAGAGAGCTCTATATATAGGAGATTTGGAGAAAGGATGAGGCAGCTTGAGGCTGGCATAAAGCTGACTAGTGTCCTCTCCCACTTTAGTTAATCTTCAGTTCTTGAGTCCACTTGGAGAATATTCCTTCCACTTGGAGATCAAGACCCTCTTACTCATCATAGGGCGAATTCCTTGAACCAAGTGTCAGTTTGGAAGCTTCCTGGGCAGTTGACACCTTGCAGAATGACTATGCCACTTGGCCAATCTCGCCCAACGCAGGTAGCCCTCATTGATTTTGACCTTCAGCGCAGGTACAAGGAGGAGCAGTTGACATTCAGCGCAGATGCTCAGTGGAGCAGCTGACATGATTCAGAAATAGCCTGTTTCTGAGTGTTTTTGAGTGGAGAACTGATTTTCAGTGCTGTGGTTTGCAGACCTTGTTCCTCTAAGGGTAAGAACAACATGTTTAGGGACTTTGGATCCCTCAGATTATTGATATTTTATGCTCCATGCTGTTAGGCACAAAAATGTCTATAACAAATGGTGCCATCCGTTTCTCCATCAAAGATTTTCAATTTTTGGGCTTCTTCAATTTTGGAGCTATAAGGGCATCATTTTGACTTTTGATGTATTTTCATTATTTTTCCATCTAATGAAAACAAGGCCTCCCCACTAATTCAAGCAGGGCCTGAAGATGTAGTGTTATAGACATTTTTGTGCCTTACAGCATGAAGCATGAAATGTCAATAATCTAAGGGATCCAAAGTCCCTAAACATGTTGTTCCTACCCCTAGAGGAACAAGGTCAGCAAACCACAGCACTGAATATCAATTCTCCACCTGAAAACACTCAAAAACAAGCTAATTTTTGGATCATGTCAACTGCTCCACTGAGCATTTGCGCTGAATGTCAACTGCTCCACTGTGTACCTGCGCTGAATGTCAACTGCAAAGAAGGCTACCTGCGCTGGGCGAGTTTGGCCAAGTGGCACAGTCATTCCTCAAGGTGTCAATGCCCAGGAAGCTTCGAAAATGACACTTGGATCAGAGAATTCGACTGGTGATGAGTAAGAGGCTCTAGATCTCCAAGTGGAAGCAAGAACCTCCAAGTGGACTCAAGAACTGAAGAATAACTGAAGTGAGAGAGGACACTAGTCAGCTTCATGCCAGCCTCAAGCTGACTCATCCTTTCTCCAATACTCCTATATATAGAGCTCTCTCATGAGGTCTAGGGAGGCTGGAATCTTGTGAATGTAAGGAAGTGTTGTTGGTTTGAGTATAGAACTATTGGGTGATTTGCTTTGAAGGAGGTGAAGAGGAGATTTCTTTCTGCTGGGAGGTGATGTTGGATTGGGCCTCTTATGGTTGTATCACTTCCTGAACTTTACTTCTTCCATTAATAAAGCATTTGAGGTTCTCCTATATGCATGTGTTTCAATGGTGTATTGTTATACTTGTGTATTTGATTTATTCTAATCCTTGAATCAATTATGAATGTATGCTTCTTGTAGTTCCCTCTCTTGCCATTTTGCAGGATCTTGGTGTAGCTGGGCCAGTGAAAGAGCAAGGAACTGGGAGCAAGCAGCAAAGAGAGAAGATTGGATCAATCATTAGTGGAAGACTTCGGTTAGTGGATCTCTTTCTCCCCTCTCTTACATCTCATAAAGAAGTAATCTCGAATAGCTTTGCTTTGATTGTTTCTGAGGTACTATCACCCTTAGAGTGGGATAGGGTCATTCCGTATTGGATACTTTTCCCAACAACAAATTGGCGACTCCACTGGGGATCGTATCTTGTTGGTTGTTTGTGTTTTTGCTATTCATTTCATAAACACAGGGAGTACCGAATCGAACTGCATTTGGATCTTTCAAATGCAAAGTAGAGGGCAGCTACTCTAGCTCAGTTTCTGGGCATGTTTATGATTTGAATAGCTGATCCACAAGGACTCTAAATAGCTCTTAGTGATAGCTTTTCATCCTCCTTTTCATCCCTTAGTGTGTACTTGATTGATAGCTTCTGATTTGGCCAAAAACTGTGAATTTTTGAGCAATCTGTGACCCAGAAACTGAGAAAAACGAAAGTTTATCTCTTCATTGCAGGCACTGTGAAGGCAGTCTGCATTTTAGCGTAGATCCCGAAGGGGCTACGTGTGCTGAATGTCAAACTGACAGTGTACTACCTGCGCTGAACCAGTTTTGCCTTGTCCAACTGGGGTTCCTTGCTGTTCATTGCCTTGTTTTCATCCTTGTTTTTGCAGACTGTTATCAGTCAATGTACCTATCTGAAACCAACTTTCCTTACCACTATTCCGCCTCAGTTGTATAAAGAAACTGTATTTGTTCTTTGTGTATTTCTTATATCATTTGCAGTTTCCCATAACGAAAAGTGAACTAGTCTTGCTGTGACCTCTTAGATCTAGACCTGTGATAAGTGTCGTTTTGATCTTAAGAGTTAGTTTGTTTGTTGTTCATAGCTGATTGAGCTTTTTCTTTCGTCATATGGTTTGAATTTATATATTTCTAGTGTCGAAACAAGTAAATCTTAAGGTGTCTTTTGATTTTGGACAAGCTTGTTTGCTTTCACTTGAAATTGAATTCAAAGTTATACAACAGCTTTCATTTTGTATCACATCAACATTAAGAAAGAGAAAAGAAATACCTGCATTGTGCATGTGCATTTTGACAGTTTGCATGTTGATTTAGGAAAAGTGCATTAGTGTGTGCTCTATGATCTGTGTGAAAAGATGATGTCTTTCTTTTCCCTCAGTAGTTAAGATTTTCAAAGTTGAAAGATTGAAAAGCTTGCTTATCATCTTAGACTGCATTTAGGAGTGTTACTATACATCTCGTGGTGATCCATAAAGGCAAACTGCTAAACAAGATCAACCTTAAAATAAATTGAATTTACATAACAACGCATTGAAACATAATGCAAACACATAGAGGTCTAAGCTAGAGACGTGTTCCGACGTCGTTAAACGTGATATCTTAGCGTTGAGTGGTTGGGTGATTCCTCCACGGTGAAGCGATAAGTATCAATACGGACTTGTGCTCCCACGTACCGTCGCGTATATATTAGGAGACCCCTATAGGAACAAAGCCTTTATCCATAGGAAGCTGTGTCGGCCGCCCTACTGATTGCAATGCAGTGAACACAGCATTCACGAAGATCGACCACTCGTACCGTAAAACGTATTTTGTGGTTTTGCGAAAGGTTTGGCACACCCTCTGCCTAGATCTCCAGAGCAGTTTCTTTTGGCCTTTTTCAAACTCTATAACTGAAAAAGTCCATCCGAGCATTTTTCACTTCGGGCTCGTTAAAACATCGAAGGAGACTAGAGTCATCTTTAGCTTTTTCTCGACTCTTAAAAAGTGAAAAAGCAAGTTGTGTCTAAAGCGTCATTATAAAATTTATTTTAAACGGAACATAATCACCTCCTATTCCTGCATTGATCTGTAGGTTGAGAACATGGAACGCCCCAGCCAAGGAATTCCACATGATGGAAATCCTAGTCCTTTCTCCTCTTGGGGAGGAGTCGGTGCGCCCCACATGGCAACATTGTCGCTTCCAGGACTGACAATTGGCCTACCAATTTGGCTATTCTCAACCAATGTAGTTCAGAACACCATGGTTCCTGAACATTCGAGTCAACAGTTAGATAAGTCTAGAGCTGCTCACCAACCTTCTACTTCCTATAACTCTTCCTCCAATCCTTCATCTTCGCAAGGTAGAGCCGGAAAAAGCCAAGCTCCCATGGAGAAGAAGGAGAAGAAGAAGAAGGAGCCTAAGGCGACTGGGGGCAAGCAAAAGACATCTGACAAAAATCCACACACAGCACAGACCGGGCCTAAATCGCCATGTGTCATATGTAGAGGAGACCACTTCCATAGAGATTGTCCCTGTATTCCCCGGATACTAAGAGACTGGTCCCCTCGGTTGCACAGTTCGGGAGCATCAACCTCTGATAGCCATGTTGAATGCATACCGTCAACCAGCGAAAGTGAAAGTTCAAGACAACGAGGGGGAGCAAGATTCCCCTGCAGACTGTGTGAAGGCGATCACGCCATCCACCGTTGTCCCTTCTTAGACAAAGAGAAGAGAGTTTTGGAAGATCGCCCGGTTTCACCGTTGAGAATTCCTCCTGGATACAAAAAACTCGTGCCAAGTCTTTCGTTGGTTGAAAATACAGCTGGCCCGCTCAAGTGGTCAGCTGAAGCGTCAATCATTGAAAATGAACCTACTGAATCCAGACCGGACGAAAGTCCAAAGGTCGAAACGGCAGTTGACCCGGTTTTTCCTTCATAGGTTTCATCTTCAAATGACACCGTCAATGAAGATTCATCTTCAAATGACACCCTCACTGAAGAGAATAAGGATGACACCGTCCGGATTCTTTTCATCAACACCGACTCCGATGAGCATCAGGGCAATGCGCCCATTACTTTATCGCAGGAAGGAACATCGTCAGGGTCATATCCGGCCGTGTATTCGGTCCCACCACCAAGCAACCTGGTTGTGTCCTTTGATTGGAACCAACTAGGCAGACCCCGGTTGCCAGCCAGTATACCATTCAGAATCATAGTCCAAATTTATAGAATGGTAATGGCTGGCACTATCATTGATGAAGGGGCGTCTGTGAGTATCCTTTCCTCTATTGCTTGGAAAGCACTGGGTTCCCCGGCGCTTTTGCCTGAGATAAGAAATCTTTCGGATTTTGATAAAGGAACCAGTCGACCATTAGGGATCCTCCCCAATGTGCCTGTTACATTGAAAGGGAAGACCGTTCAAATGAACGTGATGGTCGTTCAAGGACCCTTGGATTATAACCTACTCCTTGGACGAGACTATATATATTGCATGGGAGCAATAGTCTCCTCACTCTTTAGAGTAATGTGTTTTCCGCACAAAGGAAGGATGGTCAAGCTCGTAGACCAACTTTCATTTCCGGGATCACGCATCGCAAATAGTCACATACCAACCCTGAATGGTCTATTCAATCAAGAAATGTCTCCACCCCAGTCCTCCTTCCCGATGAGTGCAAGTGATTCGGAAAGATGGGACTGGAACCCAGGGGGCATGCATCCTGGTCTGCTTCGGGCAGAGGAAACCTTGGGTATAAGGTAGAATTTCCGCGAGAGAATATGACTAGTCCGTACCCCGTCCGTGGATGGAAGAGGGGTTGTTCTAGAATAGGATTCTTTTGTTAAGGTCACGTGTTTGACAAAGGTCATTCACCATTGTCTACTTCGGTAGACAGTGCCGAGGAAATGTTTTCGTTTGAAGAAGTTAACAAAACAATCTTTGGGTAACCAGAAAGAGGCAAGCCTCACCCTTTAAAACAAAATGTTTTGATGGATAAGTAGGGGCAGCCTTGAAATTGTACTTTATACCTGGGGGCATGCAAACCTTTTGGAGTGCAAGCTAAGAGCGGTTATTTATCTGTTTTTGGGATTAGCCGTGTCCAAACTTGCATAAAGAAAGGATGAGAGGGAGCATAGCTTTGGTAAGGCGCGAGCTCTATAAAAAATGGGATCTTTCAGGAGACATTCTTATCTTATGACTGGTATATCGAGCAGTTTTACCGCGGAATTTATGCTCGTTAAAAAATAGAAAAGCGAGATCCGAGCAGTTTTAGCACATAGTTCATGCTCGTTAAAAAATAAACATAAGATTGAGCATTCAAGCTCATTAAAAAATGAACATACCCCCGTAAATAACCACTGTGATCGTAAATTTATTAGCCATAAAAAGCCTTGGTCATGTTTTTCACCTGCCACCTCCATTCCATTTGGCCGATCGTTCACCTCCATATGATTGTTTACCCATTTTGAGGAACAGCTGCGAAGAGTGATTTCACCTAGCCATCCTTGTGACACTGCCGTGATTGGAAAATTCCAACCTGTACCTGGAATTTGCTGCTATCCCTGTTTATCACTCGTTCCTCAAAAAACGAGTCTTCTTTGAGCTCTTTTCAATTGACTCATAAAATATGAAAAGTTTGCCGACTTTTGGCCTTCCAGCTTGTTAAAATGACTGGAAGAGCTATCCCTCCTCTAGATTTTAATCTTTTTGGACCTGAGGGATTATTGCACAAAACAGTCGAGCGCTTGTTTTATTCGGCTCGTTAAAGTTATCGAAAACTCATCCCTTCTGTATTGTTTTATACTTTTTCGGACTTAAGGGATTAGATGACGAAAAAGGAATTTTGGAGTTAACTTTATGTACCTTTTCAGACTCTCTAAAAATGAAAAGGACCGAGTTTTCCTTGTCGTTAGACTCGTTAAAATGATTAAATAGCGACAAACTTGTCTTTAGACGAGAACGAGTTTCCCTATCGCTAGGCTCGTTAAAACATAGCGATGGGCTTGCCCGAAGGGCAGGTTATAGAACAAGCATATGTTATCCTCCTCAAGCTTGACAAAAATAAAGAGGTACTGGTCAGAAATGACTTGGGAAAAATTGGGAGAACCTCAAAGCTTTAATGGTAGCAAGTCGCTCTTGAACATGACACTTTTCCTCCGTATCACATCGGGTTGGGTTGTTTCATTCACCGGTCTCATCACCATGGTCTCGCCAAACCATCCACATTTGGGGTAATGCTACCGATCCATCGCATCAGTGTCGTTATATGTTCAAGATATGTTGTTCAGAAAGAGTCAACCGTGTCCCATCCACTGCCATACATTATCCTTCATCCATCCATGATCGCCACCCTGCATCATATGTCACAGATTGTTTTCACCTCCACTAAAATCATTAGCTCCATTCCGTGTCACTGATGTGGGATTCATTAATTCCCTCCTTTGACGGATCGCTTCTTGTCGACTTCAACTCATTATCTAAGAGGTTGATCTAGGAACAACCCCCTCAGTACTTTGAATCTTGCATGCCTCAATGGAAAGTTTCTCACTTCTGGCGACAGGTATACATCAATGACCTTCGACCAGAAGATTTTGCGTGGTGTTCGACGCCAAGTCCTATATTCACACCACGCGAATTGTACTGCAGTACCTTGAGGGTCATTATCATTATCGGTGATTCCTCTCGCGCTTGTTAACGGTTTACATCATTGACCGGTAATCAAGCGATGTCTTTCCATGTTCGACTTTAGCGCAATTCTCACATGGATCGACTTGTACTTAGAGTGAAGATCGAACGAGTTTGAAGACCCCGGATCTAGTTTCATCCATCCGGGCTGCAATATATATTCAGGAAATATAAAGACATTTGACATGTACATCATTGCAGCAGATGATCATCCTACTCAAAGGATGATAATCTCAGCAAAGAATTATCAGTCTACCATCAGACGATCGTCTGTTCTATGTACCAAAATGAATTTATAAAGCTGAGCATGGGAATGCCCGCCTCAGCTAGATCATGAAAGCAGAATGAAAAATAATGTATTGTATTGTATTTTATTACAGGTCACCTCTCAACGATTGAATGAACTTCGGATCCTCCTGATAAAGCATTTCACCCGATAAACGACCTCATACTTTGGGGGCAACTGTTATAGACATTTTTGTGCCTTACAGCATGAAGCATGAAATTTCAATAATCTAAGGGATCCAAAGTCCCTAAACATGTTGTTCCTACCCCTAGAGGAACAAGGTCAGCAAACCACAGCACTGAATATCAGTTCTCCACCTGAAAACACTCAAAAACAAGCTAATTCTGGATCATGTCAACTGCTCCACTGAGCATCTGCGCTGAATGTCAACTGCTCCACTGTGTACCTGCGCTGAATGTCAACTGCAAAGAAGGCTACCTGCGTTGGGCGAGTTTGGCCAAGTGGCACAGTCATTCCTCAAGGTGTCAATGCCCAGGAAGCTTCCAAAATGACACTTGGATCAGAGAATTCGACTGGTGATGAGTAAGAGGCTCTAGATCTCCAAGTGGAAGCAAGAACCTCCAAGTGGACTCAAGAACGGAAGAATAACTGAAGTGAGAGAGGACACTAGTCAGCTTCATGCCAGCCTCAAGCTGACTCATCCTTTCTCCAAAACTCCTATATATAGAGCTCTCTCACGAGGTCTAGGGAGGCTGGAATCTTGTGAATGTAAGGAAGTGCTGTTGGTTTGAGTATAGAACTATTGGGTGATTTGCTTTTAAGGAGGTGAAGAGGAGATTTCTTTCTGCTGGGAGGTGATGCTGGATTGGTCCTCTTATGGTTGTATCACTTCCTGAACTTTACTTCTTCCATTAATAAAGCATTTGAGGTTCTCCTATATGCATGTGTTTCAATGGTGTATTGTTATACTTGTGTATTTGATTTATTCTAATCCTTGAATCAATTATGAATGTATGCTTCTTGTAGTTTCCCTCTCTTTCCATTTTGCAGGATCTTGGTGTAGCTGGGCCAGTGAAAGAGCAAGGAACTGGGAGCAAGCAGCAAAGAGAGAAGATTGGATCAATCATTAGCGGAAGACATCGGTTAGTGGATCTCTTTCTCCCCTCTCTTACATCTCATAAAGAAGTAATCTCGAATAGCTTTGCTTTGATTGTTGCTGAGGTACTATCACCCTTAGAGTGGGATAGGGTCATTCCGTATTGGATACTTTTCCCAACAACATGTAGTCCCTCCTAGACGAACTCTAATATCAATCTGGTGTCTTCTATGCGTGAATTTCTATTCTTCTCTTCCTCTTCTTTTATGCACTTGTAATTCCATGGATAAATGCAAGCTTAATATGTAATTCTTTAATGCATCACAAGGAAAATATTTTTGGGATCATTCCATCTTTAGCCTTGGAAAGCCTCCTACTGTCATGTACAACTATGCTTAGTTCATTGTAGACGGGATGCATGAACAGTTCACCAGGCTGCCAACTGAGAGAGTCTTCAAGTACTCCTCGATCAGATAAATTTCCTGTCAGCATCCAAAAGTTTGATACTAAGAGAAAGCAAAGATCAGTTGTTTATTGGACACCCTTGATCTAGAAATACTCCACTGCATTCACCTATAAGGACTTCATTGATTCATTTGTCCATCGAGTCATGAACATGCCGACCAGTAGCCCTCGGCCCCGAATCAGCCAAGAAATCAAAACGGTATTATAGTTGTCCAAGAACAGCAAGGTGGGAGATTAGTATCTATGCTAGAAGCACACAGAAATTAGAGTTTATGGATGCCAACTTGCCCCTTATAAAATTCCCAAATACCTCCCTATGAGGATATTTGCACTGGAATATTTTAGGCAGATCATCAACTCAGATGAAGTCAACTTCCTAGCAGCTAGGAAGAAAACCCAATTTAAAATGAAAAATTAATTAGGCCCCTTCATTTGTAACAACAAAGAGGCTGGACCAGAGGGTGACAAGATGTTGCATCAAATGGAGTTCAAAAATAGTGTCATGTGGCAATATGACCCTCATGGGCTCATAAATAAATTGAGAATTAAGGTCAAATTGGGACCTTTCATCCACCATCCTAGACCTGATATTGAGAGGTTTTCCAACCAATCAGAATGGTTGGAAAACACATTAATTGACATGGACATCACAATAGTCTATGTAGAAAAGACATTGATTGATGTTGAGAAACAAATTGATCAAATTTCTTTCTTGCAGGTTTTAGAACTAGGTGTGTTGAAAATTGGCAACAAGAAATTGCTAAAAATAGAAGTACTAAAAATAGCACTGCTAAAAATAGTAGTTTGGGCACCAGTGCTAGATTGGGCAACAGAGAATGAAAAATGGAAGTGCTAAAAATAGAAGTTCTATTTTTAGTAGTGCAGTGTGGATTCCTATTTTAGTCAGTCCCTGGACTAGAAATAGGAAGTAAAATTCGAATTTGGTCTTACCAGCAGTTTGAATATTAATTAATTAATTCAGTTTGAGTTAATTAGTTAAGGAAAATCAAACTTGAAGTCTTTATGAGAACATGCAATAATTTCTCCACTGATTGGGGAATGTGTCCTTGATTTGCTCCACTGATTGAGGAATTAAGGATGAGTTCTATATTGAGAGGATCAGTTGACTTAGTTTAACTTAGTCAAGTCTAGTTAGAATAATTTAAGAAGTTGTTAAATTAATGAGATTCAGTTTGTTGATTCTTGCATGCATGTGACAACTAGTATTTTCAAATAACTGAGTATTCACTCATGGATAACTGCTGCATGGTGATGAGCCCCAAAAATGGATAATTATATGGGCTCATTCAGCCTCCTAATTCGACTTAATCCACCATTCTCATTAGTTTATTGCATTTTTTTTATTATATTTATGCTAATAGAGTGAATTAGGTTAGTCATTATGCCAACAAGTCTAATGTGTGCTTTATGCAGTCTTTTTGGTCAATTTGGAGACAAAATCAAAGGTTTAAATGAGCACTTGGCAGCCAAATTCGTGGAGATGATTTTTAGGAAGGTGTCCCCTTCATTTATGGGCCCTTACCTCGAATTCTCCACCATCAGCTCGGAGTTCAAGGGCCACCAAATCAATTATCACAAGGGTAGCCGAGCAAGGGCTAGTAAAGGTGTTGTTAACTACAAGTTTTGGCAGCCGAGTTCCTAAAGTTTAGGAGGGCTGTTGGGGTCCTCAATTTGTATAAATAAGAGGGCTTAGGGCCTCATTTCAGTTAGTCACTTTGTAGGCAGAAGTTAGCTAGTTTTTAGTTCAATTTTAATCATTTCTTAGGCAGTAGGTTAGCTTTGCATTTCAGCACATTTTCAAGCTTTTCCTTGTGGACAGATTTTGGAATGTAACATTTCTTTTAATAAATAAAGATGAATCCAGCTTTTTCACCAGCTCTAATCTCTCTTAGGAGGCTGTAGCTCTTGGGGTTGGGCCCAACCCAAGTGCCCAGTACCCCCTTTGTTTACCTTTACGTGTTTTTGCTGCATTCTTAGAATAAAATCTGCTATTTAGATTTAAATCTTGTTTTTTTATTTAGGTTGCTTTTGATGATTAAAAAAGGCTTTTCATGTTCAGATTGATTTGATAGGTTAATAAAAGGGAAGATCCTCAGAAAAAGGCCATCAAGCACCTCTGATCTCACCTCTCCCTCAGTGGGATCATGAGTTGGGACAAAGGTGACCTTGCTGCCAACAAAAACACCGTCTTTGCTTCGCCATGCAATCATTAGTGTTCAATTCTTATTTGCAGAAGTTGATTACATGTTTAGATTCTTGATTGCTTCATTGCATAGTGATTTCATCTGATTTCAGTGCAAATAAACTTCTGTTCCATTTCTTTGTTGTTATCTAGGTCAGAATAGACTAACGTAACTAGGTCTTTGATTTTCCAAATCCTTGTTTGTTTCGTTTGAAAAACAACTTGCAGACCACCTATTATCCTTCTTTATCTACCCATTCTCCATCAATCCCACCTGCTTCATCCTCTACTTAGAATCCTTGCCTTACGTTTTCCATTTGCTCACTCTGCCTTAAATTCCCATATTGTTGTGCAACATTGCTCTACCTCTCCTTGAACAAATCCAACCATCCTTGCCACTTCTCAGCTCCATTCCCCAATTCCTGGACCTCCTCACACCCTTATCTCACCTCCATACCCACTCCTTCATCTTTCTTCCTCCATCCATCCTCCAAAATCCCATTTCTGAAGGTCCTGTAGAAAATTACAGACATCCTGTAGAAAATTCCAGAACATCCTGTAGAACCCCTGCAGACTTCCTGTAGAAGCTCACGAGAGCGATTTCTTGATAGCCAAACTTTGTGAAACTCTTGGGAAGGGTGTTAGGGACCCCTTAGGCCCTCTTTGAACCTTCCCAACTTCCTCCAAGCATTTCCTCTGGCCAATCCACCTCTGCACAGTCAAAAACAGTTACATCGCATGCATGATAATTCTGACAACTTATTCAAAAATACAAAAAGATGTTTTTTTCTTCAGATTTTACCATAGAAGTATCTTAGACACATGCATTTTACCTTCTTAGAAGACAATGACATCTCTCCCAGTCGCTTGCATCCTCTTTCTTGCATCAATAGGGCTAGCTGCTAAAATTAGGGTTCGCCAGGGTTTGTGTTTTCTTTCAGCTTTTCAGTTTCTTTCTGCAAGTAGATTAACTTCGTTCGAGTTAGCTTCCATCCATCGATTAGAAATCTTCTTATCAGAGCTCATAGAAGTTGGCTTGAGCCCCTAGCGGACTTGTGCCAGCTGACCAAGTGACAGCTGCGGCAATAGCTAGTACTTGTGCATACAACATCGTCGCTTCCAAGTTTGTTACGAACTACCGGGTTGATAAAATTGAAGAAGGGAGTCCCAGGAGTTGCAACACTATTGCTGCAATACTGGAGCCCACCATTCTTTTTGGCACCATTGCCGGGGAAGCGTCAGAGTATTGGTGATTGCTGCTTTTCTTCTATTTTCCACTACAACCTTCTGCTAAGTAGTTTATTTCATTTCCATTATGAAATTTCGTTTCTACAAAAGTAGATTAGCAATTTTCGCTTTCATAGATTAGCATTTCAATTCCGCAATTTCATTTCTAAAAGCGTAGATTAGCATTTCAATTCCGCAAGCATAGCCTAGAATTTCCTTCCTGCAATTTCATTTGAGCAAAATAGATTAGTCCTTTCCTGCTTTCATTTCAATTCCACATTTTCATTTCAGCAAGATAGTTAGTTGCAGTTCAATCTATTTTAGTTTTTGCAGGTAAAAGCAGAAAAAAGAAACAAAAATCAACCAAAAAGATTTCCTTTGATGCATTGTAGGAGTAGATATAATTCAGAAAAATGATTGCACAACATCCCCACTACTTCACACATCCAACCTTCTCTCTTCTTCGATGGCTGTGATTAAAGAACCCTTAGGTGGACAGCAAGACATATTTGAAGAACCTCAAGGGAAGAAGAAGAAAACATTCCTCTGGAGCAAATGGCTACAAGCAGAAATGTTGGGAGCAGTACCTTATCCAAAAACAAATTTTCAAATCAGATGGAAGATTTCAAGAGCGAGATGAGGTAGTTTCTTGCCATGCAACTGGATACCTGTAGATCGAAAGGAAGCAAGAGGAATCCAAGAGGGCTTTGGACATCTTTTGTCCTAGGTGCACTAGAAAGCATCCTAGGGACGAATGTACAATGCACCCCCTAGAAGTGTGTTTCGTCTATGAAGAATACCATCCTACGAATCAGTTCCCTTCCTTGCCTAGACTTAAAGCTGCATATCAGAAAGCCAAAGGAGCCACTGAATCACTCTATTATATGAACCAAAGGAGGCCACGTGGACCCATACCCTACCAGCAAGGAATGCAAGGGACATCCCAGACCTATTACGACCCCTGTCAAGCCACTTCCATGCCTTCTTGGGGTCCCCCTACTCATCCTTCCTGGTCCACACCCCCTCCTTGGTCGTATCCTCCTCAATACCATGCTTCTCCAGTTGCTCATTTGTTTCACTCTTATGCTCAGCCACAGCCTCAGTGGAATGCACCTCGTCAGGGGTGGAGGCCCCAGTACAACTCTCATCCCGCTCCTTTGCCTCCACCAGCTGCCCAACCACAACCCCAACCACATCCATCTCAAATATACACCCCCACTCAACTACCCATACCACCATTTCCAAATGCGCACATTGGAAGAGCTCAACCCAATTACAAAGCTGAGGCACAACATGTCCAAATGACTCCTCTTGAGCTCGATGATCTTCACCATAGCTCAGGAAGAGTGTTGCAAAACATAGATTATATTGACAACATTGAAGCACTAAAGGCAAAAGAAGATTCAAAAGAAAAGATCAAAGAACCATGGACTGCACTTGATGAAGAGAAGGCATCGAAATCAAAGATCGAGAGAGTTCCGTCATGGTTACCATCAAATGTTCCATGTATTCAAGAGAAAGATCAGCAAAAAGAGGAAGATGAGAAAGTCATGGTAGAAGGTGACATGAAACATGATCCAGATCAGCAAAAGGACCAAGGATATCAGAGCTATATTGAGATATGGTTCTAGACGGTCACTAAGTTGCAGCAGTACTGTCTTCCTCAGCTGTGTTTGATCCCTTAAAAGTCAGATCATTTGGTCTTTGAAATCCGGATAGTTGTCAAAGCATGCATTTCAAGCCTCCACATCATTTTGCCTCTAATCTTGATGTGCACATGGCTCCATTGGAAGTATTCTTACACTTGAAAATGATTTTGTTTTTCAAGTAGGGTAGGGTAGAAAAAAAAGAAAAAAGAAAAAAATGAAAATAAGAAGAAAATAAAAATCTAAGGTGAAAACCTCCTCGGAGGCGCCTTAGATTGGCTCATTGATTGAAAACCTCCATGAGGTGGTCAATGGGTTGGAAAGAAGAGAAAATAAAAATGGAATAAGATCCCTGGGTGAAAACCTCCCTTGGAGGCGCCCAGGGCAGGAAATTAGGGTGAAAACCTCCATGAGGCGCCCTAGTTGTTTTTCAAAAAAAAGAGAAAAAGAAAAAGAAAAATAAACCTAATTTCCATTGAATAATTGCAAGCTGCAGCAAGGACATTGCAGGTCAGGAGGATCGCTGAAAATAAAGACAGAGGAAGTTTTGTGCCTTCTACAGGAAGTTTTGTTCTTTCTACAGGAAGTTCTGTGTCCTCTACAGGAAGCCTACAAACAAGCCAAAATCGATCTCCGAAGAGGACCAGAAGGCTAGGAATATGTCCATGAGGCCTGCAAGCATCCATGTTTCCATCCCTCACCCTTCTCCATCATTTTTTCCATCTCATTGTGCTTCTTTCCTCAAAACTGCGTGTTCTACAGGAAGTTCCTGTAGAAATTACAAGATTTCTACAGGAAGCTAGAAATGGATTTCAAAAAGGTAGTTTGGCGAACATGATAGCTTCCTCAAGGGTTCAGAAGTCCTCCTGCAATCTTCAAACTCCTCCTCCATCATCTCCATGCCTGCATCACAGCCCAAGCTCATTTTTTTTACCATGCAAAAACTTGCAGAATGCTTTGAAGAAAAAATACATAGAACAGAATTTGTTTTTTCCTAGCTTGAAAACCATGCATCCATTTACAAAATTGTTACAGGGGGAGTTGTATACGGATGATGCAACATGCCCGAGCAATTTCAGCCAATTCCAGTGCACGGTTTCCAAGAAATCAGCCTCCATCACCTTCAGCCATTTTTGCATTTTCTCCATATCCGTGTGTTCGTTTCAAAATCTATTTCATGGGGAGATGCACATGGGTGATAGTAGCCTATCCAAGTAGTTTTAGCCGATTCTGATGCACGGTTTTCGAGAACTTGATCTTTGTAATCTTCAGCCGTTTTCCATTTTTCTCAAAATCTTTGCATCCATTGATCGCAATTTTGCTATGGGAGGTTCATCATGATGATAGGAACATGCTCAGAAAGTTTCAGATCGATCCGGTCTATCATTCGGGAGCAATGGCGAAAACAAGTTTCTGTCCTGTGGAAATTCAACATCAGCAGCTTGAGGGTGTAGATCTGAATGTGGAAACAAATTCCTGCACCGTGGATCCGACCGAAGGATACCGGCACAAGAAAAACAGACATGAATCAACAACCAAGCCATCATGCAACCACAAAAACAAATGCATGCAGCAGCAAAAAGGACGCAACAGCACGCCGACTTACAGGTATGCGTCTAAACCAGTTCCTCTATCTGCATCAATATGATTCGAAAGTTCTTAATCGAATGGAATGGTGGGATTAAGCCAGGAATCTAGCAAAGTAACCTGACAATGCTTGTTCCAGTCTCTAGCACTCTGCTGGAAATCGTGCAGCATGCGTGTACAGTTAACTCACGTAAAATTAAAAAAAAACAGACAATGGTGACCATTTAAACCTCAATGCAATTGATGGCAGTGATTATGGGTAGAAAACATACAGTTCATAAGCAACACTGCCGTTTGCATCTAGGCCATGTACACCTGGCCACTTCACTCCCTCACCACAAATCATGCCCCAATTAAAAATGCTCGCTGAAACACCACTTATTGTTCATTGGCACTTGTAACGTCCTCAACTGAAGTATGCATCCTCTGCTTCCACAAAGTGATTAACCTGTCATCCTCCACTGAGCTTTTCAGCCTGGTTCAAAATTCTCCAGCGTATCGGGCTCACTCAGAGGTGCAAGGGCGTTCTACAGGAAACGGGGGGGGTCTTCTACAGGAAGTACGGCACAACCTTCTGGAACAGAGAAACCTGAGCTTTCCTTCATCAAATTTGGAGTTCCGAGATAGGTAGGCTCGAAAACACTCTTCCATGCATGATATATTTTGAAAGGTGGTGAATTGAACTGTCTGGAGTAGGAGAATTAGAGACAAGTCTGCCTGTAAGTCAAAAATAGTAGTGTGATTGTGTGTTGCACGGAATTTCTCAGTTTTTCTACATCAAAATTCCTCTCCACGTTTCCAGTCTAAAATTCTCTTATAAGGAAGGCATATGCAGCTGTGAGAGCCAGCCTGTGGATGAAAATTTTAAAATTTGCATATCCGAATGTGTCCTGAGAAGAAAACTTAGTCTCTGTCCTCTGGCTGTAGAAGCAAAACTCTTCCTCTCATAACTAGATAGCTGAAGAATTTTTAATGTCCTTGAGATCTCTTTCTACCAAAAACGAAAAGAACAAAAGAACAAACTTGGACATGGACTTTTGTAGGTGTTAAGGAGGTTTTCTGGAAAAGAGAACCAAAGAACAAACTTGGTCAGGGTCTTTTGCAGGCATGAACATAATTGTTAAAACAGAGTAAGGTGTCATATCAGAATTTGATGCAGGTGAGGACTGCAAAAGTTCAAACAAGTGAGGGCACAACCAAGGCAACCACACCACAATTAAAAGGCAAGACACCCCCAGCCAAGCAGACCGAAACAGTGAAGACAGGTTCTACAGGAAGCCAGAAAATAGTCAACACCGGACTTTCTACAGGAAGTATGGAAAGAGAGGAACAAAAGGGAGAAATCACCTGAGATTTTAGCCAGGGAGGCAGCAGCTGTGCTAGCTACCCTTAGCGAATCTCCGAAGCAAAAAGGGCAACAAAAGAGGGAGCCTTCCATGTATTTTAAGGCAAGAAGGAGCATGCGGATAAAAACGCGCAGACCCTAACCACAGTCAAAAGAGCCAATTACAATTGTAGACACCCCATCTACACAAAATGAAAAGTCTCCCTCAAAGGCATCCATCACCTATGAATAGGGAAGCCCGAAGACATCCACCTGGAGAGAAAGAATGAGAATGTTGGACACAACAGCCTCTCTACAAGATGCTGAGACAATTATACAGGAAGTTGAGAATTCTCTAGGAAAAGAAGCACAGGCAGTGGGAAGAAGCAGAGAGAAAAGCATGGTTTCATGACCGAGAAGAGGACATCACTTCAGAATCTTGGCATGACAGGGAGGCCACCGAGGCCATCAAAGATGAGGAGATAGATTAGTTGCTCAGAGGATGAGAAACACTTTCAGTAGGGGGGTGATGATAAGCCCCAAAAATGGATAATTATATGGGCTCATTCAGCCTCCTAATTCGACTTAATCCACCATTCTCATTAGTTTATTGCATGTTTTTTATTATATTTATGCTAATAGAGTGAATTAGGTTAGTCATTATGCCAACAAGTCTAATGTGTGCTTTATGCAATCTTTTTGGTCAATTTGGAGACAAAATGAAAGGTTTAAATGAGCACTTGGCAGCCAAATTCTTGGAGAGAATTTTTAGGAAGGTGTCCCCTTCATTTATGGGCCCTTACCTCGAATTCTCCACCATCAGCTTGGAGTTCAAGGGCCACCAAATCAATTATCACAAGGGCAGCCGAGCAAGGGCTAGTAAAGGTGCTGTTAACTACAAGTTTTGGTAGCCGAGTTCCTAAAGTTTAGGAGGGCTGTTGGGGTCCTCAATTTGTATAAATAAGAGGGCTTAGGGCCCCATTTCAGTTAGTCACTTTGTAGGCAGAAGTTAGCTAGTTTTTAGTTCGATTTTAGTCATTTCTTAGGCAGTAGGTTAGCTTTGTATTTCAGCACATTTTCAAGCTTTTCCTTGTGGACAGTTTTTGGAATGTAACATTTCTTTTGATCAATAAAGATGAATCCAGCTTTTGCACTAGATCTAATCTCTCTTAGGAGGCTATAGCTCTTGCGGTTGGGCCCAACCCAAGTGCCCAACACCTCCTTTGTTTACCTTTATATGTTTTTGCTGCATTCTTAGAATAAAATATGCTATTTAGATTTAAATCTTGTTTTGTTATTTAGGTTGTTTTTGATGATTAAAAAAGGCTTTTCATGTTTAGATTGATTTGATAGGTTAATAAAAGGGAAGATCTTCAGAAAAAGACCATAAAGAACCTTTGATCTCACCTCTCCCTCAGTGGGATCATGAGTTGGGACAAAGGTGACCTTGCTGCCAACAAAAACATCGTCTTTGCTTCGCCATGCAATCATTAGTGTTCGATTTTTATTTTCAGAAGTTGATTACATGTTCAGATTCTTGATTACTTCATTGCATACTAATTTCATATGATTTCAGTGCAAATAAACTTTTGTTCCATTTCTTTGCTATTATCTAGGTCAGAATAGACTAACATAACTAGGTCTTTGATTTTCCAAATCCTTGTTTGTTTCGTTTGAAAAACAACTTGCAGAGCACCTGTTATCCTTCTTTATCTACCCATTCTCCATCAATCCCACCTGCTTCATCCTCTACTTAGAATCCTTGCCTTACGTTTTCCATTTTCTCACTCTGCCCTAAATTCCCATATTGTTGTGCAACATTGCTCTACCTCTCCTTGAACAAATCCAACCATCCTCGCCACTTCTCAACTCCATTCCCCAAGTCCTGGACCTCCTCACACCCTTATCTCACCTCCATACCCACTCCTTCATCTTTCTTCCTCCATCCATCCTCCAAAATCCCATTTCTGAACATCCTGTAGAAAATTACAGATATCCTGTAGAAAATTCCAGAACATCCTGTAGAACCCCTGCAGACTTCCTGTAGAAGCTCACGAGAGCGGTTTCTTGATAGCCAAACTTTGTGAAACTCTCGGAAAGGGTGCTAGGGACCCCTTAGGCCCTCTCTGAACCTTCCCAACCTCCTCCAAGCATTTCCTCTCGCCAATCCACCTCTGCACAGTCAAAAACAGTTAAATCGCATGCATGATAATTCTGACAACTTATTCAAAAATACAAAAAGATGTTTTTTTTTTTTTTTTTTCAGATTTTACCATAGAAGTAGCTTAGACACATGAATTTTACCTTCTTAGAAGACAATGGCATCTCTCCCAGTAGCTTACATCCTCTTTCTTGCATCAATAGGGCTAGCTGGTAAAATTAGGGTTTGCTAGTGTTTGCATTTTCTTTCAGCTTTTCAGTTTCTTTCCGCAAGAAAATTAGCTTCCTACGATTTAGTTTCCATCCATCGGTTAAAAATCTTATTCTCAGAGCTCATAGAAGTTGACTTGAGCCCCTAGCAGACTTGTGCCAGCTGATCAAGTGACAGCTGCGGCAAAAGCTAGTACTTGTGCATACAGCACCGTCGCTTCCAAGTTTGTTACGAACTACCGGGTTGATAAAATTAAAGAAGGGAGTCCCAGGAGTTGCAGCATTATTGTTGCAATACTGGAGCCCAGCACATGGTAGTTCAGAGAGAGACCCAGTTGAGATCATATGGAAGAACAGTGTACTATTAGTTGCTAGAATATTCCTTGCATGTTGGAGGAATATTATTCCTCAAGGATTCCGTAGTTGGACCTGAGGTTGACAGCAAGTATGATTGGGGCCAATTCACACATGTTATGTAATTGGACCCCAATCAAAATTGGACAAGGAAATAGGGGCTTGGAGGATTTGTGGCCTATATATTGAGGCCTAGATAGTCTATGAGCTACATCATTAGAGTACATAGAGAGCAAGATAGATTTTGAGTTGATTCTTTTTGTATGTTGTTGAGGATTTCCACTTGATTGATAATACAGAGATGTGGTTTTAGGCCGGTGCTTTTTCTGGATAAATTCTTCTCTGTTATGTGTGATTGATTCCTTCTTATCAGTTATATGTGTTCATTCTTGATGTTTCTCATGGTTGATTAGCTTCCTCAAATTTTATGGTAGATGTAGATCTAGTATTATGCTTTAGTACATTGCATATATCAGTTTGATCTGCAGGTGAAATTTCTACATGATATCAGCGAGCTAGCTTATTTGTAGAGAAAATTCTACATGGTATCAGATCACAAGTGATCAAGAAAGAACAGTATACAAGAAGGAATTCGAAGTTTATTATTCGGGATATAGATCTCAAGTTCTTATCACATCTATTTCATCGATGGTGTTCTATGGTTTGAGGCTTGAGTATGCCCTTGATGGCAGCTCAAACTATATAGCTTGGAAGGATCACATGGAGGCAGTATTGAAAGATAACGGCCTTAAGGACTTCATTGATCAAGAAGTCCCTAAGCCTACTGATGCTACTCAACTGGCAGAATGGAAGAAGTGTGTGGCTAGAGCTGGGAGAATTCTCTTGGAGGGAGTGTGAGATCACATTGTCTCGAGCCTCCATGGGAAGGAGAATCCGTTTGCAATGTGGAAAAAAATTAAAAGATTTATATTAGAATAGCATTGATCAGAGGAAGATGGCACTGAAGGACAAACTTCAAAAGATCAAGTGTGAAAAGGATGAGACGATCTCTATGTATCTGACCAAGCTCATCACATGCAAGGATGAGCTTGCAAGTGTAGGGGTCGTGATAGCTGATGATCATATGGTGATTCTAGTACTCCTTGGCCTTCCTAAGAGCTGGCATATCTACCAGGACTCAGTTAATGGAAGGGAGAATATGCCAGATTGGGAATGACTATGGTCGGATTTTATGTAGGAGGAGATTAGACAGAGGACCAGAGACGGTTCTTCATCCATGGAGGATGAGGAGAACTATGCCTTAGCGAGTAAGGCAAAGAAGGGGAAGGAGAAGGTTTCTCTTTCCGAATCCAATTCTTCCAATGGTGGGAAGAAGGTTGACAAATCGAAAGTGCGATGCTTTCGTTGTCATGAGGTGGGCCATTATGCTACAAAATGTCCACAGAGGAAATCCAAGAAGGGATCTAGGGAAGGATCTAAAGGTGGGGCACTTGCTTCACAGTTTGAGTTGGATTTCACACTCTTCGCATGCATGGTTTCATCCATGGTGGGAAGTGGTTGGTTTCTTGATAGTGGAGCTTCTTTCCACATGACCGGTGACAAGAGTTTGTTTAGTACTTTGCAGGAGAAAGATCTCGAGATACTCATAGCAATGGGTAATGATGAAAAGTATAATGTCTCAGGTGTAGGCATGGTTATTTTCAGAGGGAGCATGGAGCTCGCCTTGCCTTGACCGATATCAAGTATGTACTAGGACTGAAGAGAAACTTGGTGTCGATCGCAATGCTGGAAGATAGAGGCTTTGATGTAGTCTTCAGTAAGGGAAAGGTTTTCCTTAGACACGTCATCAATAGTTAGGTGAAGTAGTTTGGTTCACAGGTCAAGACC
Source organism: Pinus tabuliformis (assembly GCA_031772625.1). NCBI lineage: Eukaryota > Viridiplantae > Streptophyta > Pinopsida > Pinales > Pinaceae > Pinus > Pinus tabuliformis. The sequence goes on along the minus strand of CM062806.1, from coordinate 327,353,291 downwards.
CTGTATTCTCTTGAGGTTCAAGATGCATGCAAAGCCTTGAGCAGCAAAGCAACTAATGGAGACTTGGTGGTTGAGAGGAAGATTATATTATCTCTCAACATGCAGCTCCAAAAGAAGTCTCAGACGATTGTGGAGGAGCCACGACTGGTGTAGCAGCTTCAGGAGGTTGTGGAGCAACCACAATAGGAGAAGTTGAGCGGAGATCAAGTAGAGACATCTACTCATGCAGAGACCTCTAGTAGGGGGAAACTTCGAGCCAGGTGGCCTGAGGGATCACATGCAGCCATACCTCCAGGTAGGAGGTGGGGCGATGTAGAGTGATCATCCAAAGGAGGAGGGGTAGGATCCTTGAGGTACCCAACCTTTTTTATTCGACTTTGCTATGGGAGACCTAATGAGGAGTAGCAGAACTGACTGATTGGGTAGAGGTAGATGTGGATGGAGCGGCAGAGAGAGCTACAGTGCAAGGAATCCCAGGACAGCGCAGAGCATGGAAGCTACAACAATGCGATAGGCACAAGTGTGTTGCACAGTGCAGGGTAGCATAGAGAAGGGTGCAACAGTGCGAGATGCATGGAGATGTTGCAATAGTGCAGAGGTCAGAGAGGGAGCACTTGTCAGCAGCGGGTAGAGCTTTAGCATCAAAGTATGTTTCTAGCCCAACAGAGAGGTCAGTTGGGAGTTTTTTTTGTTCCGAGAGTTGTTGGAGTAACCACACTTGGTAAATGTGTTGCATACAGAACATTCCAGAGGTATAGGATCAGGTTCGAGAGGAAGCCTTTCTTGTTGAGAGGGAGTGTTGAAAATTGGCAACAAGAAATTGCTAAAAATAGAAGTGTTGAAAATAGCAGTTTGGGCATCAATGCTAGATTTGGAAATAGGGAATGAAAAATGGAAGTGATAAAAATAGAAGTTCTATTTTTAGCAGTGCAGTGTGGGTTCCTATTTTAGTCAGTCCCTGGAATAGAAATAGGAAGTAAAATTCAAATTTGGTCTTACCAACAGTTTGAATATTAATTAATTAATTCAGTTTCAGTTAATTAGTTAAGGAAAATCAAACTTGAAGTCTTTGTGAGAACAAGCAATAATTTCTCCACTGATTGGGGAATGTGTCCTTGATTTGCTCCACTGATTAATGAAGAAAGGATGAGTTCTATATTGAGAGGATCGGTTGACTTAGTTTAACTTAGTCAAGTCCAGTTAGATTAATTTAACAAGTTGTTAAATTAATGAGATTTAGTTTGTTGATGCTTGTATGCATGTGACAACTGGTATTTTTAGATAACTGAGTATTCACTCATGGATAACTGATGCATGGCAGTTCAGATAGAAACCCAGTTGAGATCAGATGGAGGGACAGTGTACTATTAGTTGCTAGGATATTCCTTGTGAATATTCCTTGCATGCTGGAGGAATATTATTCCTCAAGGATTGAGTAGTTGCACCTGAGGTTGACAGCAGGTATGATTGGGGCCAATTCACACATGTTATGTAATTGGGCCCCAATCAAAATTGCGCAAGGAAATAGGGGCTTGGAGGACTTGTGGCCTATATATTGAGGCCAAAGCAGTCTATGAGCTACATCATCAAAGTACATAGAGAGCAGGATAGCTTTTGAGATAATTCCTTTTGTATGTTGTTGAGGATTTCCACTTGATTGATAATATAGAGATGGGGTTTTAGGCTGGTGCTTTTCCCAGATAAATTCTTTTGTGTTATGTTTGATTGATTCCTTCTTATCAGTTATATGTGTTCATGCTTGATGTTTCTCATGGTTGATTAGCTTCCTCAAAGTTTATGGCAGATGTAAATCTAGTATTATGCTTTAGTACATTGCATATATCAGTTTGATCTGTAGGTGAAATTTATACATGATATCAGTGAGCTAGCTGATTTGTAGAGAAAATTCTACAAGGGGAACCCATGAATATTCCTCCTCTCTTACAAACCCCAGCAAATGAGGAGAAAAATCCAAAAGGAAATAGGGAGGAGGGTTCCAGTTCTGTTATGGAAACCACAGATGAGCATTTTGAGCTCAGAAAAAGGCCCAATCTAAATCGTGTGACTGAATAGGAAGAAACCATTGAATCAATGGAAATCACTGACAGTGAAATAATGGTGGAAAGAAGCAGAGGCACAACTACTTCAGGATAAACACAACAACCATCAACCTCTAACACTCAGCTAATTGAGAGACAGCTCAGTGTTGAGGTTTCTTCTTTCACCAGGCCAGCAATTAAGGAAAATGATATTAAGGACATGTACAAGGAGATCAAGATGAGAAATAAGAAGTTAAAGGCTGAAACATATGCCCAACACTTCAAGAACACACCAGCTAATCAGAGCAGGTTGATGTCAGCTTTTGACATCAAAGTAGGCAAAATGAAGGTGTCCTTTATGCAGCTTACTGTTCAGCAGCCAAAAACATCTGCTGACTACAAAAAAACTAATTTTGAAGTGTTGGCCAAGGACGTTCATCCCAATGACCAGATAGAATTTCACAAACAGGCTGGAGAGATGATCTACTCCACCCTGATAGGAAAGGCCATGGCTTCACATAGGATGCAAGGCTCCTTGGATAACATTAAAACCCAATGTAAATTGGAAAAGGCCTCCTCACATGCCAAATACAATAGGATCAAGCCATTGGAGGACTTGGTAATTGAGCTGGGCCATGATCCAAGTGACATCAAAGCTGCTAAAAAGTTGATCAAGAAAAAGAATGAGGATATAGCAACTCTCAAGAAACAACTAAAGCTGCCTCATTCAGAACACCCACAGACAAAATATGTCCTAAAGAGCCAAATAAATCACGAGGAAATGATGGACCTAGTTCTACAATTGAATGAGCAGCTAAAGGAAATGGAAAAGGAGTTGGATAGCTTGATACAGTTAAAACAAGCTAGTCTTGAGACTGCCCCTGCCACTATTATCCCCACAGTTACTATTGTAGTACCTTCCACTTTGGCAACATCCTTAGATCCTACAACTCCAATGGCTACATCATTGCCAGCTTCTACACTGTCTACATCAGCAATAGGGTCAACAGGTGATGAGGCAAGAAAGTTGGTCAAAGCAATGGAAGACATGTCCATTCACACCACTGAAATGAACAAGCTCAAGGAAAAGGTGACCAGTCTGGAGACTGACTACAAACTTTCCCAGATTATGCACAAGGAAGAAGTGCAAAAATCCACCAAAATGAATGAAAGAATAAAAAACTTGGTGAAGGAATTAACATTGAAGGAACCCCTTGGACAAGCTAAAGAACAATTGTGGGCCAATATCATTGACTCTGTCAATGATATTTGGCCATCCATCCAAGTGAGTTTTGAATAGATTGACTTAGTAAAGGAGGCTACATAAGCCATACAGAGAGTAAAAGCAAAATTGGGAGACATGCCAGAGGAAGCTGTAAGGATCATTCACTTCCTCAACTCCAAAAATAAGTATGAATTGTAGGAATTAGAGATACCTAATAGAATAGGTACAATATTGGAAGTAAAAAGGGTCCTCACCAAGAGGAATTTAATGTTAAACCTTGAAGATAAGTGCCAAACCATGAAACTGGCCATAGACAGATTCATGGTTAAGTTTGAAATTTTGAGGCAAAAGGGTTTACCAAATCCCTTGGTAATAAATGATAAGTTAATTCCATAGGATGACTACAATAGGAAAAACAGAGAAGTGGGCAGAGATCAAGTGAACACTTCATCCATGAAGGGGATGCCAACTGGTAAGGTCCTATACTAGAATTTTGAGAACGTGTTTTACCTCCAACATGAGATAAAACACCTTTCTGTGAATAAACCTACTTTTACCAAGTATGCAGAGGTAGATGAGATTTACAGTAAGATGATAAATATCCAATTACCAGATGCCGAAACATGGGATAAATTAAATGACTTACTGTAGAAATAAAAAGTCAAAATGTAAAAATATACAATAAGATTACAAAGGCACAGTAAAAGGATAAAAGCAAGCCAACCAGATGAAAGTGTATCACGTGAAAGTGTATCAGTTGAAAGGTCAGAGTGAATATAACAACCAACTTGAAGACCAAACAACAAAGCAAAGATTAAAAGGAAAAACATCAAATATTAAAGCCAGCGCAGGCTAATAAACAGGGGCAACAAACAACAGTTCAATATCTATCTCTATCTTCTTGCATAAAGGTATTTCTTTCTCCTAGATTAATTCCCAAGACAGTTTGGGATATTTTTGTAAATTATTTTTGTATAAATACTTCATAATCTGAAGTATTGAGGGTGGATTGTTATACATTTGTAAAGTTATTTTGATAATAAACCTAAGGGTTATTGTACCACTTTTCAAGTCAACATACTGGAGCAAGTAATAAAGAGATTGCATTACAGGATTCATGTGTTGAGCTATTGCAATGAAGTATTTTCTTTGTCAGATTTTGTTATTTCTCATGTATCTCACAAACTTAAGTGTTATCTAAAGTTGAATGAGTTAACTGGAAATTTATCTCAGAATTCGTTTAAGTACACTCTGTTTTGAACAATTGATCATTTATATGTTTTCCTCTGATATCTAGATTTGAGAATTCTTAATTTCTCTCCCATCTCAGTTTACCTCCTTTACTTTCCTCATAATCGGGCCTAAGGAACCCTTAATTGCTCCCTAGATCTAATTGCAAACCACTTCACCATCGAGCCTTTGAGATCTGTAGTAACTCAGCCATCTTACCCTATAGACATTGTTTTTAGAACTTGATCCAATCCTATTTGTTTGACATTTGATCCCATAGCCCAATGGTAAAAGCATCCCTCTGTTCATCTAAGCAAGTAATCCCACCACCAAATCCAAATCAAAACCCAAGTACAATCATAACTAGCCTAAAGTCAATTAACTAAAACAAAGTTAAATCATAAAGAGAGAGCCTTCTCTGAGTATTGGGAAGGCTAGATCCTGATCTCCATAATAGGTTTGTGGTTACCTCTAATCATTTCTTTCTCTAACAACTTCTAAAGAAATTTTGGAGTGATAACAATACCAACATTTCAGAGAGCACATTCAGCCTAGTGCTGCCATGCATTTTTGCATGTTTTGTATTACAGCTCCCTTCTTGGTCTCATGCATACCCCTTCAGATTAAGGGGGGGAATGTTGGACACCTAATCCTCTATGGGTTGGTGTAGAATGTGAACAGTAGTGAGAGTCCAAGAGACCTTGGGATGTGGAACCCAATGGTCACACAAATGTACTATAAATGTATATCATGTCAATAATAATGCATTCAATGTTTTATCATCCACCTTTGTTGTTTACATTCCATGTAACTTTAATAGTTTTGACATGATGTTTTGCAAGAACTCTTGTGTCTCCTTCGACAATGTCTAGAATAGTTTATTAGCTATCAGAATTTTCCAGTGCTCACGATTCATGTGTGCCTGAGAGCTCAACAACTTAATTCTCAAAATGAAAAGTGTTTTTTGCTGGACAACCACTTGTAACGTATAGGGCATTTTGAATTCAAATCCGACCGTTCCCCCAAAATTTGGTTCATTAATGTCGGATTGGAGGCAAATTTTCAAGGATCTGAGCCATAAATTCTATCTTAACTGTCAGTTGCCCGCTCCATTTCACCACATTTCTCCCGTAAAATCATGAACAGTGACTTTAATGGTCTCTTTCCAGCCGACCTATGCGATTTATCCCTAGGTAGCGCACCTCCCCTCGCACTATCACGAACCCTATGACACTTCCTTGCTTGGAACAATCCTCCAATCTCATAGCTCCCCAAGCCGGGCAGTGTAGTTTATAGTGCCACATCTCCTTTCAGCTGCCTGAAGTGCTAAGACTGTGCTACCTTCATATAGTCACATGGATGGACCACCAGTGTATGGCCTCAATGTTGGGTTGTGTTATATTCTTTCCACGTAGTTAATAGGGGGTTTGAAGGACACCCGTAACCCCACTTTATGGGGTCCAGGGCAGCGCCCTGGAAAATTTTGGTTTTGGACCATATGTTAGGTTGGGCGGACCCACCTATGGTTTTGTGCATGATTTTTGCACATGTTTTTTGGACGCGATGGTTTTTCGGTCCATGGTATTGGACGCGATGGTTTTCGGTCCATGGTATTGGATTCTTCGGCATGTATAAATATGTATTGTAACATTGAAAGGAATATAATGAAAAATCAATCTGGTAGTCCCGGTTTTGGGATCCAGGGAAAAATCTCTGTGCATATGTGTTTTATGGGTTATGCTCTCGCATTGTTTATTTTCTTTGTTTAAAAATTCATATGCAGGTAATTTCTGTACAGGGTTAAAACCTACATTTGGTATTAGAGCCAAGTTTTGGCTTCAAGGGGACGACTTTGTTGCTGAGGGGTTTCGCTCGGGCCTGTGGTAGACCCTGTTCAGTGGGAGATCTGCGAGATCGATTCTGGTGGTGAAAGAAGATGGCAAGCAGTGGAAAGATAGAGATTGAGAAGTTCAATGGTCAGAATTTTGAGTTGTGGAAACTCAAGATGGAGGATTTGTTGGTGGATAAAGATCAGCGGATCGTGATAGATCCGAGTACTAAACCATCGGAAGTGACCGATGAAGAATGGAAGAAGTTGGATCGGAAGGCAAAGAGCACAATACAATTGTGTGTCTCAGATTCAGTATTGCTAAATGTATCAGGGGAAGCTACGGCAAAGGCTTTGTGGGTCAAGTTAGGGACTTTGTACCAATCTAAGTCTCTGGTGAATAAACTGTTCCTGCGGAAAAAGCTGTATAACCTGAGGATGAAAGATGGAGACTCGGTGACAGAGCATCTGAATGCGTTTAATACTGTGGTAAGTCAGTTATTATCTGTTGATATTAAAATTTTAGATGCAGATAAGTGCATCAGTCTTTTGTGTTCTCTACCGGATTCATGGGATAGTCTGGTTATTGCAATAGGTAGTAATGCAACTACTTTGCAGTTTGATGAAATAGTCTCAGCCTTGCTGACGGAGGAGATGAGACGTAAAAATATGGACAACCAGAATGGTGATGCCTTGTCTGTACGAGGACGGTCCCAGAACAGAAACAAAAATAAGTCATCGAGTGGGAGATCTAAATCTAGAGGGAGATCTAAATCTCCAGGAAAACCTACAAAGGTGGTGTGCTGGAAATGCGGAAAGGAAGGGCACTTCAGAAGGGATTGTAAATCTAAAGCTCCTGATAAAGGAAAGGGATCTGATGATGCTCCTTCTGCAGAGGCAAAAACCACCTCAGATGAAGGTGGGGATGTGTACTTGGCTTCTTCAAGTACACATGTAGATCATGAGGCATGGTTGATTGACTCAGGAGCATCCTTTCACTTCACTCCCCATAGAGAGTGGTTCTGCGAGTATGAGAAATACGATGGTGGTGATGTCTTGTTAGGAGATGATAGGAAGGCTAGAATCATTGGTCGGGGAAAAGTAAAGTTGAAGTTGCAAGGTGGAAGGGTTAGAACACTTCCGGGTGTTCTACATATTCCTCCATTGGCCAGAAATCTGATTTCTGTAAGCAAGTTGGATGGTGCAGGTGTAAAGACGGTGTTCGAGAAATATACCTGCAAGATGGTTCGAGGAGCACTGATATTGATGCGGGGAGTTCGGATTGGAACTCTGTACAAGCTGCAAGGTAGCACTGTTGTTGATGGGTGCAATAGTTCTATGGTTCCTGAAAATGGAGTAGAAAATCTAGTGGTCTCTAGAGAGAAGACCATGTTGTGGCATCAAAGGCTTGGACATATGGGAGAGAAGGGCCTTCGAATACTTCATGGTAAAGGTATGGTAGAAGGTATGAATGATAGCTCTCTGGATTTTGATTTCTGTGAAAATTGTGTGTATGGGAAGCAGAATCGGCTGAGTTTCCCCTCTAGTGGTAAGAGGACGAAACAGATATTAGAGCTTGTGCACAGTGATGTGTTTGGACCTGTGAAGGTTCCATCACTGGGTAAGTCTGTGTACTATGTATCATTCATAGATGACTTCTCAGGGAATACATGGATATATTTCCTTAAGAAGAAATCTGAAGTCTTTGACAAGTTTAAAGAATTTAAGGCTTTGGTGGAAAATCAAACAGGGAAGAAGATAAAGGTGCCGAGGACAGATAATGGTGGAGAATTTTGCAGCAAGGAATTTGAAGAATTTTGTAAGAAGTGTGGTATAGCACGGCAGAAGACTACTCCATATACACCTCAGCAAAATGGAGTCACAGAAAGAATGAACAAGCCGTTGATGGAAAGGGCAAGAAGCATGCTCAGTGGTGCTGGGTTAGGACAGGAATTCTGGGTAGAGGCAGTGGATACTGCATGTTACCTGATCAACAGATCACCTTCATCAGCGTTGGAGGATAAGACTCCACAAGAAGTATGTACTGGTAAGAAACCCTCTCTTTCACATCTAAGGGTATTTGGATGTGATGCATATGTACATGTTCCAAAGGAGAAACGAACCAAGTTGGATAGTAAATCTGAAAAGTGCATCTTTATTGGGTACAAGGATGGTTTAAAGGATTATAAGCTTTGGAACCCAGTCACACGGAAGGTTGTGTACATCCGAGATGTGTTGTTCAGAGAGGTAAAAGATGTTATTCAACATGAAGTCCAACCAAAGGAACCTGAGAAGATAGAGTTTGAGCCAAAGGAGGAAGAATCAGACTCTGCAGCAGAGGAGGAATCAGAAGATGAAGAGCCACAAACTCCGGCTGTGAGAAGATCAGTTCGAGAAAGAAGGCAGCCAGAAAGGTATAGTCCATCTGCTTTCAGTTCAAATTTTGCTTTGTCTGTTACTGATGATGATCCCAGAACTGTGAAGGAAGCAGTGGATTCAGAGGATGGAAAACTCTGGAAAGAGGCCATGGTCGATGAAATGGCATCTTTGCACAAAAATGAGGCTTGGGATCTGGTGGAGTTGCCAGCTGGAAGGAAGCCCATTGGCAGCAAATGGGTGTTCAAGAAGAAGACAAATGCAGAAGGAAAGGTGGAGAAATACAAAGCTCGGTTGGTAGCAAAAGGTTATTCCCAGGTGCCGGGAATTGATTTTGGTGATATTTTTTCTCCCGCGGCCAAGGTAACTTCTATTAGATTACTTTTATCTGTTGCTGCTGCTTTTGATTTTGAGGTAGAACAGATGGATGTGAAGACAGCATTTCTTCACGGGGATTTGGAAGAGGAAATCTACATGAAGCAACCTGAAGGCTTTGCGGTGAAGGGTAAGAAAGAACTGGTATGCAAGTTAAAGAAGTCTCTATATGGGTTAAAACAATCACCAAGGATGTGGTATTAGAAATTTGATACATTTATACGGGGACTTGGCTTCACCATAAGCAAAGCAGATCATTGTGTGTATTTTAAATTAATTGGTGACCGTGTTATTTATCTGGTCTTGTATGTGGATGATATGTTGTTGGTTGGAAATGACAAAGAAATTATCTAGGATTTGAAGACCCCATTGTCCTCCAAATTCGACATGAAAGATCTTGGTGCTGCAAACTATATTTTGGGCATGGAAATTAAAAGAGATCGGTCAAAGAGGAAGCTCTGGTTAAACCAGAGGAAGTATGTCGAGACAATACTGCAAAGGTTTAATATGTAGGATAGTAAACCGGTGAAGGTTCCTATTCCTGTAGGTGTGAGGTTATCTGCTGAACAGTGTCCCAAGACACAAGAAGAGGAAGAGTACATGTCTCGTGTTCCATATGCAAGTGCAGTGGGTAGCCTGATGTATGCAATGGTCTGTACTAGACTAGACATTGCACATGCAGTGGGAGTATTGAGCAGGTTTATGTCAAAACCTGGAAAGGAGCACTGGACAGCAGTGAAGCGGGTTTTCAGGTATTTGCGTGGCAATAGTGATTATGGTTTGTGCTACCAAGGAAGACCAGGATTGGATAGAGTGTTGGATATTCATGGATTTTTTGATGCAGACTGGGCTAGAGATCTGGATCAGAGAAGATCTACAAGTGGGTATGTGTTTAACCTATTTGGAGGTGCAGCCAGTTGGATGAGTAAGAAACAATCTGTAGTGGCACTATCAACTACAGAGGCAGAATACATGGCAGCCACTCATGCAAGAAAGGAAGCAATTTGGTTGCAGAGATTGTGTTCAAGTATGGGGTTAGTACAAGGAGCTATAAGAATAGACTGTGACAGCCAAAGTGCAATTTTCTTGGCAAAGAACCCTGCTTATCATTCAAAGACAAAGCACATTGATGTTCAGTATCACTTTGTGAGGGATATGATAGAAGACAGAAAGGTGTTGCTGGTAAAGGTGGACACTTTGAAGAATACTGCAGATGCATTGACAAAATCTGTGAGCTCTGAGAAGTTCTCTTGGTGTAGAGAAGCAATGGGAATCTCAGGGCTGAAAAAATGACTAATCTCTCCTGTGGCCCCCTGTGGAAAGAAAAAAACAAGTGGGAGATTGTTGGGTTGTGTTATATTCTTTCCACGTAGTTAATAGGGGGTTTGAAGGACACCCGTAACCCCACTTTATGGGGTCTGGGGCAGCGCCCCGGAAAATTTTGGTTTTGGACCATATGTTAGGTTGGGCTGACCCACCTATGGTTTTGTGCATGATTTTCGCACATGTTTTTTGGACGCGATGGTTTTTCGGTCCATGGTATTGGACGCGATGGTTTTCGGTCCATGGTATTGGATGCTTCGACATGTATAAATATGTATTGTAACATTGAAAGGAATATAATAAAAAATCAAGCTGGTAGTCCCAGTTTTGGGATCCAGGGAAAAATCTCTGTGCATATGTGTTTTATGGGTTATGCTCTCGCATTGTTTATTTTCTTTGTTTAAGAATTCGTATGCAGGTAATTTCTGTACAGGGTTAAAACCTACACCCAATCGACTACCATTCACCTGTCCTAGGAAGGATTCTCCATTCAATTTGTCCAACTGAACCACACCTCTGTCGATAATCTCATCAATGACATAGGGCCCTAACCAGTGCATCCTGAAATTCCATGGAAATTTATCAAATTTGCTATCATATAACAAAACCAGGTCATTTACCTTAAAGGTGCGCAACTCAATGTGTCGAACATTGCATGCCTTTTCGCGCTGCTTTTGGACCTATTGGCGAAATCCAACCAAAAATCTCTCTTCGTTAAACTCAGCCAGATGTGTGAGCCTCTCCTCTAGGGCTCCGTGATCCATCATACCCGTGAGTTCCACTATGCACAATATATTCCATAAGCATTACTGCTTCAACACCATAGACAAGCCTAAAGGGAGTTTTGTCTAGTCAACTTCTTGCATGTCATTCAATAGGCCCATAGTACTGCAGGTATGCATAGGTCGCAATCACTTCGTTGAGCATTGCAAACCTTGGTCAACGAATTCTCCAACACTTTATTGAATGCTTCCACCATACTGTTAGCCTGCGGATGATAAGGTGTGCTCTTCTGGTGATATACCTGAAATTCCTCCGTTAGCGCACTGATCATCTCATTCAAAAAGTGCTTACCGTGATCACTCATCAAAATCTTTGGACAACCAAATCATGTCAGTATATACTCAAAGAGGAAATTTGCAACAGTCATGCCTGTGCAATCCTTCACAGGTTGTGCCTCTGGCCAATGGGTCAAATACTCTGTCGCGGTGATAATATACCTTGCTCCCATCTTTCCTTGGGGCTGGCTGGGTCCCAGAAAACCTATTGCCTATTTCTAAAAGGGTTGTAATGTCATCTGTAGATTTAGAGGCATCTCATCCCTTCAGGATGGCCTGCTAGTTCTTTGACACACATCACATGCCTCACAATACACTTTTGAGTCATGATGGAGGGTTGGCCACCATAACCCTATACATAAAATCTTTTGTGCGGTCACGCTCCCTAAATAATGTCCTCCCACAGTGCCCCCATGAGTGACCACGAGGATGCTGCTCCTTTAAAACTCCGGTACACATCATCTCAATATCTCATCTGCCCCTATTTTGTACAGATGCCCAACAATGACATAAAAATTTATGATGTGCACCACTAACTCCTTCTTTTTCTGGATGGTGTATCCTTCTAGAGTAGTTCCTGTTGTTAGGAAGTGTATGATATCTTCAAAATGACCATCCACAACATGTACTGCAAATAGCTGCACGTCATGAAATACTTCCTCCAAATTAGTGGGCTCTTCCCATATTTCGATGCACCACAAATGGTCTGGTCCCATGTTCAATCGTCGAGGCTTCACAATAACTTCAAAATCATACTCCTAGAATAATAACAACCACCTGCAAATTCTATGCCCCAACACAGGCTTATTGACTAGGTATTTCACCACGGAGTGATCTGTATACATCTTAAAATGTCCACCCAACAAGTAACGTCTAAACTTCTGGAGCACATATACCATAGCTAACCCTTCGTGCTCGGTGGTGGAATAATTATTATCTGCCTTGGATAACCTTATGCTTGCGAATGCTATAGGGTGGTCCAAGTCTCCTTCGCTAGCCTTTGTCAGTACTACTCCTAGCGCTATACATGATGCATCAACTTGGACATGAAACTCCTTCTTCCAATCCGGGGAGACTAAAATTGGCACGGTGACTATCTTTTCTTTCAGTACATCCAAGCTCTTCTTACATTCCTCATTCCAGCATAATGTCACATCCTTCTTCAACAACTTCTCCATATGTGTGGTGATCTAGGCATATCCTTTGATAACTTTCCATAATATCCCGTATGTCCTAGGGTAGTGCACAGTTGTTTCACACTCATCGGCGCTTCCAAATTTAGTATCACCATGATCTTCGCGTGATCTACCATCAATCCCTGTCTGCAAACCACATGACCTAGCAGGGTTCCAAAAGGAACACAAAACAGGCACTTCTTTAGATTGAACGTGATGTGGTACCTTTGACAAGTATCTAGCATCAGCCATAAACTGGCGACATGGCGTTTCACCAGCCCAAACACAGTCCAGTCATCAAAGTATACTTCCAAGAACTTATGAATAAATTCCTTGAACACTGCAGCAACTACGAGTGAGAAAATCATAGGATTCTTTAATCTGAACAACACTATAGTGTACTAAAAACACCCCCACTCAGTCGCAAAGGTCGTCTTGCTCCTATCCTCCAGCACAATATTGATTTGATGGTACCTAGAGAACCCATAAGTGAAGGAATATGCTTCATGGCCACCTACATTGTCCAACACTTCATCAGTGAATGGAGTCGAGAAAGGATCATGTACGCAAGCGTCATTCAACTTTCTGAGATCCACACATATCCTTATTTCATCCTTCTACTTCTTCTCTTGTACCACCATTGGGCTTACCCAGTCAAATTCTTCCACAGGCTCAATGATGCCTACTGCGAGCATCTTGTCTAGCTCTAAGCGGACCTTCTCCTTATACTTTGGATTGAGATGGTAAGGTATTTTATTAACTAGCTTCGTGTCAGACTTCAACGTGATCTTCATAACAACCATATCCCTGATCATCCCCTTCAGATTCGTAAACTTAGTAGGGAAAAATTCTTGGTATTCATGGAGCAATTCAGTGACCTTATCCATCGTCGCGTCATCCCAATAATATCCAATCTTCACGAATTTGGGCTTTGCATCCATATCAATGTTTACCTGTTTCGTTTTCAGCGGCGCGGTTGTATTAGGATTCTTAATCTGTGATCCTTCAACCTCACGGTGACCTTTTGTTTCAGGGATGTTAATCTTTCACAGATCCTCATCCTCTTCTTTAGCAGTTACTTTATAGCATTCCAGTGCATGACTCAACTGAGTAGCCCAAACAGGTTGAATTAGGTCCAAAGGATCTTGCGGTATCCTAAAGATTGCTTCTTTCAGCTCTTGCAGCGCCTTGTCAATACAGTCAAACCCGTCTTCAAAGTCGAATGTCATTATGAATCCTTCGTGCAGAATATCCCATTCACCTATACCATGGTAGAGCTTTGTTTCTATGTACCAGTTCATCAGGATGACATCTAGGGTGTGACAGAACAAGTGCACCCATTCAAGTTGGGGCTTCTCTCCATAATCCTGAGGCCATTTTTCCAAGTGCACATGCGAATCATCCTGCCCATCATATTTGTATTTTAGTTGCACCTTCGAATTCCCAAAGCATGTTCTCATCATCCTCCTACATTCACGCCAATCATCAAAGCTTCCATTGTGCGTACCCCACCATCTTGTAGGCGCAACTTGCAATTCCCAGTCCAATGCCTGGAAGCACTACTTTTTTGGTATCTCCCTCTTGAATGCATCCAACAAGATATCTACATCACTTAGGCCATCATAAGTGACATATTTCTTACCGCTTACGACACACAACACAACGACCGGGTCATCATGTTACAGCTTAGTGTAGTTACTTCATGTAACTGATTCTTTTAGTGCTCTAATTCTTCATCAGAGTCTGAGGTGTAGGAACTCTCGCAATCCCATGTAATTCATCCATCCCCTATTGGCTTCACCCAATATTGGTCTCGTGCTGTTATCTTATAGATACAGTCGAGATCGTCATCGCTCTCATAATCGCAAACTGGTTCAATATAGCGCGACCCTTCAACAACATCTAGGGGTAATATTACGCGAAGCGATTTCTTCTCAAATATCATTTTTTGCTTATTTAGATTGATTACCCCATTCATATCAGTAGCCCAATCAATTCCAAGGATCATAGGATAGGGGTTGCTATCATCCACAATTTCTATTACTTCAAAGTCAGCCAGCCTCGTGCCTTCAATATCTACAGTCACCCCTTGCAGTTGCCCCATGGTGATGATCTTCTATTGATTTTCCATCCTTAGCTGAATCGGAGACCACTGCAGCGTAGGTCTCCCCATCCGTTCCCAGGTCTGCTTCAGTAGGACGTTCACATCTGACCCCAGGTCCAAGATAACATGATCCATTTCATATTCTCCTATTTGCACAGTTAGCCTCATCTCCCGTCTCATCCTTGTTTTATGCTTGCCAATCTTTTGTACTATGTGCAGCTCACCCGGAGTGTTTTCGACGCATATGTTTATAAGCTCCTGTAACCACTTCACATCCTTTCTATCACACAATGACTTCATGTAGGTCTCCAGGAAGTTTGTAAGTATATAAGGGTCCATCTCCTGATCAAGCTTATCCTTGCTTCCTGAGGTGGAGGCCTCAATGAAGCTCTTCTTCACTTCCATGAATGTTTCATGTGCACACTCAAAATCGAACTTAGCCTCCTTCGTCGAAGCTTTGTGAACCCATGTATTGTCTTCAAGTTGTTTCCCCTTGTCATCTCCTATTGTGATTCCACTTTGGAGCACTATATTCACATTCAGATCCTCTTCGCGCAGCTCAAACCTCATCATTTGTAGGTTCTTAGTCGGTTGAGGTGGTAGCGCCCCTTTTTCACATATCCTTACTATCAGCATAGGACAATTTTATGTTTCATGACCAAAAAGAGTGAAATATTTGCACAACGGACGTGTCAGGTTAGTGCAATCACGAGCATAGTGTTCTGGTCCTCCGTAATTGTAGCAGATCAGCTATCTGATGGGACGAGAAATTGGGGGTTAGCCAAAATCCCAATTCCCAGATAAAATTTGATCCTGGACCGTGGGTTATGGCCCACTAAGTCCCGTCGGAAGCGATTTAAAACATAGATATTGTTTATGCGGGTCTTTAGTAACAATTGAATCGTCCTCATAATCTATTAGAACAACGTTCCATACATGTGACAACACCTCCGATCGGATGATCTGATCGCTCACGATCCTTTTTCCTTTGGTTTCCCTGAGCCATTCTCCACACGGAAAACACAAGAGACTCTCAAAATGAACAACGATGATGGCTTCTATACAGACTTATCTAATATTCTTTGTCAGCGATCGATTCGCCTCGGCAACGTAAACGAATAAAGCTTTAATAATTAAAGACACCACGACGTGACATGCGCACCAACATAATATATGAAACCTTACGCAATACCTCTGCGTCTGGTTCATGGTCGCTGACTTCTGATCTTCAGATGTCTCATTTTGGTTGTTCTTGTTTAAATTAGCAGACGAAGAAGTCGAACCGAATCGCTGAAGAGCATATTCATTTCTGGATACAATATGCCAAATCTAGGATTAATGGAATCGTTACGAAGCATCGAACTATGCAGCACTCACCCGAGAGATGTGGATTCAATTTATCAATGACCATTCCCTTACGATGCATTCAAGAACAATAACGTTTAACAATATATATATTTCCATCGATATGAAGCGATCAATGTCGATTGATAAAATACACACATGAAACTAAATCAATTAAACCCCCACGTTGAACCCAGGTTCTATATATTAACAAAACGGTTACAAACTTAAGGCATTTCAGCCTTAAGAACGAGCTCACGTTCGGCTACATTTTTTCACTCACAATTTTCCTCACAGCTCAGAGATATCTCACACCCTATCATACTACACATATATATAAGATGCATTAGGAAGGATCGATCCTATCCTCTCCTGTTTTTCCTCCAACTAAAGCTCTCCAAAAGTGTGCATGGCTGTTATCAATAGCAAGTCTCCTCAAGACATATCTGCTTTAAAGCTACTTTAAATTTATCTACTTTAAATCTGCTTTAGTTCTGTTTTTCTGCTTTAAAACAGACTTTCCTCTGTTTTGATCCTCTGGTCCACATTTGCTTGCTTTGGTGCTGGTGCTCCCGCATCATACTCCCGAGGCACAAAAATTTATGACCTCCTGGTCATATGCTTCTCCTGGTCTTCGTAATAACTTCAACTTGTGAGCTGCAATCTGCCTCTGCAATAGCAAGTCCTCCTTGCTGCATCTTACCTCACCAATCCTTTCCTCCGGATCTGGTCTTTTGGTAATCACTCTAGGCTATTTCAATCTTCTCACCTTCCTCTACAATCTTCTCACCTTCCTCGCTGCTACCAACACAAAATATAAAGACCATACATACTTTATCAAGAATTGTACCTCCTTCCGCAGAATCTTTTTCTCGCTCTGATACCAAATTGATGGGACGCGACTTTGGGGGTTAACCAAAATCCCAATTCCCAGATAAAATTTGATCCTGGACCGTGGGTTATGGCCCACTAAGTCCCGTCGGAACCGATTTAAAACATAGATATTGTTTATGCGGGTCTTTAGTAACAATTGAATCGTCCTCATAATCTATTAGAACAACATTCCATACATGTGACAGCACCTCCGATCGGATGATCTGATCGCTCACGATCATTTTTCCTTTGGTTTCCCTGAGCCATTCTCCACACGGAAAACACAAGAGACTCTCAAAACGAACAACGATGATGGCTTCTATACATACTTATCTAATATTCTTTGTCAGCGATCGATTCGCCTCGGCAACGTAAACGAATAAAGCTTTAATAATTAAAGACACCACGATGTGACATGCGCGCCAGCATAATATATGAAACCTTACGCAATACCTCTGCGTCTGGTTCATGGTCGCTGACTTCTGATCTTCAGATGTCTCATTTTGGTTGTTCTTGTTTAAATTAGCAGACGAAGAAGCCGAACCGAATCGCTAAAGAGCGTATTCATAACTAGATACAATATGCCAAATCTGGGATTAATGGAATCGTTACGAAGCATCGAACTATGCAGCACTCACCCGAGAGATGTGGATTCAATTTATCAATGACCATTCCCTTCCGATGCATTCAAGAACAATAACGTTTAACAATATATATATTGCCATCGATCTGAAGCGATCGATGTCGATTGATAAAATACACACACGAAACTAAATCAATTAAACCTACACATAAATGTATGCAACCAACGTTGAACCCATGTTCTATATATTAACAAAACGGTTACAAAATTAAGGCATTTAAACCTTAAGAACGAGCTCACGCTCGGCTACATTTTTTCACTCACAATTTTCCTCACAGGGAAGAGATATCTCACACCCTATCATACTACACATATATATAAGATGCATTAGGAAGGATCGATCCTATCCTCTTCTGTTTTTCCTCCAACTAAAGCTCTCCAAAAGCGTGCATGGCTGTTATCAATAGCAAGTCTCCTCAAGACATATCTGCTTTAAAGCTACTTTAAATTTATCTGCTTTAAATCTGCTTCAGTTCTGTTTTTCTACTTTAAAACAGACTTTGCTCTGTTTTGATCCTCTGGTCCACATTTGCTTGCTTTGGTGCTGGTGCTCCCGCATCACTATCCCTGATCTCTACTAGGTCCTCCTCTGCCTCGGCCTCGTCGGCACCCCTGAAAGCTGCCCGTGCCATTCCCACGCTCTAGTTAGGGGGTCACATTTATGCCTGTACCCTATAGGTAGGAGTTCTATCCATCATCAGTTCACTACTTCTATAATCATGCTCATCATGCCCTACGGATCTACAGAAGTTGCGGATAGTTGCTGCGGTGTCTGTACAAACTTCTCCAACAAATGACAGTTATCTGTGGCATGTTTTCCTACTACCTAACATTTGACGCACCACAATGCAGATCCCGCGCTTGGTCCTTACTGTGCTTATGGCCTCAACAACATCGGTCCTCCTCCTGCAATATATTTCGCAAATACCAGACAATGGTATTTGTCATGCCCCTGACCCTTGCATTTCAGGCACCATACCTCTTCGTGCAAGTCTAGTCGAACTATTATGTCCTGCTTCAAAAATTGCATCTCAAGGAAAATATTTTCAACTACGCATGGATCTGTTGCACCCCCAAATTTGGATCCTGCACTGGTGTTCAAGGATAATTTTAGGGGCGAATGTTCGCCCTTTGGCGAAATTAAGGGGTTTTAAATTTTTAGCGAGTGAATATTTTGTATCATAGTACATTTTTACAAATCACCTCAAATAGCCCACCTTATTTTAAGGGAGAGGGTAAAAAAGGTAAATTTAGCCCTTGAAATTAGGACCTACAACCTTCCATTCGCCCATTTTCAAGAATAGGTTTTATTTAAGTGAATCCTATGGGCCAAATACCATATTTATAAAAGAGGTATGGTAAATTAATAAAAATATAAATAAATGAGAGGTATGGTAAATAAATAAAACATTTTTTATATTTACTCCATAAGTCACCTTATATACATGTAACGATGTAAACAAATAAAAATATAAGTAAAGTGGAGGTATGGTAAATAAATAAAAATATAAATAAACTAGACGTATCGTAAATAAATCAAACCTCTTTTTATATTTAGTCCATAACCCTCATTCTATTTATGAAGGCTCAAGAAAGAGGTTTTATTTAAGTGAATCCTATGGGACAAATACCATATTTGTAAAAGAGGTATGGTAAATTAATAAAAATATAAATAAACGAGAGGTATGGTAAACAAATAAAACATTTTTTTATATTTACTCCATAAGTCACCTTATATTTTCAAACACTCAAAAAATGGGCTATGGCCAAAATACTATGGGACAAATACCATGGACTAGATTGTTATTAATACCATGCAAAAAACCATTATTAACCCTAATATTAGAATTAATAAAAATAAAAATGGCACATGGTATTGACCCATGGTATTCACCAAAATGGCACATAGTATTGACCCATGGTATTCACCTAGAATGTAGCCTATTTAAATGGGGGAATTAAACCAGCATGTAGCCTATGCTAAGATTCACTAAGACTTTACAAAGTTTTATTATTTAGTGAAAGACTCGCCAAGATCTTACAAGATTTTATAATTGAGTAAAATATTCACCATGCCTGGTGAGAGATTCGCCAAAAAATTATATATACATATTATATTATTGATAAAATCACCTTCCATTTTTCCTATATACCATGGAGATTCGCCCATTTATTATATTTATAAATTTAGGGGGGGTTCTTAAAAGTTTCCCTGTTGGTGTTTCATGCAATCTGATTGCAATATCCAAGGCCTCTGCCTGAACCGATATCTTCTGTTATGACAGTGCAACCCTTAGGTGTGGTAGGAGCGAAGCCACAAACCACTCGTGATGTTGTTCGTCTGTTAAGTTCATATTAGCTTCATGGATTTTTCACTTCAAACTCTGATCTAATTCAAAAGGTGTCTCACCTGGCTGCATTTCGATTTCCTTGAACCCGAAAATCGACTGTGCTTCAGATTTAGGCCTACTGAATTATTTATTCAATGTGGTTTGGATGTCTGCCACTCTAGCATTCAGGTTATCATTAGAGTACTTGATGTACTAGGTTAGTGCACGATCGTACAGAGCACTAACCAGTGTCGCCTTATTCATGTGATCATCTGTAATACCCTAAGCTTCCCATACAACTTCCACAATGAACCAGAATTAGTTCGGGTCGTCATTTCCCAAGCCTTTAAACAAAGGAAGCTTCACTTAATTTTCCATACTAAACTGCAGTGGAGGTGGAGGTAGTACGGGTGAAGTCGCAGGTGATGGTAGTGAAGTTGGAGGTGGTGTGGGTGGAGGTGGAAGTCGTGGGAATCCTTGTCTTATTAACAGAATAGCACTTCATGGAGAAGCCTGTGCTACTCCCTCTTCATCACCTCATGGAGGTGAAATTTTTGGACTATATTCAGGACCCTTTCACCCTTCATTCCTGTAAGTTTTCCTGCTTCATGTAGCTCCAAACACCAAGGTAGTTGCATAACCCACTTTTTGCACAATAACATTTTAATCCAGGTATTCAAAGATTTCAAGTACTTACCTCGCAGTCCTTTCAAGAAGCGTCGCTCCACCTCGCTATAGATGACTGAGGTATTGGCTGTGAATTCAGTTACAAATCCTCCTATGATGTGATTGAGACAATGATCGACAACACGAGCAATCTTATCCTCAGATGCTTCCAATTTCTATACTAGCTCCTAGGTCCAAACAATAGGACCATCAAGTCTCCACCTTCCTTGGGTATCTGCTAGCTTCGTGATCCACTCGTATAGCTCAACTGGAAAGGAACAAAAAAAGATATCATGGATCTCTGTATATAGGTACCTGTCCAGCCACTATTCCTTTGTCAGTCGCAGGTTTCTATTCTCTTGTGCTGCGAATTCATGGATCTTCCTATTTAACCAGTCTCCGATCTCTTTCTTAGTTAGATTCCAGTGATATGACATCACACATCTCTTATGTAGATTCTAGTCTGGGCAACGAAACAATTTGTTGGCTTGTCGGGGCCTGACCCAGGTTTAGCATTAGTTAGCCAAACAAATCCCTACACTACTAGCCCTTTCAGCATCAGCCCGCAGAGCGCGGACCGAAATCTCACCCGAAGTAGTATCGGGGGATGTTGGAACCAAGTTTTCACACCCTGAGATGGTCGTAATGTTGGCTGATTCCTTCTATTCGTACTTTTGCAGAGGTCACTTAGTTTTGGGCTTGCCAGATTAGCCCTTTATTCCGCCCTTTAGTACCTCTGCGAAAAGGTACAATTGACCTTCGCGTAGCCCTGACCTACGACCCAGGTACTTTTGCGCTGCAAGGGTAGCGTACCATGCAAATTCCCAAACTAGTTTAAGTGTCTTACTTATATTATTAAACAATCACAGTTAGCACCGCGTAAATAGATGTTCTTACTTGTGCTCACTTAACCAACGTAATTACTTACTGTTGACACCTAATCATAGGGATTGGGTGAAAAACTGTAATTAATGTTAATAAATAATAGAAAAGATGGAGAGTCACTGGGAGATGAACTGAATGGTCACTCCCATACAAAGTCGACTCCCATACCTTTGATCGTTGATCACTGTGGTTAATTGGTTGATACACTATTGGTATCCCTCCATACTTATACCACTACAGAGTTATCATCCTCTATGCTTTAAAGTTGGCTTGTATAGCCGCCTTCCATAGCACCCATTGGTGCCATTGCCGAATATATACAACACCTCCTCTCTAGTCTAAGGACTTTGAAACGGTTTCATGCGGGCCTCATTTCCTGAATACAAAGGTGAAGTCACCCCTAGGCTTCAGCCCTCCCTCCATAAGCGCTAGCGCCATTGCTCCTCCTTATACCGTTGCAACTCTACTCACTCCATTCACTGTGTTAAAATGCTACCATGTTGCGCTATTCCTCGAACTTTGATATACGACCCCTCCTTCTATGTTGCGCTGCTCCCATACAACCCCTACTACCATGTTGTCGCTGCTCCACATGTATCCGCCATAGGGTATCCTCTCCCTCTTAACACACAACGTCAGTCCCACCACTCGTAGTGCCTCCATATAACTCATACACTGCTCCCTATCCATACAAATTCGCTCCTCCATATAAATAAATCCAATTTTTTTACATATCATATTGTAATTGTTTTACCACCAAAAGTACAATATTTTTTTAATTGGTAGCAAATATATTTTTACAGCACTCAGATTTTACAATGCATTCAATCATATCTATTGTGGGAGTAGTTCTCACTGGCAAGGAGAACTATCCTGAGTGGTCCTGGAAGATAAAACACACCCTCATTTTCAATGAGTTGTGGAAAGGAGTGTGTGTTGGAGATGGAGAAAAAGAGTTAGAACAACCTACCTCAGACAAGGAGTTCACCATTTGGGAAAATAAGAACAGCAAGGCCTATGCATTTGTTGTAGCATTAGTAAATGAAGAGGTGAGTCACCATATTTAACCATTTTCAAATGATTTCTAAGCCTTACAAAAATTGAAGGAACTCTATGACTCACACTCCGCACTTGAAGTTGTTCAACTCATGATTAAACTCTTCACCCTTGAATTAGAAAATAATGATCCTCTTGCTCTTGCATTAGAAGTAAAATCTATAATGCATGATATCAAAGTCACTAACGTTGACCTGGATATTCCTCCGAAAGCTTTTCTCAAGGCACTTTATCCCACTTACTCAAATTATCTTGAGTCACTGCAAGCAAATGGAAACCTCAAATATATTACCTTTGATTCCCTTGTGAAAAAATTTGCTGAAAGAGAGAAAGCTTTTGGGAAGAGGACAGCTCCTGAATCTTTTGAAGAGGTTGTGTGCCTTTCTCATAGAGAAAAGAATCTTGCTCAATATTCTTCCAGAGGAAGAGGTGGTCGAAGAGGAAGAGGAAGAAATTTCAAAGGAAAGGGGGGTAGACATTCTCAAGGAGAAAAGTCAGATTTGCACTGCATACGCTGCAAAAGAGATGGATCACATGATGCATCCACATGCAAGCTACCTTGGGACATAATTGAGCAGGAAAGAAACCAACCCAAAGGTAAGACTAATGATAGAGAGAAAGGTAAAGCACCTGAATCCACTCACTATGTTGTGGCACACTATAATATTGGAGTAATTGAAGACTTATTTAATGCTTCACTTGCTTCTTGGAAAAATGATTGGCTGCTTGATTTAGGAGAAACTTACCACATGAATTTTAGAAAAGTTTTTTTTGAAGAATTTACTAACAATGTTGATGGAGCAGTATACTTTGCAGACAAATCAATACTCAAACCATCAGGGTTCGGCACAATCAGGCTTAAATTGCCTGGTCTTCTAGAATTTCTTCTGCATCATGTTCTATATCTCCCACAGCTAAGGGGAAACTTGTTATCCTTCATGCACATCCACCAGCAAGGAAACTCCATTCATATGTTTGATGTAAAGCTTGAGGTGAGAAAAGCATCAGATCAATCACTTGTCATGATGGGTATAGAAGAAGAAAGGCTTCTCAAGCTGCAGGGTACCTCTGATCGTGCACAAAATTTCTCATACAATTATCATCATGAAGAAGGTACATTTCCATCAATTTTATTATGGAATGCTATATTTGGATAGTTGAACTATGATAGCCTCCCCTTGTTGAAGAAAACTGGTGTTACTGGTTTGCCTACAATTCCTAGGAAACTTAAGCAATGTGATGCTTGCATTCTAGGAAAGCACAGAAAATAGTCTTTTCATGATTCACATTCAAGAGCACATAGAAAACTTGAACTCATTCATTTATATTTATGTGGTCCAATGCCTGTTCCTTTTGCAAATGGAAATAAATATATGATGACATTTATTGATGACTACACGAGAATGTGTTGGGTTTATTTATTCAAGAACAAATCTGATGCTTTTCAAACATTCAAGAACTTTCATACATGGATTGAAAATGATGCACAATATCATATTGGATCTATTTGAACTGATAATGGAAAATAATACACTTCAAATGAATTTGAAAACTATCTTCGCCAACATGGGATCAAACATCAAACAACCATGCCTTATAATCCCCAATAGAACGGAGTAGTTGAAAGAATGAATAGGACAATCTTAAATATGGTACACTCCATGATGTTTCTCAAAAATGTAAAATTGATATTTTGGGTTGATGCAGTTCTTTGTGCTGTATATGTAAAGAATAGATGTCCATCAAATGTTATTAGAAACAAGACTCCTTATGAAATGTGGTATGGGCACATTCCTTCGGTAAAGCATCTCAGGGTCTTTGATTCCACATGTTATGCCTTGTTACCAAAGGTACATAGAAGCAAACTTGCTACAAGAAGTCGTAAGTGTATCTTCCTGGGGTATTCAATCACCTCCAAAGCATACCGTCTCTATGATGAAGTCAATACAAAGTTTTTTTTATCTAGAGATGTAATCTTTCTTGAATCATCTAAAACTGACAATGTTGTTGAGCGACAACTTGATCACTTGGATAGATTTGCAATTGCAAAATCATTTCAGGAATTTGATAATTAGATTCCACATCTTGAAGGGGGGATTCCTATACTAGATCAACCTGTGGAATTTTCTTCTGAAGCACTCTCTCCCCTGCATGAAACTATGACAACGGATGATACTTTGAGTGATGTGATTAACAGAATTGGGAGACTCAATCTTGATTCAGTCCCAACTCAATCAACGGAGCAGCCTGGACCATCTGAGAAAGGTCCCCCAAAGTGGCTGACAAATACACTTGAAAGTGTTCATCCTAATAAGGTTTGAAAGAAAGGAACTAGAAATTCAAACTGGAAAAATGGAGGTGATGTAGATGACTTTGATTCACCTATTGATATGGATGTTTCTTAAGATTGTGAATTGAATTTGTCTACAAATTTTGAACCAACTTCCTTTAAAGAAGCTACTTCTCATGATGAATGGAAAGAAGCGATGCAAAAGGAGTATGATGCCCTGATAAAGAATGGCACTTGGAAGTTGGTTGATCGTCCATTGGGAACCAAACCAATTGGCTGCATGTGGGTCTATAAGAACAAGTATAAATCTGATGGCCCACTTAACAAGCACAAAGCCAGGCTTGTGGAAAAAGGTTTTTCACAGAAAGAAGGAGTCGATTATGAGGAGACTTTTGTCCCCATAGCAAAACGGGTTACCATTCGAACACTCTTTGCCCTAGTAGCTCATAATTGTTGGAAAGTCCATCAAATGGATGTAAAAACTGCTTTCTTGAATGAAGATCTAAAAGAGAAGGTTTTTATGACCCAGCCTGAAGGATTTGCTATGAAAGGACATGAACATAAAGTATGAAAACTTGTGAAATCCTTGTATGGCCTCAAACAAGCACCGCGAGCTTGGTATGAAAAACTAACTGAGCATCTTCTGAAACTCAATTTCAAACATTATGATCTTGAAGATGCAACTTTGTTTGTCAAGAAGGTTGCAAAAACAGTTGTATATCTTATGGTTTATGTAGATGAGCTTTTGATGACAGGGAACAATGAAAGCTACATTGCATCCAGAAAGAAGGAATTGAGGAAAGGTTTTGAAATGACTAATTTGGGTTATGTTCATTACTATCTTGGTATTGAAGTAACTCAAGATCCGAAGTCCATATTCCTTTCTCAAAAGAAGTACATTGGAGATCTGTTGAACAAGTTTGGCATGACTAAATGAAATCCTCTGACTACTCCAATGGAACAAAACTTAAAGGTTACATCCATTGAAGGAAAAGAATTTGAGGATGCAACAAAGTATAGACAGCTTGTAGGAAGTCTCAACTACCTAACTACTACCAAACTAGACATTTCATTTGCTGTTGGAATCCTCTCTAGGTTTATACAAAATCCTTGTGAGGGACATTGGTCTACCGCAAAAATAGTTCTAAAGTACTTGAAGGGAACTCAAGACTTTGGAATCAAATATACACAGGTGGGCGACTTTAGCTTGATTGGATACTTTGATTCATACTTTGATGAGACAAAGAAACTGGGGTATCTACTTCAGGTTATTCTATGAGTCTTGGATGAGGAGTTGTGTCTTGGAGACCATGCAAACAATCAGTTCCAGCAAATTCCACAACAGAGGCAGAATATGTGGCAGCAGCCGAGGCAACAAAAGAAATTGTGTGGCTCAGGAAAATTTTTGAATATTTGCAGGTAAAACAAGTACAATCAACTCCACTCATGATTGACAATACCTTGGCAATAAAGTTTGCCAAGAACCCAAAGTTCCATGATTGAACAAAGCACATCAATACTAAATATCATCTAATTCGACATCACGTTGAGGCGAAAACAATCCATCTCTGCCATTGTTACACTAATGAGCAAATTGCAGAAATCTTCACCAAAGCGCTTGGAAGACGAAAGCTTGAAAGATTTAGAACGATGCTTGGACTCACCAACATCCCTTCAAATTAAGGGGGGAATGTTGACACCTAATCATAGGGATTGGGTGAACAACTATAATTAATGTAAATAAATAATAGAAAATATGGAGAGTCACCGGGAGATGAACTGAACAGTCACTCCCTCTTGTATATAATAATGAACAACCTGAATGAGTAACATGATTTGATTTGAGGAGTTACCTCCTAGTCTGACACATACATTCGCACATCATATAAGCATTATAAATGAAATTCACACATAACATGTCAAGATGGAGTAACAGGAAACAAAGAAAATGAATTCATATAATGCCTCTCTTATTGATATCTTTAGATGATTACAGACTCTATCCACACTGTGCACATAGCTACAAGGATATTTGCACTCAGTTGCAGACCTCCACCCTAGGCCTTTGCACACTCAGCTATAGAGCCTCTACCTATGCTATGACCCTAAACTTAGACTTCTTACTTTCCATCTAAGACTATCTTAACGACTATTGAACTACTTAGATCTTACTTACATAGTTCTTTTTATAGAATCCCATGGTCTGCGGACCATGGGTAGATATTTTACAGCCGACTTTACTTTACAAAAATAAGGTTGGACAACCCTTTATGACTCATGACACCTTCGTGCTCCACGACCACAAAATGTGGATACATTACAATTTTTTTACAAAATTCGGCCCAAAACATGGGATTTTAGCCCCAAAACTATCCTTGGGGGATTCTGTTCCCAACAGTTCTTCCAATGTAGTTGCAAATAATGATATGCCAATATGTCATATGGGAACACATGTTTCTTTTCCTCGACAATGATGCCAAAATGATACCACTTAAACTAGCAAGGTTCCTAGGAGGGAAACTATTAGGTCAAGGGAAACAATGGAGTGATAACCCAATTTCACCTCAGCTAATGCTCCCTGCTCTTTACAGATTTTCACTGATGGGAGGAGAATTGTTATGAAGGGAATCACTATACAAAGGAGTCAATTAAGAGATAAGGATTGATTCCTAAAGGCCTATTCACAAGAGAGACTGAAATGCATGGTTTACTTGCTTAAGAAGCAAGGTATAATGCTCTATAAGAAGGGAGTAGGGTGTTTCAAGGGCTAGGATTTACAAATAATACTTATGAAGGAGGGACCTAGTCCTAGAAACCCTTGTGAAAACTTGGTTTCCAAATGGTCTCTGTGGGATTATCTTCAAAAGGTTGTGGGACCACATGAGACTAAGTGGACCCAAATTTGATCAAGTAAGAGGAATTGGTCACTCAAGGAGGGGCTTAACCTAATTGTGGAAGAGAAGAGGATCAATGGAAAAAATATTCTTGCAATATAATGCAATGATCTAGATGAGGTCACTAGGCAAGGGAAACCGAGGGCAAGAAATGACCCTCAAGTTAGGGCTTGCAATATCTAGAGATACCGCCGTCGTATTTGCTTCAAATTTGGAGGGCATCTAGAGAAAACCTAAGCATACTTTTTGACAAAAAATTAAAGTGTTTGGATGGCTAGATTATGAGATATTTATGCCCTAGGTGACCTATCTAGGTTAGGCCTAGAGAGAAAGAGAGAATGTGAGAAAAATATGCTTTTATGTGATTACTTATGGAGGATCAATTCCTAATCCTTTGGGAGAAATGGAGTCAAGGATATTCCAATGTTTGGGATGATTTAATTTAGTTAAGGAGGCCTCTAGAACAATTTCGACGGCAATTAGGGCATGGGACAATTGCTTCAAGGTATTTACACTTCGATATGCAATATATGATGACTTATCAAGATAAAATTTCAAAAACATATCTCTAGTAATGTTCACTTATTCATACATGGCCCATGACATGATGCAACACTATAAAAAGACAAATTTCCACATTTTCACATAATGAAAGCAACAAATTTCAGCCTAGTATAATGAAAATCCCTAGCAACATGCATGTGACATAAGAAAAATGAAAAAATACATTAAAATAGTACTTACAAGTATGAAACAATATATCCAATCATCATTATATGCCAATAGTGAAGCTCCAATACAAAAATGAAGAGATCCAAACATCAAAATTCATCCATTCATCCAATTTCGTCCTCTAAAAGAATAGTGAAATCTCATGAGAGAGAATGACCCAATCCAAGTGATGATGGTCAAAGTGATTCACCACACTTCTATTTATACACTTCTCAACGGATTCAATTTAGATAGTTAGGCCTAATTAAGCTCCTAAAATAAAATAATGTGCAAAATAACAAAATTTTGGTGACAATCCCACCAAATAACTCAATAATGTAAATATAAGCCTCTCAAGAGGGCCAAATGATCAAAAAATTGATTCTTTGGGCCTTTGAGGAGGTCTAATGAACTCGAAGGGTTTTCGTGATGAAGAAATGGACTCCCAACATAGTGGACAAGGGGTTGCCCCCTTTTTATCCAATATTAGAGCGTGTGGTGCTCCCAAGTGGTTGTGGTGGCACAAGGACATCATCATGGGTCTCCAAATGGATAAAATATGTCTGTAAACAATCTACAAGGTTTTGAGTGATGACATAAACCCTCCATTTGCAATGGTAGTTATCCTAGAACATCTGAAAAGTGTATGGCGCAATTGTGGAGATGACTGGGCATGGTGGACTAGGTGCATAATCCTCATCCAAAGGTGGAATATCAGAAAATCAATGAACAATGTTGGGGATCCATGAAATAATATCTTCTATGGTGGAGACCCATGGCTCTCAATGCTCACCCTACAAGTTCCAATGTGGCCCTCTGGAGGGATAGGACCCTATATAGGGAGACCAAGTCCTAAATGAAGACCCACCTGCAATCTCGCATAAGGTCCAATGCATCCCTTTGCCATCCAATACAACAAAGCATTAGAACAATCAAGTAATAATGCTTACAAATCATGGAACTAATGGGGCACCTCATGGTGGCATGCCCTTCCATAGAGGGATTTGGTAGGTACAAGTGTCTCCAAGCTCAAAAGGGGGTTAACCAAGGACCCTACTAGGTGGTTTGAACCTCTAAAGGGGGTGGCATGTCCATATTACGTCCTTTAAGAAGTTGGCGGAAAATGATATAATGATGGAATGGAGTGGGGATCCGGGGAATCATCCAGGCCACATGTTAAGGTGCATTGGGTAGCGATAATAAGCGAATCCCACACTTGGGTATATGAGTGTAGGAGGGAGAAAATTGTGGTACATGAGTTACCCTGAAGTTTGTTTTCCACCCTTCTTCATATGCCTTTTACCTTTGATTTATTTTTATTCCTAACTTCTTGGGGCTCCAGGGGATGGAGAGCATGATGTGTAATATTGTAGCAATGGATACCCCTCTTGAGGTGGCACGGTTCATCACCCACGAGGGATTGGGACAGTCATGGGTTCCTTAATGATGTAGGGGGCTCATTTAGGGCCCATAGGAACCAAGGTGATGGTCCTAGATAAGGGGTGGAGCTCATGTTTGACTTTTCTCCATGCGCTAATTTTGTATGTCCCGGCCATCTTTTTCATTTTATGCTACATTTCCTGTTGAGAGTGGTCAAATTATGATTTTTCTTTTCTTTTTAGCTGCATCAAACTCTAGGGAATCATTCTAGATCCGACCCAAGGTGTGGTCAAGGGAAGGGGGAGGCTAACCCTATGTGGACCCTGTGGACACATGTAGGCCTAGATGGGAAAATAGATTAATAGGGCTAAAATGAGTGGAAGGGGAGTGATGTAGGTGGTATCGGGATGTGGGATCACGCAACCAAAAGTGGGATTTCCCACGTAACACAATCCCTAAAGCTAATGGTCAGTAGAGGAGATCCCACGGGATTAGGTGTTATAGACATTTTTGTGCCTCGCAGCATGGAGCATGAAATGTCAATAATTACAGGGATCCTCAGTCCCTAAACATGTTGTTCTTACCCCTAGAAGAACAAGGTCAGCAAACCACAGCACTTCCCATCAGTTCTCCACCTGAAAACACTCAGAAACAGGCTATTTTTGGATCATGTCAGCTGCTCCACTGAGCATCTGCGCTGGAATGCAACTGCTCCTCCTTGTACCTGCGCTGTAAGTCAAATTTAATGAAGGCTACCTGCGCTGGGCGAGATTGGCCAAGTGGCACAGTCATTCTGCAAGGTGTCAATTGCCCAGGAAGCTTCCAAACTGACACTTGGTTCATGGGATTCGCCCTGTGATGAGTAAGAGGTACTTGATCTCCATGTGTAAGCAAGGATCTCCAAGTGGACTCAAGAACTGAAGTTTAACTGAAGAGGGAGAGGACACAAGGCAGCTTCATGTCAGTCTCAAGCTGACTCATCCTCTCTTCTTCTATCCTATATATAGAGCTCTTCTATGAGGTCTAAGGAGGCTGGAATTTTGTGTAAAGCTGTTGGTTTACAGTCAGAGCTATTGGGTGATTGCTTACTAGAGGTGAAGAGGAGACTTCTTGCTGCCGGGGAGGTGCTGCTGGATTGGAGCCATTGATGGTTGTAACCTTCTCAGAACCCTGTTACTTTTATCAATAAAGCTTTGAATGTTCTCCTATATACTTGTATTGCATTGATGTATTGTATTTACTTGTATATTTGATTCACTCTAATCCATGCATCAGTTATGAGTACATGTTTCTTGTAGTTTCCTCTCTTGTTTTGCAGGATCTGTGTGTAGCTGGACCGGCAAAGAGAGCAAGGAGCTGGGAACAAGAGACAAAGAGAGAGGATAAGGATCGACAAAAGCAAAAGACACCGGTTGGTTAATCTTTTCTTCCTTCTCTCTGTACTTTCATAAAGGAAAATATCAAAGCTTTGCTTTCAGTTGTTGCTAAAGACTGTCACCTTTAGAGTAGGGATAGGGTCATCCGAGTCGGATACTTTTCCCCACAACAAACTGGCGACTCTGCTGGGGAGCCTAGTATCTTGTTGGTGTTTGTAGTATCATTGCTATTCATTTCCTGAACCAAAGAGTACCAAATCGAAAAGCTTTTGACTATATCAAAAGCAAAGTAGAGGGCCTGCTACTCTCGCTCATTTGTTGAGCAGATTCATGATTTGAAGAGCTAATCTACAAAAGACTCGTGTACTCTTTGTGATAGCTTTTCATCCTCTTGATCATCCCTTAGCCTGTACTTGACCTATAGCTTTTTATTTCAGCAAAAACAGTGCATTTTTGAGCTTTTTATGACCCGGAAATCTTTGTAAACGCAACTCTCGTGTCCCAGAGCAGGCTGTCCACAGGCAGTCTAAATTACAGCGTAGGTACTCCCTTCGGGAACTGCGCTGGAAGTCAATTTGACAGACCAGAGCCTGCGCTGGACCTGTTAGCCAGTGTCTTCCAGAGGTTTTCCACTGTGTCTTAGCCCTGTTTTCACTGGTTTTTGCTGCTGATTGCTGGTCATTGTACTTGCTGTAAACCAACTTTCCTTGACTTTATTCCGCCTCAGTTGTGTGATGAAACTGTGAGTGTTCTTTCAGTATTTCTTGCTTCAGTTACAGTTTCCCATTGTGAAAAACGAACCAGTATAGCTGTGGCCTCTTAGATCCTGAACTGTAAAAGTGTCTTTGTGATCTTAAGAGCTAGTTTTATTACTGTTCATGGCTGTTTGAGTTTGTTTGTTTTTCATTTTATGGTTTGAATCTATACATTTCCAGTGTTTAAACAAGTCGATCTTAAGGTGTCTTTTGATTTTGGACAAGCTTGTTTACTTTTCGCTTGAAATTAGATTCAAAAGTCATACAACAGTTTTCCTTTCTGTCTTACATCAACATTAAGGATAACGAAAAGAAATACATGCATTGTGCATTTTGCATTTGACTGTGTGCTTGACGATTTAGGAAAATTTGCATTTTAGTGTGTGTTCTATGATCTGTGAGAAAAGTTGTGTCTTTCCTTTTCCCTCAGTAGATTAAGGTTTTCAAAGTTGAAAGATTGAAAAGTTTTGCTTCTCATCTTAGATTGCATTTAGGAAGTTGTATATATACATCTCGTGGTGATCCTTAAAGGCAAACTGCTAAGCAAGATCAACATTAAAATAAACCCAATTTACATAACAACGCTTTGTAACATAACGCAAACATCTAGAGGTCTAGGTAGAGACGTGTTCCGGCGTCGTTAAACATAGTGACTGTCGATCTCTACGAAGGTGGGTGATTTCTCCTGAGAGTCGGTGGCACTAATACGGACTTGAGCTCCCGCGTACCGTCGCGTATATTGGGAGACCCCTATAGGCAATTATCCTTTATCCTTAGGAAGCCGTGTCGGCCGCCCTACTGATCGCGATGCAGTGAACACAGCATTCACGAAGATCGACCACCCGTACCGTAAAACGTATTCTGTGGTTTCGCAAAAGTTTTGGCACACCCTCTGCCTAGATCTCCAGAGCAGTTTCTTTTGGCCTTTTTCAAACTCTATAACTGAAAAAGTCCAACCGAGCATTTGTCACTTCGGGCTCGTTAATACATCGAAGGCGACTAGAGTCATCTTTAGCTTTTTCTCGACTCTTAAAACATGAAAAAGCAAGTTTGTGTCTAAAAGCGTCGTTAATAAAATTTATTTTAAGCGGAACATAATCACCTGTTATTCCCACGTTGATCTTTCAGTTGAAAAGTATGGAGCCCACCAACCAAGGAAGTAACCTTGGCGGAAGTCCAAATCCCTTCTCCTCTTGGGGAGATGTTGGTGCGCCTCATATGGCAACATTGTCACTTCCAGGATTGACAATCGGCCTACCTGTATGGCTCTTTTCAACTAATGTAGTCCAGATCGCCACTAATCCTGAGCAGTCGAATCAACAGTCAGAACAATCTAGAACTACCCACCAGCCTTCCACTTCTTACGATACTTCCTCTGATCCTTCATCTTCGCAAGGTAGAGCTGGCAAAAGTCAGCCTCCCAAGGAGAAGAAGGAAAAGAAGAAGAGAGAAAAGAAGCAGAAGGAGCCTATGGCGAAGGCGACTGGGGGCAAGCAGAAGAAAGCTGACAAAAACCCACACACTGCACCGACTGGGCCTAAATCGCCATGTGTCATTTGCAAAGGGACCCACTTTCATCGTGATTGTCCTTGTATTCCCCGGATACTAAGGGACTGGTCCCCAAGGTTGCACAATCCGGTAGCATCAACCTCTGATAATCATGTTGATTGCAGTCCGTCAACTAGCAAGAGTGAAGGACGAAGAGGGAGACCAAGATCACCCTGTGTATTGTGTGAAGGCGAGCATGCCATCCACAAATGTCCATTCTTAGATGAGGCCAAGAGAGTTTTAGAAGATCGTCCGGTTTCACCGTTACGACTTCCTCCTGGATACCAAAAACTCGCGCCTAATCCCTTGATAGTTGAAAATCCAGCCGACCCGTCCAAGTGGTCAGCTGAAGTGTCGGTCATTGAGAATGAACCTACTGAATCTAGACCAGACGAAAGTCTAAAGGTCGAACGGCAGTTGACCCGGTTCTTCCTTCAGAGGTTTCATCGTCCAATGACTTCGTCATTGAAGATCCATCTTCAAATGACACCGTCGCCGAAGAGTCATCTTCATGCGACACCATCACTGAAGAGAATAAGGATGACACCATCCAGGTTCTTTTCATCAGCACTGACTCTGATGAGCGTCAGGGCAATGCGCCCATTCCTTTATCGCAGGAAGGAACATCATCAGGGTCATACCCGGCCGTATATTCGGTCCCACCACCAAGCAACCTGGTTGTATCCTTTGATTGGAATCAACTAGGCAGACCCCGGTTACCAGCCAGTATGCCATTCAGAATCATTGTCCAGATCTATAGAATGATTATGGCTGGTACTATCATTGATGAAGGGGCGTCTGTGAGTATCCTTTCCTCCATTGCTTGGAAAGCACTGGATTCCCCAGCGCTTTTACCTGAGTTAAGAAATCTCTCAGGTTTTGATAAAGGAACCAGTCGACCATTAGGAATCCTCCCCAATGTACCTGTTACATTGAAAGGGAAGACCGTTAATATGAACGTGTTGGTAGTCCAAGGACCCTTGGATTATAACCTACTCCTTGGACGCGACTATATTTATTGCATGGGAGCGATAGTCTCCTCACTCTTTAGAGTAATGTGTTTTCCACACGAAGGAAGGATGGTCAAACTCGTAGACCAACTTTCATTTCCGGGATCTCGCATCGCAAATAGTCAAATACCAATCCTAAATGGTCTGTTCACTCAAGATACGCCTCCACCCCCAGTCCTCCTTCCCGATGAATGCGAGTGATTCGGAAAGAAAGACTAGGACCCAGGGGGCATGCACCCTGGTCTGCTTCGGGCAGAAGAAACCCCGGGTATAAGGAAGAATTTCTCAGAAGAATATGACTAGTCCGTACCCCGTCCGTGGAAGGAAGTGGGGTTGTTCTGGAATAATATTCTTTTGTCAAAGTTATGTGAGTGAGATATTTGGCTTCTCGCTCCCCTTGTCTAGGTAATAGGGATACCGAAGATGAAGACCGTTTGCGGTAACAAGTAGTAACCGTCTTTGAATTCAAGCCTCGCCCATTAAAACAAATGTTTTGAAGGATAAGCAGGGGCAGCCTTCAAAGAGATTCTATTGCTACAACAGGTGGTCACCATCTTTAGTAACCCAACGTTAGACATCGCCGAAGAAAGAGATTGATTTGCGGCAGCGAATAGAACCCTCTTCGGATAATAAGAAAGAAGCAGGCCTCCCTCAATAATACCAATGTTTTGTCTTTGAGTAGTGTTCTTCTCTTGTCACAAATAGCTGTTCGTTAAAAGTGGGCCGACGGGAAGCCTGAGTACCGCATAAGACCCCTTAAAATAACGAGAAGACTAGTATCGTTAACATTAGATTGGCAAGATGACAAGTAACTGTGAACACCCAAAGAAAAGCAGAGGTAAGGGAGAGGAGGGGCAGCCTTGAAATTCTATCCTATACCTGGGGGCATGCAAACTTTTGGAGTGTAAGCAAGGGACGACTATTTATTTTTTAAATTTTTAGGTCCTCCCTTTAAACCTGTAGGTCTAACCCTTTAAACTCGTAGGATTAGCCGTTTCCGACCTTGCATGAAGAAAGCCTGTGGGGCAAAGGTAAAAATTTGCCAAAATTGGAGCATAGCTTCGTGAGATAAAGCTCCTTAAAAAATAGCTATCTCACAGGAGGCGTTCTTATTATGACTGGTATATCGAGAAGTTTTAGCACATAGTTCATGCTCGTTAAAAAATAAACGCAAGATCCGAGCAGTTTTAGCACATAGTTCATGCTCGTTAAAAAATAAACATGAGTTCTGAGCAGGCTTTCCTTTAGAGTTCAAGCTCATTCAGAAAAATGAACCGGTAAATAACCTTTTGAGATCGTAAATTCATCAGCCATAAAAGCCTTGGTCGTGTTTGTATACCGTCACCTCCACTGTTCATTTGGCCGATCATTCACCTCCATTTGTGTGTTTACCTCTTTTGAGAAACAGCTGCGAAGAGTGATTTCACCTAGCCATCCTTGTGACACTGCCGTGATTTGAAAATTCCAACCTGTACCTGGAATCTGTTTCTATCCCTGTTTATCACTCGTTCCTCAAAAGACGAGTCTTCTTTGAGCTCTTTTCACTGACTCGTAAAATATGAAAAGTTTGCTGAGTTTTGGCCTTCCAGCTCGTTAAATGACCGGAACGCTATCCCTCCTCTAGATTTTAATCTTTTTGGACTTGAGGGATTATTGCACAAAAAGATCGAGCGCTTGTCTTGTTCGGCTCGTTAAAAGTACCGAACACCCATCCCTTCTGTATTGTTTTATACTTTTTTGGACTTAAGGGATTAGCTGACGAAAAAGGAATTATGGAGTTAACTTTCTGTACCTTTTCAGACTCTCTAAAAATGAAAAGGACCGAGTTTTCCTTGTCGTTAGACTCGTTAAAATGATTAAATAGCGACAAACTTGTCTTTAGACGAGAACGAGTTTCCCTATCGCTAGGCTCGTTAAATCATAGCGATAGGCTTGCCCGAAGGGCAGGTTATAGAACAAGCATATGTTATCCTCCTCAATCTTGACAAAAATAAAGAGGTACTGGTCAGAAATGACTGGGGAAAACTTGGGAGAACATCAAAGATTAATGGTAGCAAGTCACTCTTGAACATGACACTTTTCCTCCGTACCACTTCGGGTTGGGTTGTTTCATTCACCGGTCTCATCACCATGGTCCTCGCCAAACCATCCACATTTGGGGTAATGCTACCGATCCATCGCATCAGTGTCGTTATATGTTCAAGAGGGGTCATTCTGAAAGTGTCAACCGTGTCCCATCCACTGCCATACATTATCCTTCATCCATTCATGATCGCCACCCTGAATCATATGTCACAGTTTGTTTTCACCTCCACTAAAATCATTAGCTCCGTTCCGTGTCATTGATGTGGGATTCATTAAGGCCCTCCTTTGACGGATCGCTTCTTGTCGACTTCATCTCATTATCCAAGAAGTTGATCTAGGAACAACCCCATCAGTACTTTGAAGCTTGCATGCCTCAATGGCAAGTTTCTCACTTCCAATGACAGGTATACATCAATGACCTTCGACCAGAAGATTTTGCGTGGCGTTCGACGCCAAGTCCTTTATTCACGCCACGTGAATTGTACTGCAGTACCTTGAGGGTCATTATCATTATCGGTGATTCCTCTCGCGCTTGTTAACGGTTTTCATTATTGGCCGGTAATCAAGCGATGTCTTTCCATGTTCGACTTCAGCGCAATTCTCACATGGATCGACTTGTACTTAGAGTGAAGATCGAACGAGTTTGAAGACCCCGGATCTAGTTTCATCCATCCGGGCTGCGATATATATTCAGGAAATATAAAAGCATTTGTCATGTACATCATTACAGCAGATGATCATCCTATTCAAAGGATGATAATTTCAGCAGGAAATTATCAGTCTACCATCAGACGATCGTCTGTTATATGTACCAAAATGTATTTATAAAGCTGAGCATGGGAATGCCCGCCTCAGCTAGATCATGAAAACAGAATGAAAAATAATGTATTGTATTGTATTGTATTACAGGGCGCCTCCTCAGCACTGGAATGAACTTCGGACCCTCTAGATAAAGCATTTCACCCGATAAACGGCCTCATACTTTAGGGGGCAACTGTTATAGACATTTTTGTGCCTCGCAGCATGGAGCATGAAATGTCAATAATTACAAGGATCCTCAGTCCCTAAACATGTTGTTCTTACCCCTAGAAGAACAAGGTCAGCAAACCACAGCACTTCCCATCAGTTCTCCACCTGAAAACACTCAGAAACAGGCTATTTTTGGATCATGTCAGCTGCTCCACTGAGCATCTGCGCTGGAATGCAACTGCTCCTCCTTGTACCTGTGCTGTAAGTCAAATTTAATGAAGGCTACCTGCGCTGGGCGAGATTGGCCAAGTGGCACAGTCATTCTGCAAGGTGTCAATTGCCCAGGAAGCTTCCAAACTGACACTTGGTTCATGGGATTCGCCCTGTGATGAGTAAGAGGTACTTGATCTCCATGTGTAAGCAAGGATCTCCAAGTGGACTCAAGAACTGAAGTTTAACTGAAGAGGGAGAGGACACAAGGCAGCTTCATGTCAGTCTCAAGCTGACTCATCCTCTCTTCTTCTATCCTATATATAGAGCTCTTCTATGAGGTCTAAGGAGGCTGGAATTTTGTGTAAAGCAAGGAGGTGCTGTTGGTTTACAGTCAGAGCTATTGGGTGATTGCTTACTAGAGGTGAAGAGGAGACTTCTTGCTGCTGGGGAGGTGCTGCTGGATTGGAGCCATTGATGGTTGTAACCTTCTCAGAACCCTGTTACTTTTATCAATAAAGCTTTGAATGTTCTCCTATATACTTGTATTGCATTGATGTATTGTATTTACTTGTATATTTGATTCACTCTAATCCATGCATCAGTTATGAGTACATGTTTCTTGTAGTTTCCTCTCTTGTTTTGTGCAGGATCTGTGTGTAGCTGGACCGGCAAAGAGAGCAAGGAGCTGGGAACAAGAGACAAAGAGAGAGGATAAGGATCGACAAAAGCGAAAGACACCGGTTGGTTAATCTTTTCTTCCTTCTCTCTGTACTTTCATAAAGGAAAATATCAAAGCTTTGCTTTCAGTTGTTGCTAAAGACTGTCACCTTTAGAGTAGGGATAGGGTCATCCGAGTCGGATACTTTTCCCCACAACATTAGGATACAAGGGTAACCAAGAAATCCGGCAATGGAGACAAGATTACAAACCTAACCCACTCTTTTCACCAAATCCCCCCACCAATTCATGCCCAAAAGTTCCCATGACAAGTAAGAAAAATTACTCAACTATACCAATGAAAAGTCATACCTCTGGGGTCAGGAGGCCCACCTTCAAACACATATTCATAAAAAATGGGTGAGGGACCACATGATTGGCTCATGTGGTAGAGAAAATGACACATCGAACTATTTGGGGGTTGCTGGTTGTTGGTTTAGGACCATCTAGGAGAAAAAAATTCTCCTATACACACTACCCACAAGTGGTGAGTAACATGTCCATACATGCAATGTGACATAGCAAAAAGGAAAATGTACACAATGAATACATATCATAATTCTACTAGCACCCATTGAGAAGATAAGATGTTCACAATCTAAGTGTAGAGACATTTTTTTTGCAAATAGTGAGAAAAATTATCATAACTTAATTGTCAAATAAGTAGTTTATCCATGAATGTAGGTTGGCTCATCACTGTTATAGACACACTTACGAACCAAGTGCACTAATTTAATTAGGTAATTTTTTTGTAGTTAAATTTGTTTTTATTTTTTTACTTAAAATTACCAAATTAGAATTTAGGTAGATAATTTTTAACTTAAATATTCTTAATTTGAGAAAATAGTAATGTAAATTATTAAATTTACATAATCTTTTCTAAAACATTAAATTAATTTCTATATTAAAGAATACCATTTAAAATGATAATCCAAATTACTAGTCTTTTAAAAAAACCGTTTATGTTGTGATGTCTAATAAACATTTAAGAAAACCAATTTATGTTGGATGTGTAATAAACATCCTAAAGAGCAATTTCACTTATCACAAGTCAATATCATTTAATCATATTTGCGGATATTATCTGAAAGAGTGGTTAGTAATCAAGTTAGTTATTAGTGTATATTTCTCTAACCTTAAGATCCAGGAACACTTTCGAGATAAAATCATAGTGATCATAAAACACCATATAATAAATTAAGAATTGGTTTACTAACCTTTCCATCATATTCATTATATCAAGAGTAATGTTGTATCTAATAGATGGAATGAGAAAAAAAAAAAAAAAACCACCATCGAATGATACTTCATAGGGGTTATTATTCACCTAAAATCTTCTAATTTTTCACATAAATATTGTTCTTCTACCCTACATTTTAGGAATCAACTCCTTATTGCGGCTATTTTGTAAATATTGTAATGTGAAAATTTTTGTTAAGACAAGGAGTTTGTTGCAACTATTTTGCAAATAGTGTAATTCGAAATTTGTTGTTATGATAACGTTAGTGATGTTGTTTTGAGTATTTTAACAACCGTGTAAATTTAGTTTTAATTATTTTTTTTTTCAAATAAAATTTGTTGTTATATATTTTTTTCCTTTAAATATATTTAACAAGTTATAAAGAAAAAATTAACACATTTAATTATGACAAGTTATTTATTGGAATTGTTAAATTTATATTATTTTAAGATTTCCGTTAAACTAATGTTACTTTTTTAATCACTAATTCATATTTATTTTATCCACCTATATAGACTTAAATCACTAATATTTAAATACTAAAAACATTATTAATTCAAATATTCATTATAATTATTTAAAATATCTTTAAAATTTAAAACCAACCATATATTTATACATTCATAATCTTTCCATTCTTAAAATTCTTTTACTAAATAATTTACTATATTTTTTATGAAAATCTTTCATATAAAGAAATCATTATTTTTTATTACCTAATTTTTAATAATGCTAAAAAAAAATTGATCTAAATAAGCTATTACCTTTTTCCCACTATTTTATTGGCATCAAATCATGGGCATCGGTTAATGTCTCTTTCTGATAGATGTAGAGCTCATAGTTCGACACGTGAGAGCAGAGGACATTGTAAAACTATTTCTTACTACTAGTTGGGTGTACCAAGGCATCTTATTCTTTGATGACAGCCCCGCTACTTACAAACACGGATCACATTTATTGGCCTTTGAATCACTGTGGATAAGAACATCTTACCATATAGTACATACGTCTACGTATAAATATCCACTAAAATATAAAATAAAGAAATTAATTAGCGTAATGCCTAGAAATTGTTTAAAACAAATGATCTTCCTACAAAGTCTTGTATTAGATAACGTAATGACATATATTCCGGACAAACCATTTAAAACTATTGATCCTCAAACAAAGTTTTGTATTAGATAACTTACTCACATATATTTAGACCGAAGGTGTTACTTTATGAAGTTGGTTGAGAAAATACTATTTATCTTGGTCAATCCTATCGTCCAATTTTTGTTGTCTTTTGTCTAGTGATAAATTTACAAATTTATACATAGAAAAGTTCGTGAGCCAGGGTTCAACTTTTGTTTAGTTTTTTATGAGTTTCGGTATTGCAACAAGAACGCTGCAACTCCCAAGGCTATCGACTTTAATTATCAATCTGGGGTTTGTACAAACTTAAGAGGTATCGGCACTATATGTACAACATACAATGTGTCCTTCCTTCATTGTCACGATGTAATGGAATGCATGTACTGAAGTCAAATCCTAAACTAATTGCATAAAATCAAATGCTCGAAATAGAACCTTAACCTATTGCAAGAAAGAGAGTACAAGGAAAGAAAATGAAATCAAATGCTAAAACACACAATTTTCTTACTAACTCCTGAGAGGTTTTGCTTCAAAAGAATGCTAAGATAACATGTATGCAATCCTACTGTCCTAATCATGTAGATTCAAACCATCAAACCTTCTACTATTGTGCATGTAAATGAATAAAATAAATTTGTTTTCCTTTTTGTCTTTTTTCACATGAGTGTGAAAGCTAATCTATTTTGGTGATGTGACAGGTGGCTTGGAGATAATGGTGAATGGTTAGAAGGTTTGGGAGACAAGTAGGGACCCTTTGCTAGATTCCTAGAGGTTTTTTTCCTCATTTCGGCCTCAAAACAGGCTTTCCTATAGGATGATACAGTGATTTCCTACAGGGTCCCCTGATTTCCTACAAGATGTACAAATTTGCTATAATTCATCGAATGACCAAGCAAATCAAATCCAAATTGGATGGGACAATTTTTAGAATTAACGAGAATGTCTTAGGTCCCCACTCCAAGTGGAATTACTCAAAAAGACATATGTTAACCCATGCAAAAAAATAAAAAAACATTATTAGTCGAAAATCTAGAAATTCAAGAACTAGTGAGCTAGTAAATCTAAAAAATACTTAAACAAATCAAGTATAAATTCAATGGGGTAATTTCTATTGTGAACTAGAATGCTTTTGTGATCTAATCTACGTGGAATCAAGTCGATTGAATCTCATTAACATGCTCTAAAAAATAGCAGAAATTTACTGTTATTTGTCGAAAACAGGTACAACAATCTAGATTTGCGAATAAAAAGACTAATCCAAGAAGCTCAATGATTTCTATGAACTTCCAAAGATTTTCCAAAGATGAAATAATGCTTTTGATCCTACAAAAGAACTTATATTAACCATTTAACTCAATCCTACAATAAGAAATTATGAATCCTAACTACAGAAGTAGAAAGATATAAAAACTAGAGATGCATGTGAATAAGCAATAAAACGACGGAAAAAATGATACAAAAGGGCTTTGAGCTTCCTAGGATGGCCAAGCCCAAGGAAACTCAGAGACCTATGGAGGAGAACAAGATTTAGAAGTTGAACATGACACCAATCTTCATTATTTTCATCAATGGAATTACATCCCTGCAAGAAAAGACAATGGAGCTGCAAAAATACAAGTTCTCTATATAATAACACTAATGAAAAATCCCCATCTAGAGGCAAATTCGAATTGGTACTTATACAAAATTATTAGGAATCATTCCCCATGAATGGAGGAAGCTTTCCCCACCAAAATCGCTTGATTAGTGGATCTAGTCCCCAATACTAGGAATTTGCATTAAATGGCAGGGAACACATTCTTAGATTTTCTCAATCATTCCCTGGAGGAAAATTCGACTTGGTACTTATACAAAATGATTAAGAATCATTCCCCATGAATGGAGGAAGTTTTCCCCACCGAAATCCCTTGATTAGTGGAACACATTCCTAGATTTTCTTTGTTGGGCAGCGGAGCCCCCATAGCGAGTTTTTGGGGCTTAAAGCTTGATTTTTGGTCCATGTAATGTAAAGACCCCGCGAAATGCAGGTGGAGTGTAAGATTCTGGGGTTGTCTGCCCTAAAATAATGTAAATTTAATATAGAGTGTGTCATCCTACCCATGGTCCATGGACCATGGGATTGTATAAATAAAGCGAGGCTCTAAGTTTAAAAGGTAGCCTTGAGTCTTTCGTAAAATAATAGATAGATACGAAGACATGGTTAGGCTGTAGCAGTGAATCTGAAGTGTGTTGGGTTGTAGTTGAGGGTAGAAACTCTGCAGCTGAGTGCACAGAGGCCTAGTAGAGTCCGCAGCTCAGTGCACGGACCCTTGCAGCTGAGTGCACAGAGAGGAGTTGAGTTTGTACGAGATCAATATTTGAAGTATTATTAATAAAGATCAGTTGGGTTGTTATACTGTGCATCTGGTTCATAGATCTGCAATTGAATGTTCTGTATTGATAATACTTGTTTATTTATTTGTGCACACTTATATGTATGCTTATAATTGAGAATCTTCTTAGTAATTAAGGAACAAACCCTAAATAAGGAATAACTGGGTAATTAATATTGATCGCACTGCGGTTGAAGTTACACGGTTCCACAGAACACTAGAAACTATTGAGTACGCATAATCCATTAAGTGCGAAGGCTGGATCAAGCACCGATCTCCCACATCAAGAAACCCCTAGGGTGTGGAAACTTGGTTCCAACACCCTCCCATACTACCTTGGGTGAGACCTTAGTCTGTGCTCTGCAAACTGTTTCCGAAGGGGTCGGTAGAACCGAGATTTTCTTGGCTATACTCACTGCTAAACCTAGGTCAGGCCCGAAGTAGCCAACAAATGGTTCCATTTCCGAGACTGGGATCTGCCTAAGGGATGTCTGATGTTGGAACACTAGAATCCCACGAAGAAGGAAATTGAAGAGTGGTTGGATTGGAAGATTCACGAGTTCGTAACACAGGAAAACAGAATTCCGCAACTATCTAAGAAATGGTGGCTGGATTGCTATGTGTATACAGAAATCCATGAGATTTTATTTACATCCTTTCCATAAGAGTTGTGTGATTGGATTGCGATATTAGCCAACAATTAGGGAAGGTATAAGCTCAACCAACTAATAGTGTGGACCCCGGAGTTGGTGCGCAGACTAAAGGCATCCGAAGATAAGATTGCGAGAGCTGTGGACCATTGGCTCAACCAAATAATAGAGGGATTCATCACTCAGTTTGTGAGAGACACAACCGTAAGCTACAGTGAGGCAGAACGACGGTTTCTCAAAGGACCACAAGGTAAGTATATTAAATCTCTGAATACTTGGATTAAGATGTTGTTTTGTGAAAAGTGGGTCATGCGAATACATTAATATTTGGGATGACGCGGAGCGGAAAAATCTACAAAGGTAGCGAGGAATTAGAGAACAATCCATTAATTTCACCGTCGTGAGAAAGCGAGGAAGAGCTCGCTTGGTTCTCTCTGAGAAGTGTGGTCCAGTTGATAAAGCACTGTATTCAGCAGTTACCACCCCCACCCATGCCACCACCTGCTTCATCTCGCTCACCTCCATCTTCACCCACTCCACCTCCACTAACCCTATAGTTCAGCATGGTGAACGCGATCAAGCTACCCGTATTGAGAGGAGTAGGGAATGAGGACCTGGACTAGTTTTGGTTCGTGGTAAGAGTAGTATGGGAAGCGCAAGGGGTCACGGATGACAACATTAAGAAGGCTACATTGGTAAGCACACTGCAGGATCGCACATTGACATGGTATATCAAGCATTCTAATGACTACCCAAACGTAGGGATAACAGAGATCCATAATGCATTGAACAGAGAATTTAGCCGACCAAAGTCTGAGACACAGTTAATCAATGGGTTTAAAGAGA
The DNA here is from genome assembly GCA_031772625.1 of Pinus tabuliformis. Taxonomy (NCBI): domain Eukaryota; kingdom Viridiplantae; phylum Streptophyta; class Pinopsida; order Pinales; family Pinaceae; genus Pinus; species Pinus tabuliformis. The sequence continues at coordinate 327,308,571 of CM062806.1, read as the reverse complement.
TCGCGATGTTCCCGGGTGAGACCCCCTAGGATCTGGATCAACGGCTGAAGAGTACGATCCATGAGGCTAATATGATGTTAACGGATGCGTAGCATTGTGCATGGTTTGTGGCATCTCTGACACCGCACCTAAGGATGACGCTGTCACAACAGAAGCTTTCAACCCGGGCTGAAGCATTAGAAATAGCGATGAGGTTTCATGAAACTCCGATACAAGATCCTGGGTTGGGAGTTCAACAAATCCACGCGCAACTACAGAATCTATGCTTAGAGATGCAAATTTTGAAATAGGATACGGTACCACGGCTAGAAGCACGCGAAGAAGTTTGGTGTATAAAATGTAAAGGACAGGGTCACGACAACGATCACTGTCCAGTATTTGCGAACTACTTGGAAGGGGGTGGGGGCAATGCCGTTGAGACCAGAAGCACAGGCAGGGTCAATTGCGACACCCACATTATGGTGCGCGATCTGTCGGGTAGGAGGAAAACACACGATGGACAATTGCCACTTACTGCAGAAGTATATCTAGACCCCACATCAACTATTTTGTAAGTTCTGCAGTTTGGTAGGCCACGACGAGCGCACTTGTCGAAGTTATGAGCTAATGATGGATCGGACTCCACCCTATAGGATGCAAATAGAAATGCGAGCCCTTGACCGAGTTGCAGGGATGGCACACACTCGATTTCATTGGCGAGGTCGTGGACGAAGAGGAATGGGACTAGGTAGGGGTTGCAGACAGTTGATTTTTTACAATTGCAGAGGACCAAGGCAATACGCCTGCGATTGTACCAATCCAACAAGGATATCTTATTCGTACTGTAGTCAGTTTGATCATGAACCAGTGGATTTTCCTATGTTGATCGCACAAATACATGAAAAGTGGGTACTCCAATCCCCTCCAACTCAAAATATCCAAATGATGAAATCCAAACCCTGCTCTTGAAGATCGCAACATGAATATGATGCTCAGGAGTGGTATGACCACAGGGGAAGACAAGCAGAAGTAGCCTGAGGAGGATACATGAGTTCGCAAGGCTCCTGCAAAGGACCCTAAGTTTGACATGGGATGCGCAAATGAGATGTTTATGGAAGCTAAGAAGAGCTTCATAGAAGCCTCCACTTCAGGTAGTAAGGACCAACCAGAGCCGGAAATGAATCCTTCCATGCTTACGACCTTTATGGAGACCTGCATGAAGCTATTGCATGGCAATAGGGCAATTAAAGTACTGCAAGAGTTGATCACTCGGTGTGCAGGGTCGGGTGAACCACACGTAGTCCAAAAAATGGGAAAGAATATATTGCACACTGGGAGGGAGATGAAGTTAACAGCGTAGATTGGTGAATATGAAATGGATCAGGTAATCTTGGACCTGGGATCAAATGCGAATGTGTTACGTAAGAAAACTTGGGAACGCATGGGTAGGCCCGCATTGCAGTGGTACCCTATTCAATTACGAATGGTGAACCAACAAAAGATCATGCCCATGGGGAGGTTGCAAGGAGTGACAGTTGATATTGAAGGCACGAGCACACAGACAAACTTTGAAGTGATAGAGGTTGTCGATGACAACAATCCTTATCCCACATTGTTAGGAATAGATTGGGAAACTGATATGAATGGGGTCATCAACCTGAAGAACAAGAAGATGGTATTCGAGAAGAAGTCCCTATGCATAGTAGTCCCATTAGACCCATCCAAAGGAACATGCTACATTGAACCCATGCGCAACGATGAAGGCGATAATGAGCTGGATTGCATTTACCAGATAACCGCGCAAGATTAGGATCGGGTGAGCCTGACTACGAATGGAAGAATCTCGTGGGAGCGCGACAACTCCTACACTTTGCATTCAGACGAGGAAGTAGAACATTGGAAGAACCAGTTTCACGAGGTAACGACACTAAACTGCAACATGATGATTAGATCATTTCGTCTCTTAACGAAGAAAGCTAGAGAACTGCCAACATTAGATGACGTAATAGTGGTAGTGGAATTCCTGGACAAGGTTGAAAGCGTAGCACTGGAACAACAACAATACGCTATGCTGGAAGGGATACTGGACGTGACACCTATAAGGGGGTGGAGTACACGATAAGAGCCCATGGTAAGCTGGCACGAAGGTAAAAGGCGGGTACTTTTACAGGTTGGAAGCCCCCGTCACTGAACAAGAATCGGGCAACTAGGACAGAGAAATCTGCGCGCTCACCTATGTTAATGGATACAAAAGGGGGTTGTACCGCCCACAACCACACACTCCAGACTATTGCTCGATACTCGGAACTAGCTACAGCAACAGGAAAAGCACTGCTCACCACACAAGTTCCACCTAAAAACATTCAAGAGGGTATGTGGGATCTTGAACAAGGTTCACCAGGCTAGACAGACTAACTGCGACCAGCACATACCAGTGGTTCGATGGGCCTCTAGGGCCATGTACAAGAATTTAAGCACGGAACCGATCCTAAAGATGATGGGTAGAGTCAAGGCCATAGGCTTGGGAGGACAAAATCCTCACGTAATTGGAACAATTCGTAGGGACTAGGATGAAGGAATTATGCCACTGCGCGAAGACGACTATATGCAGTTACCAGATGCCCTTCAGTGTTTGAGAATTCACGAACTTGAAGAAGATCGAGTACAGTTGAGGAAGGCAAGCAGGATCTGGGATGAAGAAATCAACAAACTAGAAACTGGAGTCACACAGGAAGGTTGTGCAAAGGAACCAAGTATGATAGGACAAGAGTGAGACAACCATAGTATTGCATTCGAAGGATTGGTGGCTCTGCTACTATGGTTGTGGCCTCACCTCACTAGACAAAGGAACCAAGGGAGCGCACCGTATAAGGAAGAACACAACACACTGACTGACGCAAAGGTAATTGAGGGGTGCCCACAGACTAGGCTGACAGGTACAGGGAAGCTTCGCGCAGGTCATGTGCCCACCTGAATAGATGTAGAAAGCATAGTCTCAATGCTCCAAGCAGTTGAAAGAGAGCCTGGGACTATAAACAAGTCTATAGGAGAACTGCATGGTTACGACAAGGATAGTATGTCATAGGGGTCACAGTCACGCATAAGGGGATGCGCTGCTACGTGGGTAGACTAGAAGGTGACCCTTGATGTCATTTTTCATCACAAGAGGTCCAATTTAAGGTAGAAAGGAGCGGGCGTCGGGCAATTAAGGCAGGAATTAAGAGCTAGATTCAGGACAATCTACCGCCAAGAAGGTATTAATCATTCAGAAGTGGAGAGAATGGTCGAATTCAAATTCAAATGATACTATAAAATCCCTTGGGCTAGCCTCGAGGCAACACTTGGTTGTTTAAGATTGAGCCAGTACAAAGCATTGAGCACTAAGCACTCTTGCCACCTTTGAGTACGCGACCGAATGGATTTAGTGTAGATACGATGATAGCTGCGAGAACCAAAGTGAGATTCGTGGAAGTTTCCCAAGAGCCCCGTATGATCCAGGAGGAGCCTAGAGAGGCCGAAACTACACCAGAGGTTCCAAAGTCACCACGCATGCCATGACCATAGAAAGAAAAGCAAACAATGGGGCCAGTCAGGGTATCACCATGGAACCCATGGTTTAGTAAATTGTCCATCGCAGAAAAGGGCAAAGCCGTCACCCTTGAAGTGGAGGAGGAGGAGGAGAACCTGCAAGCCCTGATCACCCAAATTGAAGCACAGGACGACGAGGCGGAGAATGTATTTGAAGTGCCTTCGGTGATAAAGTTACCCCCTACATCCCCTTGTGGAAAGGGAAAGCCAAGATACCAAAGGACCTGGAGGCCACGAAGAGTGCGCTCCAGACCCCTCTCCTTCCTGCTGACATGAGGTTTGAAGGTCCACCGTTGAGATGGATACCTAATATGAAGTTCGAAGACTGGGACCTCGCGGATGGTGAGAAGTTCCCACAGTTGGCCGCAAAAAAATTACTGAAACAGAAATGGCTACGCAGAGTAGAAAGGGTTGGGTTACTCCATCTATGATGGATACCCCACTATCACTGCACACCCATCACAATATTTGTCACACGACAACTGCTGTGTCTGGTACATGATGGGTATCTCTAGCTGGAGGAGCCAATTCCCATCACGTCTGACCTAATTCACAGGATTTCCTGACTACCTATCCAAGGCAACGACCCCACAGCCATAGTAGGAAAGAGCAACGACTTGGCTCTTGCAGAAGCTATGAAGGCAAAATATAAGTTGGAGAAGAAGAAGAGAGGGTATGCAATAGCAATCATCAAGGACCGGAGGGTGTCCATAGACACCCAACTTCTAGCCGGCAAATTCATGAGAAAATGACGCGAGGACGAAGTGCCAACGTCTGTAATTGCATTGGAAAAATAGTGCACAGAGGGGGTCCAGTTCATCTGGGCATGGTTCCTCTACAACGAATTTTTGACAAACTGTAGAGAGGCCTAGGAGCAGGGTAAGACCTTCCACTATGTGTGGTTTCTCTTATCCATCCTGTTGGCTGTAGGAGAGTTGCTGAAGCACAACGAATTTCCCGTAGTTGAGGGTGACCTACCCGAAGCTGTGAGGTACACCTCACTATGGGCAATGAAAGATGCGACGAGGAATCACAATATAAAGGTGTTTTGGGTGTTCGTAGAGGCGAGCATATGAACATGGATCGACCACGAGCCGTGCTTATCCCCTATAGTGCATAACAGTTTGCAAAGCGTGACAAAATTCAAGGTGGATATGCGTAACCTGCATATCCGAGCACGCAAGGATCCCACACGCACATGGGTAAGGCTACCATTCATCACAATGGACGCTATGATCTTTGCAGTGATGGAGTCATGGCCTCTGGAGTGGTGCGCCCTAGACTTGGCTACAATGGAAAAGATCATCGAGCAGCAACATAAGAAAGCCAAGCTATGCATCACGCGGCTAACTGAAAAATGGTGCAAGGAATAGGAGATGGCCACGCAGTTGAAGGTGGTTGAGGTAGCAGCAGTAGCGTAGACAGTAGAGCCCACAACTGTGCCAATCAAAGAGCCTGAAGAAGGCCAGGAAATGTCCACAGGGCAAGACATATAGGGGGATGATTCGACAGAGGAACGCACAGGCCCTGCACCGACTCAACTCAAGAGGCTACGCATCCAGGAGAAGTCAGCGCCGCGGAAAAAGACAAAGGTATCAGAGACGAAGGATGCCTTTGAGGAATTAATAACAGACTAGAAAACTTTGTTGGGGGCGCTCAAAGTGGAGTTGTAGGCATTACAGGTGCGACCCACAGGAATAATGCAACCACACAGTGTGGCAAATACATCAGAAGCCGATCATATGGTGCACATCGGCACAACAGACATAGTTGTATTACTAGAAGGCACAATCTTAGTAGCAGTCGCGGGCGACAGGGCCACGGAAAGTCAGATGAAGGGCTGGGGGTTGAATTTGGCTGCTCTTCCCTGGGAAGCCCTATTCCAGCTACTGGATGGGGTAACCATAGAGCTCCGCGCTAGGGAGGGCCGCACCCTCCAAGTCTTAACCGAGAAAAAGGGAACTTTTGAACAGCTCAGTCTATAGTGCGACAACCTAGTTGTGCAGACCCAGGGATTGGAACAGGCCATGGAGGAGGCTTGTAGTAGTGTACCGAAATTGGCTGTGCTGATGGAACTCCTAGCGGTAGAAAAGCTTCACCAAATAGCGGCTAGATTCCGTAAGGCCCAAGAGGAGGCAACGAAGGTTCAGTTGGAGCTTAACCTATAGATCGATGAGCTGTGGTTGAAGGCATAGCTCATCACACCCCCCAAAGTTATAGAGCAGCCTAATTGTGCTATCCAAAAAGGGCTAGAATAGATTGGCTAGGCAACATAAGATTGCACCGAGCTGCTAGAGCAAGCACTTACCATGCTGACGCACCTACAGGAGAGGCCAAGATGCATGAGTTACATCGAGAGTACAATAGTGTCTAGGATACCATACAGATGGTAGCCCTTACTCAACGACTCACCCGATTGTAGTAGGCAAGGGCGCTGAAGGATCAATTAGACGCTGCACGTCGAGACGAAGCAGTGCTCAAGGAATGCATACAACCATTGATCGACGAAGCATTCATCATTACTACTACCATTGAAGGGAAACTTGCAGAAATGTAGGCACTTTCTACAGTTGGACAGGAAGGCGACCCTGCTTCTTAGAATTCGGAGATTCGGATCCAACAGATACAGTGGACAGTGGAATAGTGTGCTACATATACCTAGGTTACACACGACCCTCTAGATGGACTTCACGCAAAGATCACTACACCAATCGAGTGACTCGAGACGAGTCACGATGATTGTGTTGGGGGCTTGTTGGGCAGCGGAGCCCTGATAGTGAGTTTTTGGGGCTTAAAGCCTGAGTTCTGGCCCATGTAATGTAAAGACCTCGCGAAATGCGGGCGCAGAGCATAAGAGTCTAGGGTTGTCCACCCTAAAATAATGTAAATTTAATCTAGAGTGTGTTGGCCTACCCATGGTTCGTGGACCATGGGATTGTATAAATAGAGAGAGGCTCTAAGTGTAAAAGGTAGTCTTAAATCTTTTGGAAAATAATAGATAGATGTGAAAGCATGGTTAGACTGTAGTAGTGGATCTGAAGTGTATTGGGTTGTAGTTAAGGGTAGAGGCTCTGCAGCTGAGTGCGCAGAGGCCTAGTAGAGTCTATAGCTGAGTGCGCATACCTCTGTAGCTGAGTGCGTAGGAAGGAGTCGAGTTTGTACGACCTTTGAAGTATTATTGATAAAGATCAGTTGGGTTGTTATATTGTGCATCTGGTTCATAGATCTGCAATTGAATGTTATGTATTGATAATACCTATTTATTTATCTGTGCGCACTTATATGTATGCTTATAATTGAGAATCTTCTTAGTAATTAACGAAAAAACCCTAAATAAGGAAGAACTGGGTAATTAATATTGATCGCACTATAGTTGAAGCTGTGCGGTTCCATAGAACACCAAAAACTGTTGAGTACACGTAATCCAGTGAGCGTGAAGCTTGGATCGGGCATTGATCTCCCACATCAAGACACCCCTAGGGTGCAGAAACCTGGTACCAGCACCCTCCCATACTACCTTGAGTGAGACCTTTGTTTGCGCTCCGTGGATTGTTGCTGAAAGGGCCGGTAGTACCGGGATTTGCTTGGCTAAACTCACTGTTGAACCTAGGTCAGGCCCCAAGTAGCCAACATTCTTAATCATTGGAGTTCCACAATTTGTGCCATAATTCCATAATATATTGTTGAATTATTATTTATTATTGATCCTCTAGTAGTAGGGAACAAGTCCCTAAATTATCTCCTCCTCCAACTCTTCATAATCTGCCCAATATTCTCATAATATTCCACAAAAATAAATAATATTAGGTACAAATATTAAATTATTCATAAACCTTCCTAATGAATATATTAAAGTTAAAAATAAATTATCTAATGCAAAAAGAGAGGTTTAATGTGTTGAAGGGTGGTCATAGGCCTTAATTTATGTTTTAAATTAGAGGCATGGGCCTTAATTTATGTCTAATTTAGAAACCCATCATACCCCCTTGCTGAAAGTGTTGCTCATCCTATGAGCAACTTGGTGATCTCATTGTGCCTCATCCATGGCCCTAGTGGCCTCTCTCTTGTGCATTAATAATCTTGGTTGTAAGCTCTACAAGGACAAGCCTAAAAACATGTTTGTTAAAAGAAAAATTATTGTTTTTTGAGATCATTAGCTTGCTTTCTTTCCCTTATTCAAGATGAGTTCTTGAATATTTTTTTAGTTTTACAAGGCCTTCCACACCCTTATCAACCATATGCTACCTTGTTCCACTGTTTAGACGCCTCTAAAACCTTCAAACTGCCTTTAGATGAGAACTAGGACATCTTGTAGTAATTCATATCAAAACTATAGGAAACCTATAGGAAACCCTGTTAAAACTATAGGAAACCAGTTTTGATCATAAATGACAGACTGAGGTTAGGGCAGGCCCTCAACTTTACTACCATGCATTTCTCCCATTTTTAGGTCATGGACAAAAGCTAGAAAGAGATTGGAGACCTCTTGGAACACCTCTTTTCATCATTGCAGTTTGAGTTCTATTGTGATGGTGAATGCCTTATTTCTTTTTGTTGTCTTATTCTTCTCTTTTGTGGCCTAGATGATTGCCTAATGGCCTTGGAGTTCTTTGTTTTGATTAGGTTTCTCTTACGCAATGTCATTTTGGGTTTTAGCACACTTTTTTCCTTTCTTCCTTCTTTTAGCAGCATTCTACCTTCCTGTAGTAGTCATTCCTTCTTCCTTTAGAGTCTTCTAACTATATGGGAGTGAAATGAAATGATGAAGAGGGGTTGGAAAATGATACTGGGGCTCAAAGGGAGTAGTGTAGGTTTGTGAAAATGGAGAGGATGCTCTTTTTTTTTTTCTCAAGAATGAAATGGGATCGATGAATGATGAATATATAGTGAATATGAAGTGGATGGAGGGTTTGGAGTGCTGTGGTGACTTGGCCTTTTCAAAAATCTCTTCTTTTAACTACTATCCTCATTCCTTGAAATAACCACCCTTCATAATTTGACTTTTCAACATCGCATGAGTGAAGGAGTGAGCTGCAATCAACTAGTTGAAGGCGGCTGAGACTGTTGACCCATCCTTAGCTTATAAAACCTCATCTCTCATACATTGACAACAAATTTTTAACTATAATATGCTCAAGAGAAGAGATCAAGAATATTCCCTTCTTGTACCTACCTGATGGTTGTTTGAGAGACATGCATGCTGCTACTGAGTTGATGTTGATGTACAAGTGTTGGATGGTGATGCTGATGATCTTGATGTTGCTTCTAAGATCTGGAGGAGCTTCTTTGACCTCTAGATCTCCTTTAAAACTGCTCACTGCCAATCCTGTAGGTGTTTTTTTGTATCTTGTAGGTTTATAGGACAACAAATTTTTGTCCATATCTCCCAAATAGTAGATTGGTTTGAGCTGAAACTTTTTGACCATGTTTCCATCACCATTATGCACCACCCCATAGACAAATTTGGTCAATGGATGCACAGATTTTGAGGAAAACTAAAAATGGCTGAAGGTGATGGAAACCTATTTCTTGGAAATTGTGCACTGGAATATGTTGAAATTGATTGAGCATGTTACCATCATCCATATGCATCTCCTCATGAAGCATCTTTTTAAATGGATGCACAGATATTGAGAAAATGAAAAAATGGTTGAAGGTGATGGAGGCTAATTTCTTGGAAACCATGCACTAAAATTTGTTGAAACTGCTTGAGCATGTTACCATCATCCATATGCATCCCCCCTAAAATATCTTGGCAAATGGATGCATGGTTTTCAGGTTATGGCAAAAACAAATTTCTGCTCTATGTATTTTTGTATCCTGTAGTAAAACAAAACATCCTATAGTTTTTTAGGACAACAAGAAAATTGAAAGGTAGAAGCTTCAGAATGATGGGTGGATGGTGGAAATAGATTAGTGTGATGGATTGACATGGCCTTGGCCTTCTTGGAGCATTTGAGCAAAGGAGGAGAAAGTCAAGATTTGACTTCTTTTGACTAGGCTTGACTCATTTTCCTTTCTTTGGTGACAACTTGTTTTTGTTCCTTGTAGATGTTGGAGAGTACATGCACTCATCAGAGAGATATATGAAGCAAATATTTTTTATTTTTTCGTTTTTTTTTTCTTCTAGGCCTACTAGTTGCCTCAAGGAGGTTTTCAACTAGTAGGTCTGCCTAGGCGCCTCAAAGGAGGTTTCCACCTAGGATCTTTTCTTTTTTCCTCTTTTCTTCTTTTCAACCCATTGATCGCCTCATGAAGGTTTTCAATCAATGAGCCAATCTGAGGCGCTTCCATGGAGGTTTTCACCTGAGATTTTTTTTTCTTTTTTTTTTTTTCAATTTTTTTCTACCCTACCCTACTTGAAAAGAAAAATGACTTTCAAGTATAAGAATACTTCCAACAGAGCCATTTGCACATCAAGATGACAGTCACAATGATGTGTAGGCTTGAAATCTATTCTTTGACATGTACCTGGATTTCAGAGACCAAAGGATTTAAATTTGAAAGGATCAAGCATAGTTGAGGAAGAGAGTGATGCTGCAACTTCGTCACTGTCTGGACCCATATTTCAATCTAGTTGTGATGTCCCTGGTCCTTTTGCTGATCTGGATCATTCTTCGTGTCTTCTTCTACAATGACCTGCAAATATTCCTCTTTTTTTTATTGTTCTCTTGAATACATTGAGGATTTCATGGTAACCATGAGGGATATTTCTCAATCTCTGATTTTGATGTTTGTTCTTCATCAATTGCAGCCCATGCTTCTGTGGTCTTTTCATTTGCATCTTCTTCTTCTAGAAATGGTCCTTCAATGATATCAAGAGAATCTCTTTTTTGCAATACTCTTCCTGAGCTATGGTGAATACCATTGAGCTCAAGAGGAGATGTTTAGAAGTGTTGTACCTCAACATTGTAAGTGGGCTGAGCTACTTCAATGTGTGGGTTTGGAAATGTTGGTACATGTAGTTGAGGGGGAGTGTAAATTTGAGATGGATGTGGATGGGGTTGTGGTTGTGGTGGAGGTGAGTGGTAAAGATAACATGGAGTTCGGTATGGAGGATATTGAGGAATATATCGAGGATATTTTGGATGGCTCCCCCAAGTTCCTTGCCAACCTTGTTGCCAAGATTGGTTTTGGGGTTGAGATGGTCAATGTTGCCATTGAAAAGGTGTGTTCCAATTACTTTGAGGTGGATGTGTATAAGATTGAAATTATGAGTTAGGCTCTTGCATCATATCAGGTTGAATAGACTGCCATGGTCCTCTTGGAGCTACATAACATTGTTGCATTGGAAATTGACTTGCTCCATTGTCCTCCTAGTGAACTTCCTTCAATGTTGGTAATGAGAAGCAACATTTAATATTATGTGATTCTGCATGGACAACAAAAACATCTTATTTTTGGTCATTTTTTATTCTTAACATTTCTACTTCTTTGGTTAGATTGCTAAGAATTTCTTTCTTAAAGTTATCAAACAAATTTCCAAGTTTAGCTTTACTTACCGATCTTGATGCTAATTTACCTACCCTTGCTTTTCCTCTTGATATGTGTTTGCATGTTTCACAAATTTCCTTAAATTATAATTGATATACATCACCTCTACTCATGAGATTAAGGAGATCAATCCACTCATCCTTAATTGTTCTAAGTAAGAGGGTTTTTAGTGTGTCAGATCCTAAATGATGTAGTTTTCCCCTCTTAACATTGTACATGAACCTCTTTATTAGATCCTCAAGGCTCTCATATTCTCTTTGATTTATTCTAAAGATTTGTTCTTTAAGATTGTGATCTTTATATTTTTCTAGGAATATCTTTTGCATATCATTCCATGATCTGATTGAATTACTCCCTAAAATCATGAACCATTTAAGAGCTCTATCCTTCAATGTTGCCGGAAACAATCTCAATTTTTGAGTTTTTAATAAGTAACCATAAGATCTAAAAACAATCTCAAATTCAAAGAGAAAGGTTTTGGGATCCTTTGACCTTATACCATGAAATTATGGAAGAAAAGATGGAGGCATGTTCTTCATTTTCACAGCTCCATCAATATCTTGAATGGGAAATCCGATTGGATCTTCCTCATTGTCAGCATTGCCATCAATTTCTTCTACATTCTTCACCATCTTCTTCTTCTACCTACAAAAGTGAATGGTGATATTGCTCTTACTACACCATGTGATCAAATGGGGGGGTGGGTTGGTGTTGGAGAAATTTGTTTATGTTTTTATGATTGAATGAAAACTATAATGTAATGCAATTCTCTACTTTTGAAATTAAATATGCCTAATGAAGATATTTTTTTTTTGTTTTTGCAAAAATTAAAAAGAAATGAATCAACTAGTGAAGAAAACAATGCATACTTTGACACATCTCCGACAACGGTGCCAAAAAATGATGAGCCTCGGTATTGCAACAAGAATGCTACAACTCCCAAGGCTACCGACTTTAATTAACAACCCGGGGTTCACACAAACTTAAGAGGTATCAGCACTATATGTGAAACATATAATGTGTCTTTCCTTTGCTGAAATGATGTAATGGAGTACATGTACTGAAGTCAAATCCTAAACTAATTTCTTAAAATGAAATGCTCGAAATTGAACCTTAACCTATTGCAGGAAAGAGAGTACAAGGAAAGAGAATGGAATCAAATTCTAAAACACGCCATTTTCTAACTAACTCCTAAGAATATTTTCTTCAAAAGAATGCTAAGTTAACATGTATACAATCCTACGTCCTAAACATGCAGATTCAAACCATCAAACCTTCTATTGCTTTGCATGTAAATGAATAAAATAAATTTGTTTCTTTTTTTTTTATCTTTTTTCATGTGAGAATGTGAAAGCTAATCTCTTTTGATGATGTGGTATGTAGCTTGGAGATGATCGTGAATGGTAAGAAGGTTTGGGAGACAAGTAGGGACTTCCTAGAGGCTTTTTCCTCAATTCATCCTCAAAACAAGCTTTCCTACAGGATGCTATAGTAATTTCCTATAGGATCCCCTGATTTCCTACAGGATGCACAGACTTACTATAATTCATCGAATGTCCAAGAAAATCAAATCTAAATTGGATGGGAAAATTTTTTGTATTACCTAGAATGTCTTAGGTCCCTACTCCAAGTGGAATCACTCAAAAATACCTATGTTAACCCATGCAAAAAAACATAAAAAACATTACTAGTTGAAAATCTAGAAATTCGAGAACTAGTGAGCTAGTAAATCTAAAAAATGTCTAACCAAATCAAGTGAAAATTAAATGGGGTAGTTTTTGTTATGAAGTAGAATTTTTTTGATCTAATGCAAGTGGAATCAAGTCAATTGAATCTCATTAGCATGCTCTAAAAAATAGCAGAAATTTACTCTTCTTTGCCAAAAAGGAGGTCCATCAATCTAGATTTGGGAATAAGAAGACTAATCCAAACAGATCAATGATTTATATGAACTTCCAAAGCTTTTCCATGGATGAAATAATGCTTGTAATCCTGCAAAAGAACTTATATCAACCATTTGACTCAATCCTACAACAAGAAATTATTAATCCTAACTGTAGAAATATAAAGACATAAAAACTAGAGATGCATGTGAATAAGCAATGAAAAGAAGAAATGAAAATGACACAAAAGGGCTTTGAGGTTCCTGGAATATCCAAGCCCAAGGAAACTTAGAGACCTATGGAGGAGAACAAGGTTTAGAAGCTGAACATGACACCAATCTTCATTATTTTCATTAATGGAATTACATCCCTGCAAGAAAATACAATGGAGCTACAAAAATACAAGATATCTACATAATAACACTAATGAAAATCCCCATCTATAGGAAAATTCGACTTGGTACTTATAAAAAATGATTAGGAATCATTCCCCATGAATGGAGGAAGCTTTCCCCACCAAAATCCCTGATTAGTGGATCTAGTCCCCAATACTAGGAATTTGCATTAAATGGCAGAGAACACATTCCTGGATTTTCTCAATAATTCCCTGGAGGAAAATTTGAATTGGTACTTGTGCAAAATGATTAAGAATCATTCCCCATGAATGGCAGAAGCTTTCCCCACCGAAATTCCTTGATTAATGTATCTGCTCCCTTGATTAGTGGAACACATTCCTAGATTTTCTCAATCATTGGAGTTCCACAATTTGTGCCATAATTCCATAATATCTTATTGACTTATTATTTATTATTGATCCTCTAGTAGTAGGGAACAAGTCCCTAAATTATCTCCTCCTCTAACTCTTTATAATCTTCCCAATATTCTCATAATATTCCACAAAAATAAATAATATTAGGCACAAATATTCAATTATTCATAAACCTTCCTAATGAATATATTAAAGTTAAAAATAAATTATCTAATGCAAAAAGAGAGGTTTAATGTGCTGAAGGATGGTCATAGGCCTTAATTTGTGTTTTAAATTAGAGGCATGGGCCTTAATTTATGTCTAATTTAGAGGCCCATCAGTTTTCCAGAGGAATCATGTTTGACTTTTGTTTACTTTAGAATTTTGTTTACTTTTCTGGAGGAATTGTTCTTGCAATAGCATGGTTGCCTACAAACTCACAATGAGATCATAAGTTCAATTGTTGTCGGACTTGTTCAAGCTCACAAGTTCGATTGTTGTTGAACTTGTTTGACTCTCGTTTTTGGCTCAATATGCCAAGCTTCCTTCTTATCTTTCCTTACTTCTTGATCGCTTACCAAAGGTGCTATATCTAAATCTCACTTACCCTTCCTTGCCTTATAGCTGGTAAAATGTCCCTAATGAACCTGGCCTCTCTCCCTCAATGTATGTCCATACATCTAAGCCATCGAACCAACCTCAACAACCAAGCGATATCCAACAACAAAAGATGCAAAACCATAATCAGCAGATCCAATCAATTCACTCGTTTTTGGAGGAAGGGTTGCATGTGGGCTCCCGTGCTAGATCAATTTTGGAGGAAGGGTTGTCTGTGGGCTCCCAATCTGGATGAAGGAATATTGTTCTACAATTTGTTACAATGTAGATTGAGGTTACTCCAGTTTCTTAATCAAGCCCAATTCAGCTGGGATAGAACCCATGAAAATTCAGCTGGAATAGAACCCGTGAGTTCATTTGCACTAATTTTTCCCAACTCTTTAAGTTGACCAAACTCTATGCAAGAAGAAGAGGTTATTGAGAAATGTCGGAAGGGTAAATTATTTATCTTCCCTACAATTTTAGTGGATTGCCTTTGAGAATCATTAAAGTAAGCAGGAAAAGTAATGCAATCTTTCATAGATCCACATCAACGGTTAAAGTCGTCCGCTTGTGAAGACAAAACCAACTACAAATGTAGTCAATAGAGATTTGTCCTCATCATCCCCTATAGCTTCAATTAGAAATGGCAATGAAAGTGGTAACTCTACAATTGTAGATTTGTGTGGGGAAGGACAATGTGGTTTTTCAACATGAGGGAGAATGCAGTGTTAGTACCAACAATTCTGCCAGTACCAACAACAACGATAATGATAATAACCCCTCTGAAACTCTCGTTGACTTTTCTTCAAATGGAACCAGGAAAAGTAGGACGAGCCCATTCATGAGTAATTATAGAAAACAGTAAAGCTTCTACTACGAGATAGAAACCAATTGCACACACAGATATCATAATCACAACTTAAATCCCATTAGCATGCATGAAGCTAAGAAAATTGATACCTACACGCTTCCACCCCAGTCTCCACACTGGTCGCATTCTCCTTCACTTCCATACGTTAGTTCATGTTGGGAGCGGGATCCCCCAAGGGATGTTTTGGGGCTAAAATATCATGTTTGAGCTAAATTTGTAATAAAATGGTAAAGTATCCACATATTTTGGTCAAGGAGCATGAAGGTGTTATGTGTCATAAAGGGTACTCTACCTTAGTTTTGTAAAGTAAAGTCGATTGTAAGGGGTTGAGCTCTAAGTAGTTTTGGAGACATACAATGATGAATAATGTAAGAGAGTTGTAGCTCTAGAGTAAGAAGTCTAAGTCTTGGGTTGTAGTGTAGGTAGAAGCTTTGCAGCTAAGTGTGCAGAGGCCTAGGGTAGAAGTCTGCAACTGAGTCCGCGGATCCCTGCAGCTGTGTGCATAGGGAGAACAAAGTTTGTAAACACTTGGAAGATATCAATAAAGAGAAATATTCAGAAAGTCATATGTCTTTGTTCTGTTATTGCATCTTGATATGTTATGTATGAATTTCCTTTATTATACTTATGTGATGCACAAAAGAATATAAATATTGTTACAGTCCTATAATAATAGGATTCATAATTTTGAATTGACTATGGTCAGTATTGTAATAGTGTACATACCTTTGCTTTTTAAAAATGCTTTCTATATTAAAAAAATAAATATATAAAGGGGGTATGTCCTAAAAGAAATATCAAAGGACAAAAAGAATAAGAAAAGATAAAAAAATATGAACCCCAAACAAAAATAGATCCTGAAAGTGTGCAAGTGTAAATGCCACTACTATTTTACTTCTTCTGTAAATAATGGTTGTGTGTAGCTTGTCATACATGCCACAACCCAAGGTAGTCAAACTGCATAATCTTGACTATTTCATGCTTTGAATTTTATGTTTATAGTTAGAGAATAAAATCTGACCAAACAACTTAATCTTGGCAGATCAATAGATAGGTAGAGAAATAAAAGGAGCTCATTAGTTTAATCTGATCCCTTGGAAGATATAAGGTTAGAAGTAGATAGTTTGTTTTATAAAAGAAAAGGAAAGAAAAGGGTTTTCTAGCCTAAATGCACCCAAATAAGTGAAGTAAAATAAAATGTCAGGGTAAGTGATGGGTAAGTAGAAGAAAGGTTGATGAAGAATAAAGTTGATTGGACAAAAGCACATTTATCATACTTAATCATATGTTTCAATGTGCATGATCAATTAAGAAAGCAAAAACAGAGGTTTACAAGTTGATTTAATTGACTCCCCCTCATTCATTTCATCCCTATACTTACTAATTTACCCATCCACAAGTATTTTCTAGTATTAAAAATCCTTCAATTCAAAAAGGCTCAGAGCATTTCTCTGACTTTTGGTGGGACCGGTGTTATAGACGTTTTTGTGCCTTACAGCATTGAGCATGAAATGTCCATAATCTAAGGGATCCAAAGTCCCTAAACATGTTGTTCCTACCCCTAGAGGAACAAGGCTAACAAACCACAGCAATTCACAAAAGTTCTCCACCTGAAAACTGCTCAAAAACAAGTCAATTCAGGATCATTTCAGTGGCTACACTAGCTGTTTGCGCTGAATGTCAAAGCCAACACTGGCTACCTGCGTTGAATGTCAACTGGAACACTGGCTACCTGCGCTGAACGAGATTGGACAAGTGGCAGGCTCATTTCTCAAGGTGTCAAAACCCAGGAAGCTTCCAAAATGACACTTGCCTCAGAGAATTCGACTGGTGATGAGTAAGAGGTTCCAAATCTCCAAGTGGAAGCAAGAACCTCCAAGTGGACTCAAGAACTGACAGAGGGAGAGGACACTAGTCACATCTCAAGCTGACTCATCCTCTCTCCAAACATCTATATATGGATCTCTCCTCCATGAGATCTAGAGGCTGGAATTTTGTTATTGCAAAGAATTGTTGTTGGTTTGAGACTGGAACTATTGGATGCTTAATGCTTTGAAAGGGGTGAAGATAGGAATTCCATTTGCTGGGAAGGAGATGCTGGATTGGAGCCCTCTGGGTTGTATCTCTTCCTGAACCTTGTTATTCATCAATAAATCTATCTTGGTTTCTCCTATATGCTGATGTATTTTTGATGTATGAATGCATTAGTATGTTTAGTTTATTTCTAATCCTGAACTAGTTATGAATATGAATCCATGTCTTGTGTAGTGTTCTCTTCCTGTGATCTTGCAGAAACCTCTTGAAGCTGGGCGAGCAAGAAGGCAAGTAGCTAGGAATCCTCCAAGAGAAGAGAGACCGGATCAAGGGACAAACGGAAGACACCGGTGAGTCCATCTATCTCTCTTCATTCTTAATTCATAAAGGAAGAAATATCAGAATAGCTGTCTCTGTTTGTTGCTAAGGCACTGTCACACCTTAGGTGGATAGGATCGTCCTGCATAGGCATTTTCCCCCACAACAACCAGACCCTCGACTTAATGACTTATGGACATCAAGTGTTAGAATTCCCTTCATAAAAGTCATTTCCCTTCATTATCCTAATAAAACTCCCTTTCCTAAGGTTAAATTCCATTTTCCTATGAAAAGTAAAAAACCCCATGTTAAATTCCATTTCACTCGAAATACCCACAAAAGATTTTATCCTAAGTATAAGTGTATGTAAAGGAAAAACTCAAATATTACATTATACTTAGTATTATTTTCATTCCGCTCATTTCAATTCATTTTAATTTCTAACTTAATAATATATCTCCCTATATACCCTTTTTTCTCGTATATAAATAAATCCTCGTATATATTACCCCTACCCATAGTTTAACTATAAACTATATTTTTACCCTATCCCCCTGACAAACCCTCTTAACTCACCAATTCTCTGTTAAGTTAAGATAATCCCTCCATTAACCTTGTCTGATCATTTAATCCCATGTTTAACTCCAAAATAATCACAAACCACCATTAATTAAAGCCCCGGGGCCCACCAAAAAACTTTGCCCATTTCATCTGTGCTAATCTGTCATCTAACCATCATCCAATCGTCAACACCCGAATCTAACGATTCACAGCCATGTCGAGTTCACCTGATATCCAAACTTTACCTGCCTGATAAAGTGGTTTTTCTCAGACCCCCTTCTACTATGTGTCAAGCGTTAAGGTAGATCGGGTGACCTCGCCAAAATACCACTTCCTCGATAAAATGGTGCGATGGCTTGGGAAACCACTCCCTGCCCAACCTGGAAAATCGCCCACCATTCATTTGTAATTCGCCCGCCAAAAAAATCACTGTTGTTTAATAAAAATGCCGAGAAGCCCTATTTGGCCCTTTTCGATCAATTTCTTCGAAAAACTCTGCTAGCCATTGCGACACCTTCAAACCATCAAATTACCATTTGACCTAAATTTCACTCCTGAAGAAGTTGCAGAGACCCCAATCAGGCTCTCAATCTGTACCAAAGCCCTTTCAACCTATTCCAGGTAGTTGAGAAAAAACCAGAATGGCCCTCTCATTTGAAAATGTGTAGTAAAAAGGTTAATGCCCAGTAAAAGTAAAACAACATGGTAAAAGGATGTTGATAGATCAACAGAGTCAAAGAGTATCAGTAAAAGTGTATCAGTTTGAAAAATCAAAGTGAACAAAAGCAGCCAGCGGGAAGACAAACAACATGGAAGACAGTCACAAAGCATACAGATAAAATAAATTCAGGTCAAAGTGGAGATAAATGAAAAAGCAGAGAAATCAATGTAAACAGTAAAAGTAAACATGGAGGCAGTAAGGGTTAAATAGAGATAAAAAGACTTTCACTAGCAATAATTAATTTTATCCAAAGTAAACATAAAAATAGTTAAAAGAAAATTAATATTAAAAGATGAAATCAGAGGATGAATGGTACATTTTCTAGAAGTTTCTTGTTCAAGTCATAATTTTTCAGAAACTATTGTGGCAAATCAAAGATGCATTTTGAGAAACTTGAGGAGGTTTGTGTTCCTCAAAGGCTAATCTACAAAAATCTATCTCAAGTTTATACAGGTATTACAAAAAGCGAGATAAATTCATATTAGCACAACATATTTTTCGGACTGTGCAAAGTCCCATTTTTGACATATTTTTACAGAGAATATGGTGAAAATATGGAGTTGAATTTTGGGAAACAAAAAGAGGTTTATCTCAATAAAATACCTATCTACAATAAACTCTTTCACTTTCTACATATCTATCTCGGGTTGAGATATAAAAAGGTATATCTGGACCCTAAGTTTGTGGAATTTCTGGGGAAAAATGCACAAAGGAAGGAGGTAGTTAGTGACTTGGAAGCCTCATCATCAATTAAGGGTTTCTATCAAATTCGAATTTTTCTTGTTTGTCACCATCAATGCATAAATATAGTGCCAAATATATTCATTAGTTCTTAATGTCATTTATTTAAGTTCTGTTAATGTAAAATAGTTTGAGATATTTGTAAAACCAATCTTGATAATTTTTCAAGATATTTCAATTTAGGCTTTGTATAAATACTTCTTCATTTGAAAAATTTTGGTGGGGATTTTATTAAACATTTCTATAGACTTTTTGATCAAGAAGACCCAAAATTTTATTGTATTATTTGTTGAGCCAACAAGTTGGATTGATGAATAAAGATAAGATATTTCAAAGGATTCATGTGTTAAGCGAAGTTCAGACAAGTATTTTCATGTGTTATCATTATATTTCTTAAGTTATTCACAGTCTTTAATGTGTTTCTAAATCTAAATGTTATAACTGGAACAATACTTAAGAACTTGTTTAACTACACTCTGTCTTAACAATTATAGAATTAAATGTTTTCTACTGATATCTAAGTTAAGGAATTCTTAATTTCTCCTTAGTTTAGGTTGTTTTCTTGCATATCCAGGTTAAAGGATTCTTAATTTCCCTTTGATTTTGATTACCCCTCTATTCCTCGTTCATATCTCGGTTTGAGAACCCTTAATTTCTCTCTCACCCTGAATGAAACCATTCCACCCCTCTATTCCAAAGACCTTAACTTTACTCTGCTAGCTTTCCCTTTGAACATTCCTTTAGTGAGTTGATCATGTTCTGCTTCCTTTCTGTATGACTCCATAGACCAATGGTCTAAAAGACATCATTCTATACATCTGTTTAGATAATCCCACCATAAAATATCAAATACAAATCAAAAACCTCAAGAATAATCATAATTAGCCTAAAATTCCACCAAACAAGTTAAATTATACATACAGAGCCCTCGCTGAGCTTAGGTTGGTTAGAGCCTGTGCTCCAAACTTGGTTAGTGGTTACCTCAGTTCCTTCATTCTTTTGATGGATTCTGGAGAAAGTTTTGAGTGATAACATAGTGGTGACTCCACTAAGGACGACTAAAATTTTCATCAGAAATATTTTATAAGTTCAGATCTGATTTATGGTGGTGGATAGTGATCAGATACACGAAGGTTAAAATCATCCACTCGGTGACTCCAAATAAATTTCACAATCAAAACTCCACTAGAGGAATGAACCTGAAAGAACAATATGGGAAGATGAAGTTTCTAACTTGCATTGTTATCCAAGACATCATGTTTTTTTTCATCAAGAAGGTTTTCCAATGTATATTGTATTTTAGAGAAGATCTTAGATTAGTTTTTAATTATTTTCCTCTGAAAATCGTAAATATAAAATCTCCTTACACAATTGAGCAACATTCTTTTGAATCTTATGATGAACGGTTTCCAATCAAGAAATCTCAAATAATCAAGAATGATCTTACAATCCCTGTACATATTCTTGTACCTTGGAAAGTTCTTGATAGGTATAAGCCACTCATCTTACCTCCTACACTCCATGTTTTACCTAACAATTATTACAAATATCTCCCTAGGTTTGATGGAGAAGATGGTAAAATCACTGCCCAAAAACATATTCAATGTTTTGAGAATTATCTGGACTTATTTGAGATTAATGAAGATGATGTTAGAATCAAACCTTTTGCTCTCTCTTTGCAAAGTAGCATAAAGAGTTGGTTCAAGAATTTACCTATTGCAAGCATCTCAAATTTCCAATAGTTTGTCAAATTTTTCCTTGATAGATGGAAAATCAAAGTTAATCTTTTTGTGATCATAGAAGAATATAATCAGTTAAAAAGACATCCAAACGAAACAATATAACAATTTTCTAACAGATTTAGTCAAATCTATTATCCAATGCCATCAAATATAAGACCTCCTCCTGATTCAGCTCTCTTGCATTATCCAAAAGCATTTGATCCAGAGATAGAATTTTAGCTAAAAGAAAGCAACCCCTCAACACTAGAACAAATGTAAAACATTGCAGTAGATGTAGAAGTTAATCTGCAAATTAGAAGAGAAAGTTGAAAGCAGGAGTAGAGAAGAACAACATTACAGAGGTAAAACTCGGCATTTTGGTGAGAAAAATAGAGGAAATGATACAAAAGATCACCATGAAATATAATTTTTTTGCTAAAAATCACCATGACACATTTATTTCACAAAAATAAGAGGTTGATAGCCATGACCAAATTCCTACTAATTCCAACTACCATAGACAAGAAAATAGATTTATAGAGCAATATGTGGAGAGGAAATCTGCTGATCTAATGTGTATGTTTGATGAAATTGCTTCTTTTAATGATTTGCCTAAATATGATCAGTATGAAGATAATTATGTTCTTCAAATCCAAACTAACTTTACAGAGAAACCAAAAACTAGTTTGGAAAATAAAGGAATGCAGTTTCAGCAGCTTGAATACAGTGATGATCTTATCCATATTAGCTATGAAAGTGAGGAAGAAAGTGAAAAAAATTTCGAAATAAGTGAAGCTTCTTTGCCTCTTTGTTTTGCTTCATTTCAGTTCATTAGAGAAAACTTTAAAGCAATAAAAAATCAACAGTCTTTAGGTATTAATATTGACAACAAAGAAGACAATGAAATTCTTAATCAGGATTATTCAGTTTCACAAGTGTAGTTATCAAATTCTATTAAGATGTCTGATCAGATGACACAGGAAAGTTATATGCCACTATGTTTTGAATCATTTCAGTTTTTAAAGGAAATATGGTATAATATCTCCAAAGAAAAGGATGAAAAACATGCAGAAATCCATGAAGTCCCATTAAAACCCATATGTAATAGGTTGCAACAATCATTCCATGTCTTTTATGACCCAATACCTGATACGTTGGACGATGAATGCAATCAAAATTTTTCTCCATTAACCAACTATGAGATTCAAAATCAAGTGATAAAGGTTTCACCAGAAAGACATTTTGATTAGTAGAAATATCATCACGAAGCTTATCTGAAAATTTGCAGAATGATAAAGATGAAAATGACATTTCACTTTCATGGCATTGAGGCCATCTAGAACAATTTTACAATTGTTTAGATCAGTTAAACATTGTTGTATATATCTTGGAAGATTCTTTTGTACAGTTTCTAGAGTCAACAAAGGAAATCAAGTAATTCCTTATCTTCTCATTTGTTGACAAGGTTATAATTGGTTTTAGAATCTCAGTTTTGGTCACAAACAAGCAAATGCAACAAAATATATCCGATTACATAATGCTTGAATGGTTGCATTGGCTGTTTCATTTTACCTAACCAGTAGTTGAGCAACTTATTAGAGTAAGTAGATAGGAATTCAGTTTATTTTAGTTTTCAGTTTTCAGCAAGTTATGAAATCATTCATTAGAAGTTGAAGCTTGGAGAGAAGGTCCTAAATATCTTGATGATCTATTAGTTTGGTTTGAGAATTTTAGTACCTTATTTCAGTTTCAGATCAAAGTTTAGTTTGCAAAAAGGGTGTATTTTCAGTTCAAGAGTTTCAGTCACTGAGATTATACAACAAAACATACACATGTTTGGGATTGGCTCAATGGATCAAGCTACTAGTCAACGGTGTTCTTGACATCTCACAAGGAGATTCCATTCCCATGTGAAGCCACTGTTACGGTCCTATAATAATAGTGTTCATAATTTTGAATTGACTATGGTCAATATTGTAATATTGTACATACCTTTTATTTTTGCAAATGTTTTCTATATTAAAAATAAAAAATGTAAAGAGGGTATGCCCTAAAGAAATATCAAAGGACAAAAATAATAATAAAAGATCAAAAAATGAAAAAATATGAACCCCAAACAAAAACAAATCATGAAAGTGTGCAAGTGTAAATGCCTCTACTATTTTACTTCTTCTACAAATAATGTTTGTGTGCATCTTGTCATACATGCCACAACCAATGATAGTAAAACTGCTTAATCTTGACTATTTCATGCTTTGAATTTTATGTTTATAGTTGGATAATAAAATCTGACCAAACAACTTAATCTTGGCAGATCAGTAGATAGGTAGAGAAATAAAAGGAGCTCATCAGTTTAATCTGAGCCCTTGGAAGATATAAGGTTAGAAGTAGATAGTTTGTTTTATAAAAGAAAAGGAAAGAAAATGGTTTTCTAGCCTAAATGCACCCAAATAAGTGAAGAAAAATAAAATGTTAGGGTAAGTAATGGGTAAGTAGAAGAAAGGTTGCTGAAGTATAAATTTGATTGGACAAAAGCACATTTATCTCACTTAATCATATGTTTCAATGTGCATGAGCAATTAAGAAAGCAAACATAGAGGTTTACAAGTTGATTTAATTGACTCCCCCTCATTCATTTCATCCCTATACCTACTAATTTCCCCATCCACAAGTATGTTCTAGTACTAAAAATCCTTCAAGTCTTAAAGGCTCAGAGCATTTCTTTGACTTTTGGTGGGACCCGACCCTCAACTTAATGACTTATGGACATCAAGTGTTATAATTACCTTCATAAAAGTTATTTCCTTCCCTTACCCTAATAAAACTCCTTTTCCTAAGGTTAAACTCCATTTTCCTATGAAAATTAAAAAACCCTATGTTAAATTCCATTTCACTGAAAATACCCACAAAAATATTTTATCCTAAGTATAAGTGTATGTAAAGAAAAAGCGCAAATATTAGATTATACTTAGTATTATTTTCCTTCTACTCATTTCAGTTCATATTAATTTCTAACTTAATAATATATCTCCCTATATACCTTTTTCCTCGTATATAAATAAATCCTCGTATATATTACCCATACCGATAGTTTAACTATAAACTATATTATTACCCTATCACGTCGACAAACCCTCTTAGCTCACCAATTCTCCCTAAAGTTAAGATACTCCCTCCATTAACTCTATTTGATCATTTAATCCCATGTTTAACTCTAGAATAATCACAAACTACCATTAATTAAAGCCATAGGCCCCCCCTAAGAACCTTTGCCGATTTCATCCGTGTTAATCTATCACACGACTGTTGTCCGATCGTCAGCACCCGAATCTAACGATTCACAACCATATCGGGTTCACCTGATATCTGACCTTTATCCGCTCGATAAAGTGGTTTTTCCCATACCCACATCTACGTGTCAAATGTTAAGGTAGATCTGGTGACCTCGCCAAAATACCGCTTCCTCGATAAAGCAGTGTGATGGTTGGGGAAACCCCCTCCCCGCCCAACTTGAAAAACTACCCACTATTCATTCATAATTCGCCCAGCAAAAAAATGATTTTGTGTTCAATAAAAACTCCAATAAGCCCTATTTGGCCTTTTTTCGATCAATTTCTTCGTAAACCTATGCAAGCCATTGTGACACCTTCAAACCCTAAAATTACCAGTTGACCTCAATTTCACTCTTGAAGAAGTTGCAAAGACTCCAATCAGGCTCTCAGTGCATACCAGAGCCCTTTCAACCTATTCCAAGTAGTTGAGAAAAAACCAGAATGGCCCTCTCATTTGAAAATGTGTATTAAAAAGGTTAATGTACAGTATGTTATCACTCAGGTTGTCCCTTGTCTCCTAAGGGATACGACCGAGGTAACCACAAACCAATATTTTAGATGCAGGTCCTAGCCTACCTGCATCCAGAGAGGGCTCTCTCTTTATGATTTATCTTTGTTTTGGTGGGATTTTAGGCTAGTTATGATGTACATGTTTTGTTTTAAGTTTGGTGGGATGGATGATGTTTTCAAACAGAGGTGGCATGCAGAATATGAGAAGTTCAGACCATTGGGCAATGGAGTCAATGATGTGAACTGATGGTGTGATTTATTTGGTAAAGAGGGGACTATAGAGCAGGATAGCTAAACATGGAACAATCTCAAGCTGGAAATTAAGATGAAATGAGGTCAGGGATGAAAGGCAATTAAGAATCCTTCATCAAACTAACAGAGGGAAAGTGAGTGAATATTATCTAGGAGAAATCAAGGATTCCTAAACAGCATTCATATATGATAGAATTAGTGTGAACATGAGCAATGAAGGATTCATATTCATGACTAATTCTGAAGAAGACATAGAAAAATCACAGAAATTGAGCACAGAGTACAGCGAAGTAAAATCTGGGCTATTCTTCTTTTCTGCAACATAGAATATGATACTTAGATGATATAAACACAGAAATAATAACACAAGAGTTGGAGAAAATTATTGATCCATGAAGTAGCATGAGAATTCTGTAATTTGTTCTTCTGCCATCAAATTCACAACCAGCCAGTTCATAAGCAAAGCATTCTAGCAATATTTGTTCAGAAAAGTTCTCAAATTTACAACGCAAGTCCAGAATGACTTTTATCAACCAACCAACCAACCCGTAATACATCTTTCGGGGAGGTATTTATAAGACAAAATATGTACAAACAAGATCTCATAAAAGATCTGGGAAAATATCTAAGATTAACCTAACGTAATCTGCAAGCAAGGTAAAAATATCTAGCATAAGCTGCGCTGGAGGCAGATCCATCAAAATTTGGCTTAAAGGCGTCCTTTGTAGCTCTGTGCTGTCCGTCTGCAATAACTGTCCCTTGGCCTTTGATCTGCTCCTCTTAGTCGGTTCCGCTGCTCATTAACTCTGATCTGATTTAGCTTTTAATAGCTTTAACTCTGTACTGATACTCTTTGACTTATTGGATCCTCTTAAATGTTCATTTGATGTGGCTTTAACTCTTCCACTGATATTCTTTTTTTTAATTCTTCACTGCTACACTTTTCCATTGAATTGATACTCTTCTTCTCCACTGATACTCTTTAATTCTGCTAAATTGCCCTTGCTTTATCACTGAATGGAAAAATATAACTGTTGTTGTCTTTTTTATTGCTTTCTGCGGGCTTAGAAGGTCTATCGGCGTTGAATGATATCAAAAAATAGGAGGATGCATGTTGGCAACTTTGGCTGAGGGCGAGCTCGTTGTCCAGAGCTATTCTGGATGGAGGAGGTCGAAAACTGGCTGAATAATGACCAGGTCCCTTTGCACTTGGAGCGTGCATAGGCGACGAGTGAAAATATGAAGAAAAAAGCCTTTTTACCTTTTAAAAGGCAAAAATGACTTAAGCGGGAGAAATATGACTTTACAGGGCAGGAACGATCACTGTAGCAATGAATAAATCAGGGTCGTTGGATCTTGCACAAGCAGATCCAACGGCTGAGAGGAAATCACAACATCGCATCGGTGGCGGGGCAATGGGTCATGAATATATGGGATAGGCAATGCAGCGATGAGCGATAGCGATATCGGGGGAAGCTTGCGATGAGCGATTGCGAAATCGCATCGGGAGTTTGCATCGGGAATGGAATGGGGGAAGGTTTAATGTTTGCAATTTGCGATACGATAAGGTTTTTGATATCACATCGGAGGGATTCATCGGGGAAATGAATACAGAGGCGAGCCAAAACTTGCGATTGCGACTCGCGATATCGTGTCAGAGGGGGTCCAATGGAGCGATATTGAATCAGAGGAGGAAAAAAATGCATCGGAGGAGGGTTCTTACTAAGTTTCAAATAAACTTAGTAATTCCCATAAAACAGACTTATGGTTATATTTCAACCAAGGCGGGGATACTTATATATATGGGATTTTTACTATATTTTTTTATACGGGGAGGAAAAATAAGTGGGATTTATATAATAAAGTTAGAAGTTAATATGAATTTTGAGGAGAAAGCGCTAAGTATAGAAAACTTAGGCTTTAAAGGGGAAAATGATTTATAGAAGAGATATCAAATGCTTATGGAATACGATGAGTTATTTAGGGATATTAAGCGATCTTAATATATCTGGGGGAAATTAGTAAATGATTTGGGAAAGTGTGAAGGGGAAGTTAGTCATGCCTCGCTTGAGCTGCTCCAAGGGAAACTGCTTTGCACTTGTGATTGAAGTAAATTTAACACTTTGAAACACAAAATTTATCCCAAGTCTTCATTCTGCAACCTCAAAACTGCCTACCCAGCCTACTTGCCTAACATTTTTTCTTCTTTTTTGCTTGGGTGCACTTAGACTAGAAAACCCTTATCAACTTTTCTTTTGGCTATCCTCCTATCTAAATCGATACTTATTTCTTCTAGGGGCTCGGATTAAGCTATTGAGCACCCTTGATTCTCTACCTATCTAATAATCTGCTAAGATTTAACAGTTTGGACAGATTTTCATTCTCTATCTCTAAAACAAGAAATTTAAACCTAGAGAGGCCAAGATTAAGCTGTTTGGCCCTCCCTTAACTGTGAAATTCTTCAAAAATGGAATAGGAGTGGCATTTGAACTAGCGCACTTTCCTGGCCTCTTGATTGGGGTTTATTTTCTTTTATTTTTCACTTGGCCAATTCATTCTTCTTCTTTCCCTTTGATTTTTCTTTTAGGGCATACCCTCTTTACATTTTTTTATTTTTTGGTTTTCTTGGAAATATGGAACCTTTGCAGCATGAAAAGATGACATATTTGGCATTTCCACAGTCAATCATGAAATATGACACCTATTGGTATAGGAAGCTAATAGTGGCTCCACTTGGGGATGGCTTTTCCTTGTGAAAATTCAAGAACAACAGGTCAGACTATCGCATTTTCAACTGTTGTTGTAATAAAAATACCTCTTGTCTTGGATGGCATTAACTGCATCTTTGAAACCTGTATGCAGCACCTTTTTGAGCTGAGTTGTTGGCTTCTGAGTGCTTTCGAACATATTCATATTTTACCAAGCACTTCCTTTGTGATAAAT
Organism: Pinus tabuliformis; assembly: GCA_031772625.1. Taxonomy (NCBI): domain Eukaryota; kingdom Viridiplantae; phylum Streptophyta; class Pinopsida; order Pinales; family Pinaceae; genus Pinus; species Pinus tabuliformis. Next base: position 327,280,275 of record CM062806.1, on the reverse strand, counting down.
TCAAAAATGCAGATCAGAACGGTGCATTTCCTTGATTCTTTCTTCAAAACTTGCTACATTATTTCCTTATCGGACTACCGTAAGTAAAAATGCTAGAAAATACAAATATTAATGTACAATACAATATACAGCTGTGTTACATTCATAAAAAGGGATCAAAGTAGTGTTTGAGCATTCGCCCATTGACAGGGCCTTCTTCAGCTTCCATGCCATCCAAACTCTTCAGAAAATATGTATTATTGCCTTGTATAGCTTGAATGATAAATGGTCCTTTCCATAGGAAATAAAATAATCCATGTTTTCCTTTATCTTCTCTCCTTGAATCCCATATAAGCACTTTGTTTCCCATGAAGAAATCCTCAGCCTTTGTTCTCTTATCAAACATATTTTCTAGCTTTTCTTGTAAAATTTCAGTTCTCTGATATACATCCTCTGTATTCTGCTGCAAGTGAATGGTTTGATTGATCCTTCTCTGAATATCATTAGGCTCTGCTTTTATTTCTTGTAGTAGCTTGATCACTGAGATTCCAAAAGATGAAGGGAATCTTGCCTCCATGCCATAAATCAATTCATATGAGCTTGTACCAATGGATCTTTTGGTGGTCAATGTGTCTGCCCATAGCACATTTATGAGCTTCTTGTGCCAATTCTTTTTATTCTCCTCCAAGACTTTCTTGATGATATTGATGAGGCTTTTATTGGATGACTCAGCCAGACCATTACCTTGAGGGTAATATGTTGTGGAGTGACCTAAGGTAATGTGGTATTTGTGGCAAAAACTGATCATTTTCTTGGATTTAAAGGTAGCGACATTGTCTGTGACAATCTTTTCGGGACAACCAAATCTAGACAAGATGTTGGATTCTAGGAACTGCATGATGGTTGAGTCATTAGCTTTCCTACAAGGGATGGCCTCTATCCACTTAGTAAAGTAGTCTGTGGCAGTCAAAATCCATCTGTGCTAGTCTGAAGAGGAGGGATGAATTTCACCAATGAAGTCTAAACCCCACTGTTGAAATGGTCTTTCAGTTGAAATAGGTTTGAGGGGTAAAGGTAACAGCTTTCTCTTGCCTTCAAAGATCTGGCATTTATGGCAAGACATCACAATTTTTTTCACATCAGCAAACAGGGAGGGCCAATAGTATCCAGCACTTAGGATTTTATCAGTTGTGGATTTATAGTATAAGTGCCCTCTGTAGTCCCCTGCATGAAACTCCTTCATAACATTATCAATCTCATTCAATGTTAGACAATTAAGCAAAATTCCTTCATGATTTTTCCAAAATAGGGCACTGTCTAAAATACAAAACTTTGATGCCTTCATTTTTAAAAATCTCTTTTTAGTTCTGGACAACCCTGGAGGAGCATGCAGGTTTAACAATACAAAACATATGTCAGCATACCAGGGTGATTGTAAAAAGGCTTGATTTATCTGTGGAGTCACCATCTCTTGTTCGCTGTCTAGTTCATTAATGCCAAGGGCTTGAAAATTGGTTTCAATCATTAGTTTGGCTAATCCTTGTCCTTTTATGAGTTTTGTAGGCTTGATTTTAATGTCATATTCTAAAACGTTGGCTATCCATTTGCCCCTCTTACCTTCAATTCCTTCTTGAGTTAAAATGTCTTTGACCACTGCATTTGGAACATATGCTACGACATGTGAATATAAAATGTAAACTCTGAAATCCTTGATGGCTTTTACAAGGGCATATGCTTGCTTTTCCATAATTTGATACTTTAAGGGAGCATCTCTAAGGGCTCTGCTGAAGAAAGAAATGGGCTTTTCACATCCTTGGTCATGTTTTTGCAATAGGACAGTAGCAATTGTGTGCTCAGAAGCAAAGGAAAAAATGATGAAATATCTATCAAATTTGGGGCTTGTGAGGACTGGTGTCTTTGTTAGGGCTATTTTGATGTCCTCAAAGGCTTGTTTGGCTTCTACGGTCCATTTTACTTTGGAATATTTCTTCAGCATGTTGTTTAACAGTCTTATCAGCTCAGCCAAATTAGGAATGAATATTCTTAGGAAATTGATCTTTCCTAGGAAGGCTTGTAATTCTTTGATGTTTCTTGGATAAGGGACTTGAAGGATAGCTTGAATTCTGTCCGGGTCGATCTTAATACCATCTTTTGAAATGATATGACCTATAAGTTTGCCTTCCTCTAGGCCAAACAGGGATTTCTTTGGGTTTAAAGATATGCCATATTTCCTGCAGGTTAAGAATACTTGTCTTAGATGTTTTAAATGCTCTTGGTCTGATTTTGAAAATGGGGTAAGATCATCAAGGTAGACTACTAAGAAATCATGGATCTCTTTGGCAAAGGCTATATCCATTGCTCTCTGAAAAGTGGCCCCTGCAATTATTAGTCCAAAAGGCAATTTGACATATTTAAAGGTTCCCCACGGTGTTGTGAAAGCTATTTTGTCTTGATCGTCTGGGTGAACTAAGATCTGATTGAAACATGAAAAGCCATCTAACAGTGAAATTCTGGAAGACCCCACTACCCTTTGTAAAATATGGTCCATTTTGGGTAAAGGGTAATGGTCTTTGAGGGAGACTTTGTTTAAATTTCTTAAGTCAACACACAATCTAATCTCACCTGTTTTCTTCCTTGTGGGCACTAAGTTGGATACCCATTCTGAAAATAGGATGGGTGCAATGATACCAGCTTCAAACATTCTCTTCACTTCTTTCTCAATCAAGGGGAGAAGCACAAGATTGATTCTTCTTAGTTTCTGTTTGAAAGGCTTTTGATTTGGTTTCAAAGGTATAGTATGTTGGATGATTGAAGTGTCATATGATTTGAGGTCCTCATAACTCCAGGCAAAAACATCTTGGAACTATTTAAACAATTCAACATATTTTGGCTTCTGATCAACAGGCAATGATTTGGATAGTTTTATCATTTTGGATTTTTCTGTGCTTCCAATGTTACAATCTTCAATCGCAGCATTTAAGGGTTGCATCTTTGGCTTTCTGGGGATATTGTTTGAATCAAATGTGTCTTCTAAGGGAGTCAAGCCCGTGGGCAGAAAATTGTCTTTTAGCTCAATTACTTCAGCTTCTGCCTTAACTATTTCATCAAAATTCATTTGTTTGAGCTCTTGTACATTTATGTTATCAAAAGTGGTCGGGTACAAAATTTGTTTAGCTATCTCAGCTGATATGGTCTACTTATCTTTGCTTACCCCTTGTTGTGGGTTATCCATGGTATCAGCATCAATGTTTAAACCTGAAAATTCTTGTTGTAAAGTGAGGAAATTATTGATCTGTGTATCATTTTCAAAGACTTGCCAATTCTTGACATTGTCTGGGACTGCAGGCCTGTGTTTGATTTCGGCTGTGAAATGCTGATTGGGTTCAAATGGCAGCTTGCATGTATTGACAAAAGTTGCCAAGCTATGTGCATGTAGATTATGGCTTCTTGAGATTTTTGTAAGTTGGGATTCTGAGAAGGTATTGAGTATTTCCATGGCTACTCCTCTGTAAGCTCTTAGTCTTTGATCATTTGTGACAAAATTTCCCTTCATTTGCTGTATAATCAGATCTGAGTCTCCTAAAATTGAAACTTTTGTTGCCCCTAGTGCCTTGATCAGCTTAAGACCTAACAGAAGGGCTTCATATTTTTCCATATTGTTTGTACATCTGAATTTTAACCTATAAGCATGACCCTCAGCATGGTCATTTTGTGTGTTGTGGATCCAAACCCTTGCCCCTGCTCCTAATTTGTTTACCGAGCCATCAAACTCTAAATACCATAGGATTTATTGCTTGTGGTCAGTATCGGGAGTTGTAATCATTTTCGGAGTGGGCAGAATTAAGTTTTTTGTTTCATGTAGTTTGTCTTGTGTGCTGGTTACATCAATTATTTCAACATTTCCTAGGTTTTGGGCAACAAATTCTTCATTTATGCAGATTTTTTTCTCTAAAGCCAAAGGTTTATCATCAGCCGGAGGACCCATATCAACATTAAATAGGATGAATGAATCCATATCAGAATGGATATAGTAGCTAGGAAATTTTTGCGGCTTTTCTTCACTGGTGACCACATATTTCAATAGTGTTTCCCAATACAATCTCTTTGGTTGCCCAAAGACTGAAATAGTGGCATAGGACAGTTCTAATTGCAAAGATCCTTGGAGTTTTTCCCCCGAAGATCTTGATAAAAGCATACTGTATTTGGGTGGGATGTCGACTACCACCACATCCATCAGGATTGTTTTGGTTGGGTATTGGACCAAGGACACACACAAATCCTTAATTAGGCCTAAACACTTGACTTGACTGGAATCAAATGAGAACAAGTCTTTGTATGGTCTAGTGATATCTAGGTTTAGTTTCTCCATTACAGCTTTGGGCATTAGGTTGTGTGAAGCTCCTGAATCAAACATTGCATTGTGCAACACTTTGTCATGGATGTGTAAACTGACATAAAAGGGTAGAACACCTCCATTTGCTATTTTACCATCAACCTCAGGACCAAAAAGCAACTCAGGTTGATCATCTAGGTCATTAACATCATCCCTATTCTCTGGGATTTGCAGTGACCTTTAGATTTGCTGTCTATATACATCATGTTTAGCAAGCTCAGAGAGAGGAATAGATATCTTTAATTTACCAATTTCTGCCTCTAAATCGAAGGGTTTCTCTGATTGAGTCTTTGTGCTGTGACTAACAGATTTTCATTTTTCAATTGCACTTTAAGCGATTTTCTCTTGGTCTTGAGTGTTATCTTGAGGTATTTCTGTTTCGGAAGTATTTTGAGGGGCGCTGTTTAAATTCTCTTTTGAGGAAGAGGATACAAATGGCTGGTTTTTAAAGGTCTGCATGTCTGATACATCTTCCACAGTCACTTGTTTTAGGTTTGGCTCTGTTCTATCAGAGGGTTCTATGAGGATAACCTTGTCTTTTATTTTCTTAAACTATTTAGCATCCTTTGGTTTGATAGGTTCAGGTACATCTATGGTTCTGGTTCTCAATTTGTACTGCTTGTGAACCTCATATACTGCTGCATCATAGCCTTCTCTAAAGTCAAATGATTCTCCGGACTTGGTTTGGAATTGATTGATATCATGATCATCTTGGTCTTCTTGGGTTAGAAAAATTTGTTGTCCGCTGTTTAAACTCATCAAGTTGATGTGAGAGTCCTCTGTTGGCTTACTAGACGTTGATGCTTCAACATAGTTTTCTTGGAAAGGAGGTCTGATATCCTGGTCTGGGCTAGCCCTTCAAACATTTGGGTTTTGGTTTTTTCTAAAGTTTGGGTTTTTGATAGTATTACTTCGTTGTCCTTCCCATGATGATTTTCTTTCAATGCTTCCCACTCTATCTCCAAGACTGTGCATGGTATTGATGATTGCATCCAATTTTTGTTCAACTGCTGAAGGTTCTTCTTTAAAAGTAGTTCTTCTCTCAGCTCTTGCTCTGTTTCGCTTGGCAATTAGGTTTGCCTCCACACTAACAGCTATATTCTGCATGTCTGCTAGGCTTTGAGGGTCTCTTTCCCTCAACTGATATGCCATGTCGGAATCAAATCCATCAGGGAATTTGTATAAAGCTAGATCAGGTGGAGGTCTAAGGTTTTGTGGGATAGCATTATAAACATTATTGAATCTAGCACAATAGTCTAAGGAAGCTTCTTGTGGGCCTCTTTTGATAGTGTCATACTCAGATAGAATGTGCAGTGGATCTTTCTTTTTCTCCCATCTGTTAAGAAATGTTTGGTAAAGAGCCTCTCGGTCAGCTATGGAATTTGCAGAAAGAGCTCTAAACCAAGGCCTTACATCTCCAGTCAAACTTTGGACAAAAAGATTCATTCTTACATCATCATCATCTATTTCATAATTCTCAAAATAGTCCTGCATTTTCTTGGTATGTTGCAGGGCTATGTAAGAACCAGTACCATCAAAATATGTGATTTTGGTTTGAGAATCCCGAGGCATAGCCCGTGGATTTGTAGGTAACTGTAAAGGTGCATAACGATTCGCCATATTTACAGGGATAAATGGAACAGCAGGAAGAAATGGAAAAAATGGAAGAGTGGAGATAATAATAGGAGTATGTGTAGTGGATGGAGGTGTAGAAAAGGTGCTTTGGGAAGTGGATGATGAACTAGGAGAAGTTGGAACAGTGCGAGGATGGAATGAAACTTTAGCAGGGGTTGGAATATAGCTTTGTTGAACTGTTTCAGAGCTTGAATCAACAATATCTTCTTTTCGCTCTTGTTTCCTGAGAACCTTTGGGATTAAATTAGGATTTCAAAAATTTCTGGGGGATCTGGGTCTGGATTTGACCGGGTATAGCGAGTTTTCTTCTTTGGAGCCAGCTTCCGAACTTGTTTTTTGGAATTTTCTAAAGATTGTCCCTAGTGGAGTCGCCAATGATGTTATCACTTAGGTTGTCCCTTGGCTCCTGTTAACACCCATGATTTTCCCTTTGACTCTAAGGGAATACGGCCGGGGTAACCACTAACCAATCTTTGGATTACAGTGCCTAGCCACACTGTAATCAGAGAGGGCTCTCTCTTTATAATCTGTCTCTGTTCTGTGGAGATTTTAGGCTAGCTATGAAATGAGGGTGCTTAGTTTTATGCTTTGGTTGAGGGATATCTTTCTGTACTTGAAGTGTGCAATCTGTAGATGAATTTATTTCATTGGGCAATGGAGTCTGTGGCTACAAGTGTTTAGACACCTTGAGATGATTTACTGAAATTTCAGGGCCATTTAAATACTTCATGTAACAAAATTAGATTATGATGATGACATGTGAACAACCAGTGAAAAGCATTCAAGAATTTTCCACTAAGCTGGGGTGTGGGAAAGAGATAGATGCCTCAGGGGCAAACTTGAATTCCTGAAAATATTTATCACAGTGAAAGATATAGCTTGAAAGTGTAGCAATTAAGAATTACACCTTATTTACTCTATCTGAAGAAAACATTTATAACAGCTTAGATTGAGTTCAGGGTAATCTGTGATCAAATCCTGGAACTATTCTTTTACTTTGCCATTAAGTGTAAAACTCATAAACATGAAAGAAGATGAAAGACTAGAAAACATATAACGCAGAGGTTTAAAGAAGACTTATTGTTCTATGCAACATGCATGAATCTTGTAGCATTCAGCCAGCCACCACAGTGCATCAAAGAACACAGAGCTTTGGAAATTCCATCCACCTTTTGTATTATTTCTCTGAGAGTTGTACAGCAACAGAAATATAGAAAACGAAATCAACAACAACCCTTGCAAACTCATGCGAAGGGGACTTTATAGAAATGTTTATACAAAATATCTCAGGCATTGAGTCATCTGAGAGAGAAATATCTTCATTACTTCATACAGAAAAGTAGAAAAGAAGTTATTACAGCTTTGAATGCAACATAACTGCCCTTTAAGTCTGTCAGAGGATATTTTGACCTTTGGAGGTCACTAAGTCGGTTGGAACGCTTTTTTTTAATGCTGGAAAATGTGCCTTTATGTTTGCTGCGCTGTATCATCTCGGCCTTGCCACCTGTGACTGTGCTTGCTGCTGTGGTGACCGAATAGCCCTGCTGAGTTGGCTCAGCCTTTCATCTTTCCTTTGTATGTTTATCTGCCAAAATTTTCCGTGTGTATGATCACTTATAAATTTGAAAAAACTTAACATTACAGGTTCTGGCTTGATAATATTAGCTGTGTCAATCTATTCCAGACTTCTTGTGTGGGCAATTGGTGCTTCACAATTGCCTCTATGGTTTCATCTGCTTCTGTATATTTATAGAAATTTGGAGGTACATCGAACAGATGATTGATCTCGTTCATGATGAAAAACAGGTTTTCCACCCTATTGTAGAGAGTCTGCCCTGATGTTGGCCCTGATTCTGCTGAAGTGCTGGGTTGTCCTGCAATTTGACTTGCAGCAAAGGCATTGACCCTTTTAGCATAATTTTCATGGGTAAGCAGTCTTCCCACACTGCTTAGTATGCTGGGGAGGCCTCTGTTTTGTAATACTTGAAACCTGTCCATGAACCTGTTGATTTCGGTCTGCATATCTTGGGTTCTCCTTTCTAATGTTCCAACCAGGTTTCTTAATGCCAGGACCCTTTTAACCATTGAGATTGTCTCAGTCCTGTGAGAAATTCCCATGGTGGTCAGTTGAGAGCTTGTCCTGTTATTTAATATGTTGATCATCCTATTGGCAGCATCAGGCATGTTGCCAAGGCTTGCTCTTGCTCTGTGTATCTCCCTATTTGCCTTTGTAATGAGTGTTGAATGCTCATCTATGGTCTCAATGAATTGCCACTGATCAGTAATGGACTGGCCAATATTGGCCCATAGGACTGTTTTGAGCTCTGTTGTCACCTTATCTAGTGTGAGCTCTTTCTCAAGCTCAGTTATTCTCTTTTTGAGAGCTTTTATATCTCTTTCTTTCTCAGCCACATTCTGTTTTCTCTTATCATACCTTTCATTTACTTTAGCCAAAGATTCTTTGGCTTGATTAAGCTCTAACATTTGAGCTTCCAAGACTTGAATCTCATTTTGAAGCTTCTGCATATCCAGACTATGAGTCTGCTCTGTTGTTGGTGCAGCTGTCGTAGAAGGTGTTGTTTGATCAGTCCGTTGAGGAGGAGGAGTAATAGTAGGAGCAGTTTCCTCAAGATTGATTACTTCAGGAGGAGGCTGGGAGGTTTGACCTTCTTCTCTTTGTTTCAAGGCTGCCTGTAATGCTTCCTTTGTAGCCTCTGTTTCTCCCAGCTTTTCTTGAGTTTGGATTAGCTGCTTGTACAGAGATACCAACAAGGTTGTGGCCTCTTGATCATGTCTTTGCTGGGCAACATCATCTGTTTGAGGGTGAATCGTGGCTGGGAGTTTGATCTTCCTCCTCAAAGCTTCCATGTCTGCATCCCTCAACTTTAATATCTCTTGTATGCCCTTGATGTCTTTGGGATCATGCCCAATCTCTATGATGATGTCTTCTAAGGACCTAATTCTGTTGTCCTTTGCTTGAGAGGATGCTTTCTCCAACTCAAGCTGAGCAGCTGTGTTGTTAAGGCTACTTTGTAGCCTGTAATTATCCAATGTTTGGTCTGCCAGGGAAGCATAGACCATCTCACCCGTTTGCTTATGCAGTTCTATTTTGTCCATTGGGTGGATATCCTTGGCAAGGACCTCCAGGTTGGTCCTCAAGTAGTCAGAGGCAGATTGGGGCTGCACTGCTGTTGGCATAAAATGACTCATGATCATTTTGCCTTCCTGCACATCATATGCAGACATGAGTCTTTGTTGATTGGTGGGAGCCATGTTTAACAGATGGTTATACAGCTGTATTTTGATGGGCTCATTTCTCCTCTTAATGTCGATGAACTGTTGTTTAATGCTGAGTCCACCTTCCCTTTGCTGATTTGAGGAACTCACTTCTCCTCCCATTGCTCTATCCTATTCCTGTTGAAAGGAACTTGCTGATGCTTCCCTGCTGGGTGGGGCCATACCAAGAGACTGTCCCATTGGCATTTATTCCTCTAAGAAGGGATTGATTCTCTGTCTTTTCTCCCCATGAGTTGTTGATGTTGTAAGGGGAGTCTCTCTGTCCCTTTTCCTGCTTGTATCCTCCTTTTGTGGAGTTTGGAGGATTGATGCCTCAGCTGAAGTTTCTTGCCTTGGAGGCACAATTTGTTCAGTGGATTTAGGGGCTTCCACTGTTTGCTCTTGCTGGACAGGTTGCTCCTGTCTTTGTTCTTCTTGCTGTTGGTGTTGTGTTTGTTGCTGTACTTCCTGCTGCATCATTTCTTCTCGTTGTTGGACTAGTGTTTCCATTTGCTCTTCAGTCATAGGAGGTGGCTGTTCCATCTGCTTTTATTTGCCTTTGCTAGATGTCTGTGGAGTATTCATGGCAGCTTGTTGATGTGCTGTTGAGGATGAGGCAGCTGCTCCAAGTTGTCTTTGATATGAGAGGGGAACCTGTCCACAAGTTTCCAGGTCAGCTTCTTTTTTAATATTTCTAGCCTCTCTTTCTAGCAGCTCTTCACTAGTAATTTCCTCTTCTAGGGTGCCCTTTTTCCAGCTCAATGCATTGGCATATTGTTCAATCTCAGGCAGCCTCCCATGTGCATAGCTACCCAATTTGTATTTTATCCTCCTGAGGGAAACAAAATGATTGGGGTCATAGGGTATCCATTCAAAACTAGTTTGCAGTTTGAGGGCCTCTAGGATACAATTGCCTCTTTCCATCCCTCCTCTCTTTTGTTATATAGGAAAGGGCCCAGCTGGCTCCTTACCTTCAGCTACGCCTTCTTGTTCTTGCTTTGGAAGTGGAGGTAGTCGGCATTCCCAAATTGCCTGAAGTATTCTAGGGCAAAAAGTCTCATAGGGACATACCTTGGCAGCCTATAAGGCTTCAACTCACAGCCATATATTCTGATCACTGTGTGGTGTTGGTAAAAGTACCAATTACCAATGCTGTAGGTTTTGGAGAGATGGAGAACTCTCCTCATGTCATCAGTTAACCTTGGAGGAGAAACACCATACAATAATGTCATAGCTGGATGGATGAACAAGTCTATGAACTCACAGTATGTGTATGGTGATACAGAGGTGCAATGAAAAACTGAGGTCCAAAACACAACTGACCTTGGATTCCCCTGGGCATTAACTTGCTTCAGGGGAATGAGGAAGCTGCCTGGTTGATAAAACAAGAATAGATGGTAAATGTATGAGGTGTATCTGAACAGTCTTTCCCTTTGCAGATTCATTAGCTGGTCATGGATCCTATCTGCAATATATGTGGCATAGTCATATTGTACAGCTGGAGGCTTTCCAGAAGAGAATATAGACAGCATTGCCATTATACTATCATCCACATCCTCCACTCCCCTGAACCCTAGGACATAGCTGATCAAATCTACTAGCATTCTGCCCAATTCATTTAAGTATGCATATCCAATAGGAGGAGTTCTGATGGCTTCAGAGCTTGGTTGTATGAACAGCTGATTGATTTTGATGATCTGGTCATTTGACAACTTAGTCCCCTTCTTTATCAGGTTCTGCATGTAGAGGGGGGTCAATGGTTTTGCAGTGTGGAAATGCAGCATCTCATTTATGCTCTCTGGGGTGATATGGAACAGAATTGAGCCTGTGGGGCTGAGAACAGCTCTTTGGCATGGATCATAGCACTCCTGGCATCTGTGGATCAATTCTGGCATAGGATTTACCTGGGGGAGGTTGTACATGGGCAAGTTTGAGTCCCAAATGCCTAGGATATCAGCTCCACTAAGGTGTTGGGCTTTCAACTCATTTAGCATCTGAATATTATATTTAGAGCCTAATGGAAAATAGTCTAACATCTGATAATCCAGATCTCCCAGAGCTTTCCATTCTAACTCCCTTTGAGGGGTATTGAGAGGCTTGATGTTCAGTGCAATTGGAGCTTCCATGGTCTATTAAGCTTCTGACTTGCAGGTGAACTGGTTGAAGTAAGAAAAACAACACAGAGGTGATTCCTTTCAATGGAAGTGTGAATTTTCAGGACCAGAGGGCGAATTGAGCACACAACAATTGAAATATTGTTTAGCGGATTGAAAAAAAACAAATAGCAGGGCTGACCAGAACTTTTCTACGATGAATTTAGCCAGCAGAGGTTTCTAGCTCACGATTGCGCGAGCTACCTGTGAATTCAGGTTGATTAAGTCAAATGCAGGTTTTGCAGACTGTTTGTTGCCTTGCCAGAGGGAAATAGGTACAGGTTACTGGATACCAAATGGTGAATTCAGTGTTTTAACACTCCCTTAACAGTTTGTTTGTATAAATTTGGATAAAAACCAGGTGCAGAGAATGATTTCAAGAAATACCTTGCGGATTGCCAATGATAGTTGCAAATGCAGGTACGACGGAGGCGCCCGCGGTTTTCAGAGTCGAACTGTGCAGTTTGGCGCTGGTATGGTCGTTAAATACATGCAGAAGCAACAATAGTTTCTTTTGGCAAAAGTAGAAAAAACACGAAATTTTGGCCTAAAAATAGATTTTTGGCAATATTGGCGTGTTTTTGGGATGACGTCAGCATGACATCATCGGGTGGGGTCGGAGTCAGATGACGTCAGCATGATGTCACCGGGTGATGTGGCAGGTCCTGGTTGGTCCATGGATATGCTGAAGTGGCGGACATGTCAGCGAAGGGACGGACGAATGAGGTGATGCGACGACGGGGTGGCAGCGACGTGGCTCTGACGTGGGCATGACATGGGACCAGCAAAACCGAGCGGTAAGTGCAACAGTGGTAACGGTTTTCTCGGACCGCTTACAATACGGCCCCGGTTTTGTCAGAGGCTGCTCCGAGAGACTGAGAAGGTGACGCGTGGCCGAGGACTGACGTAACCCTTCGTCAGTTTCTTGGGTACTAACTTTCGGGTGTGGGGACCAACCCGATATGCATAAGGGCCGTCCGATCAGAGGCGCTCGATCGGACGGCTGACGGATTGATGAAATGATCGAGCGATACAGAAGGGGGGCGGGATATAAAAATATAATTTTTGGGATGCGTGCTTAGCGGAAGAACATTGGGGTATGAAGGATTTCGATGGTTTTTTTTAATATATTTTCAATAAAACCAATATAGCGCCCGAACCATTGGACAACATAAAAAATGGGTTTTTATGAATAGTTTTGTCAAAATGCGCCCGGTGCTTAGACTTTGGATAAAGGAGAAAAGTTGGTTTTTAGAGTATTTTTGCCAATGAAGCGAGTTAAAGGGACAAAAGGGGTTTTTAGCAAGGTTTTTGGGGATTTTTTGGGTTTTTCTGAGCAGAGGGAAGGTGAGAGCTTAGGGGAGAGGTTGTTGCTCATAACCAGAGGTTAGAGCAGCCCCAGGACAGGGTTGACCACAGTCCCAGGTGGACTAAAGTCTCCCTTTAGACAGACATATTTAGCTATAATGCTAAAAGGAGGATATTTATAGAATTCTTTGGGGGTTTATACACCATGGTGTTAATAATACTAGGGAAAGGGTAACATATGAGAATTACATAATAGAGTTAGAGTTAATATGGGGGAATATGTGAATGAAGGGGAAAAATAACTAAGTTTACTTGAAACTTACTTAGTTTGGGGAGTAGATCAAAATGAAAAAAAAATTTAGACAAGAAATGTGGCTTTTCAATGAATAAAACCACCATCAAATCTCAAGTTTTCTAAGCAATTCAATTGATGAGGGGATGTTAGTAATGAGTGGGAAAAGGGATAATTGGGAAATTAGACATGCTTCTTTGTTTTCCTTTTCTCATCTTGACCATCAAGGTTAAATCTGAAATGAATACCACTTCTGCAACCCCATCTACTTATCCCACTACTTGCCTAGCATTTTTTGTTTCTTCCTGGAGGGTGCACTTAGGCTTGCAGACCCTTACTTGCCTTTTCTTTTCTTTGGCTTTTCCTTTTGTTTTTTCTATCTACTTCTACCCTTATTTCTTCCAAGGTCCCAGATTAAGCTGTTGGGAGCCTTTCTTCTCTACCTAAACTACTTGTCTGCCAAGATTAAACAGTTTGGACAGACTTCTTTCTCTATTCTACAACTGAAAATTTAAAACATGACATGATCCAGATTAGACTGTTGGACCATCCATCAAAATTTGAGTCCATACCAAGCTATAAGCACAGATTGTATTCTTATGGAAATATGTGATCTTGGCATCATCAAAGCAGAACATATTTGGACCTTTTTAGTGCCAATCATGAAATATGAAACCTATTGGTATAGGTAGCTAACAGTGGCTCCACATGGGGATGGTGTTTCATTTGAAAGACCAAGAACAGCAGGTCAGATTGCCTTGCTCCTTGACTGCTCTTGCCAATCTTGAAGTTTGCTGCTTTGAAATGCCAAAATTGTGTGCTTCTCTTCTTGGTAGACCTCTGATTCTATTCACCTTGTGCTGGTAGTTAATCAAACTTGAGAAACTGCATTTTTACATTTTAACAGAAATTAATATATACATTTGGATATGTACAATGGAAACTCAGGTTGTACTTATGGATGGTAGTCAAAATAGTGCTTCAGCATCCTGCCATTCACAGGACCTTCATCCAAGTCAGTTTCATTTAGACTTTTAAGGAAATAAGTATTGTTTCCTTGCACTGCTTGGACAGCATATGGTCCTCTCCAAAGGGAATCAAATTTTCCATGTTTTCCTTTATCCTCTCTTCTTGCATCCCACTTGAGGACTTTGTCTCCAATGCTGAAATCTTCTGCCTTAGTTCTTCTATCAAAAGCCTTCTTTAATTTTTCTTGTAGAACTTGAACTCTGCTGAAAACTTGGTCTCTAGTTTGCTGTAAACATATGATTTGATTGATTCTTCTTTGCATATCATTTGGTTCAGCTTGGCTTTCTTGAAGAAGTTTCATAACAGGCACTCCTAGTGATGAAGGAAATTTGGCCTCTAATCCATAAACCAACTCATATGGGCTGGTCCCAATTGATCTTTTGGTTGTTAGTCTATCTGCCCATAGGGCATTCACAAGCTTCTTATGCCAATTCTTTTTGTTCTCTTCTAGTACTTTCTTTATGATGTTTACCAGACTTTTATTTGATGACTCAGCAAGGCCATTTCCTTGGGGATAGTATGCAGTAGAATGGCCCAAGGTGATGTGAAATTTATGGCAGAAGTTCACCATTTTCTTGGATCTGAAAGCAGCAGCATTGTCTGTTATTATTTTATCAGGACAGCCAAATCTAGCCAATATGTTGTTCTCCAAGAACTGAATGATAGTGGAATCATTTGCTTGTCTGCATGGAACAGCTTCAATCCACTTGGTGAAGTAGTCTGTGGCTGTTAAGATCCATCTATGTTGGCCTGAAGATGAGGGATGAATTTCCCCAATGAAATCCAAGCCCCATTGTTGAAAAGGTCTCTCTGTTGCAATAGGCCTTAAGGGAAGTGGCAGCAACTGTCTCTTTCCCTCAAACACTTGACATTTGTGACATGAGGTAGTGAATTTCTTGACATCAGAGAACATGGTGGGCCAGTAGTACCCAGCTCTTAGTATTTTATCCACAGTGGACTTCCAATACAAGTGTCCACCACAGTCACCTGCATGAAATTCCTTTATGATATTGTCAGTTTCATTCTTAATTAGGCAATTTAGCAATATTCCTTCATGGTTTTTCCATAATAAATTTCCATCCATAACACAGAATTTAGAAGCTTTCATTTTTAGGAACCTACATTTAGTTATGGACAATCCTGGGGGAGCACACAGGTTTTGCAATACATAACATATTCAGAGTACCAAGGGGATTGTTCAAAGGCTACACTGATCTTTGGAGTCGCCAGCCCCGGTTCACTGTCCAGCTGGTTAATGTCTTAGGCTTGGAAATTTTCTTCTGTCATTAATTTGGCCAAGCCTTGCCCTTTTATTAGTTTTGTAGGTTTTATCTCAATATCAAATTCCAAGATGTTGGCAATCCACTTTCCTCTTCTGCCCTCTAAATTTTCTTGGGTGAGAATGTCTTTGACAATAGGACTTGGTACATAAGCTATAACATGGGAGTATAGGATGTAAATCCTAAAGTCTTTAATGGCTTTGACCAAAGCATAAGCTTGCTTTTCCATGATTTGATACTTCAGGGGTGCATCTCTAAGAGCTTTACTAAAGAAAGCAATTGGCTTCTCATTTCCTTGGTCATCTTTTTGCAACAAAACAGCAGCAATAGTATGCTGGGAGGCAAAAGAGAAAATGATAAATTCTCTGTCAAACTGAGGATTGGTCAGCACTGGGGTTTGGGTAAGGGCCAGTTTTATACCTTCAAAGGCTTGATTGGCTTCAACAGTCCATTTGACTTTTGAATCCTTTTTAGCATGTTATTTAATAATATAATTAGTTCTGTTAAGTTTGGGATAAACCTTCTCAAGAAATTGATTTTCCCCAAGAATCCTTGCAACTCTTTGACATTTCTTGGGTGGGGCATTTGTAGGATAGCCTGTATCCTATCTGGGTCAATTCTAATGCCATCTTTAGAAATGATGTGGCCCAATAGCTTACCTTCCTCTAAACCAAACAGGGATTTTTTGGGATTCAAGGAAATTCCATATTTTCTGCATTTTAGAAAGATCTGTCTCAAATGTTTTATATGTTCTTGGTCTGATTTTGAGAAAGGTGTAAGGTCATCTAGGTAAATGACAAGGAAGTCATGAATCTCTTTGGAAAAAGCAATATCCATTGCTCTTTGAAAAGTTTCCCCTGCATTTTTCAATCCAAAAGGCATCTGTACATATTTGAAAGTTCCCCATGGGGTAGTGAATGCCGTTTTGTCTTTATCATCAGGGTGTACCAGGATTTGATTGAAGCCTGAAAATCCATCCAGTAATGAGATCCTTGAGGCCCCTACCACTCTTTGGAAAATGTGATCCATCTTGGGTAAGGGATAGTTGTCTTTGAGGGATACTTGGTTCAGATTCCTTAAGTCCACACACAGCCTGATTTCACCAGTCTTCTTTCTTGTAGGGACTAAGTTGGATATCCATTCAGAGAATCTGATTGGTGCTATGATGCCTGCCTTGAACATTTTCTGTACTTCTTGTTCCATTGCTGGGAGGAGCATTGGATTGATTCTCCTTAGTTTTTGTTTAAAGGGTTTTTTATCAGGCTTGAGAGGGATTGTATGCTGGATAACAGAGGTGTCATAGGACTTTAGGTCCTCATAACTCCATGCAAAGACATCCTGGAACTCTTTAAAGAGGTCAATGTATTTAGGCTTTTGGTCAGGAGGTAAAGAAGCAGACAATTTAATTATTTTGGGTTTGTCAATTGTACCTATGTTGCATTCTTCAATGGCTGCATTTAAGGGCTGCATTTTTGGTTTTCTGGGGATATCATTTGAGTCAAAGATGTCTTCTAGTGGAGTTAGGCCTGTTGGTAGAAAATTGTCTTTCAGCTCTATGATTTCAGTTTCAGCATTGGCCACTTCCTCACAATTGATTGATTGAATTTGCTGAATGTTGTCCTTGTTGAAAATAGTTGGATTTAGCATTTGTTTTGCTGTTCTAGGTGATATTGGGTGAGTAGTCTTTAGAAACTGTATTTGTGATGGACTTGATCCATCAAGTATTTGTGATTGACTTGCTGTATCAAGTATTTGTGATTGACTTGCTGTATCAGTGTCAATATTTAATCCTGCAAATTCTTGTTGCAGAGTGAAAAAATGGTTTATTTTCTTGTCATCCTCAAATACTTGCCAATCATTAACATTGTTTGGAATGGAGGGTTTGTGTTTTACCTCAGCTGTAAAACAATGATGGGGCTCAAAAGGAAGCTTGCAGGTACTTGCAAAGGTGGCTAAACTATGAGCATGTAGATTGTGGGTTCTAGGAATTTTAGTGATTTGGAATTCAGAGAAAAAGTTTAGTACCTCAGCAACAGCAGACCTATAAGTCCTTAGTCTTTTGTCGTTGGTGACAAAGTTTCCCTTCACTTGTTGAATAACTAAATCTGAATCAGCCATGATTGAAACCCTGACAGCTTGTAAGAACTTTACTAACTTGAGGCCTAGTAAAAGAGCTTCATATTCTGCCATGTTATTAGTACATCTGAAGTTCAATCTATAGGCTCTGCCTTCTGCATGACTATTTTCTTTATTGTGTACCCAAACTCCAGCTCCTGCCCCTAACTTGTTTACTGAGCCATCAAATTCAAGGAACCATAGAATATCTTGTTGGGAAGGAGATTTAATGATCTGTTCATGGGCTGGCAATGTGAGTAGAAGTTGTGGTTTTTCATCTAGCTTGTCTTCTAGGACAGTTTCATCATGTGATTGGGTATGCTTGATATTTAGGACAGCAACAGTATCTAGTGTTTGATTGACTGTTGTTTCATGGGTGGTAATTCTTTCATTTGCGTCTTCCTCCTGTATGAGTATCTTGGTTTCAACCTTAGCTTTTGAGGGAGTTGTGCTGTCATTGAAGAGAATGTATGAGTCTATGTCTGAATGGACAGCATATATGGGAAAGTTTTGAGGCTTTTCTTCACTGCTGACCATATATTTCATGAGTGTTTCTCTGTACAGTCTTTTTGGTTGCCCAAAAACAGAGATGGTGGCATATGACATGTCTAATTGTAGGGAACCTTGAAGTTTAGCTCCCCATGATCTTGATAACAACATCCCATACTTAGGTGGGATATCAGCAACTACCACATCCATTAGGATTGTTTTGTTTGGGTATTGAACCAGAGACACACATAAGTCTTTTATGAGACCTAAACACTTGACTTGGCTGGAGTCAAAGGAAAACAGGTCCTTGTATGGTCTTGTTATGTCTAGATTCAATCTTTCCATGACTGCTTTTGGCATGAGATTGTGAGAGGCACCTGAGTCAAACATTGCATTATGTAATATTTTATCATGAATATGTAAACTGACATAGAAAGGTAATACCCCTGTGACTACCGTTTTTCCATCCACTTCTGGGCCAAACAGGAGTTCTGGGGTGTCATCCAGCACATTGACATCATCTTTGTTGCTAGTGAGTTGAAGGGACTTCTTAATTTGTAGTTTATAAATGTCATGCTTGGCTAGTTTTGAGAGAGGGATTGCTATTTTTAGTTTGCCAATTTCAGTTTCTAGGTCAAAAGGTTTTTCAGATTGGGTCTTGGGGTTATGGATAACAGTCCTTTCCTTGATCATTAAATCTTCTTCTTGATTTTTATCTTGACTTTGGGACTTGCCTCTTTTACTCATCTCTTGGGGAGTAACATTCAAATTAGGCTGAGAAGGTGAAGTGGCCACAGGCTGCTGTTTTGAGGACAGTGGTTCAGTGATCTCTACAATAATCACTTCTTCTGCAGGTGAATTTGTTTTTTCATTAGGCTCTGTGACTATGACTCTTTCAGGCTGCTGATTATCCTTTATCTTTTCAGGCTGGTTTACATTCACAGTTCTGCTCCTTAGCTTGTATTGTTTATGGACCTCATAAACAGTAGTGTCATAGCCTTGCTTAAAGTCAAAGGATTCACCTGATTTAGTTTGGAACAGTTTGGTTTCATCATCCTCATGATCTTCTTGTGTTAAGAAAACTTGACTTTCACCATCTAGACCCATTAAATTAATCTCAGGATCTTCATTGGGCTCTGTTGATGTGGAAGTTTCTACATAATTTTCTTGGAAAGGGGGTCTTATGTCTTGATCAACACTGGGTTTGCCAATGCCTGGGTTTTGAGTTCTCCTAAAATTTGGATTCCTAGGAGGATTGTTTTGTGGTGCTTCCCATGATGATTTTCTTTCAACCGATTCCACTCTATCACCCAATCTTTTCATTCCAGTGAGAATTGCATCTAGCTTTTGATCAAAGGCAGAGGGCTCCTCTTTGAAAGCAGTCCTCTTTTCCAACCTTGCCCTGTTTCTTTTGGCAATTAGGTTGGCTTCCACTGTAACAGCAACCCTTTGGGCCTCTGCAAGGGATTGAGGATCTCTTTCCTTCAACTGATAGGCCATGTCAGGGTCAAAACCATCAGGGAATTTGTACAAGGCTAAATCAGGAGGAGGTCTTAAATTTTGTGGAATCGCGTTATATACATTGTTAAATCTTACACAATACTCCAAAACAGTCTCTTGGGGACCTCTTTTGATAGTGTCATATTCCCCAAGTATGTGTAGAGGATCTTTCTTCTTCTCCCATCTACTGGTAAAGGCTTGATACAGTTCATCAGGAGTTGTGATGGAGTTTGCATTCAGGGATCTAAACCAAGTTCTTACATCCCCAGTTAGGCTTTGAACAAACATCCTCATCCTGACACTGTCATCATCTATTTCATAGGTCTCAAAATGGTCTTGCATCCTCTTAGCATGCTGGACAGCTGTCAGAGGGCCATTGGAGTCAAAATACGAGATTTTGGTCTGGTAATCTTGGGGTAGAGCTGCAGCATTAGCTGGTATCTGCAAGGGTGCATATCTGTTAGCCATATTTACAGGGTTTAGAGGATTAACAGGGACAGATGGGATAATAGGAACAGTTGGTATCACTGGGGTGATAAGTAAGGGTGAACCTAGAGTGTTGGTCAAGGGGATATGTGTAGTGGATGAAGATGTGAGAGGAGGACTTTGAGATGTGGATGGTGAACTAGGGGAACTAGGGGTGGACCGGAAAAGGACCTTGCATGGGGTAGAGATAAGGCTGGGATGATCTGAATCTAAGGTTAAATCAGCAGGCTTCTCCTACCTTTGCTGCCTCCTAATGTTTCTAGGGATGCTATTTGGATTATCAACAATCATGGGTGGATTAGGGTCAGGATTTGCCCTAGTATGCCATGGATTTTTCTTGGGAGCCAGCTTCTAACTGTTTTTAGGATTTTATAGGAAGTTTTTATATCTTCAAGGAATGGATAAAGATTTTGGAATGGCTATATATATTTCAAAGCTGAGATGAAGATTCACTGAAAAAGCTCTTCCCTAAAGCTGTCAATGTGACACAGAAACAACTTTGAGGCCTCCTGACTGGTTTCAGGCTTGATTTACAGTTTTGAGAGATGTATAGAAATTGGAAAATCCTAAGAAGTCCCCAGTGGAGTCGCCATTTATGTTAACACCCAGGTTGTTCCCTTTGACTCTAAGGGAATACGGCCGGGGTAACCACTAACCAATCTTTGGATTACAGTGCCTAGCCACACTGTAATCAGAGAGGGCTCTCTCTTTATAATCTGTCTCTGTTCTGTGGAGATTTTAGGCTAGCTATGAAATGAGGGTGCTTAGTTTTATGCTTTGGTTGAGGGATATCTTTCTGTACTTGAAGTGTGCAATCTGCAGATGAATTTATTTCTTTGGGCAATGGAGTCTGTGGCTACAAGTGTTTAGACACCTTGAGATGATTTACTGAAATTTCAGGGCCATTTAAATACTTCATGTAACAAAATTAGATTATGATGATGACATGTGAACAACCAGTGAAAAGCATTCAAGAATTTTCCACTAAGCTGGGGTGTGGGAAAGAGATAGATGCCTTAGGAGCAAACTTGAATTCCTGAAAATATTTATCATAGTGAAAGATATAGCTTGAAAGTGTAGCAATTAAGAATTACACCTTATTTACTCTATCTGAAGAAAACATTTATAATAGCTTAGATTGAGTTCAGGGTAATCTGTGATCAAGTCCTGGAACTATTATTTTACTTTGCCATTAAGTGTAAAACTCATAAACATGAAAGAATATGAAAGACTAGAAAACATATAACGCAAAGGTTTAAAGAAGACTTATTGTGCTATGAAACATGCAGGAATCCTGTAACATTCAGCCAGCCACCACAGTGCATCAAAGAACACAGAGCTTTGGAAATTCCATCCACCTTTTGTATTATTTCTCTGAGAGTTGTACAACAACAGAAATATAGAAAACGAAATCAACAACAACCCCTTGCAAACTCATGCGAAGGGGACTTTATAGAAATGTTTATACAAAATATCTCAGGCATTGAGTCATCTGAGAGAGAAATATCTTCATTACTTCATACAGAAAAATAGAAAAGAAGTTATTACAGCTTTGAATGCAACATAACTGCCCTTTAAGTCTGTCAGAGGATATTTTGACCTTTGGAGGTCACTGAGTCGGTTGGAATGCTTTGTTTTAATGCTGGAAAATGTGCCTTTACGTTTGCTGCGCTGTATCATCTCGGCCTTGCCACCTGTGACTGTGCTTGCTACTGTGGTGACCGAATAGCCCTGCTGAGTTGGCTCAGCCTTTCATCTTTCCTTTGTATGTTTATCTGCCAAAATTTTCCGTGTGTATGATCACTTATAAATTTGAAAAAACTTAACATTACAGGTTCTGGCTTGATAATATTAGTTGTGTCAATCTATTCCAGACTTCCTGTGTGGGCAATTGGTGCTTCACAATTGCCTCTATGGTTTCATCTGCTTCTGTATATTTATAGAAATTTGGAGGTACATCGAACAGATGATTGATCTCGTTCATGATGAAAAACAGGTTTTCCACCCTATTGTAGAGAGTCTGCCCTGATCCTGGCCCTGATTCTGCTGAAGTGCTGGGCTGTCTTGCAATTTGACTTGCAGCAAAGGCATTGACCCTTTTAGCATAATTTTCATGGGTAAGCAGTCTTCCCACACTGCTTAGTATGCTGGGGAGGCCTCTGTTTTGTAATACCTGAAACCTGTCCATGAACCTGTTGATTTCGGTCTGCATATCTTGGGTTCTCCTTTCTAATGTTCCAACCAGGTTTCTTAATGTCAGGACCCTTTTAACCATTGAGATTGTCTCAGTCCTGTGAGCAATTCCCATGGTGGTCAGTTGAGAGCTTGTCCTGTTATTTAATATGTTGATCATCCTATTGGCAGCATCAGGCATGTTGCCAAGGCTTGCTCTTGCTCTGTGTATCTCCCTATTTGCCTTTGTAATGAGCGCTGACTGCTCATCTATGGTCTCAATGAATTGCCACTGATCAGTAATGGACTGGCCAATATTGGCCCATAGGACTGTTTTGAGCTCTGCTGTCACCTTATCTAGTGTGAGCTCTTTCTCAAGCTCAGTTATTCTCTTTTTGAGAGATTTTATATCTCTTTCTTTCTCAGCCACATTCTGTTTGCTCTTATCATACCTTTCATTTACTTTAGCCAAAGATTCTTTGGCTTGATTAAGCTCTAACATTTGAGCTTCCAAGACTTGAATCTCATTTTGAAGCTTCTGCATATCCAGACTATGAGTCTGCTCTGTTGTTGGTGCAGCTGTCGTAGAAGGTGCTGTTTGATCAGTCTGTTGAGGAGGAGGAGTAATAATGGGAGCAGTTTCCTCAAGATTGATTACTTCAGGAGGAGGCTGGGAGGTTTGACCTTCTTCTCTTTGTTTCAAGGCTGCCTGTAATGCTGCCTTTGCAGCCTCTGTTTCTCCCAGCTTTTCTTGAGTTTGGATTAGCTGCTTGTACATAGATACCAACAAGGTTGTGGCCACTTGATCATGTCTTTGCTGGGCAACGTCATCTGTTTGAGGGTGAATCGTGGCTGGGAGTTTGATCTTCCTCCTCAAAGCTGCCATGTCTGCATCCCTCAACTTTAATATCTCTTGTATGCCCTTGATATCTTTGGGATCATGCCCAATCTCTATGATGATGTCTTCTAAGGACCTAATTCTGTTGTCCTTTGCTTGAGAGGATGCTTTTTCCAACTCAAGCTGAGCAGCTGTGTTGTTAAGGCTACTTTTTAGCCTGTAATTATCCAATGTTTGGTCTGCCAGGGAAGCATAGACCATCTCACCCGTTTGCTTATGCAGTTCTATTTTGTCCATTGGGTGGATATCCTTGGCAAGGACCTCCAGGTTGGTCCTCAAGTAGTCAGAGGCGGATTGGGGCTGCACTGCTGTTGGCATAAAATGACTCATGATCATTTTGCCTTCCTGGACATCATATGCAGACATGAGTCTTTGTTGATTGGTGGGAGCCATGTTTAACAGATGGTTATACAGCTGTATTTTGATGGGCTCATTTCTCCTCTTAATGTCGATGAATTGTTGTTTAATGCTGAGTCCACCTTCCCTTTGCTGATTTGAGGAACTCACTTCTCCTCCCATTGCTCTATCCTGTTCCTGTTGAAAGGAACTTGCTGATGCTTCCCTGCTGGGTGGGGCCATACCAAAAGACTGTCCCATTGGCATTTCTTCCTCTGAGAAGGGATTGATTCTCTGTCTTTTCTCCCCATGAGTTGTTGATGTTGTAAGGGGAGTCTCTCTGTCCCTTTTCTTGCTTGTATCCTCCTTTTGTGGAGTTTGGAGGATTGATGCCTCAGCTGAAGTTTCTTGCCTTGGAGGCACAGTTTGTTCAGTGTATTTAGGGGCTTCCACTGTTTGCTCTTGCTGGACAGGTTGCTCCTGTCTTTGTTCTTCTTGCTGTTGGTGTTGTGTTTGTTGCTGTACTTCCTGCTGCATCATTTCTTCTTGTTGTTGGACTAGTGTTTCCATTTGCTCTTCAGTCATAGGAGGTGGCTGTTCCATCTGCTTTTCTTTGCCTTTACTGGATGTCTGTGGAGTATTCATGGCAGCTTGCTGATGTGTTGTTGAGGATGAGGCAGCTGCTCCAAGTTGTCTTTGATATGAGAGGGGAACCTGTCCACAAGTTTCCAGGTCAGCTTCTTTTTTAATATTTCTAGCCTCTCTTTCTAGCAGCTCTTCACTAGTAATTTCCTCTTCTAGGGTGCCCTTTTTCCAGCTCAATGCATTGGCATACTGTTCAATCTCAGGCAGCCTCCCATGTGCATAGATACCCAATTTGTATTTTATCCTCCTGAGGGAAACAAAATGATTGGGGTCATAGGGTATCCATTCAAAACTAGTTTGCAGTTTGAGGGCCTCTAGGATACTATTTGCCTCTTTCCATCCCTCCTCTCTTTTGTTATATAGGAAAGAGCCCAACTGGCTCCTTACCTTCAGCTGCGCCTTCTTGTTCTTGCTTTGGAAGTGGAGGTAGTCGGCATTCCCAAATTGCCTGAAGTATTCTAGGGCAAAAAGTCTCATAGGGACATACCTTGGCAGCCTATAAGGCTTCAACTCACAGCCATATATTCTTATCACTGTGTGGTGTTGGTAAAAGTACCAATTACCAATGCTGTAGGTTTTGGAGAGATGGAGAACTCTCCTCATGTCATCAGTTAACCTTGGAGGAGAAACACCATACAATAATGTCATAGCTGGATGGATGAACAAGTCTATGAACTCACAGTATGTGTATGGTGATACAGAGGTGCAATGAAAAACTGAGGTCCAAAACACAACTGACCTTGGATTCCCCTGGGCATTAACTTGCTTCAGGGGAATGAGGAAGCTGCCTGGTTGATAAAACAAGAATAGATGGTAAATGTATGAAGTGTATCTGAACAGTCTTTCCCTTTGCAGATTCATTAGCTGGTCATGGATCCTATCTGCAATATATGTGGCATAGTCATAATGTACATCTGGAGGATTTCCAGGAGAGAATATAGACAGCATTGCCATTATACTATCATCCACATCCTCCACTCCCCTGAACCCTAGGACATAGCTGATCAAATCTACTAGCATTCTGCCCAATTCATTTAAGTATGCATATCCAATAGGAGGAGTTCTGATGGCTTCAGAGCTTGGTTGTATGAACAGCTGATTGATTTTGATGATCTGGTCATTTGACAACTTAGTCCCCTTCTTTATCAGGTTCTGCATGTAGAGGGGGGTCAATGGTTTTGCAGTGTGGAAATGCAGCATCTCATTTATGCTCTCTGGGGTGATATGGAACAGAATTGAGCCTGTGGGGCTGAGAATAGCTCTTTGGCATGGATCATAGCACTCCTGGCATCTATGGATCAATTTTGGCATAGGATTTACCTGGGGGAGGTTGTAGATGGGCAAGTTTGAGTCCCAAATGCCTAGGATATCAGCTCCACTAAGGTGTTGGGCTTTCAACTCATTTAGCATCTGAATATTATATTTAGAGCCTAATGGAAAATAGTCTAACATCTGATAATCCAGATCTCCCAGAGCTTTCCATTCTAACTCCCTTTGAGGGGTATTGAGAGGCTTGATGTTCAGTGCAATTGGAGCTTCCATGGTCTATTAAGCTTCTGACTTGCAGGTGAACTGGTTGAAGTAAGAAAAACAACACAGAGGTGATTCCTTTCAATGGAAGTGTGAATTTTCAGGACCAGAGGGCGAGTTGAGCACACAGCAATTGAAATATTGTTTAGCGGATTGAAAAAAAACAAATAGCAGGGCTGACCAGAACTTTTCTACGGTGAATTTAGCCAGCAGAGGTTTCTAGCTCACGATTGCGCGAGCTACCTGTGAATTCAGGTTGATTAAGTCAAATGCAGGTTTTGCAGACTATTTGTTGCCTTGCCAGAGGGAAATAGGTACAGGTTACTGGATACCAAATGGTGAATTCAGTGTTTTAACACTCCCTTAGCAGTTTGTTTGTAGAAATTTGGACAAAAACCAGGTGCAGAGAATGATTTCGAGAAATACCTTGCGGATTGCCAATGATAGTTGCAAATGCAGGTACGACGGAGGCGCCCGCGGTTTTCAGAGTCGAACTGTGCAGGTTGGCGCTGGTATGGTCGTTAAATACATGCAGGAGCAACAATAGTTTCTTTTGGCAAAAGTAGAAAAAACATGAAATTTTGGCCTAAAAATAGATTTTTGGCAATACTGGCGCGTTTTTGGGATGACGTCAGCATGACGTCATCGGGTGGGGTCGAATTCGGATGACGTCAGCATGACGTCACCGGGTGATGTTGCAGGTCCTGGTTGGTCCATGGATATGCTTAAGTGGCGGACATGTCAGCGAAGGGACAGACGAATGAGGTGATGCGACGGCGGGGTGGCAGCGACGTGGCTCTGACGTGGGCATGACATGGGACCAGCAAAACCGGGCGGTAAGTGCAACAGTGGTAACGGTTTTCTCGGACCACTTACAATACGGCCCCGGTTTTGTCAGAGGCCGATCCGAGAGACTGAGAAGGTGACGCGTGGCCGAGGACTGACGTAACCCTTCGTCAGTTTCTCGGGTACTAACTTTCGGGCGTGGGGACCAACCCGATATGCATAAGGGTCGTCCGATCATAGGCGCTCGATCGGACGGCTAACGGATTGATGAAATGATCGAGCGATATGGAAGGGGGGCGGGATATAAAAATATATTTTTTGGGATGCGCGCTTAGCGGAAGAACATTGCGGTATGAAGGATTTCGATGGTTTTTTTTAATATATTTTCAATAAAACCAATATAGTGCCCGAACCATTGGAAAACATAAAAAATAGGTTTTTATGAATAGTTTTGTCAAAATGCGCCTGGTGCTTAGACTTTGGATAAAGGAGAAAAGTGGGTTTTTAGAGTATTTTTGCCAATGAAGCGAGTTAAAGGGACAAAAGGGGTTTTTAGCAAGGTTTTTGGGGATTTTTTGGGTTTTTCTGAGCAGAGGGAAGGTGAGAGCTTAAGGGAGAGGTTGTTGCTCATAACCAGAGGTTAGAGCAGCCCCAGGACAGGGTTGACCACAGTCCCAGGTGGACTAAAGTCTCCCTTTAGACAGACATATTTAGCTATAATGCTAAAAGGAGGATATTTATAGAATGCTTTGGGGGTTTATACACCATGGTGTTAATAATACTAGGGAAAGGGTAACATATGGGAATTACATAATAGAGTTAGAGTTAATATGGGGGAATATGTGAATGAAGGGGAAAAATCACTAAGTTTACTTGAAACTTACTTAGTTTGGGGAGTAGATCAAAATGAAAAGAATTTTTAGACAAGAAATGTGGCTTTTCAATGAATAAAACCACCATCAAACCTCAAGTTTTCTAAGAAATTCAATTGATGAGGGGATGTTAGTAATGAGTGGGAAAAGGGATAATTGGGAAATTAGACATGCTTCTTTGTTTTCCTTTTCTCATCTTGACCATCAAGGTTAAATCTGAAATGAATACCACTGCTGCAACCCCATCTACTTACCCCACTACTTGCCTAGCATTTTTTGTTTCTTCCTGGAGGGTGCACTTAGGCTTGCAGACCCTTACTTACCTTTTCTTTTCTTTGGCTTTTCCTTTTGTTTTTTCTATCTACTTCTACCCTTATTTCTTCCAAGGTCCCAGATTAAGCTATTGGGAGCCTTTCTTCTCTACCTAAACTACTTGTCTGCCAAGATTAAATAGTTTGGACAGACTTCTTTCTCTATTCTACAACTGAAAATTTAAAACATTACATGATCCAGATTAGACTGTTGGACCATCCATCAAAATTTGAGTCCATACCAAGCTATAAGCACAGATTATATTCTTATGGAAATATGTGATCTTTTCATCATCAAAGCAGAACATATTTGGACATTTTTAGTGCCAATCATGAAATATGAAACCTATTGGTATAGGTAGCTAACAGCTCCTAAGGGATACGGCCAAGGTAATCACAAACCAATATTTTAGATGCAGGTCCTAGCCTACCTGCATCCAGAGAGGGCTCTCTCTTTATGATTTATCTTTGCTTTGGTGGGATTTTAGGCTAGTTATGATGTACATGTTTTGTTTTAAGTTTGGTGGGATGGATGATGTTTTCAAACAGAGGTGGCATGCAGAATATTAGAAGTTCAGACCATTGGGCAATGGAGTCAATGATGTGAACTTCTGGGTGTGATTTCTTTGGTAAAGAGGGGACTACTGAGAAGGATAGCTAAACATGGAACAATCTCAAGCTGGAAATTAAGATGAAATGAGGTCAGGCATGAAAGGCAATTAAGAATCCTTCGTCAAACTAACAGAGGAAAAGTGAGTGAATATTATCTAGGAGCAATTAAGGATTCCTAAACAACATTCATATATGATAGAATTAGTGTGAACATGAGCAATGAAGGGTTCATATTCATGACTAATTCTAAAGAAGACATAGAAAAATCACAGAAATTGAGCACAGAGTACAGCGAAGTAAAATCTGGGCTATTCTTCTTTTCTGCAACATAGAATATGATACTTAGATGATATAAACACAGAAATAATAACACAAGAGTTGGAGACACTTATTGATCCATGAAGTAGCACGAGAATTCTGTAATTTGTTCTTATGCCATCGAATCCACAACCAGCCAGTTCATAAGAAAAGAATTCCAGCAATCTTTCTTCAGAAAAGTTCTCAAATTTACAGCGCAAGTCCAGAATGACTTTTATCAACCAACCAACCAACCCTTAATACATCTTTCGGGGAGGTATTTATAAGACAAAATATGTACAAACAAGATCTCATAAAAGTTCTTGGAAAATATCTAAGATTAACCTAACGTAATCTGCAAGCAAGGTAAAAATATCTAGCATAAGCTGCGCTGGAGGCAGATCCATCAAAATTTGGCTTAAAGGCGTCCTTTGTAGCTCTGTGTTGTCCGTCTGCAATAATTGTCCCTTGGCCTTTGATCTGCTCCTCTTAGTCAGTTCTGCTGCTCATTAACTCTGATCTGATTTAGCTTTTAATAGCTTTAACTTTGTACTGATACTCGTTGATTTATTGGATCCTCTTAAATGTTCATTTGATGTGGCTTTAACTCTTCCATTGATATTCTTTTTTTTAATTCTTCACTGCTACACTTTTCCAATGAACTCATACTCTTCTTCTCCAATGATACTCTTTAATTCTGCTAAATTTCCCTTGCTTTATCACTGAATGGAAAAATATAACTGTTGTTGTATTCTTTATTGCTTTCTGCGGGCTTAGAAGGTCTATCGGCACTGAATGATATCAAAAAAGAGGAGGATGCATACTGGCAACTTTGGCTGAGGGCGAGCTCATTGTCCGGAGCTATTCTGGATGGAGGAGGTCGAAAAATGGCTGAAGAATGACCAGGTCCCTTTGCACTTGGAGCATGCATAGGCACCAAGTGAAAATATGAAGAAAAAAGCCTTTTTACCTCTTAAAAGGCAAAAACAACTTAAGCGAGAGAAATATGACTTTACAGGGCGGGAGCGATCACCGTAGCAATGAATAAATCCGGGCCATTGGATCTTGGACATGCAGATCCAACGGCTGAGAGGAAATCTTGATATCGCATCAGCGGGGGGGCAATGGGTCATGAATATATGGGATATGCAATGTAGCGATGAGTGATAGCGATATCGGGGGGAGCTTGCGATGAGTGATTGCGAAATTGCATCAGGAGTTCGCATCAGGGATGGAATGGCGGAAGGTTTAATGTTTGCGATTTGCGATATGATAAGGTTTGCGATATCGCATCGGAGGGAGTCATTGGGGAAATGAATACAGAGGCGGGCCAAAACTTGCGATATCGCGTCGGGGGGCATCCAATGGAGCGATATCGAATCAGAGGAGGCAAAAAATGCATTGGAGGAGGGTTCTTACTAAGTTTCAAATAAACTTAGTAATTCCCATAAAACAGACTTATTGTTATATTTCAACCAAGGCGGGGATACTTATATATATGGGATTTTTACTATATTTTTAATACGGGGAGGAAAAATAAGTGGGATTTATATAATAAAGTTAGAAGATAATATGAATTTTGAGGAGAAAGCACTAAGTATAGAAAACTTAGGCTTTAAAGGGGAAAAGGATTTATAGAAGAGATATCAAATGCTTATGGAATACGATGAGTAATTTAGTGATATTAAGCCGATCTTAATATCTCTGGGGGAATTAGTAAATGATTTGGGAAAGTGTGAAGGGGAAGTTAGTCATGCCTCGCTTGAGCTGCTCCAAGGGAAACTGCTTTGCACTTGTGATTGAAGTAAATTTAACACTTTGAAACACAAAATTTATCCCAAGTCTTCATTCTGCAACCTCAAAACTGCCTACCCAACCTACTTGCCTAACATTTTTTCTTATTTTTTGCTTGGGTACACTTAGACTAGCAAACCATTATCAACTTTTCTTTTGGCTATCCTCCTATATAAATCTATCCTTATTTCTTCCAGGGGCTCGGATTAAGCTGTTGAGCACCCTTGATTCTCTACCTATCTAATAATCTTCCAAGATTAAACAGTTTGGACAGATTTTCATTCTCTATCTCTAAAACAAGAAATTTAAACCTAGAGAGGCCAAGATTAAGCTGTTTGGCCCTCCCTTAACTGTGAAATTATTCAAAAATGGAATAGTAGTGGCATTTGAACTAGCACACTTTCCTGGCCTCTTGATTGGGGTTCATTTTCTTTTATTTTTCTCTTGGCCAATTTATTCTTCTTCTTGCCCTTTGATTTTTCTTTTAGGGCATACCCTCTTTACATTTTTAAATTTTTTGGTTTTCTTGGAAATATGGAACCTTTGCAACATGAAAAGATGACATATTTGGCATTTCCACACTCAATCATGAAATATGACACCTATTGGTACAAGAAGCTAAGACAGTAAAAGTAAAACAACATGGTAAAAGGATGTTGACAGATCAGAAGTGTCAAAGAGTGTCAAAAAAAGTGTATCAGTTTGAAAAATCAAAGTGAACAAAAGTAGCCAGCAGGAAGACAAACAACATGGAAGATAGTTACAACACATAGAGATAAAATAAATTCAGGTCAAAGTGAAGATAGATGAAAAAGCAGAGCAATCAAGGTAGATAGTAAAAGTAAGCATGGAGACAGTAAGGGTTAAACAAAGATGAAAACACTTTCACCAACAACAATGAAGTTTATCCAAAATACAGGTAAAAACATTTAAAAGCAAATTAAGGTTAAAAGATGAAATCAAAGCAGGAATGGTACATTTTCCAGAAATTTCCTATTTAAGTCATATTTTTGTAGAAACTATTGTGGCGAATCCAATATGAATTTTGAGAAATGGGGGGAGGTTTGTGTTCCTAAGAGGCCAATCTACAAAAACCTATCTCACATTTTCTTCAATGCTTATCTTCACAACCTATTTTTCGGACTATGCAAAGTCTCGTTTTTCGTATATTCTTGCAAAGAATATTGTGAACATATGGAGCTTAATTTTAGGAAACAGAAAGAGGTTTATCTCAATAAAATACTTATCTACAATAACATCTTTCACTTTTTACATATCTCTCTCGAATTGAGATATACAAAGTTATCTTTGGACCCTAATTTTGCAGAATTTCTGGGGCAAAATGCACAAAGGAAGGAGGTAGTTAGTGACTTGGAAGCCTCATCATCAATTAAGAGTTGCTATCAAATTAGAATTTATCTTCTTTGTCACCATAAGTCCATAAATATAGTGCAAAATAGATTCACTAGTTTTGAGTGTCCTTTATTTAAGTTCTATTAATGTAAAAGAGTTTGAGATATTTGTAAAACCAATCTTGATATTTTTTCAAGATATTTCATTTTAGAAATTGAATAAATACTTCTTCATTTGAAGTATTTTGGTGGGGATTTCATTAGACATTTCTATAGACTTTTTGATCAAGAAGACCCAAAAGGTTATTGTATCATTTGCTAAGGCAACAAGCTGGATTGATGAATAAAGATCATATATTTCAAAGGATTCATGTGTTGAGTGAAGTTCAGACAAGTATTTTTATGTGTTATTTATGTTTCCTAAGTTATTCACAGTCTTTAATGTTTTTCTAAATTTGAATGTTATAACTGGAACAACACTTCAGAACTTGTTTAACTACACTATGTCTTAATAGCTATACATTTAAATGTTTTCTGTTGATATCTAAGTTAAGGAATTCATAATTGCTCCTTAGTTTAGGTTGTTTTCTTGCATATCCAGGTTAAAGGATTCTTAATATCCCTTTGATTTCGATTACCCCTCTATTCCTCATTCATATCCCAGTTTGAGAACCCTTAATTGCTCTCTCACCATGAATGGAACCATTCCACCCCTCTGTTCCAAAGACCTTAACTTTACTTTGCTAGCATGACCTTTGAACATTCCCTTTAGTGAGTTGAATGAGTTCTGCTTCCTTTCTGTATGATTCCATATTCCAATGGTCTAAAAGGCATCATTCTATCCATCTATTTAGAGTATCCCACCATCCAATCTAAAATACAAATCAAAAACCTCAAGAACAATCATAACTAGCCTAAAATTCCAGCAAATAAAGTTAAATCATATAGAGAGATCCCTCTCTGAGCTTAGGTTGGCTAGAGCCTATGCTCCAAAGTTGGTTAGTGGTTACCTCAGTTTGTTCTTTCTTTTGACGGATTCTAGATAAAGTTCTGAGTGATAACATAGTGGCGACTCCACTAGGGACGACTAACATTTTCTTTAGAAATATTTTACAGGTTCATATCTGATCTATGATGGTGGACAATGATCAGACACACAAAGGTTAAAATCATCCACCTAGCGACTCCAAATCAATTTCACAACTAAGATTCCACTTGATGAATGAACCTGAAAGAACAATATGGGAAGATCAAGTTTCTAACTTGGATTGTTATCCAAGACATCATGTTTTTTCTCATCAAGAAGGTTTTTCATTGTATATTGTATTTTAGAGAAGATCTTAGATTAGTTTTTCATTATTTTCCCTTGAAAATCGTAAATATAAAATATCCTTACACATTTGAGCAACATTCTTCTGAATCTTCTAATGATCATTTTCCAATCAAGAAATCTCAAATAATTAAGAATGATCTTACAATCCCTGTACATATTCCTATACCTTGGAAAGTTCCTGATAGGTATAAACCACTCATCTTACCTCGTACACTCCATGTTTTCCCTAACAATTATTACAAGTATCTCCCTAGGTTTGATGGAAAGGATGGTAAAATCACTACCCAAAAACATATTCAAGGTTTTGAGAATTATCTATACTTATTTGAGATTGATAGAGATGATGTTAGAATTAAACTTTTTTCTCTCTCTTTGCAAAGTAGAGCAAAGAGTTGGTTCAAGAATTTACCTATTGCAAGCATCTCAAATTTCCAACAGTTTGCCAAAATTTTCCTTGATAAATGGACAATCAAAGTTAATCTTTTTGTGATCATAGAAGAATATAATCAGTTAAAAGGACATCCAAATGAAACAATACAACAATTTTCTAACAGATTTAATCAAATCTATTAATCAATGCCATCAAATATAAGACCTCTTCCTAATTCAGCTCTCTTGCATTATCCAAAAGCATTTGATTTAGAGATAGAATTTCAACTAAGAGAAAGAAACCCGTCAACACTGGAATAGATGCAGAACATTGCAGTAGATGTAGAAGTTAATTTGCAAATTAGAAGAGAAAAGTTGAAAGTAGGAGCGGAGAATAACAACATTACAGAGGTAAAACTTGACATTTTGGTGAGAAAAATAGAGGAAATGATACAAAATATCACCATGAAATATACATTTTTTGCTCAAAATCACCATGACACATTTATTTCACAAAAGGAAGAGATTGATAGCCATGAAAAAATTCATTCTAATTCCAACTACCGTAGATTAGGAGATAGATTTATAGAGCAATATATGGAGAGGCAATCTGCTGATCTAATGTGTATGTTTTGATGACAGTGATTCTTTTAATGATTTTCCTAAATATAATGAGTATGATGATAATTATGTTCTTCAAATCCGAACTAACTTTACAGAGCAATCAGAAATTAGATTTGGAAATAAAGGAATGCAGTTTCAGCAGCTTGAAAATAGTGATCATCTTATCCATATCAGCTATGAAAGTGAGGAAGAAAGTGTTGGAAATAATACTGAAAGGGGGGGGGTGAATCAGTATTATCTAGCAATTAATAAATCTTCCTTATTTGATCTTTGAATTATTTTTTCATGTCAGTACCATAAAATAATGAGCATGAACAAAGAAAACAGATAGTCACACCAAGGAACACAAGATGTAAGGTGGAAACCCAATGTGGGTGAAAACCACCTGCTGCAATATGTCTCTATCTTCTTTCAAATTAGAAACTCCTTTTACAATGATTTTGTACTGGTGCAGTCCTTTACCAGTACGCAGGCTGCAACCTGCAGAGAGCTACAACTCTCTCTCGTTTTCCAGTCTTCTCCTGGAAGGGAGCTACAACCCCCTACTTCTTTTCATAAAGCATCAAATGATCATCAAGTATATAACAGTTACAGTCCACTACAGTTATTAGATAAGAAATAACAGAACTAACACAGAACACCTTATCAACAGAGAAATTCAATCAACATAACATCTTAAGACAGAGACGCAGTTTTCCCTTCTATGGCCTGCGTCGCGACGCAATTCACCTTCGTCTTTCCTGCATACACCCGCAGGTATCCTTCTGCTGCACTGCGTGCCCACGCACTGTTCCTTGAACTGCACTGCGTCCTGTTACTGCAGGGACGCACTCAGAAACACTGTCGCACCGCGTACTTTGCTGCAGAGACGCACCCAGAAATGCTGTCGCGCCGCGTCCTTTTGCTTCAGGGACGCACCTGAACCTTAGTCACTCTGCGTCCCCACGCAGATCTCCTGTTACTGCACTGCGTCCCGGATGCACCTAAACTTGGTCTGCCCTGTGTCCCCATGCAGGTCTCCTGTTACTGCACTGCGTCCCCACGCAGTTTTTCTGATAAACACCTGCGACCTTCTGATTAGGGCTGAATAGACAGTTCACTAGAGTGGCACAGATACTCAGATCTGATCATGCGCTCGAAGATCACCCTTCACAGATTCGCCTTCAACTTCCTTTTCATATAGATCAAAATTTTAAGACCATAACCCAAAATTTCAGATCTAAAGATATTCAATTGCAAAAGATGCTTAGCCAAGTGATCTCCTTTGCTTTATATAGGCAAGATCCTCCTCAAATCATGGAACAATACCACGAGCCGACACCATAATAACACAATACCGTCGGCTAGATACCAGGAGTAAAACACAAGAAACCCCCACGTGTGCTTTTCTCTGCCTTGAAATGTGTGCACTGGGTGGACGCACCTCCTGAACGGCTGGCCTGCGTCTCGGGACGCGGTTGCTGCATGGTTTACCTGTGGGTACGCGCTTTCTGTAAGTTTTACCTGCGTACCCCTTATTTTCTTCAATAATTGATAGCTGATCATCAACCTCTGCTGCTGACTTGAAGTACAGTGAGCTATCACCTGAATGGGTTTCCATCAAGGACAACACCTGTAACATATAGCCATTCCTGAACCATAATGCCAACAATCTCCCCCTTTGGACTTGATGGCAACCTCACAAACTTCAGCTTCATTCTCCCCCTTTGACATCAAGGGCAAAGGGGTATGCTCCCCCTAAGCTCATGCTCCCCCAGATCTGCAACAAAGAACCATAATCCACCATGAAAGAGATAGAGACATATTGCAGCTATTTCCAAGATCTTCTTCTGACCATCCTCCATAATGCCAACAATGCATTATATGCTCCCCCTGAACCTGTACCATCAATCAGAAAAGGTTCAACAATAAGATGATGCATCAACAACCCCCAGCTTTTGCCTGAGGTACTCAAAAGTGTCCCTGGGCAATGGTTTGGTGAGAATATCCGCAACTTGTTCTTTAGAAGGAACATACTCCAACTTGACCTTCTGTTCAAGTACTTGTTCCCGGAGAAAATGGTACTTGATTGGTATGTGCTTGGTTTTTGAATGCATAACAGGATTCTTGGAGATGCTGATTGCACTTGTGTTATCACATAAGATGGGTATTGGTGGTGTACAAGTGATTTGAAAATCCTGCAAAGTCTGCATCATCCAAAGGAGTTGGGTGCAACAAGATGCAGCAGCAACATATTCCGCTTCAGCTGTAGACAAGGCAATTGAACTCTGTTTCTTGCTGAACCAAGATACCAGTCTGGAACCCATAAAGAACGCACCACCACTTGTGCTTTTCCTGTCATCCACGCTTCCGGCCCAATCTGCATCTGTATAAGCATGAAGAGTAAGATCTGTATCTCTAGGATACCATAAGCCATAATTTTGAGTCCCTTGAAGATATTTGAAAATTCTCTTCACTGCCTGAAGATGAGTCTCCTTCGAATTTGCCTGAAATCTTCCAACTATTCCAACTGCATGCATGATGTCTGGTCGGGTACCTGTCAAATAAAGTAAACTTCCAATCATAGATTTGTAGGTTGGTTGATGTACTGCTGTAGATTCATCATTTGCACTAAGGCTACATCCTGTGACCATGGGTGTACATACTGGTTTTGCATCTTCCATGCCATATTTCTTCAAAATCTGTTTGAGATACTTGGTTTGAGATAAAAAGATTCCTCCTTCCTTTTGTTGGATTTGCAAACCAAGGAAATATGTCAGTTCTCCTAGTAAGGAAATTTCAAATTCTTTCTGCATGACCAAGGCAAAGCTTTGACTCATAGCTTCTTCATTGCTGCCAAAAATAATGTCATCTACATACACAACAAGTATTAGAAATTTGTCATTTTCAACTTTTATATAAAGATTGCTATCTGCTGAACCTTTTGAGAAACCTTGTTGATGAAGATATTTGTCCAAGCGGTAGTACCAAGCCCTTGGAGCTTGTTTGAGACCATAGAGGGCCTTTTTCAATCTGCATACAAGGTTTGGATCATTTCCAAGAATGAACCCATCTGGTTGTTCAATGTATACTTCTTCTTCCAAGTCTCCATTCAGAAAGGTTGATTTCACGTCCATTTGAAATACTTTGAAGTTTTGAAAACTTGAGAGAGCAAGAAACATTCGGATGGCCTCAAGTCTTGCAACAGGAGCAAAGGTTTCTTCGAAGTCTATTCCTTCTTGCTGCACATACCCTTTACAAACAAGTCTGGCTTTGTTTCTAATTACTTCTCCATTTTCATTCAATTTGTTTTTGAAGACCCATTTTGTCCCGATAACATTCTTATCTTTTGGTCTAGGAACCAGCTCCCAAGTGTTGTTCTTTTCGATCTGCTCAAGTTCTTCATCCATTGCTTTCACCCAACATTCATCTTTGCATGCCTCTTTCACATTTTGTGGTTCCGTTGAGGAGAGTAATGCAAAATAGCTTGAAGCTTCTGCAACTGTTCTTCTAGTTTGTACACCTGCTTCTTTCTGTCCCATAATCTGAGATTCTAGATGGTTCTTCTGAACATATCTGGATGGAGTCTTTTCTTCTATTCTTGTTTGCTCCTCTGGTTCTTCTTGAGGTTCTTCTTGAGATTCTTCTTCTTCATCATTCTGTCTTTGAGGGTAGCCTTCATCTTCTTCGATGTCTTCACGATGTACTTGCCTAGGAATGTATCCTTTCTCATCAACCACTACATCAATGCTGTCAACAATTCTGCCAAGTCTTTTATTGTAGCATTTGTATGCTTTGCTATATGGAGAGTAACCAAGAAGAATGCCTTCATCTGCTCTAGGTTCAAGTTTGCCAAGCTGGTCATCAGTATTCTTGATATAGAATTTGCTCCCAAATATTTTGAAGTGCTTTACCGAAGGAGTCCTACCACTCCAAAGCTCATGAGGAGTTTGAGTGTTGTTCACCCGGACATTTGTTTTGTTGAGAATAACAACCGCAGCATGTGCAGCTTCACCCCAGAAAGTTGCGGGAGTTCCTGATTCATCAAGCATAGCACGAGCTATTTGTTGGATTGTTCTGTTCATTCTTTCCACAACTCCATTTTGCTGGGGAGTTCTTGCTGTAGAGAATTCTCTTCTTATCCCATGTTCTTCACAGAAATCGAAAAATTCATTTGAAGTAAATTCCCCACCTCTGTCGGATCTGAGGCACTTAATTTTGTGACCTGATTCATTTTCAACCAAGGCTTTGAAGGATTTGAATTTTTCGAATGCTTCATCTTTGTGCTTCATAAGTCCTAACCAGACAAACCTGGAGAAATCGTCAATGAATAATATCAAGTATTCGTCTCCTCGAGGTGTTATTTTTCTGGGACCGCATGTATCTGTATGTACTAGCTCAAGAGGCATGCTAGTTGATCCTTCTTTCTCTGGAAAGTTAGTTCTGGTTTGTTTTCCAAACTGACATGATTTGCATATGGTGTTGTCAGGAATTTTGATATCTGGAAGATCGCGAACTGCCTGATATTTGCATGCTTTCCTTATTTGTGAGAAGCTTAGATGTCCCAACCTTCGATGCCATAACCAATGCTCTTCATCCTTGCTTAGATATCATTGTTGTTGTCCTTCTTCAAATATGTACAGATTATTTGGAGTTCTTTTGCCTTTGAGCACTGTTTTACCTGTATCAAGATCACGAACAAGACATCCATTCGATCTGAATATAACCTCGGTTCTTTGATCACACATCTGGCTGACACTTAGAAGATTATGCTTCAATCCATCAACATACAAAACATTTCCAACCTTGACCTTTTCTTTTAACTGAGCAATGCCTTTTCCTTTTATAGTTGCAGGAGTATCATTTCCAAAAGAGACTTTCTTTCCCTTTTCTAGAGCATAATAAGATTCAAGTTTTTCTTTATCACCTGTCATATGCTTCGAACATCCACTGTCAATGTACCATAGATTTTCCTGTCCTTCTGCATAAAAAGCTATCCCACATCTTTCTGTTTGAGGTTCCTTTATTCTCCATGTTTTGGTGCTTGCGGCTTGTTCCTTTTTCTGCTGAAACCTGCTCCTGCATTCAGAGTCTTCATGACCAAAATTATTGCAAATAGAACATTCAACTTCATTTTCAAGAACCGAAAAGTTGTTATAGGTCCTTTTTGTAATCCCGGTCATACTTCTTTGTTTTTGAGCTTCCCTAGTCATGATCGTTTTATATGCAACACATTGAGCTGCTTTGTGACCAAAGTTATGGCAAGAAAAGCATTGTCCATTGAAGAAACTTCTGCGGTTATCGAATCTACCAGCCAACTGATTGTAATTTCTATTTTCATCTATTCTTGAACCAAATTGAGAAGATTTTACCTGTGGCTGGTTGTAGCTTTTGTTCACCCTTAAGATGGATTGCCCCTGATAGTTTCTGTTTGTAATTCGTCCCTGCTTTACCTAATGATCTTCATTGTTCTTTTGCCCATTTCTTCTTGCCGCATCAAGATAACTCTTTGAGGTGGATGCTTGAGAGGTTTCTCCATTATAGCCCAGACCTGTCTTGTTTAGAGGAGACCGCTGCACATTGATAATCTCATTCAAATTTTCAGATCCTTTGACAAACTTAAGATTAATAGCTTTTGTTTTCTCAATCTCTTTTCTAAGACCAACAATTTCACCTTCTAGTTTTTCAAGATGTTTTTCTTTTTCATCAATTTGAAATTGTAGAGTATCAATGATCACATTCTTTTCTTCTATACATCTCTTGAGTCTATTAATTTCCTCATTAAGGTTATCCACATCTACAGTATCCATATAATCATCATCTTCAAATGCCATTAACAACTTATATTCATTACCTCGTTCATCTTCATCACTGTTCGATAAACCATCACTATCTTCATGGGTGTAGTAGCTTTTCTTATTTGCACTTTGTTTCTTGTTCCATCTAGCAGGTTCCTTTCCTTTATCCTTATAAGGACATTTTGCAGCATAATGACCTACTCTTCCACAAGCAAAGCATTTAAAAGGTAACTTACCTCTGAATCTTCCAGAACCCCTTTGAAGATTTCTGACAAAATTTGATTCTTCTTCTTCTGGGACGTGGCTTGCTTCATAATAATATTCTTTACCTGATGCCTTGAAAGCAGCTTCTCTTCTGTCTGATGGACCTCCCTTTCTCATTTCATAAGCCGTTAGAATTCCATGTAGCTGAGACATAGTGAGAATTCGTAGATTTTCCTTTTCTTCTATTGCAGATACTTTAGATTCAAACTTGGGGGACAATGATCTTAGAACCTTTTCAACCACTATAGCCTCTTTTATTTCTTCACCCAATTTTTTCATACAATTAACAATCTCATCTACCCGAAGAAAATAATTAGCCACACTTTCATCATTATACATCTTGAGAGTCTCATACTGAATCCTGAGAGTTTGAAGTTTAGCACGCTTTACCTGTTCATCTCCTTCATAGCTCGTGACAATTTTGTCCCATATCTCTTTTGCGGATTTGTAGTGCATTACCTTCATGAATTCCGTTTGGGATATACATCCTAATAGAGTACTCACTGCTTTCGCATTTGTTTCATACTTCTTCTTCTCAGCTACATCTGTAGGAGTAGCTGAAGGAAAAGCGTAGCCTGTTTCTACAATGTCCCAAACTTCTGTACCAAGAGATTGAAGATATGCAGTAACTCTTACCTTCCAATAATTGAAGTTTGTCCCATCAAAAACCGGTGGCCTGATTGATGCTTCTCTCTCGTAGTTGCTCATGATGAACGATCTACCTTCAAGCGATCAAGCTTCTCTGAAGGACCTGCTCCGATACCAATTGTTGGAAATAATACTGAAAGGGGGGGGGGGTGAATCAGTATTATCTAGAAATTAATAAATCTTCCTTATTTGATCTTTGAATTATTTTTGCAAGTCAGTACCATAAAATAATGAGCATGAACAAAGAAAACAGATAGTCACACCAAGGAACACAAGATGTAAGGTGGAAACCCAATGTGGGTGAAAACCACCTGCTGCAATATGTCTCTATCTTCTTTCAAATTAGAAACTCCTTTTACAATGATTTTGTACTGGTGCAGTCCTTTACTAGTACGCAGGCTGCAACCTGCAGAGAGCTACAACTCTCTCTCGTTTCCCAGTCTTCTCCTGGAAGGGAGTTACAACCCCCTACTTCTTTTCATAAAGCATCAAATGATCATCAAGTATATAACAGTTACAGTCCACTACAGTTATCAGATCAGCAATAACAGAACTAACCCAGAACACCTTATCAACAGAGAAATTCAATCAACAGAACATCTTAAGACAGAGACGCAGTTTTCCCTTCTATGGCCTGCGTCGCGACGCAATTCACCTTCGTCTTTCCTGCGTACACCTGCAGGTATCCTTCTGCTGCACTGCGTGCCCACGCACTGGTCCTTGAACTGCACTGCGTCCTGTTACTGCAGGGACGCACTCAGAAACACTGTCGCGCTGCATACTTTGCTGCAGAGACGCACCCAGAAATGTTGTCGCGCCGCGTCCTTTTGCTCCAGGGA
Source organism: Pinus tabuliformis (assembly GCA_031772625.1). NCBI lineage: Eukaryota > Viridiplantae > Streptophyta > Pinopsida > Pinales > Pinaceae > Pinus > Pinus tabuliformis. Next base: position 327,238,881 of record CM062806.1, on the reverse strand, counting down.
CGCACCTGAACCTTAGTCGCTCTGCGTCCCCACGCAGATCTCCTGTTACTGCACTGCGTCCCGGACGCACCTGAACTTGGTCTGCCCTGCGTCCCCACGCAGGTCTCCTGTTACTGCACTGCGTCCCCATGTAGTTTTTCTGATAAACACCTGCGACCTTCTGATTAGGGCTGAATAGACAGTTCACTAGAGTGGCACAGATACTCAGATCTGATCATGCGCTCGAAGATCACCCTTCACAGATTCGCCTTCAACTTCCTTTTCATATAGATCAAGCTTTTAAGACCATAACCCAAAATTTCAGATCTAAAGATATTCAATTGCAAAAGATGCTTAGCCAAGTGATCTCCTTTGCTTTATATAGGCAAGCTCCTCCTCAAATCATGGAACAATACCACGAGCTGACACCATAATAACACAATACCGTCGGCTAGATACCAGGAGTAAAACACAAGAAACCCCCACGTGTGCTTTTCTCTGCCTTGAAATGTGTGCACTGGGTGGACGCACCTCCTGAACGGCTGGCATGCGTCTCGGGACGCGGTTGCTGCATGGTTTACCTGCGGGTACGCGCTTTCTGTAAGTTGTACCTGCGTACCCCTTATTTTCTTCAATAATTGATAGTTGATCATCAACCTCTGCTGCTGACTTGAAGTACAGTGAGCTATCACCTGAATGGGTTGCCATCAAGGACAACACCTGTAACATATAGCCATTCCTGAACCATAATGCCAACAGAAAGTGTAGAAAATTTGGAAATAAGTGAAGCTTCTTTGCCTCTTTGTATTGCTTCATTTTAGTTCATCAGATAAAACTTTAAAGAAATAAAATATCAGCATTCTTTAGGTATTAATATTGACAACAAAGAAGATAATGAAAAACTTAATCAGGATTTTTCAGTTTCACAAGTGCAGTTATCAAATTCTATTGAGACGTCTGATCAGATGACACAGGAAAGTTCTATACCACTATGTTTTGAATCATTTCAGATTTTAAAGGAAATATGGTATAGTATCTCCAAAGAAAGGGATGAAAAGTGTGCAGAAATCCATGAAGTCCCATTAAAACCCATATGTAATAGGTTGCAGCAATCCTTCCATGTCTTTTATGATCCAATAGCTGACATGTTAGACGATGAATGCAATCATATTTTTTCTCCATTAACCAACTATGAGATTCAAAATCAAGATTATAAAGGTTTCATCAGACAAACATTTCAACCAGTAGAAATATCATCACAAAGCTTATCTGAAAATATGCAGGGTGATAAATATGAAAATGAAATTTCACTTTCATGGCATGGAGGCCATCCAAATCAATTGTACAGTTGCTTAGACCAGTTAAACATTGGTGTATATATCTTGGAAGATCCTTTTGTATCGTTGCTAGAGTCAACAAAGGAAATCAAGTATTTCCTTATCTTCTCATTTGTTGACAAAGTTATAATTGGTTTTAGAATCTCAGTTTTGATCACAAACAAGAAAATGTAGAAAAATACATCAAATTACATAATGCTTGAATAGTTGCATTGGCTATTTCATTTTACCTAACCAGCAGTTGAACAACTGATTAGAGTAACTAGGTAGGAATTCAATTTATTTTAGTTTTCAGTTTTTAGCAAGTTAAAATTGTTTCATTTAAGAAATGCGTACCCCTGTCACTCATCAGTATCATAGGACATCCAAACCTTGTCAAGACAAACTCAAACAAGAACTTCCGAGCTATAGTAGCACTACAACATTTTACTGACTCTGCTTCCATGCATCTTGTCAAATACTCAATCGTGATGATAATGTAGCACACGCCTATCTTTCTCCCTAGTGGTTGTATCGGACCTACAATGTCGATTGCCCATTTATCAAAGAACTATAATGAAATTTGAGGATTTAAGGGAAATTTGTCCCTTCGCGATGGCTTTGCTGACTGTTTACATGCATCGCATGCCCTACAATACGCCTTAGAATCCTTATGCACCATTGGCCATCATAACCATGAATTTAGAATCTTCTGCGTGGTTTCTATTCTTGCACAGTGTCATCCCACCTCCCCTCCATGTGCTTCGGTGAGGATGCTAGATCGTTCAAACTCTGGAGCATATCAGTGCAATATTTCATCAGTGCCCATCTTATACAAGGGTCCCTAAATCATAGAAAATTCAGCAGCATAAACCATCAATTCCTTCTTCTTTTGAGTGGAATATCCTTCTGGGGCTGTTACAGTAGTTAAAAACTAGATTATATCAACAAAATGATCATCTGTGACATGTACATCGAAGAGTTGTGCATCCAACAATCCTTCTTCCAAATTAGTTGGTTCTTCAGCTATCTCAATTCTCGATAGATGATCTGGTCCTGCGTTCAATTGTCTAGGTTGCATAATTACCCCAAAATGATATTCATAAAAAATAAATAAACACCTATAGATTCCCCCCCCACAACACAGGCTTGTTGACCAAGTACTTAAGAGTGGAGTGATGTGTATACATTTTAAAATGTCCTCCTAACAGGTATATCGAAATTTCTACAACACATAGACCATCGCCAGCCCTTCGCACTCTGTAGTTGAATAGTTATTTTCTACCTTTGATAATTTCCTGCTTGAGAAGGGTATAGGATGATCAATTTCGCCTTCTCCTGGCTGGGTCAATACCACACCCAATGCAATACAAGATGCATCCACATGAACATGAAACTCTGTCAGGCGGAAAGAGTCGATTGTGCGGACACAACCAACCTCCCTAGGAGCCTAAGACTCTCTAGTGACAAACAAGACAAACAAGAGTAATCCTTCTCTAAACATGCATTTACTATATGGGAAATCAAGTGTTTAGATCCTACCTGTAATCCAACGCTGTTGTAGCAATCCAGCTCCGCTGATCCGGATGAGCTCCTCCTTCTCTTTGAAACCTGCATACACTAACAATCAAACGATTAAATAGCACTTGATAATCTCATAGAATAAAACATATTTAACACATAGACCAAGGAGTACATGAAACAACTCATAAATAACAAGTTATTGAGAAGAATGGACTCATTTGCATTAATAGGTAACAAAAGGAACAAATACAACCTGAGCCTTGGTGTTGTGCAAGTCCCTCCCAGGGTCCATCAAGAGTTCTCCTTTACTTTGACAAAGCTCACCCACTTCCAAATAGAACAAGCAAAGATGGCAATCTCTCCTCACAAGCTTCTAAATGGGAGTCCTAATTCCTGCAGCATTTACCCTTAGAAATGTATAGCTTCCAACCTCCCCTCCTTCTGGCCCAATGCCTGTATTTATAGTGCTCAAGAGGAAGTTAATCAGGTCCACCATCAATGGGATAATCCCCTCTTTGGATGGGATAGCTCCCTTATTGATGGGATAAGTTCCTCTTTGGTAGGAGTGCATGAACCATCTGGAGGCGCTCAATACACGTCGAACAACCTTCTAGAATGCTCTAGAAATGACCACAAGTAACTTTTTAAAGATGAAACTTGCGCATTTTAACCTTTACAAGGGGACACACCTGCCCCTTTACATACAGAGCATCTAAAGACGCAGCTTTTGTGAACATTGGGTGCGTCCCCGTAGGTAAGGTTGAGAGAACCTGCGTCCCCAGAGATAAATACATTTATAAAGACTTTCTCTCTTTTTTGGAGTTTGACATGGAGAGAAGAGGCATAAGACTTGCCTAAGAGGATAGTATGACTGTTGATAGAGCCATACTAACTGTAAATAGTCATGGTGACATTTTTTAGTGTAACAGATTGCCCCCTAAAGTGCGAAGCCTGTAATAGATTAGGGTTTTGTATTATCTAGGAAGGGTGAAGCGCTTTATCATTTCAAGGATTATCTCGTGGAGAGCCTGGTCAGAACCTACAATTTTCAACACAAAATACATGTATAAGATTATATCATCACTGAGGTAGGCATTCCCATACTCAGATTAAAAATTTAACTAACAGACTAACTACTCTGATACAGGAATGATTTTGCAGCACATCATAATCATAGACTTTTGTAGACACAGTATGGGCGCAGCCATCTGTTTATGATTAGTCTACTTAGATAATGAATACAAAACTCCTCGCAGCCTGGATGGTAGAAACTAGATCCAGGGTCTTCATTTCTACTTCCCGAAATGGTATGATTCTAGCCATGCGAATAAATGAGTTGATGTCGAACATGGTAGAAACCACTTGATTACCAGTCGATGATGAAAACTATTAACAAGCGTGAGAGAGACCACCAGTAATGTCAATGGTTCTCAAAGTACCCAGTACAATCCATGAGATGTGAATGAGTGAGTTGATGTCGAACATTTCACAGAATCCTTCGATCGAAAGTCAATGATGTAAATTGACGTCAAAGGCAAGAAACCTGCCATTGATGCATGCAGACTTCAAGGTACTGACGATTTCTAAGTCATCTCTCTAGATAATGTGCTGATGTCGATAGAAAGCGACCTGTTGCAGGCAAGCCCGCAACACGAAATCATTGTTCAAGTTGAAGAAATGTTGCTGTAAGGACTGACTCAGGGATGGTCAAATGGATGACAAGTATTTTGCAGATGAAAGTTTTGCTTGCAGACCTCTTGAACACATAACGACACAACAGATGGCTTGGTGATAAACGACTCAAAGTTAATCCCCGGAACCCGGCTGAAGACTTTCAAAGTGGTTTGATCAACTGTGAGGTAAAGGATTTCCCAACCCAGGTGAATGAAAAGTGTCGTGTTCAAGAGTGGTAATAAAGTTTCTTCTGAGACAAAAGGTAACAAATTGGCTCATTCTTCTCTCTTTTCCCCCACCATTTCTGGCAAGTACCTCTTTATTTTTAACAAGCTTGAGGAGGATAACATATGCTTGATTATAAGCTCATCCTTCAGATGAGTCCAACCTAGTTTTGATTCGAACCCTAGGAAGGAGTGGTTCGTTCCTGTTTGTAATTGAACAGGTCCTTTACTGTGAAATGTTTAACGAGCCCAGTATAGGAGAAACTCGGCGTTTTTCAATTTTAGAGAGTCTGAAAAACTTAAGAAGACTCCAAGTTGAACTTTTTCGTAGATTTGTGTCCCTCAAGCCCGAAAAAGTATAAAATAATACTTGGGGGAACCGCTTGATCTTGTGACCAAGGATTACTTTCATAATTAGTTCCACTGAACTGAAAAGTAAAAAGTGATCAAGGACACGTCGTTTTATTTCCGTATCGAGTTTGAAACGACAAAAACCCGGCAATCTTTTCCTGATTTTACGGTCAGAAAAGAGCTATAAGGGGACCGTCTTTTAATTTCGTTTTAACGAGTGTAAAAGAAACGCTCGGCAATCTTTTCATTTTTTAGGAGTCAGAAAAGGGCTTAAAAGATGACTCTGATATTTTGGTTCGTGAAAAATGACAATTTTCCCTCTAAATCCCTTTGTCCTGCACAAAAACGACACATTACTCATACTTGTTTAAGATAGGCAAAAATACATCGAAAAACATCCTTCCATGGTAAAAAATGAACAAATTCATCCAAAAAACCTATAAAAAGAGTTTTTACCATGTCATTTTTACCATTTTACTGTTGAGGTTGAAAAAAGGGCTTTTGGCAAGAAACTTCTCGTGGTCGCTACGGAAAATCCGACCGTCAGAATCGAACGCCGTCTCTTCCAGGTATTTTACAACATCCTACTCTTCAATTTCATCCGATTAAAATTGTGTTTTAGGTTTTAGTTTTGATTTTTGGGGGGTTTTGGGTTTAAAAGTGCGCTCTGCGGGGGACGCAGGTGCCCTTCGGGTGACCTGCGTCTCCCGACTTTTTCCTATACAGGAAAAAGGTTGGGGGACGCAGCCCACCTTCAGGCCAGCTGTGTCGCGACGCCTTGTGTTCTAAACGTGGGGTGCGTCCCCCGTGAAAGGCGGAATTTGAAACCGCAATCTCCACAAATAACCATTAAAAATTTCCCAAATTAATTCTAATCTCTGTTTCTTGGTGTGTAGGGAACTCACCATGTTGGATTGGAGAGAAAGAGAGCACGAAGACGTTGATTTAGCTGCAATTGAACATCAACCTTCCATTGATGCCCTAAAAGCATGTGGGCTATATAAATATTGGGCCATACCTGGCATGAGGGCTCAGGTGAGATTCTTGGAATGGCTGGTTGAGAGATGGAACGTTCAAGAGCAATGCTTTTACATCGGAGGGCACCAGCTCTAGATAGAGCCCTCTGACATATACTTTCTCACTGGCTTGCCGAATAGAGGCGAGCAACTCAATCTAGCCGGGACTAGGCCGGGTGGCCAATCCCTTGCTAGTCTTCGGGCAGATTGGTGCACACCCAATGCACACCATGCGAAAGGCGTGGAAATCAAACACATCTCTCTGCGTGAACTCAAAGTTATAGCTTTCACGGTTACCAGAATTTGCGGCGCAGCCGCTTTACATATTGCCTCCGGGTCCCAAATGCGGATGGCGATTAACTGTTACCAAGGCACCATTTTCAACTGGTGTGATGCTGTGTCGGCTAATATGAAGAGCCAACTGACTAGGGCAAAGAACGGACGACTGAAGACCTTTGGATATGGGCCTCTAGTTGTGAGCTTTGCCTTAGAGAGAGTTCTGATGCTGATCCCTCAGCAACTCACTGTTGATATCTTGGGTCCTCGGGAGCCAAAGCTGATACGATGGGTTACGGTGATGGCCCGACATCCTGATGAGGGCACAGAGATTGTTCGATTCTCTGATAGTTATTTTCACTGGTTAGAGGACCAGGTTTTTTCGATCCAGGACTTTCCGTATGCCGGAGTAGATTTTCGAGGTGATCCGGACATGGTTCTTCCACAGGGAGAACAATGGGACGACAGAGGTACTTTATTTTTCACAAGTTTTCAAATTATGTATTTTTTTTTTGTTTTTTTTTTTTTTTTATATATATCGTCTCAAAACTGACAGTAAAAATTTTCAAAATGTAGATGTTGGTCCACAGCGCCCAACCAACCTCCGGCCTTTTGAGAGGAGACATCCAGTTGCACCGGTACCGGCCCCACAGGACGCGGCTGCAGAGTCACTAGCTGAGTTGGAGCAGGATCTAGAGCGTCTGACGGCGGATATGCCTGAGACTACCATAGATGATATTCCTATCAGACTTCAGCGCTATGTAGTCGCAGTCCCTGGACCGTTTAGGAGGTTTTTGTGTAAGGTAGCCTGTGCAGTGGTGTCGTATAGGGAGCACCACGAGTGATTGGCTAGTCACTTTGTAGACACATGTGACATTTTTGACTTTTTGTACTTTATCATTTTTGCCGATCATAAGGTGTTTTTCAACCTATGATCGAAGACGATGTATATTTTTTGACACACTCCTATCTATATATATATCACTATTACCGGCTTATCTTGTTTAACATATGTGATGAAATGTTTTTAAATTTACTTGCATGATTATCGTAAATGCCTGTCCAACATTCGAGAAGCAATTGCATCTGCTAATGTATTTAAAGACCTTGGAATATGCTGATATTCAATGTAATCAAATTCACGTTCCAAGAGACGCACTCTCAAAAACAACCTTAATAACACAGGATTTCTAATGGCATAAACTCTATTAAGCTGTAATACAACAAGTTCAGAATCTAACCTCACTATCAAACGTCGAATTCCAAATGAAATAGATTCGGATAATAATTCAACTACTGCACTGTATTCTGCAATGTTGTTCGTTGTTTGACCGAGGCTTACCCCATGCATAGAAACTAACTCGTCAGAGGGCAAATAGATAACCCAAGCTGCGGAAGAGATATTCCGTGTACTACGACAAGCACCATCAGCAAATCCAATGTATGTTTGGAGAGGCGTCGACATCTGCAATATCAAGAGTAAAACCAAGATAAGCCAGAATAACGACGAAAAACACACTCTCTAAGCTAAGCATACTAACTAAACTAACAAACACGTTAGCTAGAAAGAAAAACTAACCTAACTAAAAAGTCTCCATACCCACCATTTAAGCATAATACCTCTTTAGGTAAAGTCCATTTCTGGGTTTACCCAAAGAGTCCCCATCAAAATCTACCAGCTCATAAGCCCCTTTTGCTAGCTTTCGCTTTACAATGTAGGGTCCATGCCACATAGGAACGAATTTTCCAGCACCTAGCTTATCGTTAGCTTGATCATATAATAGCACTAGGTCTCCCTCCGAAAAACTTTGAGGGGTCACATTTCTATCATACTGAGCTTTCATTCGTTTCGCGTGAGTCTCGATTGCCAATGCAGCGTCACGTCGAGTCTCATCTAATTTAGCTAAGTACAATAAACGTTTCTCCTCTTCGGAAGTAGCTGGAAGTAATTCGACAGCCATTTGAAGTGATGGGATTTCGTATTCAATGGGTAACACAGCTTCCAAGCCATAAACTAGCTGGAAAGGAGTGAACCCTGTTGAAGTTTTCACTGAGGTTCGATATGCCCATAGCACTGAAAATAACATGTTGTGCCAATTCGACCGATGAATACCAATGGTTCGTCGGATCATGATAACCAGAACTTTGTTGATAGACTCAACCAAACCATTGGCTTGCGGATAATAAGGAGTAGAGCTATCGGGGCGCAAACCAAGATAGCTTGTAAGCTCAGTCATCATGATGTTTCGAAAATGGCTCCCATGGTCAGTAATGATTGCTTGTGGGACACCAAACCTAGTTATGATATGATTGAATACGAAAACTACAGTTGTTTTGCCGCTTGCGTCGAATGTAGGCATCGCCTCGGCCCATTTAGTAAAATAATCAACCGCGAGGATGATATACGCATGCCCCCCGGCCGAGTGAGGGTTACAAGTAATAAAGTCGATACCCCATTTGGCGAATGGACCAACGGCAATTATAGGGTGGAGAGGAGAAGGTGGTGCGCGCATCTTGCGATCAAACACTTGACAGTTGTGGCACTTCCGGACTGCAATGATACAATCTTTAAAGATAGACGGCCAGAAATAGCCAGCGCGCAACACCTTCTGAGCTGTGGCATACCCAGACATATGACCGCCACATGCTCCAGAGTGACAATCATTCAAAACCCTCTCAGCCTCTTCGTGAGTTAAACAACGTCGAAAATGTAAATCATAGGGTTGCAATCCGAAATAACTGTAGTTTTACGGAGAAGAATGTAGTGACGAAAACGCTGGACAGCTTGAACGGCTGCCAGGGCCAATTTCTCCACATGCGAATATTTTAGCTCAGTGGGATTTAAGGTCCTACTGAGATAATATATCACATGTTCCGCTCTGAATTCATCTTCTTGAACTAACACCATTCCAATGGTGGAATGCAAAGCTGCGAGGTATAAGAAGTAGTCCTGGTTGTAGTTGGGAGGATGCAACAACGGTGCATGGGTCAACGCATGTTTAAGTGCATCAAAAGATTGTTGGGCAATCTCGTCCCAAAAGAATTGAGCGTTCTGTTTCAACAACCGTGTAAAACCTTTAGTGACCTCGGCGTAGTTTGGGATGAATCAGCGTAAAAAGTTCGCTTTCCCTTGCAAACTTTGGAGTTGGCGCAAACTCGAAGGAGGAGGCAATTTGATGATAACTTTGACCTTCGAGGGATCGACGCGAATGCCGGCTTTTGAAACAACAAATTCCAGCAATCGACCTGTTTCTATACAGAAAACACACTTATGGGGATTCAACTGAATTCGATAATGCCTACACCTCATAAAGATTGCTCGTAAGTGAACGAGGTGATCAGCTCGATGTAAAGAATGAGCAGGCAAATCATCGAGGTACGGTTGCACAATGTGCTTGATGTCATGAAATGCGTAAGACATCGCCCATTGAAAAGTGGCCCTGGCATTCTTAAGCCCAAAAGGTAATTTGCAATAAGCAAATGTCCCCCATGGACAAATGAATGTCGTTTTTGGTTGGTCGGTAGGTAGAATATTGATTTGATTATAGCCCGAAAAACCATCCATAAAGGAAAACATTTCACTTCCGGCACAATCATCAATAATTTGATCGATATAAGGCATAGGATAGTTGTCTTTTGGACAAGCTCGATTTATATCCCTATAGTCGATACAGATTCTTATTGTTCCTTGTTTCTTGTTGACCGGAACAATATTCGATACCCAATCCGTTAATGGGATCGGATAAATGAAACCTGCTTTCAACAGCTTTTCGACTTCTTCTTTAATCGCAGCCGCTTTTCGAGGGTGAATCTGACGCAACCGTTGCCGGACGGGTTTAGCATCCTGGTAGGTTTTTATTTCATGAACAACAATGGCAGGATCGATTCCCGGCATTTCCTCGTAAGACCAGGAAAACACATCGCGGAATTCTTGGAATAGGGCCTTGTAAGTTTGGATTTCATCTTCTGTACATGCGGCACCTATATGAATGTTCTCCTCAATTCCGGGCTTCACTGAAATATCAATGGGAATAGTACGAGAAATATTCCCTAAATTCAACTCTGAATCAGAATGTTTCGTTGGATCCTAAGCGTCTTTGACATATTCAGCGGTAAAGATAGATGAAAAATCATTTTCAAATGCATCATCCTTAGGTAAAAACGAAGATCTGTGATGGAGATCTTCCCATGGTAGATCGTCTACACTTAGGATTTCACGAAGTTGTTCGTCAGATGACACGACTTCGGGAAACGCTATCCGTTCTAAGGTTGAGGTGAAAAGTGATTCTTCACTGACCACATTCATTTGGTCGATTTCGGTTGAACGCGAGTCGGTAAAAGACATGACAGCTTCATAAGCAATTTCATATGGACTCAAAGGCATAGCATCACCGAATGAGTCTATCTCAGATTCAGATAGGACAATCCAAGGATCATCATAAATAATGTTTTCTGATGTAATCATATGAATTGTTGCAAATGAAGGTTCTACGCTGAGTGGAGGGAGAGGAAAAGTTCCCAGTAAACCGGAATCTTTAACTAAACCTACGCCAACGTCCCTATAAGGGATTGTCGTCTTACCGACATGCTGGATACTCTCTGAAGAGGCTGGGTCGGATGAAAAGTATGTCAGCTGATCAATAGTCACGATCTTACCGTTATATGGAAACTTAATTACTCTGAAGACCGATGAAACGACCGCCGTCATAGCATATGACCAACTTCGACCCAAAAGAAGGTTGTAGTCTAGAGGGGCATCAACCACTTCCACATCCAGACTAACGGTTTTACCTTCTACCCCTATAGGTAATTCCTGTAGAATACCAAACGGACGAAACCCACGGCCATCAAAGGCCTTAAGTATGGTGGGGAATTGGTTCAACGAAGGAGAACCAAGAGATCTCCAACATTGAATCGACATAATACACGTAGAGGCTCCCTCATCAATCACAGTCCGATGAATAGGCCTGTTTTTGACTATCACTGGGATTTGGAAAGCCATTTGATGGGGGAGACGTGGTGTACTATTTTCTAGATCGAATATTATTAGATTCGGGTCCTGAACATCAACAGCTCTGATAGCCGACAAAAGTAATTTTCGTTGTGCTGGGCATGATTGCAGCACTTCTAACGCCGACATTGCTGAGGGTGAAACAGCTAAGTCCTCAACAATGTTGTAATTCTGGGCTTCTCTCGCATGTGGATTGAAAGCAGACCTTCGAAGTACACCCTTGGCGGGCGGCTTGATTACTAAGTCCAGGTTAGGTTTCTCGATCTGTAGTGGATCGGAACCAGGAGCTGAGGTTGATGGGTTAGAGTGAGAAGATTCTACTTCCTTACCATCAACAGGATTCTTACTACCATAATCTTGCGATCGAGTCGCAATCCTCACATGAGACATCATCAAAATGGGTTCTTCACTGGCATTCGAGGAAGAACCTATCATCTTATTCTCCTGCTCCGGAAATGGATTTTTTAACAGAGCAGGAGTGGGAGAACCTTTGACTATTTTCACAACCTCGGCCCGATGAGGGCAATCTCTCGTAAAATGATCCTCTTCACAAATAAGACAAGGATATCGAGGTTTGCGCTTTTCGTCATTGGATTCCGACTTTTCTGTTTTCTCCTTCGGAGCCTTGTCTGCTTTAGCCTTCTTCTTTCCACTGTTTTTTGATTTGGCCGTAGATGTCTCTACAGCGTGAATATCGGCGGTAAGTTCAGGAGAAGACTCTCCTATCAGGGAGTCAGGCAAAGTGATAATATGAGTAGTTGAAGCCTTGGAAGACTTCTTCTTGCTCTTTTTATTCACGATACCAATCATACCATCAGCGGCATGAGATCCCGAAGGAGCAGCAGCGATTTGATTCGACTTTGGAAGATCCGGAATCTTCTCGTGTAACGTACCCGACTGAGTGTAAACTAAGTCAAGGTATTGCGCTTGAGCAATGACTTGCTCCTCAGTAACTACTCCGGCCTTAGCTACATCTTCAGTAATCTTCGGTAATAATGATTTAACAAACCATTCAGCTAAGATTTGGTCCGGGATAAAAACTTTCACTAGCCTTCTTCGACGTCTCCACTCATGAATGTGATCAGAAATATACGTGGACGTCGATTGTTTTAGTGAAGTTAATAACTCCGTGCTGTTATCGTATCTGACCGGCAACTGAAAGTGAGTTAAGAATGAGGTAGCTAACTGGCTAAAATTGTAAAAAGAGGCCCGTGGTAACTCAATGTACCACTTGGCCGCGAGACCAATGAGTGTACGCTGGAAAAGACGTAAGCGGATCGAATCATCCGAGATAGAATTTGAAGCACACCAGAGGTGGTAAGTCATCACATGATTGGACGGATCCTCTCCAGACTTACCTTCGAACTTGGGTATATCACTGGGCAACTTATTTGGCATTGGCGGCCAGAACTGAAGATATTGAATTGGATCGTTCGTTAGGCGCGTCAAGTCTGGTAAATCCAAAGTTGCGATAAACGGTAACTGCCGGTTAGGATCTCTAAAACTCTGGGTCACAAGACCAGTCCCAGGAGGAGGATATCTAGGATAACTAGGAACAGGAGTCGCATTTGGGATATTATATCCTCCTGGAAAACCAGGATTAACCGGATCGTACTGGGGTTGTTGAGGTTGTTGATAAGTGTACCCAGGATACGGTTGATACTGGTAAACCGGTTGTTGGACAGCTTGCCCAGGTTGGTACTGTCCCTGGTACGGTTGGTGAACAAATTGAGGTTGAGTAGTGACAACCGTACTTATACCAGGCTGACCTGCAGGCATCTGGACCGTGGTTTGAATCGTAGATCCAGACAACGGTAAAGATGTCTGAGGAGTGGTTACAGAGACAGTAGAAACCGGAGCCGTCGATACTCCAGAAGTAAGTATGGTAGATGTGGCGGTAGTTGCAGCAGCCGTTTGAGATGGATTACTAGGTGCAATTGGCGGCTGAGTAACTACCGAAGTTACAGAAGTTTGAACATTTGACTGGACAGGTTGCGGTTGCTGGGGTGGACCAGAAACTACGGGTTGTCCAGCTTGAGGTACCAACTGTATACTTGGCTGCAACACCTGTTGACTCTGTGATGGATCCCACACTAACATTCCAGGGTATTGACCCGTAACAGATTGAGGATACTGAGATCCATAACCGGATTGAGGATAGGATTGATAATTGTAAGGTGCAGTTCCCATACTTGGAACATATGACTGACCTTGGGGCAGTTGATAACCTTGACTCGAGTATTGACCTTGAGGTTGATAACCTTGAGGTAAATACAGATACTGGGGTTGACCTTGACCTTGAGGTTGGTACCCTTGAGGTTGATACCCTTGGGGTTGATACCCTTGGGGTTGCCATCCTTGAGGTTGCCATCCTTGAGGTTGATATTGATACTGAGGTTGACCCTGGGGTACATATTGAGGCTGGGGTTGACCTTGAGGCATGTATTGTACCATAGGTGCATACTGACCTTGAGGTTGCCCCCCAGACACAAATGGTGTACCTTGAGGTTTCCCCCCAGGCATTAACTGAGGTTGCCCCCCAGGCGGTAATTGGCCACCTTGAGGTTGGGAAACGGGAACTGAACCTGACATCATGTAAATGTCTCCTACACCCAATGGTATATTACCACTGTTTCCAGTTAATAACCCATGATCAACGGGTTGAGGAGATGCCCCCGCAAAGGTACCAGAAAGTGATTGATACCCGGTGGGAACAGAAGGACCGCCGTGTAAGAAAGATTCAGGACTTTGAGTAAACACGGATGACTGACCAGACATATTTACAGGAGTATGAATACCTCCAGGTGGAAAAGGAGTACGAGGTGTAGAAAAACCTACCCCAAAGTTGTCTAAATAATTGGTTAACGAAAGGTACCAAGTAGTACTTCTAGGAGGACTGTAAAATATAGATTCACGCTCCCTTAGATCAATAGTAAGTTGATCTTCAAGGTTAGAGACGCCTATTTCTTCCTTTGGAGCAAGTTCTTCGATAGCAATCAAACCATTAGGAAGATTTTCGGTGATAATTCTTTCTATTCTCGTTGAATCTGGAACACTAGAAGTCGGAGTAACAGGTTCAGATATTTCAGGTTCTTCGCCTGTATCACTAGCAGACGAAAAACTACCAACAAGCTCAGAAACTGTAACAGCTTCGGGATTATAACCTGTCTCTAAGCCTTGGTAATCTGAATGGACTACCAAGGAAGATTCTCCTTCTTCAAGTGAACCTACTCTACTGCCACTAGGAGGAGTTACAAGGACCTTTAAACCTTCTAGATTACCCGGGTCGTCTCGAGGAGGTGATCCCCTAAGTCTACGGGATCTTCTCAACAATTCGGCCACAGAAACAACTTCAGGAGACTGGCCCCGAAGTCTACGGGACTGTCTCAGTAATTCCGCCACGGCTAAAAACTTTTAACTACTACACACGAAAACAAAGTAAAATCTCAAATCAAACCACCTAAAGTCTCTAAAGAACCAAACAATTTTGAATCACACGCCTAAAGAATCTAGGGCGTCAAACCAAGCAAAAACAGTAGCCTTCCAGACCGAAAGCGCTAGTTGGTGATGAAATCCAACCTCGCCGGATTCAGTACGGAAGTGGCGGGTGGAACAGTTACCCCGGCAACCTGCTTAATGAATAGACTAGACCAAGTTCCTCCACTTTAACTGTCTCGAGTGAAGTGAACCCCCCAGAAAATCCAAGTGAGTCTAGCCGACGTCTGCTCCAGGTATAGTGGGATCTTCCCTCCACCGTCACCTCGGTAGAATCCTAAAGATAATGGTCACTAAGGTTACCAACCGCAACAAATGCACCTGGGGGGACAGTCTAAACTCCGACAGCACTCAAGGGCAGAGTAGCAAGCTCAATCCCCTTGCCGGCTCCTTGACAATAATCCAAGGTTTACCGACAAGTGACCCCTGGCTCCTCGACAATGGTTAATCCGAGGTTTACTGTTTGTAATACGTGCGTGTCTGGCGTCGTTCCCAACGAGGGGGGATTGATCCGCTCACTGGTTCAGACACGAGCTCGTGCTTCTCCTTTAAGAGGAACTTTCCCAGAGTACAAATGAGACAATTGGATTTATTCTATCACAAGATAAGCTACTTGTTTGGTTTTGTTGTCTTGGAGAGTTACTTACTCACCTACTCCAAGACACTAGCCTGATCTAAATTGGTGTTTCAGAGCCCTAGTAAATAAAAGTTACTACGTCAATTTTACTTTAAGCGTTAATTTTATGGTTTTTCTTAAAGACAAAAGGTAGTGGAAGTGAAACCAATGGTGTGTAGACTCGACTCAAACCACTACAAAGATCCACCTAAGATGATTTACGATACTTTCCTTTTTCAATGAAATTCTTAACTAAGAGAGTTGAGAGATGCAAATTTTATAGAAAACAACTTTCTTAGTAAAGACAATCAAAGAAACAAATCTCTTTATCCTTTCAAGCATACAAACATGACCACTCCTTACGTGCACGAGAAACTCTTTTTCTTTCAAAACTTTTCAAAGCTACTTGAAACAAAACTTTTCAAAGGAGATGTTTTTGTATTTTCTCTTTTTAATAAAGCATATAAATCTATCTTAACGAAAATCAATCTCAAAAGCTATAAAATCTATGAAAACTTGACTCACAAGCAAATCAAAAGAGAAATTACTCTAAGCAAACCTAACAAGGCAAAAGCTCACAAAGATGATTCTAGGTTGTTTTACTTGACCGAAATCAAATCAAGGACCAGCTAATGCAGAATCAAAAAACTAGTCAAAACAAAACTCAAATCTTTTTGTTCTTTTTGTAAAATGGAATTCAAGACTCAATCAACAAGCACTTCGAAATTTGCCCAAAGAGACAACTCAATGGTAAGTTGCT
This sequence comes from Pinus tabuliformis, assembly GCA_031772625.1. NCBI lineage: Eukaryota > Viridiplantae > Streptophyta > Pinopsida > Pinales > Pinaceae > Pinus > Pinus tabuliformis. Next base: position 327,222,639 of record CM062806.1, on the reverse strand, counting down.
CTCACAGGTAGACTTTATGACAGGTCTGACTTCTAAGAATGCTGACAAAACTAGAGAGATCTAAGGCTTGACAACTTCTACCGCCAAAGTCACTACAAGACCTACTCAAAAATCAAACCCTAGGGCTTAAATTTCTATGAAATCCACTAAAACACTCAATGCTATTGAAACAAGTTCAGGTGAAGATTTTTGACAAGAGACTAATGAATCTGGGCGGTAAAAACTAAGAAAAAGCAAAATCTAAGAGAAAAAATGCAAAAAATGGAATTTTCTCAAATTTTAGCAGGGGACGCAGGCGACCCGTTAAGACAGGTGCGGGCTCGCTCTGTGCACACAGCGACAGTGCGTCCAGGGACGCACTGTGCAATACTCAGAGGGTGCGTCCTACTGGAAAAGTCAAGAAAAACCAAAATAAATCTAACCCTAAGCTAACCCACCCAAAGACAAAGTCACAGAGCCAAAAACCAGAAAAATAAACCAATTTTTTTAGAGCAAAGTTCATACAAAGGAAAAGACTTTCACATTAATGGAGTCCCCAGCGGAGTCGCCAATTTGTCAGGCGGAAAGACTGAATTTTGGGGACACAACCAACCTCCTTAGGAGCCTAAGACTCTCTAGTGACAAACAAGACAAACAAGAGCAATCCTTCTCTAAACATGCATTTACTATATGGGAAATCAAGTGTTTAGATCCTACCTGTAATCCAACGCTGTTGTAGCAGTCCAGCTCCGCTGATCCGGATGAGCTCCTCCTTCTCTTTGAAACCTGCATACACTAACAATCAAACGATTAAATAGCACTTGATAATCTCATAGAATAAAACATATTTAACACATAGACCAAGGAGTACATGAAACAACTCATAAATAACAAGTTATTGAGAAGAATGGACTCATTTGCATTAATAGGTAACAAAAGGAACAAATACAACCTGAGCCTTGGTGTTGTGCAAGTCCCTCCCAGGGTCCATCAAGAGTTCTCCTTTACTTTGACAAAGCTCACCCACTTCCAAATAGAACAAGCAAAGATGGCAATCTCTCCTCACAAGCTTCTAAATGGGAGTCCTAATTCCTGCAGCATTTACCCTTAGAAATGTATAGCTTCCAACCTCCCCTCCTTCTGGCCCAATGCCTGTATTTATAGTGCTCAAGAGAAAGTTAATCAGGTCCACCATCAATGGGATAATCCCCTCTTTGGATGGGATAGCTCCCTTATTGATGGGATAAGTTCCTCTTTGGTAGGAGTGCATGAATGGAGGCGCTCAATACACGTCGAACAACCTTCTAGAATGCTCTAGAAATGACCACAAGTAACTTTTTAAAGATGAAACTTGCGCATTTTAACCTTTACAGGGGGACGCACCTGCCCCTTTACATACAGAGCGTCCAAAGACGTAGCTTTTGTGAACATTGGGTGCGTCCCCGCAGGTAAGGTTGAGAGAACCTGCGTCCCCAGAGATAAATACATTTATAAAGACTTTCTCTCTTTTTTGGAGTTTGACATGGAGAGCAGAGGCATAAGACTTGCCTAAGAGGATAGTATGACTGTTGATAGAGCCATACTAACTATAAATAGTCATGGTGACATTTTTTAGTGTAACAAACTCTTTCTTCCAGTTTTGAAACACCAAAATGGGTAGAGTCACCATCTTTTCTTCTAACACACCTAGACTGCGCTAACACCCTTCATTCCAGCAAAAAGTCACGTCTTTCTTCAGTAATTTCTCCATCAGCACAGTTATCTATGCATAAGCTTTAATAAACTTCCTATAGTAGCCGGTGTTCCCCAGCGTTGCGTGCAACTGCTTTACATTCTTTGGAGCTTCTAAATTAACAATAACAACTATCTTCATAGGGTCTACCATTAGTCCCTACTTACAGACCACATGGCCTAGCAATATCCCATAAGTCACACAAAATATACATTTCTTCAAATTTTGGGCAATCTTGTATCTATGACAAGTATCCAACATAAGGCATAGACTTGCAACGTGGCACTTTACCAACCCGAACATAGTCTAGTCATCAAAATATAATTCTAAAAATTTATGGATGAACTCTTTGAACATTGCAATTACAACACTTGAGAAGATCATGGGCGCATTCTTCAGCCTGAATGGCATCACCGTGTACTAGAAGCATCCCCACTCCATCGCGATCTTAATTTGATGGCATCTTGAGAACCCATCAATGAATGAATAAGCTTATTTCCCTCCAACATTCTCCAAAAAGTCATATGTAAATGGCATTGAAAATGGGTCATGAAAACATGCATTGTTGAGCTTTCTCAGATCTACGCATATCCTAATTTCACCTTGCTACTTCTTTTCCTGAACAACTATGGGGCTTACCCAATCAAACTCTTCTACTGGCTTAATGATTCTGGCTTCTAGCAATTTTTCCATCTCTTGGCGCACCTTCTCCTTATACTTGGAATTTAGGAGGCAGGGTCTCTGTTTTACAAGCTTCACATTGGGATTTAGAGTGATCTTTATTACACCCAGATCCCCTACTATTCACTTTAGGTTTGATAACTTGGTAGGAAACAAGTCCTGGTAATTGTGCAACATCTCTACAAATTTATCAACTGTATCTTCATCCCAATAATCACCTATCTTTGCAAACATAGGCTACATATTGGATCTAATGTTTACTTTTCTTTTCTTCAAAGGTTTTGTTATATTAGGGTTCATTGCTTTGGGTCCTTTGACTCGCGTTGTCCCTAAGTACCTGGAATGTTGATATTTCATGGGCCATCTTCTTCTTCTTCTGTAGCCACATTGTAGCATTCAAGCACATGGCGCAACTTTGTATTCCAGTCTTGTTGAACCCATTCTACTAGTTCTTCAGGAATGCTAAAGATAGCAGCCTTAATTTCTTGGAGCACTTCATCAATGCACTCAAATCCATCCTCAAAGATGAAAGTTAACAAGAAACTTTCCCTCAAGATATCCCACTCGGTCATCCCATGACATAGCTCCATTTCCAAGTACCAATTCATTGGAATAGTACCTAGGGTATGACAAAAAATATGTACCCATTTAGGTTGAGGCTCCTCTCCCCAAGCTTTAGTCCATCACACCAAGTGTTCGCACAGATCGTTCTTCCTGCTGTATTTTTCAGTCATACAGGCATTAGCATATCCAAACCTTAGCTTCATCATTTGCATGTATTCCTTCTAGTCAACAAAGCTACCCTTATGCATACCCCACCAACAAGCAAGCATAGCGCACAGCACCAAATCGAGTGCCTGGAATCGATGCTCTTCTGGCACCTCTCTTTCAAATTCATCCAAAAAAAAATTAACATCATTTAATCCATCATAATGAGGAAGATTTCTCACCTCCATAAGCACACATCAAAGCGATTTTGTCATCATGTTTCAATGTAGAGTAGATACTTCATGAAACATATTCTACCAATGCTCGATTTGTTCATCGAAATATGAGGTACAAAAGCTATCTATGTCCCACGTGATCTTCGAATATGTAGTGGGATTGATCCAATCTTGATCACACATGGTGATATTTTATATTTGATCCAAATCGTCTTCCTCCACATAGTCATGAATTGGTTCAGTGTCGAGTTTTCCTTCAGCAAGATCCAGTGGTACAATAACTTGGAGTGCCTTCTTTTCAAATGTTATTATTCGCTTCTTCATATTAATCATGCATCCATGTCGAAGGCCCAATTGATTCCTAATTGTTGGGATGGGGTCCCCTCAGTCAATTTCGGGGTTAAGATAACCCAAGTTTTGATACATTTTTGTAATAAATGTAAAGTCTCAGTGATTTGTGGATGTGGAGTCAAAGGGGTTTAGCTCCTTGTTTTATGTAAAGTATGAGTCCGTTTTTAGATCCACCCATGGTCCGCAGACCATGGCATTGTATGAAAAAGGCTATAAGTAGGTGTGTCTTAGAGAGTCTAAAGCATGTTTTTGATAAGAAATGGGTATATAGAAGAGAAGTGCTAGCAAATAGAAGTGGGTCAGATAGGGGAAGAAAGGCTCTGCAGTTGAGTGTGTAGAGGCCTAGGTAGGGTCCACAACTGAGTGTGTGGACCCCTGTAGCTAAATTTGCAAGGTAGTTTTGAGTTATTAATCTTGAATTGAAGATCAATAAAGACAGTTATTGAAGAATTCTTGTGTATATCTGTTTTATCTCTATTTTCGCTAATGCTATATGTTGTCTATGAATAATGTGTTTTATGGAATGTTAATTGAACGTTGTGTGATTTTGTTGAATAACTATTAATGATGTACGCAAAGCATGTTTATGTACTTTCGCAAAGAATATGATGAATTCTCCGATGTTTACTAATAACATAAGTAAATTTGCATAAACCCTAATTTAGGACTGCTTTTTGATGCATGTAAGTAGATAGATTGACTATTAAAAGTTCACAAAGATTAATCGTAGACCTTCGCGAAGGTTTGAAGGCTGTTTTAGCAGTGTTGCAGCAATGTGACCTAAGAGTGTATCAATCTGTGTGAAGGGAGATCTAAGGCACTAAAAGACATCACAATAGTCTCTGGATGTAGAAACATGGTTCTTGCATCCCCCCATACTACTTCGGGTGAGACAACAGCCTACGCTACATGGGTTGTTGCCGAAAGGGCCAATAGTGTAGGGATTTGTTGGTTGGTGCAACTAAATCTAAACCTATTATGATGGTTTAACTAATGTAGATACGTTTTAGGATGAATTTGAGCATGAATTTGTTGAGGATCACTGCTTCCAAGCATTAGACTTGGTCCTACGTGCCATGGCTACACGATGGTGGGGTACGCATAAATATAGTTTTGATGGATGTCGAGATTATAGAAGAATGATGAGGTTATAGTTTGGGCGTCTTAACACTAGATTGACATAGAAATATAATGGAAGGGATGATCCATGCGATCACCTAGCAAAATGGACTAAAGCATGGGGGAAAAAACCATAGCCAAAGTGGGTACACATATTTTTCCATACTTTGGATACAATTCCCATGAACTCGTATATGGAAATGAAGCTCCGCCATGGCAACAAGGAGTGGGATATATTAAGGGAAGGGTTCTTATTGACCTTCAACTTTGAAGACAACTTTGCAAGCATCGATGATGCTCTACAAGAAATTAAGGTGGTTATCTTTAGAACGCAACAAGAACCTATGGAATGGATCCAACCAGATTGGAGCACCTAGCTGTGCCATGCACTAAAATGTTATAATGTGACCGCTGAAGAGGAATATGAAGATACAAGAAACATTAATATTCCAGAGGCAGAAGGGCATCATGAGGTCGAAGGCCCACAAATAGACAACTCGTACATCACCATGCCGTTGAAGACAAAGCAAATAAATATTGACACTGAAGTAGAACTGATGTTTGCAAAGATTGGAGATTATTGGGATGATGCTAATGTGCATAAAGTTGCACAGTTACTCCGCGAATACCACGATATATTCGCTACCAAGTTTTCAGATTTGAAGGGCATAATTGGCGATTTGGGTGTTATGAAGATCACTCTAAAGCTGAACGTGGAGCCTATTAAACATAGACTGTATCGCCTTAATCCTAAATACAAGGAAAAGGTTTTCCTAGAACTGGATAAGATGTTGGAGGTAAGCATCATAGAACTGGTTGAAGAATCTGATTGGGTGAGCCTAATGGTGGTTCAAGAGAAGAAACAAAAGGGTGAGATAAGGATTTTCATAGAATTATGGAAGCTTAATGATGTGTGTGTCCACGACCCATTCCCAATGTCGTTTATCAATGAAGTATTAAACAATGTTGGAGGGCAGGAGGCCTACTCATTCACTGATGGGTTTTCGGGGTATCATCAGATTAAGGTCGTGCCTGAGGATAGGAGAAAATCGACCGTCACGATGGAGTGGGGTTGTTTTCAATATACTATCATGCCGTTTGGACTCAAGAATGCGCCTGTGATATTTTTCCCGCGTAGTCATAGTAGGTACAAAGAAGTAATTTCTTATACTTCTCTTCATACAATTCATGCTTTCTTGTAACCATTCTTGCTTGAATTGTGTAGTGTCCTTATCAAAATTACATTCGAATCTTATGAATATTTCATAAGAAAAATGTTGTAGAATGAAAAATGGAGATGTCTAAAAAAAATAAAGAGTTGGCTACATGTGAGGAGAAACTATTGAGATTATTTATGTACTTAGGCATGAAGAGACATGAATATGATCATAGTAACATAAACAACAACTTCTTTTAGTATAAAATTACAAAATTAAAAAAAAAAATTAAAAAAAAAAATAACAAGTAAAAAGAAAGTTTGATTTGTTTTGATAAATTCCATTTTTATGAAATAGAAAGTTCTAAAATGTAAATATACACAAAAGTGTTTTGAATAAATCTACATTTTATCATAGAAAAACATAGGAGTTACATGTAAGAGACATAACCTGAGTAATAAAAGATATGTTTTGATTTTGTTATCGTAGAAAAATAGAAGAATTACACGTAAGAGATACAAATAGAGCAATAAAATATGTTCTTTTATTTCGTTTTCAACAAAGAGTACAAAGGAAACTCGAGATTTGCATTGTAATGTTATTGGAAACACAATTCTTTTTATTGTAAAGTAGTTTCCTGGTATCAATATACAGATGCTTCTGTTGTGGATAGAAGTGGATTGCTTGAGGGAAAACAATCTTTGGGTAGGAGGATTTGTAATATTCCTTTTTTTTGGATATCGCCAAAGTGGACGGAATCTGCCAAAGGTCATTACCATGGTATTTTCCCATGACATTGGCCCATGGTATTTGCCTTGATTTTTTGAGGGACAACAATAAAATAAAGTCTATAGAGATTCCATCAAACCTATAAAAGTGGATATGAGCCTAACAATGATATCATCATGATTTATCTATTTATTTTGTCTTTGTGGAGAACTTGGCGAGGCTAGTTCTAGTTTTATCCCAGGGACAAAAACCTCAAGGGTGAATTTGTTGGTGGATCCATCGAGGATGCACAAGTGTGCTTAAGAGTTCAGTTGGTTTAGTGTATTAATGAGTATCCGTACATGCGATTTGTAAGGGTTTATATGATTATCATTCTGGCATGTATTATTTGCAGTTATTAATTAAATACGCGGTTGTATTTTAATATCCCTTTGTGTTCTTGTCCTTTCTTAAGGTTTAATTTTATTTTTTTCTACTTTAGTCGGAACACTAAAGTGTGCAAGATCTGTTATAAATTTAACATTTGGGATCTTACATTCCCAACACACACAAAAAAACAAAAAACAAAAAACTCTAAGGACTTGAAAGAATTGGCTAGGACCAATTTGGTGTCACATAAAAATATGGAATATCTATTAGGAGAATGATATAGGATTTAGTTTTTGATAAAGATTTTTTTGAATCACCTACAGCTGAATATCATTAATATGGAGCCTTTGGCATGTTGTTTCAGAGGACATGGTTAGCCTAATAAGTTGTCTTCCTACTCCAACTAAGTAATCTAAAAGAAATTTGTGGTTGGTTCATGTGTTTCTAGATTGTTGTGATGGTAATTAACCTGTGTTAGATTGTATTAGCTTATGTAAGGCAAAATTGTGAAGGCAGTGAAGATGGTGGCCATATATTTGTCTTGTCAAGGCACAAGAGGTTGAGTTGTCAAGGCAATGGAGGTTGAAGTGTGAAGAAATGTTGACAATGATGTGATGGTGGTGGATAGTGAAGTCTCCAAATAAAAACCTTAAATCATAAAGTCCAACAATATTTAAATAAAATAGATTCTACTTATTGCAGTGTAAGGAGCTCCACAAGAAAATAGAGAGGTGATGTTGTAGTGGAGCATTTAGTCAATGAAGTGTTAGACCTAAAAAAAAAAAAAACTCCATTTACATTACATATATCATGAGTGAGGGAGATATACCTAGCTTTAAATCAATAAAATAGTAATAAATAATAATAATAAAAAAATAAGTAGAAATCAATTCAATTTGTTATACTGTAATTTTATTTTATATATATATATATATATATATATATATATATAACATTATTATGATTTATATTTATTAATATGATATTTTAAAATTTTATGTTTAAATATAATTAATAACCCTATAAAAATTTAATATTTATAATAAATTATTTTCTACACTTCATATATATCAAATAAAATTATTATTCACAAATTTATATAACTATGAGAATAATTTTAATAAAATTGGAAATAAAATATTTTTATATTAAAAATGTGAAAAAAATAAATAACTTAAATACTATGCTTATAAATATAAGTCATTGTATACATCATTCTCATTTTAATTTATATGATAAAATGAATGTATATATATATATATATATATATATATATATATATATATATATTAAAATGATGATGATTTATATTTATAAGCATGATACTACTAAAAATTAAAATTTATATAAAAAATAAATAATAAGATAAAAACAAACTTAGATCTAGGTTGGAAACAAGTCGATTCTTTGTTCTCTATGTGATTTCTCCAAAAAAAATGAGCATTATAAATCAACTCTTTGTTCTCTATGTAATTTATCTAAAAAAATAAACATTATAAAAACCTAAAATAAATATTATAAAAACGTAAATCTAAACCTCCATTACATAGGGCCAGTAGTGTAGGGATTTGTTAGTTGGCGCAACTAAATCTAAACCTATTATGATGGTTTAACTGATGTAGATAAATTTTTGGATGAATTTGAGCATGAAGTTGTTGAGGATCACTACTTCCAAGCATTAGACTTGGCCCTACATGCCATGCCTGCACGATGGTGCGATACGCATAAATATAGTTTTGATGGATGGCGAGATTATAGAAGAATGATGGGGTTACGGTTTGGGTGTCCTAACACTAGAAATATAATGGAAGGGATGATCCGCGTGATCACCTAGGAAAATGGACTAAAGGATGGGGGACAAAACTGTATCCAAAGTGGGTACACATATTTTTCCATACTTTGGATACAATTCCCATGAACTGGTACCTAGAAACGAAGCTCCGCCATGGCACCGAGGAGTGGGATATATTAAGGGAAGGGTTCTTGTTGACCTTCAACTTTGAAGACAACTTCGCAAGCATCGATGAAGCTCTACAAGAAATTAAGATGGTTATCTTCAGAACAAAGCAAGAACCTATGGAATGGATCCAATCAAATTGGAGCACCTAGTTGCACCATGCGCTGGAATGTTATAATGTGACCACTGAAGAGGAAGATAAATATCCAAGAATAATTAATATTCCAGAGGAAAAAGGGCATCACGAGGTCGAAGGCCCACAAATAGACGACTCGAACATCACCATGCCGTTGAAGACAAAGCAAATAAATATTGGCACTAAAGCAGAACCAAAGTTTGCAAAGATTGGAAATTATTGGGATGACACTACTGTGCATAAAGTTGCTAAGTTACTCCGCGAATACCAGGATATATTCCCTACCAAGTTTTCAGATTTTAACGGCATAATTGGCGATTTGGGTGTTATGAAGATTACTCTAAAGCCGGACGCGAAGCCTATTAAACATAGACCATATCGCCTTAATCCTAAATACAAGGAAAAGGTTCACCTAGGGCTGGATAAGGTGTTGGAGGTAAGCATCATAGAACTGGTTAAAGAATCTAATTGGGTGAGCCCAATGGTGGTTTAGGAGAAGAAACAAAAGGGTGAGATAAGAATTTGCGTAGACTTGTGGAAGCTTAATGATGTGTGTGTCCATGTCCTATTCCCAACATCGTTTATCAGTGATGTATTAGACAATGTTGGAGGGTAGGAGACCTACTCATTCACTGACGGGTTTTCGGGGTATCATCAGATTAAGATCATGCCCGAGGATAGGAGAAAAAAGACCATCACGATGGAGTGGGTTTGTTTTCAATACATTATGATGCCATTTGGACTCAAGAATGCGCCTGTGATATTTTTCTCGCATAGTCATAGTAGGTACAAGGAAGTAATTTCTTCTACATCTCTTCATACAATTCATGCTTTCTTGTAACCATTCTTGCTTGAATTGTGTAGTGTCCTTATCAAAATTACATTGGAATGTTATGAATATTTCATAAAAAAAATGTTGTAGAATGAAAAATGGAGATATCTAAAAAAGATAAATAGTTGGCTACATGTGAGGAGCAACTATTGAGATTATTTATGAACTTAGGCAGGACGAGACATGAATATGATCATAGTAACATAAGCAACGACTTCTTTTAGTAGAAAATTACAAAATTACAAAATTAAAAAAAAAAAAAATTGACAAGTAAAAAGAAAGTTTGATTTTTTTTTGATAAATTCCATATTTATGAAATAGAAAATTCCAAAATGTACACATACACAAAAGTGTTTTGAATAAATCTACATTTATCATAGAAAAACATAGGAGTTACATGTAAGAGAGATAACCTCAGTAATAAAAGATGTGTTTTGATTTTGTTATCGTAGAAAAATAGAGGAAATGCATGTAAGAGATATAGATAGAGCAATGAAAGATGTTCTTTTATTTTGTTTTCAACAAATAGTACAAAGGAAACTCGAGATTTGCATCATAATGTTATTGGAAACACAATTATTTTTCTTGTAAAGTAGTTTCCTGGTATCAATATACAAATGCTTCTATTGTGGATATAAGTGGACTTATCGAGGGAAAACAATTTTTGGGCAGGAGGATTTGTAATATTCCTTTTTTTTTTTGGATATGGCAAAAGTGGATGGAATCTGCCCAAGCTCATTATCGTGGTATTTGCCCATGACATTGGCCCATGGTATTTGCCTTAATTTTTCGACGGAAAACAATAAAATAAAGTCTATAGAGAGTCCATCAAACCTATAGAGGGGATATGAGCCTAACAATGAGATCATCATGAGTTATCTATTTATTTTGTCTTTGTGGAGAACTTGGCGAGGCTAGTTCTAGTTTGATCCCGGGGACAAAAACCCCATGGGTGAATTTTTTGGTGGATCCATCGAGGATCCACAATTGTGCTTCAGAGTTAAGTTGGTTTAGTCTATTAATGAGTAACCTTGCATGCCATTTGCAAGGGTTTCTATTATTATCATTCTGGCATGTATTATTTGCAATTATTAATTAAATAAGTAGTTATATTTTAATATCCCTTTGTGTTCTTGTCCTTTCTGAAGGTTTAATTTTATTTTTTTTACTTTATTTGGAACACTAAAGTGTGCAAGAGCTGTTATGATTTTTAACATTTGGATCTTACATTCCCAACACAAAAGAAAAAAACTCTAAGGACTTGAAAGAATTGGCTAGGATCAATTTGGTGTCACATAAAAATATGGAATATCTATTAGGAGAATGATATAGGATTCAGTTTTTGATAAAGAGTTTTTTGAATCACCTACAACTGAATATCATTAATATGTAGCCTTTGGCATGTTGTATCAGAGGATATGGTTAGCCTCACAAGTTGTCTTCCTACTCCAACTAAGTAATCTAAAAGAATTTTGTGGTTGGTTCATGTGTTTCTAGATTGTTGGGATGGTCATTAACTTGTGTTAGATTGTATTAGCTTATGTAAGACAGAATTGTGAAGGCAGTGAAGATGGTGGCCATAGAGTTGTCTTGTCAAGGCACAAGAGGTTGAGTTGTCAAGGCAATGGAGGTTGAAGTGTGAAGAAATGTTGACAATGATGTGATGGTGGTGGATAGTGAAGTCTCCAAATAAAAACCTTAAATCATAAAGTCCAACAACATTTAAATAAAATAGATTCTACTTATTGCACTGAAAGGAGCTCCACAAGATAATAGAGAGGAGATGTTGTAGTGGAGCATTTAGTCAACGAGTGTTAGACCTAAAAAAAAGAACTCCATTCACATTACATATATCATGAGTGAGGGAGATATACCTAGCTTTAAATCAATAAAATAGTAATAAATAATAATAAAAATAATAAGTAGAAGCCAATTCAATTTGTTATACTGTAATTTTGTTATATATATATATATATATATATAGATATATATTATACATTATTATGATTTATATTTATTAATATGATATTATAAAATTTTATGTGTAAATATAATTAATAACCCTATAAAAATTTAATATTTATAATAAACTATTTTCTACATTTCATATATATCAAATAAAATTATTATTCACAAATTTATGTAACTACGAGAATAATTTTAATAAAATTGGAAATAAAATATTTTTATATTAAAAATGTGAAAAAAATAAAATACTTAAATATTATGTTTGTAAATATAAATCATTGTATACATCATTCTCATTCTCATTTTAATTTATACAATAAAATGAACCTATATATATAAAATCATATAAATTAAAAGAATGATGATTTATATTTATAAGCATGATATTACTAAAAATTAAAATTTATATAAAAAATAAATAATAAGATAAAAAAACAAACTTAGATCTAGGTAAGAAACAAATCGATTCTATTCTCTTCTATGTGATTTCTCTTAAAAAAAAAATTGAGCGTTACAAATCAATTCTTTGTAATTTCTCTTAAAAAAAATAAACATTATAAAAACCTAAAATAAATATTATAAAAACATAATAAGATTTATATAAAAAATAAATAATAATATAAAATCTAATATAAATTTATTTTAATGCATATTTAAAAGTATGGAATCTCTTGTAATATAATATTCTTTTTACAATTTTATAAAGATTTAATACCTGGTAATACAATATTTTTTTACAATTTTATGAAGATTGAATCTCTTGTAATATAATATTTTCTTCCAATTTTATTTCAAAAAAGCTTTGCATCGTCAGAAAATTAATTTTTTTTATAATTAAAACAAATGTAATTATTAAAATAAAATATATTACTGTCCCGTCTTTAATAATTTCAATATAAAATGTATATTAAAAGAGTTGGACTTAACGTATGTGCGTTGACCATCCAGGCAAATCGATCGGCCAGGATGTGTGAATAACGCTTGTGAATATGAATGAATGGTGGACATAGGAGGTTGTGTTTGTTAATTATAATTATAAATAAGAGTGGTATGGTTTAATGTATACAACGCTGCGCACCAAATCTTCTCCACATTTGCATTCTGGTTCTGAAACCATAACTTATTTCCTCCTCTGCAAATTAAGTCCATAGCATCGACAATCACTTTCTATCCTTTTTACTTCTGATTTGCAATGGCTTCATCCTCCTCCATCGCTCCTCATCCCAGCAACAATCAGTGGTACGAAGTGTTTATAAGCCACAGAGGTCCTGATACGAAGAAAACCTTCGCCAGGTCTCTCTACCTTCGCCTTTTCGAAAACGGAGTGAGGGCCTTTCTGGATGAGAACGAGATGCAAAAAGGATACGATATTGCTTCTCAAATAAAACATGCTATCAGCACCGCCTCTGTCCACGTCGCCATCTTGTCTGCCAAATACGCTGAATCAACTTGGTGCCTAGATGAGCTCGTACAAATGTTGCAGACAGAGGTTCCTACCATTCCTGTCTTTTACGGTGTCCCGCCCTATGAGGTTCGGTGGACGCGCGGTAAATATGCTCAAGACCTACAAAACCTGGCAGTGAAGAAAACTTCTGACCCTCAAACACAGGAAGAGAAGCCGCGTTATGACTCCAGCATCATTGAAAATTGGAGAAACGCACTTTCTCGGGTCGCAGACCTCAGCGGTTTTGAGCTGGAGGCGTGCAATATTGGGTGAGAACTCAACCTTCCATGGCTTTCGATATGGTAGTATTTTATGTTCAATAAGTAGAAATAGACGTTGGTTTCTCACAATTCTATTTATGTTTTTCTGAAAAATTAGCGAGGAGGAGGAGGTGGTGCTGATAGATGAGGTGGTAAAAAAGCTGTTGGAAATACTGAAAAAGGGAAAACCAGATTTGCACGTCGCCAAATATCCAACAGGTTTGGACGAGAAACTGAGAGATTTTGAAGATAAAGTGGGATTGCAGCAACAGCAGAGTGGGAGATCTCAGATGTTGGGGATCTGGGGTTTAGGTGGCATAGGAAAGACTACATTGGCTAAAGAATTTTACAATAGGAAAAAATCTGGTTTTCAGAAATCATGCTTTTTGCATGACGTCAAAGATAATTGGGATAAAGGCACATTAAATTTGAAGCAGAGAGAACTTCTTACAAGTTTGACCTCAAAAGATGAGCCAGTAAACAGTGTTGATATAGGTACAGAGATGCTCAAAGAGCCTCTCAAATCTTGTAATGTCTTAGTTATATTAGATGATGTAGATGATGTGAATCAAGTAGATGCACTTTTGCCAGTTGAAATCCGCGATCTCCACCCGCATAGCTTAATATTGATTACATCCAGAGACAAGGGCATTCTGATAAGCTCAAAAGTTGAAAACTCATCCATTTATTGGTTGAGAGAACTTAACCCAGACCACTCACGAGTTCTCTTCTGCTCCTACGCCTTCAGCCAGCCGTATCCAAGGCCAAGATTTGAATCTTTAGTAGATGGGTTCTTAAAAGCTTGTAATGGATTGCCCCTCTCTTTAAAAGTATTCGGGGCAGATCTTTATGGAAAAGACCAATCTGACTGGAAAGATGAATTGGGGAGTCTCCAATACATACTTCCGGACAAGATCCATAATAGGTTTAAAACAAGTTATAATAAACTTAATTTTCAGGAACAACAAATATTCTTAGACATAGCATGCTACTTCATAGGAACAGAGAAAGAGACGGCCATAGGAATATGGAACAGCTCACGTTGGAAAGGAAGGAAGGGTTTTCAAACTCTCCAAAATAAATGTTTAGTAGAACTGGATAGTTTGAACAGGATACGTATGCATGACCACGTTAGGGATTTGAGAATAGAATTTGCTGAGTCTTCGGATCCGCGTCAACTCTGGCGTCTGAGTAAGAACGTCGTTGGTAATTTGTTAGATTCTGTAAGTATTCAGTTATTCAGTCCTTTATCAATTTTGACTTTTGATCGATTATTGAATGAACATGTAATAACGATTGTTCTTTTTAACAATGGATAGAAAATAAGGTCTGTGGCTGTGCGGGGAATTCGGATGGTTCACGGTGAAGATGATGAAGATAATGTTTTTGGCGTTGATGCTACTGATAAAGCCGTTCTGGAAAGCATTTTCAAGAATTTGAGAATTCTTGATACTAAAAACGATCTCTTGGAATGCATTTTGAGGAAGGTGGAGTTACCAAATATCTGGTGGCTCAGATGGACAAACAGCATTTTGAGGAAGGTGGAGTTACTAAATATCTGGTGGCTCAGATGGACAAACTGCTTTTTGAGGAAGGTGGAGTTACCAAATCTCTTGTGGCTCACATGGAGAGAGTGTCCCCACTCGACCCTGCCTTCCTGGGTTGGTGTGAAGAATTTAAAGTATCTAGATGTGTCCTACAGCAAATTAAACACACTGTGGGAAGGGGAAGGGGAAGGTGAATTACAGGTAAATAGGAATTTGTTGTGTCAACATTGTATATTTAGTCGCTAACGAATTAGAAAGGTTATGTAGAAGAAAATCAAGATACCCATATAAATATCTTTAGCGTGTTTGAAAGACGTGAACGTTTCGTTTTCGCAGGAACACCTGCCGGAATGTTTGGAGGAGTTGTGGACAGCCGGATGCGTGAAGCTGAAGAACATACCGGGATTGGCACAGTGTACAAGGCTTCGAATCCTAAATGTCATAGGATGCTCCCAGTTAAAAGAGCTGCCGGAAACTTCGGGAAGTTTGGAAGAGCTATGGGCAGGCGGATGTGTGCGGCTGAACAACATACGGGGCTTGGCGCGGTGTACAAGACTTCGAATCCTCCATATCGTTAACTGCCCCCAGTTAAAAGAGCTGCCGGGTATAGAAGCATTGCAATGTCTCGAGGAGCTACGTGCAACCGATTGTGTGGAGCTGAAGACAATCAGGGGGCTGGAGCATGCGACAAAGCTTCGAGAGCTAAGTGTCGAAGGGTGCTCCCAGTTACAATTAGAGGTGCTGGATATCGAACCATTGTTAAGTCTGGAGCACCTAAGTGCAAAGGGATGTGTGC
Source organism: Pinus tabuliformis (assembly GCA_031772625.1). Taxonomy (NCBI): domain Eukaryota; kingdom Viridiplantae; phylum Streptophyta; class Pinopsida; order Pinales; family Pinaceae; genus Pinus; species Pinus tabuliformis. The sequence goes on along the minus strand of CM062806.1, from coordinate 327,206,638 downwards.
AGCTGAAGAGAATCAGGGGGCTGGAGCATGCGACAAAGCTTCGACGGTTAAGTGTCCAAGACTGCTCCCAGTTACAAGAGCTGCCGGGTCTGGAGCATGCGACAAAGCTTCAATGGCTAAATGTCGGTGGGTGCTCCCAGTTACAAGAGCTGCCGCATATGGAAGCATTGCCATGTCTGGAGAGGCTAGTGGCAGACAGATGTGTGCAGCTGAAGAGAATCAGGGGGCTGGAGCGTGCGACAAAGCTTGAAAGCCTAATTGTCGAAGGGTGCTCCGAGTTACAATTAGAGGTGCTGGATATCGAACCATTGTTAAGTCTGGGGCACCTAAGTGCAAAGGGATGTGTGCAGCTGAAGAGAATCAGGGGGCTGGAGCATGCGACAAAGCTTCGAGAGCTAAGTGTCGAAGGGTGCTCCCAGTTACAATTAGAGCTGCTGGATATCGAACTATTGTTAAGTCTGGAGGTGCTACATGCAGGGGGATGTGTGCAGCTGAAGAGAATCAGGGGGCTGGAGCATGCGACAAAGCTTCGACAATTAAGTGTCCAAGACTGCTCCCAGTTACAAGAGCTGCCGGGTCTGGAGCATGCGACAAAGCTTGAATGGCTAGAAGTCGGTGGGTGCTCCCAGTTACAATTAGAGGTGCTGGATATCGAACCATTGTTAAGTCTGGAGCAGCTAAGTGCAAAGGGATGTGTGCAGCTGAAGAGAATCAGGGGGCTGAAGCATGCGACAAAGCTTCGAGGGCTAAGTGTCGAAGGGTGCTCCCAGTTACAATTAGAGGTGCTGGATATCGAACAATTGTTAAGTCTGGAGCAGCTAAGTGCAAAGGGATGTGTGCAGCTGAAGGGAATCAGGGGGCTGGAGCATGCGACAAAGCTTCGAGTGCTAAGTGTCGAAGGGTGCTCCCAGTTACAATTAGAGCCGCTGGATATCGAACAATTGTTAAGTCTGGAGATGCTACATGCAGGGGGATGTGTGCAGCTGAAGAGAATCAAGGGGCTGGAGCATGCGACAAAGCTTCAAAAGTTAAGTGTCCGAGACTGCTCCCAGTTACAAGAGCTGCCGGGTCTGGAGCATGCGACAAAGCTTGAAAGCCTAGATGTCGGTGGGTGCTCCCAGTTACAATTAGAGGTGCTGGATATCGAACCATTGTTAAGTCTGGAGCAGCTAAGTGCAAAGGGATGTGTGCAGCTGAAGAGAATCAGGGGGCTGGAGCGTGCGACAAAGCTTCAAAAGCTAATTGTCGATGGGTGCTCCCACTTACAAGAGCTGCCGGGTATGGAAGCATTGATATCTCTGGAGGATCTATCCGCAGAGGGATGTTTGCAGCTGAAGAACATACCGGGCTTGGACCGGTGTACAAGACTTCGAATCCTCAATATCCCTGGCTGCTCTAAGCTAAATGTGCTGCCAAGTATCGAAGCATTGGTATGTTTGGAAGCGCTATGGGCATCCGATTGTCAGAAGCTGAAGAGAATCAGGGGGCTGGAGCATGCGACAAAGCTTGAAAGGCTAAGTGTCGAAGGGTGCTCCGAGTTACAATTAGAGGTGCTGGATATCGAACCATTGTTAAGTCTGGAGGTGCTAAATGCAAAGGGATGTGTGCAGCTGAAGAGAATCAGGGGGCTGGAGCATGCGACAAAGCTTCGACAGCTAAGTGTCGAAGGGTGCTCCCAGTTACAATTAGAGGTGCTGGATATCGAACCATTGTTAAGTCTGGAGGTGCTAATTGCAAAGGGATGTGTGCAGCTGAAGACAATTAGTGGGCTGGAGCGTGCGACAAAGCTTCAACAGCTAAGTGTCGAAGGGTGCTCCCAGTTACAATTAGAGCGGCTGGATATCGAACCATTGTTAAGTCTGGAGGTGCTACATGCAAATGGATGTGTGCAGCTGAAGAGAATCAGGGGGCTGGAGCATGCCACAAAACTTCGAGAGCTAATTGTCTCAACGTGGACAAAGGTGGAAGGTGGAAGGTTGATGGAGGTGTTCAACGATGGTGTCGCAATTGATGTCTCCAAATGTCACAGATTACAATGTCCAGTGTGGGAGTAGTGGACCAGGCGGCGCGGACAATTGAAGGAAAGCAAAGAAGAGAAGAAATTTGGCAATGAGAGGGTTCATTCAAAAGGGTCGGTATGTGGCAACTTGTATCGGTTCGCATTAATCTGTTTTTGACCGGTGAAGCCTCTTTCACAAACTAGCTTAGTACATTGTTACTGCTTTCATTCGGAGCGTATGAATAGATTCTCTTGGTTGTAGAAAAATTGATCCGGGTTATTAGTCAAATTTGAGTAACATTCCGCTAAGCAATGAGGTATGCAGGATAGGTTTGGTATTATTAAATGTTAATGGTAATAATTTTTCTTTTGATTTTGTTGTTTTAATTAACCTTCAATTATTGTATCCCGAACAATTTGTAAAGAATAACGAAATAAAAGAGAAATGAAATAATCAAATTTATTAAAAAGTTTTTGCTAAAGTTTTTGCTGTTTTTTTAATATAATATAATATGTTATAAATATTTTTTTATATAAAATAAAAATAATTATTTATATGTAAAAAATAAAATATTTAAATATGTAATTATATGTAAAAGTTAATTGAATTTATTTTAGGTGGAATTGTTTTTATTTTTTCTGTTTAAGTATAAATTTTCTCTAATAATATAATGAGTTATAATGTTTTGATAATTATATTTATAATTTTTTGATAATTATTGTTATCATAACTTTTTGCCTATAAATTCAGAAGTTCGATATTGTAAAATATATTTTAAAATAAAATTATGAAGTTTAAGTGCATATAATTTTCTCTAATAATATAATGAGTTATAATGTTTTGATAATTATATTTATAATTTTTTGATAATTATTGTTATCATAACTTTTTGCCTATAAATTCAGAAGTTCGATATTGTAAAATATATTTTAAAATAAAATTATGAAATTTAAGTGCATATAAAACGTTTTAAAATAAATTTAAATAAAATATTTTGCAAAAATATAAAATTAAATTTATTTAACAAACTAAAATTTTAAAATTTATTATATAAAAAGTAAACATTATTTTAATTTAGTTTTTATTTAATAATATATTTAAAAGAAATTTAAATAAAACATTTTGGAAAAATATAAAATTAAATTTATTTAACAAATTAAAATTTTAAAATTTATTATACAAAAAATAAACATTATTTTAATTTAGCCTTTATTATATAAAAAATAAATATTATTTTAATTTAGTCTTTATTTAATAATAAACTAGAAAATATATATTTTATAATTTATTGAACAAAATGATTGATTAAACTTGAAAGTCTCTTATTTATTGAAAAAGTCTCCAATGACTAACTCTCATAAAGGAACCAACCAACTTTCACAATTTTTTATCCTATAAATAAATTTTTGGAGTAATTAAACATTGAAAGAAATGGAGAGGTAACCATTTATGTTCATAAATTATAAATAAGAGACTTTCCTCCTTAACTCAATCCACCACCATTTTCATTGAATGAGAGATATTTTCCAACTTAACTAATCACCTTCTTCAATAAATAAGAGACTTTTTCAAGTTTAATCAATCATCTTGTTCAATAAATTAGAAGATATATTTTCAAATTTAATTAATCACCTTCTTCAATAAATGATATTTTTTTTCATGTTTAATCGATCACTTTCTTCAATAAATAAGAGAGATATTTTCAAACTTAATCAATCATATTCTTTATTAAATGAGATAATTCTTCAAGTTTTTCTTTTCTTTTATTTATATATTTTTTCTTTTCTTTCTTTTTCTTTTATTTATTTGTTTTTTATTGACATAAATTCCAACATAATTGACTACACAATTGACTCCTTAGATAAACATCCCAGGTTCAAATCACTGCCAACATCATGTGGCCAATAAGGATTCCATATTATAGCAATGCCTCCTGATGCTCCTTGAGCAACGTGGACTAAATAATCACAGTGTATCCAAACACGCTTTATAAGTTTATTGAGAGACTCAAAGGAGGGAAAGAGCTAACCAGCCATATATTGGGTATTTAATGCCCTCAGAGCAGCACGCGACTTAACGCGATAACACGGGAGCAGGAAAATTCGGCATTAAATAATATTTGCCCGCTCCCGTGTTATCGGGCTAAGTGGCGTGCTGCTCTGAGGGCATTAAATACCCAATATATGGCTGGTTAGCTCCAGCCCTCAAAGGAGTAAATGAGATGAAATGTAAATGAGATGAAAATGAAATGCACATGCAATGAAATGTAAAATTCATGAAAGGTACATTTCATTGGAGGGAAATATGGTTGGGATATATTTTGATTAAAGTAATAAAATAATCCTTCTAGAGTTAGGGGTTTTGATGAGAACATAAGGATTCGATAGAGGGTTTTTGTTGGTCTTTCGTTGGACTTTGTAGTGAGTGTTGGATAGTGTTTTTGGTGGCTGCATAGGGAGCATATGAAGGAAATGAAACCTCCCTACTACCATGACAGGGAGGCCTACAAATTTGTGTAAATTACGGTTATGTTATGTGAAAATAATTCGAGTTCCTGAGTTATGTTGTTGTTTGTAACAATTTTCTAGGTGTGTTCAACATGTGTATCTGTTTCAACAGTTTATTTTCCAATCCTATGATATTTGCCAATGTAGTTTTATTTCAAGAAACTTTCTATGCACTACGGCAACTTGGAGAGTAATTTGTTGTATAGTTTTATGTTGAATTTTTAATGTTACATGTAGAACAACTTTCTTATCTAAAGTGTAATCCACTAGTTTAGTATTTTGACCAGTTTACACATTTGCAACAATTTTATGCCATGAATTTATTTGCAACAATTGTGTGAAATGTAATATGATGGGTTAAAGTTGCTGCTAATGTATTTGTTATAGTTGGGTTTTTATGTCAAATTTCTAGTTTCCTGGTTTAAATCACAACAAAGTTAGGATTTTTTTCTAGTTTTTTGTGCAGATTTAAGTTGTTGTTAGTCTTAGCATTTGTTCTTTTTGCAGTGTCGAATTTTGTTTATGACAATAGTTTGGATTGTGTTTCTGTCATTGTCGGTGCATGACACTTTTGGTGCATGGCATTGCCAGTGCACAATACTATTAGTGCATGGTATTATGAGTATGTGGCACTGTTAGTGTGCAGCACTGTCAGTGCATGGTACTGTCGATGCACAACATTGCTAGTGCACAGTGAAAAAACTAGCGGTGGAAACAATATTGGTGACAACATTATATGTGTTTCCACCATTGTTAGGGTAACATTGCCTAGGGTTTTGCAGTTGTGTCGGTTTCCATGTGTCGAATTAGATTGTTCTTGTCATTTAATTTTTCTCTTCTTTTTGGCACCCCCTGGCCAAGAGGGCATGCCAATAATGTGCACAAGTTGGGAGAAGCCTAGTACCCATCTCTAGTCGGGTGGAAGTAGCGATAGAGAGAAGCCTAGGTGGAAGAACTTGTGGTCTGAGGGAGGCTATGGGCCTGGTCAACCTACAACTTCAAGAGGATTGCTAGTTTCTCGATTGCAAAGTGTGCAACGAATTATGCGAGGGGAGCTACAACCCAATCTATAATATGCAACATCAAAATGGGATGTGTGACACATATATGGGAAATCTTCTTTAATACCCCCACCAAGTGATTTTAATTGGTGTATCAACCTCTAGATAATTTTCCATGCCAATAAAATAAGACCAAGGTCATGGGACTCATATTCCAATTTGAATGGTGGAAAAACGTTATAGTGGGCATCACTTGTGGTTTATTAATGACTATGGAAATTGGCAAAGGAATTGGAAATGAAAAGAGGCAATAAATGACATTTAATTAGGGAAATGAAGGAAAATATGAGAAATGGAAGGTGAAGAGACACAAATATGCATGCAAGGGAAATTAGAGATAAAATGAATGAAAATGAAAGAAAAAAGGAAAAAAGAAAGTAAGAGACATGAGACATCAATGATAAAAAGGCATTAGAGAAATAGTTCACAACTTTGCTCAGTTCAACTTTTGATCAATTTCAACTTTTGACAGTTTTGGCTCAACTCTTGATCATTATAACTCTCTTCCATGCTCTTACACACTTAGAGCATTCTTGGATCATCCTATCATTCACTTGGACTTGGAGAGAAGAAAGCAAGAAAATGAATTTGTGGGTAGTGGAAAAGAATGTTGGATCAACAACTGCAACAAGAGTACATTGAAGGTAATAGGTTGCATGTGTTATTTCGTTGTTAATGTTTGAATGCACGGTACATGCATGTGGATTTTTGGTGACTTTGTTATCATTTCCATGGGATTTGCCTTGATTGAAAGTGGCTTCATCCCTGCCTTGCCATTTCCTAGATAGCCATGATGTAGTGGGTTCTCTATTTTGATTAAGCTTTGGATAGTTAGTAGACTTGGATCCCGGTTGAGGTGGTCTTGGGAAATTTTCCAAGGGTCAAGGGTGGAGATGGGATTTCTCCTGGAACTCTTGAAGGATGGGTGGAGATAGGAAAATTCCTTTGGAGCTAGTGAAGGAAGTCAGAGGAACCCAAGCTTGTTCTGGTATTAGTGATTTCTGGACCAATTTAGGTGAAATCACTGTGGTTGTGGGTTGAGGTGTTTTGGCCTCTAGAAGTTCTGGTTATTTCTATTTTGGTTTAACCCATATGATCCCACATTCATGCTTGGAATATGGCATGAGGGTGATTGGATGAAAGAGAGATTTGGTTCAACCTATTAAAATTGGAAACTAGGGTCAAATTTGATTTCAATAGCCCATTTGATGGAGATGATGATTGCATTGAATTCCTCTTTTCGAGAGGACCAAAATCAACCTAGAGATCATCAAATTTGGATAATGGAAAGTGTACTTATGATGAAAATCCCACACATGCACATTTGGATAGGTCAACCTTAATGGAAAATTGGTCACCCTTGGAAGCCTATAAATAAAACTGACCTCAAGCTCATTTGGACATCACCAAGCATATTCCAATTCTTATTTCATTGATTGCTTCGCACAGGTCTAAGGTTGGGTCCACAAAAGAAGTTGGCAAAGGTCTGAGATTACAAGATCTGAAGCTCGCACATGTTTCTAGGGTTTTGGTTTACAGTCGTTGGCTCGCCAAACGATAAATTTTGCTGCAATCGTTAGCTTACAGGATCAAGGGAGCAACTGAAATCTCCCAGTACTTTTCAAAATTCTTCTTCCCTACGACTAGAAAGTAGGGTTGAAATTTTACAGTTGACCGAAGACAGGAAAAGTTGTCTCTAATGTATATTGATGCTGGAAACATATTTATGAATGTTATTTGGTTATTTTTCTAGATGATATTGTATTGAGCTCATTGTAATCTCTGCTGAAACATTTTATGACAATCTAATAGAAGAAGAATTTCAAAGGGTTTTCCCCCATAGTGGGGCTTTTCCCCGGTCTTTGAACAAATATGGTGTCTCTTGTTGATGTGTTGATTGTCTCTTTTATCATTACATTTATTGTTCTATCTGCATGTTGATGATTGAAAAGATTAATTATTATTGAAGAGATTGTTAATTGAAGTATTGAATTGGGCTAAAGTAATTAATTTAACATAGAACAATATGAAAATTAACATGGTATCAAAGATAAGGTGAAGGACAAGCCCAAAAGGAGACAAGCATTAAAGAAATCATATTTGGAAATTGAAGGAGCCTATCTAGTCAAGTCAAGATATCTTCCTTCATTAAGGAAAATGAGAATTTGGGTGACTCATCCAATTTTGTTGCATGGAAATTCAAGTTGGAGATCATAGCTGATAACAATGATGTTTTTCAATACATTCAAGGAAAAGTACATGAGCCTTCGGAGAATGCTTCTTCTGCTTCCAAGAACAAGTACAAGAAATGTGAGTTAAAAGTAAATCAAATTATAGCTGATGGTTTACAAGATAATATACCTACATATGTTGGAATTTTGAGTAATTCTAAGGACATGTATGATAAGATAGTTGGCATGTATGAAGTCAACAATTTGAATGAAATCATATCTTTGAAAGATAAGCTGAAAGACACGAAGATGAAAAATGGAGAGTTTGTTCAATCCTACATTATGAGGATATCTTGTCTTAGAGATCAATTGCAAAGAGTAGGGGAATCCGTTCCTGATAGGGAATTGGTGATTGTGACTCTAAGAGGTCTTTCTCCTATTTGGGAAACCTTTATCACTACTATAAGCAACAATAATATCCTCCCTTCATTTGATCAGATTGTTGGAAATCTCACTCAAGAAGAATCAAGGATGATATCTAGAGGAAGGATTCAAAAGCATGAAGAGGGAGAGCCCACTACATTCATTGCTCATGACAAGAAGAAGAAGAAAGGAAAAGGAGGTATATTAAATTCAAGAAATCCTCCTCCTTGAAATTAAAATAGAAGGAAGGAATTATCGCACATTGAATGCTACAATTGTCATAAGAAAGGCCACTATGCTCGAGAATGCCCCGAGAAGAACCATGGTCCATGCTACAACACTAGAAGTAACCAAAACACGTTTGATGATCAAAAAAGAAAAGATGAAAGAATATTCAAAAGAGATGCTCCAAGTGATCATGAAGAAGATCATCATCCCCAAAAGAAGTCAAGATTCTCCAGGTATGAAAGTAATGTTGTAAATCAATATGAATATATTCTTATATCTTCTCTTATTATTTCTTCTCCTCTAGATTCGTGGGATAGTTGGATGTTTGATAATAGGGAATCTCATCACTTCTCTGGGTATAAGGAAGTTCTCTCTAATTTGATAGAGAGGGAGACAAATTTGAAAAATATTCTTGGAGACAATTGCATTCATCCCATCTAAGGCTTTGGGTTCGTCAAATTTCATTTGAATTCTAGGGAAACTATTTTTCTTTATGATGTGATGTATGTGCCAGGATTGAAGAAGAACTTGGTATCAATATCCACTTTAGAAGACAAAGGGATGAGGGTTTTCGTCATTAAAGGAAAGTTTCTTGCTTGGCCTATTGGATCACCTATGAGAGATGCATTCACATTGGGATTGAGATTTGAAGGAATCTTAGAGTCACTAGCAAACCTCTTCTAGCATTGGTCCATGATACTAATCATCTAAGTGAGAAATGGCACCCAAGATTGCCCCATATACATTATGATGCTCTTCCAAAATTGGAGAAAATGGTCTCTAGGATTCCCAAGGTTCAAGCCCTACATGATGGAGTATTTTGAGGATGTGCAAGTGGGAAAAAGACAAGGGGACCATTCCCCTTTAGCAAGAACAAGACAATTGACATCCTCTGTCTCATTCATTCTGACATATGTGGTTCGATGCCTATGCACTCTATTGGTGGCCATCTCTACTACATCACCTTCATTGATGACTTATCAAGAAAGACATTCTTATGCAACCAGCTCACAAAATATAAGAAAAGATAAATCAACGCCTTCAAAATCAGCCTCTTCGAGGGGGAAACCTCCTTTACATTACACAAATGAACAATTCTTGGATGATACAAATGAAAAAACCTAATTTCTATATATAGGAGTCTAACGGGCCATAATATAATCAAAGCCGACATAACAATAATAATATAAGGGAACAACAATAACAATAGTGGGCTTCTATGGGGCACAATAATAACAATATGAGGGCAATAGGGGCACAACAATAATAATAAGGGCTACAATGACAATAGTAATGGGGGAATCACTAGTATTATAGGGACCTAACATGTTCCTCTCCTTCAAAAAAGTGTTGTCCTCAACGCTTGAGTATTTTTGGATGCTTCTGTATAAAATTCTCACCCTCCCATGTGGAATCTTTAGCAGGTAAGTTCTTCCACTTGATGAGATACTTTGAAATTGATCTATTTTGTAGTTGTCGAGTTCTTTTTTTTGTGGCTGCTTCAAGTTCCAATATGATTTTTCCTTCCTCATCAAGTTCTGGAAATATTGTTTGAACTGTGAGTTTGTCACCTATAACCTTCTCTAGGCAAGAAACATGGAAAACTGGGTGCACTCGGGAAGTTGCAGGAAGCTCCAATTTGTATGCCACAGTACCAATCTTTTGCAACACCTTGTACAGACCATAATACTTTGGTGATAATTTATTATCCTTCTTAGCTTGCTTCAGGGACATTTGTTTATATGGTTTTAGTCGTAGGAATAACCAGTCACCTACATCAAAACTTCTTTCACTGCGATATTGTTAATTTATGCTATGTTTTATGCTTATAACAATTTACTTCTTTTTCTTATTATATTCCACTGATTAGCAATCACATGTACATAAAGTAAAGTGCAGATAGAACATTAAACGATCGACAGAAAACAAGCCAAGACAAGAGACACAAGATGTGGCGGCTAGCCAGGGACAAACCCCACAATGTGTGGGGAAACCCTTTGATCAAATCTTCTTTTATCTTCAATAATTCAACAGAGAGAAATAGTACAATAAATCTGATTCATATCAGCAGTAGCAAACCCTAGATCAACAGCATCAGCATTAGCGGCTTCATTATCAAACTAGGGCAGACCATATCTCACAAACCGACAGTCGGATTGACTTCATTCCACCACCAAAAGTTTCAGCTTCCAGAGGAGGTTCAGATGAACCTACAGCGTAGTTCAGATGAGGAGATATTCTAGGCCACGCAAGTCAATCTTTGCTTCTGCAGTTGCAACTTCAGTTTCAGCAGTTTATGGCTTCAAACTAGGGTAGTCGATATCTTACAAACCGTTCGTCGGATTGACTTCATTCCACCACCAAAAGTTGTGGCTTTCAAAGGAGGTTCAGATGAACCTACAGCATAGTTCCAAAGAGGAGATATTCTAGGCCACGCAATTCAATCTTTGCTTCTGCAGTTGCAGCTTCAGTTTCAGCAGTTTCCGGCTTCAAACTAGGGCAGTCGATATCTTGCAAACCGTTCGTCGGATTGACTTCATTCCACCACCAAAAGTTGCGGCTTTCAAAGGAGGTTCAAATGAACCTGCAGTGTAGTTCCAAAGAGGAGATATTCTAGGCCACGCAAGTAAATCTTTGCTTCTGCAGTTGCAGCTTCAGTTTCAACAGTTTCTGGCTTCAAATGTGTGAGAGAGAGAGACCCATTTCAGCGCAGTAGAGAATAGACTCATATTTGCGCAGTAGAGAGAGAGAGATGTGATGAGATGAGTGAGTCTAAATGAGGAAAATTCCTCTTATATTTATACACAACGTTGGTTGGTGAATAGATGCAAATGTTGGGCTTCTGAGCCTACATGAGTTGTAGGTCGGCTTGATAATAATTCCATAATCAAAATAAATTCATATCTCCATGAATACTTATCGGAATTGGATGATCTTTATATCAATACTACACCTCTCGACGAGAGGAATCTAATAAAAATATTATTAGCCATGAATAAGATGACCCACATGAATTTTTGCCCTGGTTGCCAATTTTAACACTCCCTCTCAACCATGGAGAACTTCATCTGCAATCTGTCTATCGGTCGTTACTATTCATCTATCAAATGCACTGCCTTGTACAGCCTGACCCTTGCCCTGCTCTGCTCTATTTTTCCTGTTCTGCTTTGTCTTGTTCTGCCCTGCACTGATATGTATTGTTTTGTTTTGTTCTGCTCTGCTCTTTCATTGTTCTGTTCTACTCTGCTTTTGTCCGAATTATGAAGAAGAATAAATGATCGAGGATGTATCATAATGACTCAAAGTCAATCTCAGAGTATGTACCACTGGTCCGAGACAAGTCTCAACCAACCCAAATTCAGCGTCATAGTGAGTACAACTCCAATGGTCCCAGACCAATATCATCCTCCACTGACTCAAAGTCAGTCTCAGAGTATGTACCACTGATCCCAGACCAGTCTCAACCGACCCGAAGTCAGCGTCATAGTATGGTACAACTCCTACCACTGGTCCCAGACCAATATCATTGATCCCAGATCAATGGAGGTCATCCCAGCGTAGGGAGTACGGTAGTTACAACGATGCGTCCATCGGTACTACTATGGTCCCTAACTTCATTTCCCTGCTCATTGATCAGATGAGATGTACTTCCCATGAGTCCCAGACTACATGGGTAGGATGCCTCGATAGGAGAACTAATCAATCCTGTCCTCACAGGAGAACACATCAATCCTACTACAATTGCCATGGAGAACACATCAATCCAGGCCGCCATGGAGAACACATCAATCTAGGCCTCACAGGAGAACACATCAATCCTGCTACAATCGCCATGGACAACACATCAATCCAGGCCTCACAGGAGAACACATCAATCCTGCTACAATCGCCATGGAGAACACATCAATCCAGGCCTCACAGGAGAACACATCAATCCTGCTACACAGGAGAGCGAATCATCCTATTCCACAAGAGAGCGAATCATCTTGTCCCACAAAAGAGCAAATCATCTTGTTCCAGTGTGCACCACCAGGGGAGGGTGAGTCACCCTGTGGTCGTATGTTGCTCCAGTAATAACCGCAAGCCCTCAGAGCTCCCAGAGCTCAATGTATGCAACATGCAGGACCCTTGTACAAGGGTTTCTTACCGACTCCAAGTCGTTTGGGAAAATCATAGATTAGATCTTTCCTCGGGGCTTTGACAAGGTGTATCAACCTGTACATCATCTGAATGCGATGCAGCCTCCTTGCTCATCAACTTACCATATCCAAGATGATGTCTATCTGCTGGAGCAATCGACGAATACGGGATTCCTGAATAATCGAATCCCACCTCTGGTTGTTAAAGAGAATCACAGTGGTATCCAATGTAAATCCAAACAACTCACTGAAGAGCTTTCGCAACCAGACTACCTCACACAAGGTTATGCTAGCAACAATATATCCTGCTTTGGCGGTGCTCAAAGCCACCGACTTCTGTTTCCTGCTCATCAAGGATATCGAAGCAGATCCCAAGGTGAAACAGCACCCGGAAGTGCTCTTATGGTCCACCACACTGCCTGCCCAATCAACATCAGTATATCCAAGTAGTCTCACATCTCCAGCAGTGTATCTTAATCCATGAGAGATTGTGTCCTGAAGACATCTCAGAAGATTCCTGGCATCAATCCAGTGAGGCTCAACCAAATATGAGCTCACAATGATAACTGCAAAAAAATGTGTTCGGACGGAGGTTCACCAAGAACATCAATGCGAATGAGTTTATGAAACTCAGAGGCATCTCCCAAATCTGGTCCGACATCACTACCATATAACTTCTAAAAGTTAAGATCCTCGAGGTAGTCACAGTCTTGCAGTGCATCATACCAAATCTTTCCAATATCTTTACCACATATTTCCCTTGATATAGGAAAATTTCCCTTGGCTTCTGCCATACTTCAAGTCCTAGGAAGTAGTGCATCAGTCCTAGGTCTTTCATTTCAAATTCAGAGGCCAGCTCTCTCTTACATTTGTGAATGAGAGGGTTTGCACCTATAGAAAGAGGTCATCCACATGCAACACCAGTATGATAGGCTTGTCATATTCAACCTTAAAGTAAAGGTTAGGATCGACTTCACTCCTAGTGAATCCCAACTTCATCAAGTAGCTATCAATCCTCTCATACCATGCTCGGGGTGCTTGCTTCAGCCCATAGAGAGCCTTCTTCAACCTACATACATGAGATTTTCAATCATAAATCTCAAATCCTTCGGGTTGCTCCACGTAGACCTCTTCTTTGATCAAACCGTGCAAGAACATAGTCTTCACATCCATCTGATGTAGGTTCCATCCTTGTGAAGTGGCAAGGGCTATGATCGAGCGGATGGTCGTATATCTGGGAATAGGTGCAAATATCACATCATAGTCTATACCTTCCTTCTGGGAGAAACCATGAGCAACAAAACGAGCCTTATACCTTTCCATACTTCCATCTGCTGCATGCTATATCTTGTAAATCCATTTGGAAGTAACAACTGTCTTGCCCGGGGGTCTGGGAACTACTTCCCAGACATCATTCTCCATAATAGACTCATATTCTATGGTCATAGCATCCTTCCATGGTTAATGCTTGATGACACCTGAGAATGATGAAGGTTCATTTTGTATGATCGTGCTCATGATGGTCAGGTATCCCTTATACCTGTTAAGTTTCTTATTTTGATGGAAGGTTCCTCAGGGTGCAACATGTCCTTCAGCATCATCAAGTATCCCCCTAATCCATGAAGGCCTCTTCCTAGAAGAGGAAGGCTCATGTGGATGAGGATCAATCGGATCCATGGGTTCTTCTACATTAGGCATTGATTCATCATCCTTTTCTTTCGGTTCCCTGGTGTTGGCTTCTTGAGAGCTAGTCAAAATTAGCAGATTCTCCACCTTGCTGAGAGCCATATCTTTGTCAAAGGTGACATCATGACTAATCATGACTTCCCTTTGACCGGTGGTGAACATTTCTTTAGTAGTTTAGGAACTGAATGCTTGATTAGGGCATCAATTTTGTACATATACGACGGTGATTGTAGTTTCAGCCCATAGAAACATCAGAAGTCTTTGATCATGTAGCATGGCCCAGACAGCTTCCATCATCGTGCAATTCTTCCTTCCCACCACACCATTCTACTCAGGAGTATGTGGTGTAGCAGTCTCCCTCTTAATGCCAACCTCAGGTATGCCTGAGTGAACCAACTGTAATATATCGGAGGTCTTGCTTTGGCTTGAGGGGAATGGTCCCCTTTTGAGCTTTCCTTCAGCACATCCCAGACATACACCTTCTTTCTCTACTTGGAATTCGGGCATCCTTGTTACCATATGTCTTACACCGAGTATAACTTTATAATGAAGGGGGGAAAACCTCTAATGCCAAAGTTCGGACTGAAGAGATGTGTCATAAGACATGACACCTATCAGACTTCCATCGACCTGATATAATGAATCACTAAACCCAAGAGTAAAGGCATATTTAACATTATTTTTCCATATACATACCTTGCCATCGTTGAAGGTTACCTTGTAGCCTTTGTCTTCCATTCCCGAGATGGACACTAGGTTCTTTTTGAGGTCAGGTGCATTTAATACATCCTGGAATTTCTGGCCTTCTTGAATGCTTGTCCTCTTCCTTGATTCCCAGCTCTCCTCTTACCTTTGCTGTTGAATTTGTCATTCCTTTGATTGCCATCAAAGGGATTTTGATCATCGTCCTAGAGTGAGTCCTTTCTATCAGGGCACTCCCTTGCATAGTGACTTTGCTTTATCGCAAATGTAACATCGTCATTTTCTTCTATCCTTAGGTCCAGCCTTTCCTTTTGATTTAGTCCCGGAATTATTTCTTTTCTTTGCATGAAAAGAAAAGGCAGCAGGAGGACCTTTAGGCATGGGCATTTCTTACACTTCTTCCCTTGTTTCTTCTTGAATGCATCTAGCCATTAATTCCTCGAAACTAGGAATTACATTATTGTTCAGAAGAGTAGTCCTTAACACATACCATTCAGATGGTAATCCTCCGAGAGTTTTGAGTGCCATTTCTCTATCAGTAATGGTTTCCCCAATAGATAGAAGATCGTTCTTGATCTTGGTGATTCTTAAGAAGTATGCTTGCATACTTTCATCTTTACCCTTCTTGATTTCCCTCAACTTATTTCTAAGAAACAAAACTTGATTTGCATCATTAACTTTAAATAAACTCACCAGTCTATTGTAGATTTCCTTGGAGGTGTCTAGATCAGAGATGTAGGCCACCAAGCGCTTGTTGATAGAGTCCTGGATGATCTTCTTTGTTTTGACTTCTCCATTTTTCCATTTGTTCCAGGCAACAGCAGATGCATTTGATGAAGGCTCAACAATATTGCCTCTTACATGGTCCAGCACTCCTTGATCTTCAAGGGTTAAATCGATAGACATCTTCCATCCGTGATAGTTAGCTTTCTCACGGAGCTTGTCTTCGGCAAGAAAGAGTGTTGAGGACCCCATAGTTCTTTTAGGATAGCCTTGCCAATCTTCTCTTCAATGATTACTCTTGCTCTTGCTCGGGCTTTGTCTTCACCTTAGCTCTGATACCATGTTAATTTATGGTATGTTCTATGCTTATAACAGTTTACTTCTTTTTCTTATTATATTCCACCGATTAGCAATCACATGTACATAAAGTAAAGTGCAGATAGAACATTAAACGATCGACAGAAAACAAGCCAAGACAAGAGACACAAGATGTGGCGGCTAGCCATGGACAAACCCCACAATGTGTGGGGAAACCCTTTGATCAAATCTTCTTTTATCTTCAATAATTTAGTAGAGAGAAATAGTACAATAAATCTGATTCATATCAGCAGTAGCAAACCCTAGATCAACAGCATCAACATTAGCGGCTTCATTATCAAACTAGGGCAGACCATATCTCACAAACCGACAGTCGGATTGACTTCATTCCAACACCAAAAGTTTCGGCTTCCAGAGGAGGTTCAGATGAACCTACAGCACAGTTCAGATGAGGATATCTTCTAGGCCACGCAAGTCAATCTTTGCTTCTGCAGTTGCAGCTTCAGTTTCAGCAGTTTCTGGCTTCAAACTAGGGCAGTCGATATCTTGCAAACCGTTCGTCGGATTGACTTCATTCCACCACCAAAAGTTGTGGCTTTCAAAGGAGGTTCAGATGAACCTACAACGCAGTTCCAAAGAGGAGATCTTCTAGGCCACGCAATTCAATCTTTGCTTCTGCAGTTGCAGCTTCAGTTTCAGCAGTTTCCGGCTTCAAACTAGGGCAGTCGATATCTTACAAACCGTTCGTCGGATTGACTTCATTCCACCACCAAAAGTTGCGGCTTTCAAAGGAGGTTCAGATGAACCTACAGTGAAGTTCCAAAGATGAGATCTTCTAGGCCACGCAAGTCAATATTTGCTTCTGCAGTTGCAGCTTCAGTTTCAGCAATTTCCGGCTTCAAATGTGTGAGAAAGAGAGACCCATTTTAGCGCAGTAGAGAAGAGACTCATATCTGCGCAGTAGAGAGAGAGAGATGTGATGAGATGAGTGAGTCTAAATGAGGAAAAGTCCTCTTATATTTATACACAACGTTGGTTGGTGAATAGATGCGACTGTTGGGCTTCTGAGCCTACATGAGTTGTAGGTCGGCTTGATAATAATTCCATAATCAAAATAAATTCATATCTCCATGAATCCTTATTGGAATTGGATGATATCAATCCTACACCTCTCGACGAGAGGAATATAATAAAAATATTATTAGCCATGAATAAGATGACCCACATGAAGTTTTGCCCTGGTTGCCAATTTTAACAGATATTGATCTACCTATTGTTTCATTCTATTCTCCTCCAAAGTGAGGTTATCCTTTAAGAGTTGGAGAACCTATTATTGATGCTCGATGTGATCTTCCACTACTTGAACCTTAGAATTTTCTCCTAAATATGATGTGATGGATGGTGGATGATATCCATAAAGTTCCATAAGTGGGGTGATTTTTGCTGCAGTATGGAAGGAAGTGTTATACCACCATTCATCCAGAGGTAACCATTTGACCCATTATGTCTATTTATCAGATACAAAGCAACGAATATATCCTTCTAAACATTTGTTTACCATTTCTGTTTTCCCATCAGATTGAGGATGATAAGATGAGCTATGAGCTAACTAAGTACCAAGATTAAGGTGTCTAGTGTAATGTCACAGATTATAGTGTCTAGTGTTGGAGTAGTGGACCCGGTGGTGTAGAAAATTGAAGGAAAACAGAGCAAGAGAAGAAATTTGGCAATGAGAGGGTTCATTCCAAAGGGTCAATATCTAGCAACTTGTATCGGTGCACTTTAATCTATTTTTGACGGGTGAAAGCTCTTTCACAAACTAGCTTAGTACATTGTTACTACTTTCATTCAGAGTGTATGAATTGATTCTCTTAGTTGTATCAAATAAGAAAAATTGATCCAGGTTATTAGTCAAATTTGCTTAACATCCCGTTAAGAAATGAGGTATCGAGGATAGGTTTGGTAGCTATTTATTATATAAGCATTATTATATGTTAATGGTAATAGTTTTTCTTTTGATTTTGTTGTTTTAATTAAATTAACTATTTAATAAGATTTTTTTAAATTCTATATTTTTAGGGAATAACGATTTGCTTTCAATTGGTGCATATTATATCCTGAACAATTTGCGAAGAATAACAAAATAAAAGAGAAAATAAAATAATCAAATTTATCGAAAAGTTTTTGTTGTTTTTTTTTTTTTAATTTAATTAAATATAATATAATGTGTTACAAACAATTTTTATTATATAAAATAAAAATAATTATTTATATGTAAAATAAAAGCATTTAAATATGTGATTATATGTAAAAGTTAATTGACTTTATTTTAGGTGGAATTGTCGTTATCTTTTCTGTTTAAGTACAAACTTTCTCTAATGACATAATGAGTTATAATGTTTTGATAATTATTAATATAATGCTTTGATAATTATTGTTATAATAACTTCTAGTCTATAAGTATTGTTATATTAGTTTCTTGTAAAATTATATATATATGATTATGATTGATTCATGGAATTTAAAAACAAGTTAAAAGTTATTTTTTTTAATTTTATTTAAAAAATATCTACAAAAGTATTTCAAGTTTGTTATTTTTTTATGTTTTATAAAATAAAAAAGTTGAATATTGTAAAAGATATTTTGAAATAAAATTATAAAATTTAAGTGTGTATAAAACATTTTAAACGAAATTTAAATAAAACACTTTGGAAAAATATAAAATTAAATTTATTTTAAAAAATTATAATTTATAATATAAAATTAAATAACATTTTAAAAAATAATTATCATTATTTCCAATTAATAAATTATTTTCAACAAATACCATTATCATCATAATTTTCCTTACATAATAAAATAGACAAAAAAATAAAGTTTAATTGAAATACAAAACTATTGTCTTTTAGATAGAATAGATAAAAATAATAAAGTTTGAACGGGTTCAACCAATGAGCTGCAATGTTGCAGTTAGGATTCTAGGCAGAGAAAAGGAATCCTAGAGTGTGACTAAGGAGTGATTGTTAGAAACCTTGAACAATATTGAGAGGGAGGAGAGTGAATCAATATTGTGTCTTATGACCAATTTTACCAATTTTTCACATTTCTTATCACAAGCCTCAATTCATCTATTCATTTGTAGTTCATTAGCACCATAGTATATGAGTAGATGTAAATATGAATGAGTAAACCACACGAACAACTACTACATAAGTAAATAACCATGAACCATAAGAAATAAGATCAATAAACATGAACATAAGATCAGCAACACATCAAGGCACAATCACACATAGAGACACGAGATGTAAGGTAGAACACGCAAGTGTAAAAACCATCGGCAAAAAATAGTCTTCATCATCGTCTCTTTTATTATCATATTAAATTTACATCTGATTCACTGGCCACCACCAGTGTGAAAACCACAGGTTGCCAATCATCCAAGCCACTATTCGCTTCAAACAATAACCTATATGAACTTTGCAGACCACCACCTACAGGAAGCCATAACTCCCTCGACTTTGCAGGGCACCACCTGCTGGAAGATATTACTTCTAATAAATCTCGCCCAACTAGCATTAGATTATCCAACCACAACTAGATGGAAGTCAAACACTCCCATGTTCTTGGGCCACTACCCTTAGGATGTCATTACACCCTAAATATGCAAGCTACCACTTGCTCACTCAAAGCCCCAACCTTCAACACATCTCATGGACCTCATTTCAAAATATTTCACATTGGGCCCATATACTCAAATCAACAAAATAGTGAGCCTCTTTTCATCAATTTTCAAATTGGACTCACAATAACAATCTGCACATATAATAATCTCTCTGATACAACCAATCTACTCATATATCAAACTTTGAACATATGCCCTCCAATACAATCTTAGCAACAATCAATACATCATATCAACACAATCAACACCATACATATAAATATGAAATCCACATATCAATCCTCCAACAAATATATTCTCAACATAACTCAATCAGTAGTATAGCAAATCTAAATACAAAAACTCAGTCATGTATCAACAAAGTGACCATACAAGATATGAATACAATGCCACAACCATATGAAATTAAACATGATTTGCTTAGTTGTAAACTCCTGCATACACCATGTTAGCAATACAATTGTGTTGTATAAAATATGATAACATCCAATCTCCAACGTAGCCGGAATCTCCTCCATCAAATGTCTTCATAAACCTGCATCAAACATTTGTTGAAGCATGCACACAAAAATTCTGCAATAAAACTTATCACCTCCAACAATCTGCTATAGTTATGTCTTTCCTCTCACCATTGGTTCTCAAATCTCTCCAATGACTAACTCTCATAAAGGAACCAACCAAATTTCACAAATTTTTCTCCTATAAATATTTTTTTGGAGCGATTAAACATTCAAAGAAATGGAGAGCTAACCGTTTATGTTCATACATTATAAATTTGGTCTGGTTCATAGAACTTTCCTCCTTAACTCAATCCACCACCATTTTCATTGAATGAGAGATATTTTCCAACTTAACTAATCACCTTCTTCAATAAATAAGATACTTTTTCAAGTTTAATCAATCACTTTCTTCTATAAATGAGGGACATATTTTGAAACTTAATCAATCTTCTTATTTAATAAATGAGATAATTTTTCAGGTTATTCTTTTATTATATATATATATATATATATATATATATATATATATATATATATTGACATCAATTCTAACATAATTGACTGCACAGTTGACTCCTTATATAAACATCCTAGGCTCACATCACTGCCAACACCATGTGGCCAATAGGGATTCCATATTATAGCAATACCTCCTAATGCCCCTTGAGCAACGTGGCCTACATAATTAGAGTGTATCCAAACACGCTTTATAATTTTCTTAAGAGACTCAAACGAGCATTTGGTTTCCTGAATCATCATGATATCTGGGTGTTCTTGTAGATTTTAGTTTTTAGGAGTTGTTGGAGCCCAAATGTAGCTTTGGGTTAATTTTAGAAATTTAATGTAAATGTAGTTGTAAAATATAAATGTAATTGTGAAGAAATGTGAAATGAAATGCAAAACAAGAATGCAAATGTGTAATGATATGAAATATAAATGATATGAAAATGAAATGAACATGCAATGAAATGTAAAATTCATGAAAGGTACATTTCATTGGAGGTAAATATGGTTGGGAGATTTCGATTAAACTAATAAAATATGCCTTCTAGTGTTAGGGGTTTTGAGGAGAACATAAGGATTTGAGAGAGGGTTTTTGTTGGTCTGTCGTTGGATTTTGTAATGAGTGTTGCATATTGTTTTTGGTGGTTGTGTAGGAAGCATATGAAGGAAATGAAACCTCCCTGCTACCATGGCAGGGAGGCCTACAATTTGCTTAAATTATGGTTAAGTAATGTGAAAATAATTTGGGTTCCTGAGTCATGTTGTTGTTTGCAACAATTTTCTAGCTGTGTTCAACATGTGTATAGTTTATTTTCCAATCTCGTGATATTTGCGGTAATGTGGTTTTATCTGCATAAATTTTCTATGCACTGCGAAAACTTGGGGAGTAATTTGTTGTATAGTTTTATGTTTCAGTTTTAATGTTACATGTACAACAACTTTGTTATCTAAAGTGTAATCCACTAGTTTAGTATTTTGCCCAGTTTATACATCTGCAACAATTTCATGCCATGTCTTTTTTTGTAGCAACTGCATGAAATGTAATATGATCGGTTAAAGTTGCTGCTAATTTATTTGTTGTAGTTGGGTTTTTATGTCAGATTTCTAGTTTCCTAGTTTAAAGCACAACAAAGTTAGGATTATTTTCTAGTTTTATGTGCATATTTAAGTTGTTGTTAGTCTTAGCAGTTGTGTTTTTGAAGTGTCGAATTTTGTTTATGACAGTGGTTTGGTCTATGTTTCTGTCACTCTGAGTGCATGACAGTGTTGGTGTATGGCATTGTTAGTGCATGGTACTATCAATGCATGGTATTATGAGTGTGTGGCACAGTGGGTGTGCGGTACTATCGATGCGCAACATTACCAGTGCGCAGTGAAAACACTGGCGGTGGAAACACTATCTGCATTGCTGCCACTGGAAGGGTAGAATTACCTATGGTTTTGCAGTTGTGTTGGTTTCCATGTGTCGAGTTAGCTTGTTCTTGTCATTTCAGTTTTCTCTTCTTTTTGGTACCTGTCGTCCAAGAGGGCGTGCCAACAATGTGCACCAGTTGGGAGAAGCCTAGTACCCATCTCTAGTCAGGTGGAAGTAGTGATAGAGAGAAGCCTAGGTGCAAGAACTTGTGGTATGAGGGAGGCTATGGGCTTGGCCAACCCACAACTTCAAGAGGAATGCTAGTTTCATGGTTGCAAAGTGTGAAACAGATTATGCGAGGGGAACTACAACCCAATCTATAGTATGCAACACCAAAATGGGATCTGAGACACATATATGGGAAATATTCTTTAATATCACCACCAAGTAATGTTAATTGGTGTATCATACCCTAGTTTATTTTCCATGCAAATAAAATAAGATGAAAATCATGGGACTCGTATAGGAGAAAAGGAATGTGAAGAGACACAAATATGCATGTAAGGGAAATTAGAAATAAAATGAAGGAAAATGAAAGAAAAAGGAAAAAGGAAAGAGGAAAGGAAGAGACATGAGACATCAATGATAAAAAGGCATTAGATAAATAGTTCACAACTTTGGTTAGTTCAACTTTTGATCAATTTCAAATTTTGACAGTTTTGGCTTAGCTCTTGATCGTTATAGCTCTCTTCCACACTCTTACACACTTAGAGCATTCTTGGAGCATCCTATCATTCACTTGGACTTGGAGAGAAGAAATCAAGCAAAGGAATTTGTGTGTAGCGAAAAAGAATGTTGGATCAACAACTGCAACAACAGTACATTGAAGGTAACAAGTTGCATGTGTGGTTTCCTTGTTAATGCTTGAATTCATGGTACATGCATGTGGATATTTTGTCACTTTGTTATCATTGCCATGGGATTTGTCTTGATTGAAAGTGGTTTCATCCTTGCCTTTCCATTTCCTGGATAGCCATGATGTAGTGGGTTCTTTGTTTTGATTAAGCATTGGATGGTTAGTAGACTTGGATCTCGGTTGAGGTGGCCTTGGGAAAATTTCCAAGAGTCAAGGGTGGAGATGGGATTTCTCTTGGAACTCTTGATGTATGGGTGAATATAGGAAAATTCCTTTGGAGCTGGTGAAGAAGTCAGAGGCACCCAAGCTTGTTTTGGTATTAGTGATTTCTGGACCAGTTTAGGAGAAATCACTTTGGTTGTGGGTTGAGGTGCTTTGGCCTCTAGAAGTCATGGTTAGTTATATTTTGGTTTAACCCATATGATCCCACATTCATGCTTGGAATATGGCATGAGGTTGATTGGACGAAAGAGAGATTTCGTTCAACCTGTTAAAATTGGAAACTAGGGTCAAATTCGACTTTTGATAACCCATTTGATGGAGATGATTATTTCATTGAATTCCTCTTTTTGAGAGGAGAAAAATCAACCTAAATATCATCAAATTTGGATAAGGGAAAGTGTACTTATGAAGAACATCCCACACATGGACATTTGGATAGGTCAACCCTGATGTAAAATTGGTCACCCTTGGAAGCCTAGAAATACAAGTGACCTCAAGCTCATTTGGACATCTCCAAGCATATTCCTATTCTTATTTCATTGATTGGTTCACACAGGTCTAAGGTTGGGTCGACAAAAGAAGTTCACAAAGGTATGAGGTTACAAGATATGAAGCCCACACATGTTTCTAGGGTTTTTGTTTGCAATCATTGGCTTGTCAAAGGATAAATTTGGTTGCAGTCATTAGATTACAGGATCGAGGGAGCAACTAAAATCTCCCAGTAACTTTCAAAACTCTTCCTCCCTACGACTAGAAAGTAGGGCTAAAATTTTACAGTTGACTGAAGATAGGAAAAGTTGTCTCTAGTGTATATTGATGCTGGAAACATATTTATGAATGTTATTTGGTTATTTTTCTGGATGATATTGTATTGTGCTCATTGTAATCTATGCTGAAACATTTTATGAAAATCTAATAGAAGAATAATTTTAAAGGGTTTTCCCTCGTAGTAGGGTTTTCCCTTGTAGTGGGGCTTTTCCCTAGTCTTTGACCAAATCTAGTGTCTTTTATTGATGTGTTGAATGTCTCTTTTATCATTGCATTTATTTTTCTATCTTCAATTATTATTGATGATTGAAAAGATTAATTGTTATTGAAGAGACTGTTAATTGAAGTATTGAATTTGTTGGAAATAATACTGAGAGGGGGGGTGAATCAGTATTGGAAAATCAACATTTCCATTATCAAATTCATATACGCTACTTTAGTTAAGGATACCTACGTATATACACAACTATGTTTAATGCAACTAGCGTATATCCAGTAAACGTATGATTCAATGAGTGCATCAGAACATCATATGACCAGTAAACAGGTGCAGTAAAATAGAAAAGATCATCACACATAAGAAGCACACATGAACACCATGATATAAGGTGGAAACCCAATGTGGGTGAAAACCACCTACTGCAATTCATCTCTATCTTCTTTTAATAAGACACTTCTTTTTACAATATTTCTATATTAGTGCAGTCTTATACCAGTATGCAGGCTTCTACCTGCAGAAGGCTACAACCTTCTCTTTTCTTCCAGGGACCACTTTTCATAAATTTTCAGACTGGATCCATAAATACAAAACAATCACCACTGCAATACAATCGTTAACTCTGAATCACCCAACAACTGAATCACTGAAACCCTGTCATCAAAAACACAGTCACCAAAACATAGAGCAGAGCCCAGAACTCTGCAACAACCACTAGAACCAACAACAACCTTAAATATCAAATCTCATAATGTATATGCCACTTTATTGTGTAGAACCAACATGTATACGCTCTTTCACCAGAGGGATCCTGCGTACAGATCTAAAAATAATTACTTATTCCTTCACTATAATTTCAATCTCAACTATACCCAGAACATAATATATAAAGGATAAGACGTGCGTCAGTATTCAGATCTATTCATGATCATGCCATATATCGATAATGCATTTTAGTCTTCATGTTCCCAGTCCATCAACCTTCATCAACCGCATAGGAGCCTCCTTGGTTTAGAACCCATAACCAACATACTAGACCTCACACTTCATCAAATATTCATCGCTTGCACTCTTGCCCCCAAATGGCCTAATGATCTTCTCCTTATATAGGTTTAGACCTTTCTCAATACCATGGTCCAAAGCCATGTAGATCCAATACCTTGGTCCCAATACCTGCGGTCAACACTTCGGACCAAATACCATGGACCCAATACCATAGACCAAAACTTAGATTCCCAACATGTACGTGCCTTTCCTTCTATAAACATGTGTGTGTACGCATACGCGACTTGGTATATGGTCAACCCGCGTGTATATGCATTATTGTCACAACGAACTTGTGTATACCTCTCTGATCATTCTAGTTGTACTATGATCTGTCATCTGAGTGAGTTGCCATCAAGGAAAACACCTATATCATGTCTATATCATAATGCCAACAATCTCCCCCTTTGGACTTGATGGCAACCACCACACCAAGTCACTCTCCCCCTTTGACATCAAGGGCAAAGGGTAGACCAAGATGTTCTCTCCTTTGGTATACCCTCTGCTATCCATACTCCCCACTGAGTACCTCTTGAAATCTCTAATTGAGCTACCCCTTTGTACATGCCAAGATGTACCAATCCTTCCATGCTCCCCTTGAGCATATGTCGAGTCTAAACAAGATCATGATAGTCATCAGTAACTGTCATACACCATATTATCTACACTATAAGCATCTGTTACTAGCATCCAGACCTGTAACCTGCAATTGATTCTCTTGGCCAATCAACAATCGGTAGCAAGATGTGTCACTAAGCATCATCACCAAAGACTTCTAACCATAATTTCAACAATGCTCCCCCTAAGCTTGTGCCAACCATCATATACCATGACCGAACCGTTTCCTGAGTCTGTTCTGCTGTTTTTTCTTCAGAGCTCCATCTACGTGACTTTACAGCCTCTAACTCGCATATATATGTGACTTATCTTCATAATATCTCCGTATGAAAATTGGAATACTGGAGTTCTACACTTTCAGTTTCCCCTGTGTCTGTTATGTCAACTAACTGAGTTATGCCACATCCTTCTGTCTCTAATTCTATCTTCTTCAATACCTGGAATTGTGATGATGTATGATCCTCTTGCTTTGGAGTTTGAATTTTTCTCCTACATTCCCTTACTTTATGTCCAAAATTCTTACATGCATAACATCTTACATGTTTCATATTCCTCCTATAGCAGTCAATGGATTTGTGACCAAACATATTGCAAGCAAAACAATATCCCTTGAAGTACCTAGAGTGTGATGATATTTCTGTGTGATGGTCTTGACCCATTTTGCTTCTGCATCTAGCTGCAATATGTCCAAAGTTATGACATACATAACATTCAACATTATTCATTTGAGGAAATAACTGACTATCACTTCCATAGTTAGGAGGAAAAAATTTTCTTTGAAGAATTTCTTTCCTTGGTTGTTGCTAGGGTTGACCACTTATCTCTTCATTGATCATTTCAGATTTTTCATTAGAATTCCTTTCCTCACACTGTGAGCTAGATTCACCTTTGAGAGTATCTTAAAAACCAAGACCAGTTTTGATAGCAGGGGATCTTTGACTACTAAGAATATCATCCAAAATCTTAGTACTATCTTGAAATAGTAATAGCTTATCCTTTTCTTCTAATTTACCTTTTAAGATATTGACCTCAACCTGATGTTGTTCTTGCTTTTCCAGATATTGCTTCCTTATGTTTTCTTCAGCTTTTCTTCCTTCTTCCACTTGTTGCCTTAATTCGAGCACTTCATGTTCTTGTTCTTCAAGAGCTTCTTTATTTCGCTTCTTTAATTCTTTAAGATCTTATTTTAGAGAGAGGATCTTAGATTCAAGTCTCTAAATTGTTATGCTCTGATCTTTTACTACATCCTATAGCTGCTCCCTTACTCTGGTTATTTTCTCCAACTGTTCTTTTAATCTGGTAACTTCTTCTATTACTACGTCCTTATTTTCATATGCCATGAGAATTATAATGTCTTCATCACTATTGGATGATTCATTACTTTTATCATGAGTATAATAACTTATATTACCTTCTTCAGACATCTTTCCTTTGTTATGAGGGCATATTACAACGTAGTGACCAAGTCTACCACAAGAAAATAATTTGAAAGGTAGCTTACCTTTGAACCTTCTAGATCCCCATTCAAGATTCTTGACAAAAGTTACCTCATATTCTTCTTCTGAAATGTGTCCTGATTCACTGAGTTTTTCTTTTCCATTTGCTGATACTTTAAATGAGGCTTCTCTCATATATGATAGTCCTTCTTTTCTCATCTCAAAAGCAGTTAAGATTCCATGAAGCTGCGTCATAGTGATTTTCTGCAGATCCTCCTTTTCTTCTATGGCAGACACATTGGATTCAAATTTAGTAGACAAGAATCTCAAAAATTTCTCAACTAAGGAAACTTCCTTAATTTCTTCACCTAGATTCCTCATACAATTGACAATCTCATCTATATGTAGGAAGTAATTAGCTATGCTTTCATTACTATGCATCTTAAGAGTTTCATACCGTATTCTGAAAGTTTTAAGCTTATCACGTTTTACTTGATCATCTCCTTCGTATCTTAGAATGATTTTATCCCATATTCCTTTGGTTGATTTAATCTTCATGACCTTGACAAATTATGATTGTGACAAACTTCCCAATAAGACAGTAACAACTTTGGCATTGAGTTCATATTGCTTTCTACCTGCCATATCTGTAGGAGTTGCTAATGGATATGTGTATACTCCTTCCACGATTCCCCAAACATTTGTTCCAAGCGATTGTAGATATGTTGCGGTTCTTATCTTCCAGTAGAAAAAATTGCTCCCATCAAGGATTGGTGGTCTGATGGATCCCTCTCTTTCTTGATTACTCATCCTGATGGATCTTCCTTCAAGCGATCAAGCTTCTTCTGAAGGACCTAATCTAATACCATTTGTTGGAAATAATATTGAGAGGGGGGGTGAATCTGTATTAGCAAATCAATAATATTTGCATTTCCATTATCAAATTCATATATGCTACTTCAGTTAAGGATACTCACGTATATATGCAATTGTGTTTAATGCAACTAGCGTATATCTAGTAAACTTATGATTCAATGAGTGCATCAGAACATCATATGAACAGTAAACAGGTGTAGTAAAACAGAACAGATCACCACACATAAGAAGCACACATGAACACCATGATATAAGGTGGCAACCCAATGTGGGTGAAAACCACCTGCTGCAATTAGTCTCTATATTATTTTAATAAGAAACTTCTTTTTACAATATTTCTGTACTGGTGCAGTCTTATACTAGTACGCGGGCTTCTACCTACAGAAGGCTACAACCTTCTCTTGTTCTCTAGTTTCTCCTGGAAGGAAGCTACAACCCCCTTAGCTCTTGTACTAGCTGATGTACTAGTATGTAGGTGCTGACCTACAGAAGGCTACAACCTTCTCTTTTCTTCCAAGGACCACGTTTCATAAATTTTTAGACTGGATCCATAAATACAAAATAATCACCACTGCAATACAATCATTAACTCTGAATCACCCAACAACTAAATCACTGAAACCCTGTCATCAAAAACACAGTCACCAGAACACATAGTAGAGCCAAGAACTCTGCAACAACTACTAGAACCAATAGCAACCTTAAATATCAAATCTCATAATGTATACGCTACTTTACTATGTCGAACCAATGTGTATATTCTCTTTCACCAGAGGGAACTCGTGTACAGATCTAAAAATAATTACTTATTCCTTCACTGCAATTTCAATCTCAACTATACCCATAACATAATATATAAAGGATAAGACATGCGTTAGTATTCAAATCTATTCATGATCATACCATATATCGATAATGCATTTTAGTCTTCATTTTCGCGATCCATCAACCTTCATCAACCACATAGGAGCCTCCTTGGTTCAGATCGAGCAAAGCATCACAAACCCATAACCAACATACTAGATCTCACATTTCATCAGATATTAATCACTTGCACTCTTGCCCCCTCTTGGCCTAATGATAGTCTCCTTATACAGGTTTAGACTTCTCTCAATACCATGGTCCAAAACCATGTAGAACCAATACCTTGGACCCAATACCTGGGGTCAACACTTCAGACCAAATACCATGTACCAATACCCAAATACCATGGACCAAAACTTAGATTCCCAACATGTACGTGCCTTTCCTTCTGTAAACATGAGTGTGTACATATATGCAACTTGGTATATGGTCAACCCGCATATGCATTATTGTCACGGCAAACCTACGTATACCTCTCTGATCATTCTAGTTGTACTATGATCTCTCATTTGAGTGAGTTGCCATCAATGACAACACCTGTATCATATCTGTATCATAATGCCAATAGAATTGGGATAAAGTAATTCATTTAGGATAGAACAATATGAAAATTAACATGGTATCAAAGCTAAGGTGAAAGACAAGCCCAAAAGGAGACAAGAATTGAAGAAATCATCTTTGGAAATTGAAGGAGCCTATCTAGTCAAGTCAAGATGTCTTTCTTCTTTAAGGAAAATGAAAATTTGGGTGACTCATCCAATTTTGTTGTATGGAAAGTCAGGTTGGAGATCATAGCCGATAATAATGATGTTTTGAAATACATTCAAGGAAAATTACTTGAGCGTTCGGAAAATGCTTTTGATGCTCTCAAGAACAAGCACAAGAAAGGTGAGTTAAAAGCAAAGAAAATTATAGCTAACAGTTTACAAGATAATCTACCTGCATATGTTGGAATTTTGAGGAATTCTAAGGACATGTATGATAAGATAGTTGGCATGTATGAATTCAAAAATTTGAATGAAATCATCTCTTTGAAATATCAACTCAAAGACACCAAGATGAAAAAAGGACAATTTGTGCAATCCTACATTATGAGGATATCTTAACTTAGAGATCAATTGCAAAGAGTTGGGGAATATGTTCTTGAAAGGGAATTTTTGATTGTGACTCTGAGAGGTCTCCCTCCTATTTGGGAAAAGTTTATTACTACTATAAGAAATAATTACATTCTCCCTTCATTTGATGAGATTGTTGGAAATCTCGCTCAAGAAGAATCAAGGATGATATCAAGAGGATGGATTCAAAGCATGAAGAGGGAGATCCCATTGCATTCATTGATCCTGAAAAGAAGAAGAAGAAAGAAAAAGGAGGTATATTAAATTCAAGAAATCCTCATCCTTTAAATTCAAATAGATGGGAGGAATTATTGCACACTGAATTCTACCATTGTCATAAGAAAGGCCACTATTCTCGAGAATGCCCTGAGAAGAACCGTGGTCCATGCGACAACAATAGAAGTAACAACAACACGTTTGATGATCGAAAAAGAAAATATGAATGAAGGAATAATTGCAATGGAAGAGATGAAAGAATATTCAAAAGATATGCTCCAAGTGATCATGAAGAAGATCATCATCCCCAAAAGAAGTCAACATTCTCCAGGTATGAAAGTAATGTTGCAAATCAATCTGAATATATTCTTATATCTTCCCCTATTATTTATTTCCCTTTGAATTCATGGGATAGTTGGTTGTTTGATAGTATGGAAACTCATCACTTCTTTGGGTATAATGAAGTTCTCTCTAATTTGATAGAGAGGAAGACAAATTTGAAAATTATTCATGGAGATAATTGCATTCATCCCATCTATGGCTTTGGGTTCGTCAATTTTCATTTGAATTCTAGGGGATATATTTTTCTTTATGATGTGATGTATGTGCCAATATTGAAGAAGAACTTGGTATCAATATCCACTTTGGAAGACAAAGGGATGAAGGTTGTAGTCATCAAAGGAAATGTTCTTACTTGGCCTATTGGATCACCTATGAGAGATTCATTCACATTGGGATCGAGATTTGAAAGAATCTATAGAGTCACTAGAAGACCTCTTCTAGCATTGGTCCATGATACTAATAATCTAAGCGAGCAATGGCACCAAAGATTGGCCCATCTACATTATGACGTGCTTCCAAAATTGGAGAAATTGGTATCTGGGATTCCCAAGGTTCAAACCTTACATGATGGAGTATGTCTAGGATATGCAAGTGGGAAGAAGACAAGGGTACCATTCCCCTATAGAAAGAACAAGACAATTGACATCCTCCATCTCATTCATTCCAACATATGTGGTTCGATGCATGTGCAGTCTATTAGTGGCCATCTCTACTACATCACCTTCCTTGCTGACCTCTCAAGAAAGACATGGATATATTATTTGAAGCACAAGGATGAAGCCTTCAAAATGTTCAAGGACTTCAAAGCTTTGATTGAAAATCAAACATGGAAGAAAATCAAAATATTCAGGTCTAACAATGGTGGAGAAAATAATTATTGAGGGGTCTGTATAAACTTCTATAGTAGATGGCAGTTATTAGTAGCATGTTGTCTTGTAACCTGAAAAATAGCACGCTCTCAGGCTCATCCCAACATTAGTCTCTAGTTTCAAGGGTATAGGCCCTCCCCCTCTAATATAATTCTTAAAGACTGGGAAATGATCCTTATCATGTCCATGACTCTTACACTTCAGACACCAAATCTCAGGATGCACCCCTAGCTTCCCTTCCCTTCCTTTCTTTAGGCTCTGCAACTCCAAGTGTAGGCTCTCTAGTTGCGAATGATTCTATTTCACCCCAAGGTTCGTATTCTAAATAGGTGATGTGTACAACCTCATCATAATCTCCAAGACTTTCGCTTGCGTTGCTATTTTCTGTTCTGACAAAGGTATTCTTAAACGTGGCAAGACCGATGCTATAAGCTAGTGACGATGCTAGGTATCTAATATTTGCATATTAGCCTGCCTGATCTGGCATTTCAACCTCTGATCAAAGTCCCAATTTGTCTCATCGATCTTCTGTCAGATTTCATTAAATTCAATTACATACTACGCCTCTGAGTTAGGCTTATTAAACTCCTTGTTCAAAGATACCTGGGTATTTTCCAAAGACGTGTTGGGGTTATCAGTGAAATACTTGATGTACCATGTTAATGTGCGATCCTATAGGGTTGTAACCAACTGAAATTTCTTAATATCATCATTCGTGATTTGGTGTGCTATCCACACAGCATCTGCGAAAAACCAAAACTGTTATGGATCTTCGGTCCTCGTTCCTTCAAAAATCGGCATGTTCATCGCATTTTCCATGTTGAATGGTGGGGGTGGAGGTGGAGGCATAGGTGAGGGTGTATGAGGTGGAGGTGGATTGGATGGATGAGATATCCTTGGTATTCCCTGAGTTATTAACTGAACTGCACTTCGTGGTGTAGTCAGCATCATCCCTTCATTGTCGCTTGAAGGGGGTTCAATGAGCAGACTATATTCTAGGCTAGATCCGTCATTTCTTCTAAAGAATCTCCCACTTCACGTAGCCCCAAACATCAACGTAACTGCATAACCCTCTTTTCACACAACAACATCTTAATCCAAGTCTTCACTGAGTTCAAATACTTACCTCGTTGTCCTTTAAAAATCCTTCACTCCACTTCACTATGGATGATGTTCCTGTCAATCGCAAAATAAGTTTCCAAAATTCCCAACGTACGATCAACCCAATGATCCACAACCCGCGTGAAATTTCTTTTTGATGCTTCCAAATGTCACACCAGTTTAGGAGTCCACACTATAGGGCCTTCGAGGCTCCACGTCGCTTGAATATCAAGTAATTTATACAACCACTCGTATAGATCTTAATAGAAGAAAGAAAAGAACGTGTCAGTCTCTTCCATGTATAAAAATCTCTGCAACCACTGATCCTTGGATAATTTAGGGTCCCTGTTCTCCTAAGCCGCAAACGTGTGTTATTTTTGGTCATTCCACTTAACAAGATCTTTCTTTGTAGGAAACCATTTATCACACATCTCTCAGATAGATCCCTGTCCTGACAACGGAACCATTTGTTGGCTTAAGGGGGACTGACCCAGGTTCAGAGTTTTCTGCCCCACCCAACAAAACCCTAACTGATGGCCCTTTCGGCAACAACCTGCATAGCGCAGGCTGCGGTCTCACCCGAAGAAGTATTGGGGGATGCTAGAACAGGTTTCCACATCCAGGGACATGTGATAAATGGTTCTTAAGTTTTGACAGTTCAGACCTTCCTTCGCACATATCTGTAGTCTTCTAGGGCTCATTACTATAACTCTATGAAAACAACTTCCAGACCTTCACGGAGGTCTACGATCAGTCTTTGTGGACCTTAAATAGACGATTTATCTATTTTCACGCATCAATAAACAACCCTAGATCTGAGTTTGCGCAGATCTATCCAATTCATTAGAAAACATAATAGAAATAGCTTTTAACTTCGTGAAAGTAGATAACTACTTATATCATGCATTATTAAGATAGATTAAATGATTTCACGCAACATTCATTCATTATTTCGTAAAACCATATCATTTAGCGATAAAATATAACATAAACATATTCGATAGAAATTCATAGTAATTCTTCAAAATCAGTCTTTATTGATCTTCAATGTTTAGATTACAGACTCTTCTACCCTGCGCACTCAGCTGTAGGGGTCTGCACACTCAACTTCAGACTCTACCAAGGCCTCCTACACACTCAGCTGCAAAAACATTCCCCTTCTTGCCTAAGTACAGGAAGCAGAGCCTTCCTACCTTAGCACTTGCCCAAAACAACAAAAACCATTCAGCGTACCCAATTCTCTATCAAGAGTTATCCTTAAGACTTGCTATGACTTGACTATTTATAACTTCCTTCCATACAATACCATGGTCCGCGAAACATGGGAGACTCTTAAAACTGACCAAAACAAGAGGCTACTATTCCTTTGACTCCTATCTATCTGCGTGCTCCACATCCACATTTTGCGAAGACTTTACATGTTTTACAAAAAAGTATACAAACTTGGGTTAACTAACCCAAAAACTGACCCTAGGGACCCTATCCCAATAGGCCCCCAACACAGAGATCGTGACTCACCCTCAAGTCACTCAGTTGGTGCCTCAATCTTGCTGTGAAGATAACCCATATCAACCTGCAACACTGCAACTTCAGTAGCGCTCTGCACCACTGCCTTCTGTACCTCTTCAACTAATTTCTCTGCTATCGGGCCCTCCACTACTAGGTTCATTTTCCTTTGCATATGTTGTGGCACCTTTATCTTTTCCTCAAGTGACAGAGTAAGCTGACAAGCTCCCCAATCATGACTGTAATCTGGTCTTTAGCAGTGCCTCTTTCCGCTGCAATTTTTCCACCTGTGCTTGCAATTGCTTTCCCTCTTGTAACTTCATGAGGCATTTCACTGGTGCCAAAGTGTGTGCAGTTGCTCAGGCCTCATCGTACTTCTGTTGTGTCTCATGTACATTAGTGTTCAACTTCTAACAACTATGCGAACAAGGTTGGGGACAACCTTGGCCTCTCACTAATTACCATATGAAGGTCCATCTCTACCAAAATCCAGAAAATTTTGGAGTCCTTGATCCTTGCGGGATCCTTTGTTGACCACAACGAGTTGAACCGCACTGCCTCAAATAAATATTCCTTGTGTGGGTGGGACTAACTTTCCTCTGATAACCTCCAAGCAGCTAACATAATAGACAACAACAGCCATGCATAATGGAATGGCTTGCTTCCTTCTTGGGCTTCTCACTAGTTTCCGAGGTACTTCTGGCTTAGATATTTTTCCCAATTGTATTGGCCACCCTTCGTGCACTATGTTGTAAGTGACACTGGCACCAGAAATTTGTCTGCACGACACTTCCTCATGATCTTTCCTGCAAGACACTACAAGAAAAAAGGTCATTGGAGAGGGTCATGCCGGTGACAGACCTTTAAGGTCCATCACCAATGTCGCATATGGTGACGGTCTTTAAAAAGGTGTTGTTGTAAGCGTATATAGTGATGGTCCATTCAGGTTTGTCACCAAAGCCATTTTCAATGACACTTTTGGTGAGGGTTGTTAAAGGCCCATCACTAATTCTCTCTTTGGTGACACTTCTAGTGACAATCTTTTATTGACTGTCACCAATGATCTTTTTTATTACTTTTGGTGACGGTCAATAAATGATCATCATCATTGATCATTCAATGAGTTTTTGATGATGCTTCACGCCTGTGATGGACCTTTAAAGTTTGTCACCAATGTCGCATATGGTGACGGTCTTTAAAAAATCGTTGTTGTAAGTGTATATAGTGATGGTCCTTGAAGGTTTGTCACCAAAGCCATTTTTAATGACACTTTTAGTGAGGGTCGTTAAAGGCTTGTCACTGATTCTCTCTTTGGTGACACTTTTGGTGAGGGTCATTAAAGGCCCATCACTAATTCTCTCTTTGGTGACACTTATAGTGACGATCTTTTATTGACCCTCACCAATGCTCTTTTTGGTTACTTTTGGTAACGGTCAAGAAACGTTCATAATCATTGATCATTCCAATGCGTTTTTGATGACGTTATGTACCTGTTACTATATTTTTTGTCAAAGATAACGATTTAAGACCATTGTTGTTTAGTCTTTTTCATTATGTGTCCAAGATCATAGTGGTTATAATAGTTAGTCAATTTCTTAATAAGTAATTAGTGTGTATCACTTCCCTCAAGTCATAAGAATATAGTTTTCCAATGAGTCAACACATGATTCATCTCTATTAGGTTTATTATCTAGCAAATTTCCTTTAAATAAAATTCCACTAGTGTGTGTAGGAACTATATTATTTAATACATAATAATTCTCTATCAATTCTCTTAATGAGAGAGACCTAGCACTCCTCAACACTCATGGCACACCTTAACATGCTTTGGAACAATACACTAACATTCCGTGGCATCTCGCATGTCTTGGAACATCTTTTTACCTAGAATATCTTGCCATGAGTAGGATGCCCAAGCACATGTTGGCATGCCTTAGCATAGCATAACACTCCCCTATCATGTGTTGGCATGCCCTGTAGTCCCTAGCATGCCCTGGAACACCTTGGCATAATATTGCATTGACAAACATTAGCACTTGGCACACATTGGCACTTGGCATGTATTGGAACATATTATTAGTGTGCCTAGCATGCCCCTTTTGAAAAAAGATAAATTCCTGACTTATTAACCCTCTTATGTGTTCATTTCCTTGCATTTTAGCTTGGTTATTCCTTTTTTTGCCTTGAAACTCCTTGATGCATATTGACATACTCTGGAACCATGCACATCCTAGCATCTCTTAGAACCTGGCATGCCTTGGCACTATTTGGCACATGTTAGCACACCCCGAAACTACCTGGCACACTAGCACTTCTTGACATTCCCTGATATTCCCTGGAATGACTTACTTGTGCTTAGCATACCTTGTCACGCCCTCCTTGGCATGACAACTAGCACGCATTGACACTCCCCGACACACCCTCATATTCATTAACTTCCATGCATTTTGACCTAGTGTTCCCTTGTGTTGTCCTAGTACTCCCTAACACTCCTCAACATGCATTGGCACTCTCTAGCACCTTAGCACTCTTTGATATGCTCTTCCACTTAATAGCATGCATCACACTCCCTATTGGCACCTAGCACGTGTTGGCACTTGGCAAGTCTTAGCATGTTTGGCATGCATTGAGACGACTTGGTATGCTTTGACATGGTTTAATATTTAAATTATTTGAGATCAATTATTCGAAACTATATGAGAAGAAACAAAGGAATATTTGGCACTTAGAATGCATTGACACTTGCCACTTGGCACCTATTGGCACCTAGTGTTGGTGTGCCTAGCATGCCCCTCATAGAAAAGGTAACTTGATGACTTATTAACCCTATTATCTGCTCATTTCCTTGTAGTTTAACTTGTTCCTCCCTTATGTTGCCTTGATAGTCCTTGGCATTCATTGTCACACCCTTGTACATCTTGGCATGCCTTAGCACTTGGCACATCTTAGCTTGTTTGACATGTCTTCGTATTATCTGGCACATGTTAGCATTCCCTAACACACCTTGGGAATCATGACCTCACAACTAGCATTACATTTTTCGACAACTTAGGAACCTTAAATTCACTAGAACACCTTGGCACTCCCTAGTTGTCATGCCCTCTGTTATCCTCCACAATGTCCCAGGTTGATGAGGAGAACGACAAAGGTAACCACAGAAAAGATTTTAGCTTGGTAGCTAGCCTACAAAACTAGAGAGGGCTCTCTCTATGAAATCAAAACCAAGAGATCACTGGAATGTAAAATATTTTAGGCTAGATAGATAGGCTCATGTGGGTTTTGGAAAATTTAGGGTTTTGTTGCTGGATATGGGAGAAAAACCAAGTAGTTAGGTCATAGGATCAAAGAATTACAACAACAAAGATATAAAGGAGCAAGGTATCATTACTTTTGTGACGGATATTAGGGTTTTTTCAGTGTAGTGTAGTGCTTAGAAGAAGAAAAAGGTCTTAATGAGCATGAAACATGAATTCATTAAGCAATAAAGAAAGTAACACATAATGATTTTTCCATCAAAACGAAGTTTTATGCAAAGAATTTTGTTTATAAATTGTAAGGAAAATCATTGAAGAATTGATGAATGGAAAGAGAAGATGAATATCTTTCATATAAAGCTATAATAGAGAAATAATAACATCACATACTTACTGCACATGAATTCCTAGATAATAGTTGCAAACAGTGTCCTTTGATTTCCAGAAAATGTCCAAGTACAAGCTACAATAGTTCTCTCCTCTAAAGTCCAACCCGTTCTGTCATTGAGAAACTGATACATAAATACCAAAACAACATATCCCCACTCTCAGGGGTCGAATCCATGACTCTAGGAACTGTTCCATGAGGTGTTCTAACCAAACCCTAATGTATAGGGAAGTTAAAAACAACTTCTACAATTAACTTTAACTCCAACCTCTCTCATAAATGAGGTCAAAATTACATCAAAACAGCTTAAAACGACTAACCACCAATTATTTACATTTACTTTTATCCCTCACATTCATCTACTTCACCCTTTTGACTTCTATGAAAGTCAAACTAGGAATTACAAAAAATTACACAGTGAAAATTTTACAAAAATCTAAGAAATTTCCAGTGTGCAGTGAGTTGTTGGAGGCCATTTGTGAGTGCCTTTCTAGAGTCCAAATCTAGATCTGAAGCCTTTTATGGAAATATGGGAGAATTTATATGTATTTAGAGTATTGGTGCACTCAAGAGGACCCATTTTTGGCTGAGATATGGCCATTCTCCCAAGGTGTCTCTAGGTGCGCAGCGAAATGGAAAAAGGGGCAGAAAGGTGATTTTTGGCCTCTTTTTTGAAAATTTCTCAGAAACTGAGCCCCAAACCAGGAAAGTGGGAAAATTGGTTTTAATAGAGGTCATAATATTTCCAAAAATGTTTATTTTTCATCATTTTGATCCCTGAGGAAGAAGCACAGCGTGAGCTCGCTGCACTCCTAAACAGAAGATTGCCAAAAAATTGTAAGTTTGCACCAAAACACAAAAAATTCTCCAAATCATCCCAAAATTTGTCTAGAGATGCCTAATTAGGTATGTTATGAAATCATGGATGCATCAGCAAGAAAATCTAACTTACCCTTCTCCTCTTGGTTGATTAGGGTT
Source organism: Pinus tabuliformis (assembly GCA_031772625.1). Classification (NCBI taxonomy): domain Eukaryota; kingdom Viridiplantae; phylum Streptophyta; class Pinopsida; order Pinales; family Pinaceae; genus Pinus; species Pinus tabuliformis. The sequence continues at coordinate 327,167,907 of CM062806.1, read as the reverse complement.
TCCTTGGTTTTTCCTTCAACTACTTGATTTTGACCTTGGAAACCTGATTCCTTGTGTAATAATGGATGTTCATTTTCTTTTGCAACTTGTTATCCCTGTTGGCCTTTTCAAGGAGCTTCTCAAGGTGTCAAATGACTTTTTCAAGCCAAAACTTCATGTATTCATTTATTTCCATGCCAATCCTCTCTTCAAAGGTCAATGCTTCCATTGGTTTCTTTTGTTCTCTTTCCCTCTGAAGTGCCTTCCTAAGACCCATTGCCCTTGGCCTCTTCCTTGCCACATTTCCTTCATGCTGCTCAATGTCCTCATGGTCCACCACTGCCTTGCCTTTCATCTCTTGTTTCTTGGCTTTTAATTTCTCTTTCTCCATGACTAGCTATTTTGCCTTAAGTTGACTATTTTCTTACTCAAGGAATGAAATGATGAACTTGGTCATTTCCAAATTGTCCTTGAGCTCCATGATCTGAGAGTCCTTCTTTTGATGAATTTTTGCGAGTTTTGATACTCATCATGTGCCTCCAAGTCAACTAGGTCAAAGTCATGCTCAATGGGCTCCTCATCATGCAAAGAAGCCTCATGATGTGATGGCGATCCTTGTTTTGTTGATGTAGTAGGCTTGGCCCCTTCCTCAATTTGAGGAGCAAACACAAGGCTTCTACCTCTCTGATATGTCTTGGTCACCTCAGGCCTAGGTGCCTTGGAAACCTCATCATGTTTTCTTGATGACTCCACCTCCATGGGTTGTACTGACATGGTTTGGTGGTGGCTTGGTGAAGTGGTTATATGCGTTTTCAAGGCTACCTCAATGAAGGTGTCCCATGTCATGTTCTTATCTTTCAACTGATGGAGTGTTATAACCTTTATCAAGTTATGGTGAAAGAGGTTGGGATAATGCACTTTTCCTTTTAATTTCATCTTTTCAGACATTTTGGTTAGGCTCCTATATAAGTAGCTGGACAAATTTAGAGACTTGGCAGTTGTAAAGTGCATGAGCAGTCTTATGTGGTATTGATATAGCCTAGAAAATCTTCCCTCACATGTGAAGAACTTCATGACAACCTTCATCAATGGTGCATATCTCTCCAACAAGTATCTGAATGGGAAAACACATGAGTGAGCTCCTTTGTATTGTGATTTCAAGTAGGGTTTGTATTCTTTTAGGTCTAGGTTCATGCCTTTGAACCAATTTTCACCATGGTTTGGTATGCCTGTAGCTTGAGAGATGGCATCCATTGAAAACATGAAATCAGTCCCTACAATGGTGATCTTGTCTTCCTTCAAGGTGAGGGAAAATATACCTGTGAGATGCTCATGGTAACCTACTTCCTGCACTCTTTGACAAAACCCTAAACAATTAACATCTTCAAAGAATTTCATGACAAATGGGGAGGAGGTGATTTCATTGCAATTAGAGGGCTCAAACCTCAGTATCTTTTCGCCATTTTTGTACTTCCTCGTCTCTGATGGTGATGAGTGAGGCTCCATACTTCAAACCTCGCATGAAAGGCAAACAAAAATAGTGAAATTTATTGCTCTGAGGGAATGAGGTGGTATGATGGACTTACGAGTTGCCTGAATTTGTAAGGAAATTTAGGAGGGTAGGGGATGATGTTAGTGAGTAGGGGAAAAAGGAATTTTGGGAAATTAGTGAGGGGAGGGGGTGGAAAAGGCCAAAACACGGGCCTATCCTAGAAAGAGATAGGGTAGATTAGGGTTTAGAGGAAAATGATAGAAAATGAGAGGATAAGGCTTTGTGATGGATGGAAATGGTGTATTAGATGCAAATAGAGGTGTAGGGACAAGGAATCTAGGCTTTAGGGAAAAAAATCATCATTTGAGGATCAAAACCATGAAAATCACGTAAACCCTAGAAGAAGAAGTAGTTGATAATTTTCTTGACATATGAGGCAAAGGAGGGCATGAAAATGATTAAACTGACTTGTTATAAGCCTAGAGGATGAAATGACTGAAGAGGAGCTTTGAAAAAACAAATTTGGTGGTCAAACAAAAATTTTGGACAACTCTGCCCCATGCGTAGCGAAAGCTTCCTGTGCACAGCGTGATGTCTAGGTGCGCAGCAAAGGCTCTCTATTCACAACGAGAGTTAATTTTTGCCAGTGAGGGATATGGAATCACAATTTTGTTCAAAGTAAAGGGAGGATCTTGATGCTAGGAAGGTAGAAAAGTGCAAATGAGTGTAAATGAGCTCCTCCATGTGCTTTTATAATTTGCTTTTGGTGTCTAAGTGATTAATGAGGTAGGATGGCCCACCTCACTAATTCACTTTTTTTTAGTTTTGTAGCCTTAGGACCTCTTCTTGTAACTTTATAACCTTAGGAACATCATTACATATAAAAACATAAATTACATTTGAAATCAAGTGTTATTGAACAAATTTACCTATTGTTACTCCTCATTTGCCGGATTTATACATGAAATGACTGACATTGTGACCTTAACCCTAATGACCTAATGGTGACAATGAGCTGAATGGAGACCATGATGATGTGACTAAAGTGATATTAATGATTTTTGCATGATGGTAGACTCAACTGAGCGATGAAAGTGACCGGCATATGAAATTCTTGAGAGAGTGGAAATATCCCTAGACACACTAGCCAATGACCAAATTTTTATTTGAAGACCCACTGAAATGACAAAAAATTGAATTGACACCCTAAAAACACCTTTTAATAGCATATTTGATCATTGGTGACAGGCTGAAGTACCTGACACTAACACCCTCACAGATAACCTTACTTTTTTTGTGACTTGGGAACCCAATCAATTCATTAGAAAAACAATATTGTGCCCAACCCAAAGTCTCTCTTTCTCTGAAATTTCTTTGTCCACGCCTTATCACAACCATAGGCTTGCCTCTTGCAAGTCCTATTATGAACTTCTCCTAAAACACTTCATCCTTGGGATACCTGGAATTCACTGACACTCCTTAGCACACACTCTTATTTGTTCATTTCCAAGAATTTTGACCTAGTTCTCGCTTGCGTTCCCCTGACTCTCCCTAACACTCCTCACCATCCATTGGAATTGTCTCCCATGTGTTAGAACACCTTTTAATTATTTGGCATGCCCTAGCACTCCTTAGATATCATGCCCTCACAACTACCCTTACTTTTTTTAGACTTGGCCGGAACCCAACCAAGTCCTGCCTCGACTACAACAACTTAACCAAGTTATAGTTACTACAACTAGACTATGCCTTCTTCACCTAAGAACTACCTATAACACATCTTAGGCTACTCATCCCAATTAACAAGTTATCAATTCAAGTCTCACGTCCAACCATAGCCATAAAACAACAAAGAAACAGAATTTACATCTAGACATGCCATAGCACATGGCACGTCTAACAATCCCTTAGCCCTATGTGGTGTGTGTCAGCATCCACTACATTTCTTGGCATGCTTTGCACACCCTAGAACTCTTTGACATGCTTGGCACTCTAGCATGCCTTAACACTGCCTAGCATATAACCTTGTCCCTCCCTCCTTAGAACACTTGGAACTCGTTGGCACTCCCTATCACACACTCTTATCTCTTCATTTCCATGCATTTTGAACTAGTTCTCCCTTGTGTTTTTGTGGCACTCCCTAACATTCACTGACACACATTGACACACCCTGACACATGGCACGTCTTGGTATGTTTCCCTGGCACTCTAACATTCCTTGGAATTACCTAACATATCTTGTCGCTCCCTCCTTAACACACCTAGAATTGACTAACACTCCATGTCACATGCTCTTATTCATTCATTTCCATGTATTTGAAACTCTTGATCCTTTTTGTTTCCTTTGAACTCCATAACACTCCATAGCATGCATTGGCACACCCTAGCACTTGACACATATTGGCATGTTTCCCTAGCCTCTAGCATGACTTAGCACTGCTTACCATACCTTGTTACTCCCTCAGCACACTTGTATCTCACTGACACTTCCTATCACAAACTCTTATTTGTTCATTTGCATGCATTAATTTTACCTAGTGCTCCCTTGTGTTTCCCTGGCACTCCCTAACACTTCCTAACACATGTTGACACACCCTAGCACCTGGCACATCTTGGTTGCATGTTTCCCTAGCAATCTAGCATGACTTAGCGCAACCTAACATATCATGTCACTCTCTCCTAGTACACTTGGAACTCGTTGACACTCCCTATCATACACTCTTATTCATTCATTTCCATGCATTTTGACCTAGTGCTCCCTTATGTTTCTCCAACACTCCCTAACACTCCCTAACACTCCCTAGCATTCATTGGCACACCTTGCAACTTGAAACATCTTGGTATGCTTCCCTAACTCTCTAGCATGCCTTGGCATCAATACATAGCATACCTTATCACTCCCTCTGTAGCACACTTGGAACTCGCTGATTGTAATGTTCTAAACTAGGAAAGGTAGTGCTATGCAAAGCAGATAATAAAAATAACACCATAAAATTAAATCAAAGCATCAGACCACAAAATTGTCTGGCATGTGTTAGCACGCCTTTTCATTCCTTAGCACGCCCTGACACTCCTTAGCTATCATGCCCTCACAACTACCCTTACATTTTTTGCAACATGGGAACCCAAGAAAATCTTACCTCAACTATAACAACAACTTGACCAAATTACAATTACTACATCTAGACTATGCCTTATTCACTTAAGAACTTCCTATAACTCACCTTAGGCTACTCATGTATAATTTCAACTTATCCAACTTAACAAGTTATGAATGCAAGGCTCACATCCAACCATGGTTGTAAAATTAAACATTAACTAAGAAACAAAATTTACATCTTGACATGCCATAACATCTGGCACGCCTAATAATCCCTTGGCACTATGTAGCACATGTTATCATCCCCTGCATTTCTTGGCATGATTTAGCACTCCCTAGCACTCCCTGACACTTAGCACACCTCATACTTGATAGATAACACTCTTTGTCACACTCTTATTCATTAATTTCCATGCATTTGAAACTACTGCTCCCTTGTGTTTCCCTGGAACTTGACCCTAACACTCCCTAGCATGTGTTGGTGCCACACCCTGCCACCTGGAACTTCTTGGCATGCCTTAGCACATGGCATGTCTTGGCATGCCTAAAATGCCTTAATACTTTCTAGCATGTGTTAGTACTTCTGGGCATTCCCTGGAACACCTTGGCACTCCCTAGCTGTCATGCCCTCATAGATAGACTTACTTTTTTTGCGAGTTGGGAACCCAACCAACTCATTGACAAAATAATGTTGTGCCCAACCCAAATTCTCCCTTTGTCTGAAACTACTTTGTACACGCCTTATCAAAACCATAGGCTTTCCTCCTGCAAGTCCTATTCTAAACTTATCCTAACACACTTCATCCTTGGGGCACCTGGAATTCGTTGACACTCCTTGGCACATTGCACTCTTATTTGTTCATTTCCAAGAATTTTGACCTAGTTCTCCCTTGTGATGCCTTCGCATTGGCTAGTATACCTTTTCAATCCCTCCTTAGCACACCTGGAACACCCTGAAAATTCATTTCGATGCATTTGAAATGAGTGCTCCCTTGTGTTTCCCTAACACTTGGCCCTCACACTCCCTAGCATGGATGGATAAAATATTTACAAAATTTGCCCATATCCTACTATCTAGGGTTTGGTTTTTTACTAACTAAAAATGTGATAACTAAAGAGATAATCATGGGATATGATATAAAAATCCTCAAACTTAATTATCCAAATATATTTTAGGTCAACCATGCCAAGTTGGAGGTCAACCAAGTCGAATTTCAAAAAGTTCTAGAACCCTGTCAGCAATTCTGGCCTAGCGAAATTGTGAACAATGGGTCTCAAAGTGCCACCTGTAACTCCAAGAAAGTAATTGCTATGTAAAAAATGAGAGAGGATTTTGTTTTTGGGTATGTTATGAACAAAAACCTCCTCCCAGTTTCACAAATACTTTCCTATTTGTTCAGCATCCAAGCTTGAAGTTGGTCACACAGAAACGCAACAAATCCTGGCAGAAGCACAACAAATAGTTGGCTTGAAATTTTGATAACTTGAATGAGGTTTTGAGTCTTTACGAAGACTTGTGAACAAACTTGGGGATGTCCACTACACCCTTGAGCCTTTAAACCATGCAAAAACATCATTTTAGCCTCTTCAAACTTGATTCCAAAACTGATTGTCCAGAAGCGCAATGAAAAGAGAAGAAAGGAAGACAAACTCATATATCTTTAACCATAAAACCTGTGAAAAAATGGAAGGAGGTTATTGTTCTTGGTTCCATGGTTAACACAAACCTCCTTTGGTTTTCCAAAATTCATCTCCACCTGGTCGTAAATATATTTTGAAAATGATGATAAAAACATAGTCAAAAGTGAAACAATTCTCCTATAGAAATTGTATTTTGGGCATATCTCCCAAACGGTAAATCCAAATTGGCTGAAATGTTTACAAAAATTTAATATCATCATAATTCATCTCCACAAAAAGTTTCAGCCCAATTAGAGTCACAAATCGCGAGAAAATCCCAAAATGGTTGTAGATGATGATGGCCGATTTCTCAAAATGAAATTGAGTGAGTGTTTTCATTTCATCCCCATTCATCTCCTATAACAATTGCATGGAAAATGGGTGTGAGGTTTAAGAGATATGATGAGAACATGGTGACTAGGTAAAAGTGTAGCGCAAAAGAGCAGCAACTTAGGGGAAAGGAATAAGAGAGAAGGGAGGTAGGAAACATTATGGGAAAAATATGGGGGATATGCATGTGTGTTAGGAAAATAATAGAGGTGGAATTTCTCAAAAATAGTGAGAAAAATGGGGGAAAAGGTAAAAACACAGACCTAGGGTAAAAGCGCAGCAAATTTCTAGGGTTTTTGGTAAAATAAGGAAATGAAAGGATTTTGATGAGGGGAATGATGGAGAATGGTCAGTGAAGGATGATGAAGGAGGTATAAGCTTAAAACGAATGCCTTTGACTCCTGAATGAAGCTATGAACCATGGAAAAGGGAAAGCGCAACAAAAACCCTAGTAGCAAAATTTTGACTCAATCTTTGAGGAAAGAAGGTGCAAGTATGATTGATAGGGTTTGACTGACCATGATTAATCAAAAGACTCATGAAATATGGAGATGACCTACCATGATGAAATGATATCTTCATTTTTGGAGTGGGAGTAGAAATGACACCTATACAGTGACTCATACTCTTTGCTTTATAACTTGGAAAATTTTGCTAGTATAGACCAAAATTTGGCTTTTGACCTTGATTGACTTGAAAGATTAACAAATCCAAATTACTATGGAACATAGGACCCTAACAGAGACCATATCAAATGTTGATCAATATCACCAAGTTTTATGCACAACCGTCATGCTTCTATACATCGAGTACCCATATGGAAGAGTCAGCCTTATTTCATCTAGTATTTAACCAAGACATACCATGCACATGATTTCAAATATATTTCTGCATCTAACTCTTCCTACCATATCTTTGAATACATGAATTCTACTTTCTAAAGAAGAGCTCTTATCTAAATATGTGCATACCTCTTTCCTTCATTTTGTCATCTAGTCAACTTCTTTCACGAACTACCTCTTTCTTTGAAGAAAATGTCTATGATGAGGTTCCTTTCTCAAGATGATAAAATACTTCAATTATGCCTTCATGCTGCAACTAAACTAGTAAACTTATTTGATGTTTTCTTCCATAATATGCCAGACTGCATCCACAAACTTCTAGTGGGATATACTCTTTCCAAGATTCTTCCATATTTGAAGAACCTTCTCATAAAAAATCCTTGTGATCCTTTCCTGCTAGATGACTATTTCTATAACATTCCATGCCTATAAGAGGACATCTCTGGGGTAAAAAATATTTGTCTATGTATCATCAGTGAGCAATTCTGCTTGTTGCAAACAAGGCAATGTCCTTGTCACTACTACAGTGATATGAAACTTAAATAAGGATCCTTTAAAAGGGAAAAATGGTGGTTGTTACCATCTCCCATGGATATGCACGAATTTTCTTGTCAAGGAACTTGGATCATTGCTTTATAACTTGGCATCAATGGGATTGTTTACTCCTGGCTCCTTAAGCTTCAAAAAGAAGAAACATGCCCGGTCAGGACTTAGGAGTCAGGACCTCAGAATGCTGACCATTCATCACATGTTCTGGGCATATCTATTTTCTAGTTGTTGGTGTAAAAGGCAGTAGCATGGCAACACCATACCAACATGTCTTCAGTGAACAAGTTTGCAATATTTTCTAGACTAGCCACAACCCAAGTATGAATTAATTTGCAGCAAGCCTTTAGGCTGAAATAGAGGTTGTTAAAGCAGCTAAAAAACCTCTTTCCAAATCTATAATTTTATTACCATTCTAAAAAATCCTTTACTCTAAAGCAAGGGAACAAGTCCTTGTAGTGTTCCTTTTCATAATACTAACAACCTTCAATCGCATTAGAATGACTTGGAGGTCAATGATCCATGTGTGGGGTGCCTTCTAAGACTAATATGGTCTCTTTTCCATTATCAAAACTTTCATTAATTATTTTAAACACCATATTAGCTACTTATGCATCCACAATTAATTTTCTTTTATTTACCTTAGTGTGGGTTGTAACACACATAAATAATATAGCTACTGCTTCTATAAAGAATTTTCTTGATTTTAGTTTTGGATATAATATGTTAATTTAGTTGTAGGATGAATCCCATGATTCAAATTCCAATAAACATGCAACACTGGCTGCCTTAGAATACATAAAGTTAGGCCATTGTACTAGACTATAATCAACTATAAGAGAATATAAGATAATGGTTATTGAGAGATTACCCAAAATGTGAAACATGCCTATTGTAGATAATTCTATAAGAAGGTTTGTTTACTAGCTTCATTAAGATTTTTTCTTCCTACACCTTGTATTGGCATAGAGAATATTAATTTCATTTTCCATGTAAAATCTACAAGGTACATTGAACAATTCTGGAGGTCAAGCTACTGTTTGGCTAGTGTTCGTATATCCAACATACAAACAATAGCCATCATACAAAAAATAGTTAAACAGTATCTTGACATCTAAAATTGTTCATTGTTCATATATGATCGCGTTCCTATGTCGCTCAAGGGATTCCTCCAACAATATTTTTAAAGGATCTCTTGCTCCTTCGTCTTTCTTTTCTTTTTCCATGGGAGCTCGTTGGGGTTTGCGAGGTTGGTCTTGCAAAGGTTCAACCAGTTCGAGCCCTAACTCCTTATACCCTGACCTCAATGGCGACATGCAAAGAGAAAAAATAGAGAAAGAGAAAACTGCTCTGATACCACTAATCCGGACTTATGCAGGAATGCGACAAAATACAGATAAAAACATAAACACACAGATGCAGTATAAATAAAGCTTCACTTCATTAATATCAAAGAATTGAAATATGCTTACAGATAGAATAGAAATAAAATAGCCCGGGCGATGGTATCTTATATTTGAGAAGAGATGTGGCGGATACATGCCTCTTAACTATGTTACAATGAGGCTCAAGGGCCTTTTTATTATTGAACAACAAGAGAAAGCCCTAAACAACCAAAACCCTAACCCTAGGAGATGGAACACCAAGCATTTGTGGGCCCCGTTGGGGTTAGTTGGGCAGCCAACTTCCTAGGGCCATTATAATTTGGTCACATTATCTCTGTTTGGTGTGTATGATCATTGATACCTCGTCAAAAATATCTCTTCGAGTGCTAAAGGATTTATGGCCTATGAAGACGAGCTTGCTGTAGACCTCAAAAAAACTCCGTTTAGGGGGTCAAAATTGCTCAGGAAGTTTAGGACCCAAAAAAACTACTAGAAATAATGAAACTGATGAAATTGACTAAAGGTCTAGGTGGAATAGGTAGGTGACCACCAATATCCACATGGATCAGGCCACCATCAGCAAGTAGGTCAAGTGTTGTCTTGTTCAGGATAGACTGGTTGTCAAAGGACTAACACCAAGCCCTAGTTGTATTCCTTGTATCAATGTGATTGTAAAGGGTCATGATCCCTGGTATGGGAGCTCTAGCCTATTGTATTATAGTTTGTAATATAATGAATAAGGGTTTGAAAAAGTTAAAAATTGTCATGTGCATTAGTTGATTCCCTGATGTGTGTATATTTCATCATGCATTAAAGTAGATGTGTTGTGGCACTTGAGTGTGTTTGCATCAAAGGTTCTAAGACCAAACCCAAATTATCATTTGTCGTGGAAATTCAACACATGCCTTGTTCACCTAAGAACTACATGTAACTCATCTAAGGCTACTCATGTCCAATATCAACTCATCCCACTTAACAAGTTACCAAGACAAGGCTCACATCCAACCATGGCAGTAAAACAATTAAGCAACACAGTTTACATCTTGACATGCCATATCACCTGACACATCTTAGAATGTCTTGGCACTATGTGGCACATGTTAGAATCCCTTGCATTCCTTGGCATGATTTGGCACTCCCTAGCACACACTACCACTCCTTGACATGCCTTGGCACTCTAGCATGCCTTAGCACTGCCTAACATATAACCTTGTCACTCCCACCTTAGCACACCTAAAACTCACTGACACTCCCTATCACACACTCTTTTTCATTCATTTCCATGCATTTTGAACTAGTTCTCCCTTGTGTTTCCATGACACTCCCTAACACTCCTTGGCACACATTGACACACCCTAGCACTTGGCACATCTTGGCATGCCGCCCTGACACTATAGCATTCCTTGTCATTCCCTTATTAGCATACCTTGAACTTGATGACACTCCCTGTTACACACTCTTATTCATTCATTTCCATGCATTTGAAACTAGTTCTCCCTTGTGTTTCCCTGGCACTCCCAAACACTCCCTAGTCTGCTTTGTCACACCTTGGCACCTGGCACATCTTGGCATGTTTCCCTGGCCTCTAGCAAGCCTTAACACTGCCTAGCATACCTTGTCACTCCCTCCTTAGCACACCTGAAACTCAGTGACACTTCTTGTCACAAGTTGTTATTCATTCATTTCCATGCATTAATTTGACCTAGTTCTCCCTTTTGTTTCCCTAACACTCCCTAACACTTCCTAGCACATGTTGGCACACCCTGACACCTAACTATTGGATGTATGTCTTAGACTAACACGGCAACTCAATTTTGTTTCCTACCCCTTCAATTAGACTCCAATAGTAACCAAAGGATCATGTCTTAGGAGCCTTCAATGCCTAAAAATTGCTCGACATAAGACTCAAGAATTTGTTGTTATTCACTAAAGAAGGAGGCTAGTTGTGTTTGTGTCTCTTCCTTTGACAAATATGTCCATTAACCATGTGACACGACCTATTATCACCACATTAAGAATAGTTTGACTAGGTGGCAAAAGGGCCAAGGGGCTCCTTACTCATGTTGCAAGGGGCCACACCTTATAATTCTAGTAGTTGCTAAAAAGACACCCCTTTTATCTAAATCCTTTGCACTTGCATTATAATCTGCAAGTGTAGTTTCATACAAATTAGTGTGCTATCATACCACGAGAAAGTTTATGAAGGCTCTTTATCATAAAATAAGATTTCATTGCATTTGTTTCACAAAAAGAAAAACACTTCAACATGAACAAGAATCCAAGAAGAATGAAACTTTGTGGCCTCAGGAAGATGTTTTCCTAACAAGATTGCATTCCATATAATATTAGCAAGGGTCACTAGCAACCCAAAGACTTTGCCAAGGCCCATGTAGATTTAGCCAAGGGACAAAACTAGAAAATGTGTTTTAGGGTTTTAATTCATTTACAATGGGAGCACCATGAGTTCTAAACTCTCAAGTATATTAATATTCTATTTACAAGTATGCCCCCCATCATTAGTGATTATACAAAAAAGACTCTCTATAGCCTTAACATCAATTTTCATAGGGTTCACCACAAGCAGACCTAGGTTTTCCTTTTGACAAAATAGTTTGTTCAAATAACAATCAAGGATAAGATTAAAATAAAGCCACATGCAATACATATTAGGCTCATGTTTCATGAACATTAAAAAACAACCCCATTTTCAATCTCACCACCAATGTTTAGGTGATTGAATTATTAACATAAAAATGAGACCAATTGAATCAATTTATAAACTTGTTCCAAAATAATATTATTAGGGTTTAGCTAACATGTATGTAATCTTGAACCACCACTATGGAAATTAAACCCTTAGATGCTAGTTTAAGTACATAATAACATTTATTTGAAATGAACAATAATCAATAATTAGTTTCTAGAAAATTTTAGTAGAAATAAAATAATATTAATTTAAATTAAGTTGAAGTCATAGTAGCAATTGATTTCTCCAAAATTCTAGGGATCAAAGTTCCAATAAAATTTTGAAGTAAATCCAAAGTATCTCATACTTCGACCACGATGCACTTTTTCAATTTTTATGGGATAATATTTATTTCAGTCTATTATTTTAACCCATTTATATAAGTAGGATAAAAAGCTATTGAAATGCCTCTTTCTCGATAAATTTTAATCCAGTTTTACATTATTGGAGTGATGAATTTTGTTTTTGTGTTATAGTAGCGGATTCATTATTCGTGCAACATCGTTTCGGGCTAACTAAACGCTGGGTAACTAATACCTTAGGGTCACACCAAAAACCCAAGTGATGGAGGGAAAACAAAAGCTTAAATCTTCATCCTCAATTCTGTCATTAATTTCATCTCTGAGCAAAATGTAGTCACTGGAAAAATGTCGACAGAGGTTCCTGTTCATCACCAGAGCTCGGCATCATCAAGCAGAGACTTATCATCGCCATCTTCAATGGATCCCTTGCTTCTCATCCTGAAGCTTCCTTATAGTGCTCTTAGAGTACCCCGCATGTGCCTGAAGGTGCCCTCCTTTTCGCTGCCCTCAACGATGACTGTCTTCTCCCTCGTCTTGGCCACCTATTTCTTGGTGGTCTTCAGCTTCATCTACGATGTCATCGTCGAGCCACCGGGCATTGGGAGCGTGCAGGGTCCTGTCACATGAACATAAAACCGGTTGTCTTCCTATCTGGAAGAGTGAAAGGGCAATATATTATCGAAGGGCTCTCCTCCGGGTTTATGTTCTTGCTTCGTGGGGTGGGGATAATTTCGCTGGACTTTGCCCTGGACAAACACAGAGCGAGGAGCGTCAAGGTCTCTTTTGCGGTGGCCAGGGTTTCTTCTTTGGCGATCGCTTATATCATGAGTAAGTTATTCGTTCGCATCAAAATTCCATCTTATTTATGTTAATCGGGGTTATGAATAGCGAATCTAGACGTTTTAAGTCCATTGCTAGTTTAGTAGAACATCTGTACTGTTTTTTTGATTTTATGTTTAGTGTAATAGTTTGCACGGCCATTTCTGTTTCTGAAATTAAGTGGAACTAGCAAGGTGATCTCTATAGGATTGTAGACTCAAGCATTGAAAAACAGATCAATGAGATCACGTTTCCTCAGCAGCTCGTAATACAAATGAAAAAGAAATAGATATTTCCCTTTACAACAAGCCACTATTCCATTATGTCTCCTCTTACTTCAGACTTTATCTCACAGTAATCTGATTTGGAAGGCCAAGTCAGAGATGGACAGATGCAAGCATTCTGAGCAAGACAGGTACAAATACATTAAACTCAACAGATTGGCAGTTGCCTGGAAAGTACAGAGAACATTTTTTTCGATTCTGCATGGACAGGCAGTGATTTCAACCATATTTAACCATACAATAACTGCTATTTTAAATTCGATAGAACCAAATTGAGATAAATGAGAGCTCGATACGTATTTATGTAAAATAGAGAAACCAAACAGCTAATCAGGATAGAAGCTTGGGGTTTTGTTGTATGCTGTCTGAGTTAACTATGTATTACATGCCCAAGAAATGATGAATGGCAAGCAACAATTTAAAATAGGGCCCACTGAGACAATGTTTGGTCAAGCATGCACTCTCTCCGGCTGCTTTCCTTCGTCTTTTAACTGCTCATCCTCGATGTAGATGCACGAAACCTATGAATTTTCTTCCCCATCAAGGCCAACCTATGATTAATTTTAAATATATTCCTCTTGTATGGGCTTAATCTCAAACAACAAGAACAAATGACAGCGGAATTGGCCAAATAGATATACCAAGCTAGAACAAACCTTTTTAATTCTACAAACTGATGTGGTCAGATTAATGACGACAGTTAACATGCTATTTCAAGGAAACAGTTTTAAATTACTTTAGAATAGAAAGTGTGCATTTCCATTCACAAAAGAAGGAAGTATTCCACTTGCAAATATAACCTTAACCAGCATGCAAGCAGGATCACAGAATTTATCAGAGTCATGAGACATTGCATTCAGCCATTTCAACAAACAGTCAGCTTACAACTTATATCTCCTGGGTACACAGCATGTTATAGTATTTTTAGTGTTGTATCCTCATATATCCTTCTCTGAAAACAGCATACAATTGCTAGTGTTGAAGGTTATTATCTAGATGAGCATTTTCATCAACCACGTGAAATATTTCATAGACTAATTTGTTGATTTCTTTATATATCTTGACAAAATAATCATACATAAATCAGCAACCAGAATAAAGGCCCAGCACTCGAAGAAACTTGCAGTTAGGACAGAAGGGCACACTTTGTCACACAAAATAGAGGTAAACTTTTCTGTGTGAGGGTGAAAGGCCCCAACACTTCAGATGTACAACAATGTCAAGGTGCATGCTGTGCTGAAGAACAAATGATTTTATTTTGAAGATTTGGCAACTGAGACAAGTTCCAGATCTGTTGTCCAGGAAAAATTGAGTCAAAGAGTGAAATTGATGGCTGAAGAAGTGACCAGTGCTGTGTATCAATGGGAAAATGGGGTTTAGGGTGCCCAATTAGGGAAATCGCCCTGCTGAAAAGGGACAGGCACACTAGTTGAGGAGTTCTAATGTAGCACAATCCTACCTTTGATAGTTAAGTGAACACAAAAATCTCCTTCACGTTCCCTTGCCATAATGGATAAGAAAACAGATCACGGAAGCTATGAGCTATCAGAAAACATTTCAAAATGAAATTTCACCATTCATACAGAGAAAAGACAAAAAATAAATAGTTTCTAATGATAGTTTTCAGAAATAATAGAACAGTTTTACCAGAATAAAGAAGCTCCATAACCAATATTGCAGAGCTTTCAGATCAGAAAATGGACAAATTGTAGCAACATGTCAGCCTCCACGGCACCCTTCAAAGACCAGCGACACAGCTTTATCAGCTCTGGTTTTTAGATTCTTCAACAACCATTACTTGAATAAGGGGGCTGCCTAAATAGCCCAATGGAGCCCCAATGGCTAGGTCTCTTTGGTAGAGGGTGGCGGAGCCAAGCTTGTTCTAGAAGCTGGACCCACCTAATGAATAATCATAGAAATTACATGAAAAAACAAATGCACCCTCTCTAGCTTGCTTACAAAGACTCAAAATTATTATTTTGATAGGGCCCAAATGAGATGTGCACCCTTTCTTAGCTTAGCTGGAATACATTACACTGAAAACATTTCATGTGGGGTCCATAAAAGTGTGCCCAACCCCTTGCTTCTAATGTTGAAGCTTATTAGATTTGCATGAAAATGGTGGGGTCCCCAAAAATACACCTCTCAACCTTAAGATAAAATGCATCACATTGCATAATTTTTGTGGGTCCCAGGATTTGTGCACCCTCTCCTTGGCTAGTATGGTTGAAATATATTTTACAGTATGCATCATGTAAGGTCTATGAGGGGTGCCCCCTTCTTTGACTTAGTGAACTAATCACATATCTGAAGAAATGCCCTTGTGAACCCAATCCCAAGTGTGTGGAAACAGAGTCAAGTCTCATTTCATTGGAGCATTAAGGTTTTATAGTTTCATTTGATGCTTTGAGTTTGGTTGATGAGTGTGAGATGCTATATGACTGGTGGGTGATTTGTTCATGGTTAGCCTAGCCTAACACTCATACATCACATAGTCTCCTTTTTATTGTGATGGGGTTTACTAGGAGATACCACTTTTATTTTCATGGTACAAAATTCTTATGTGGTATACTCCTCATTGGCACACATGTGGAGGCAAGTTATTATTATTTTTAAAAATTTTGGTGGGGCCATCACCTCATATAAGTATGGAGATTGAAATACCATATGTGCATATTAATGATTATATGCAGCCATCTTCATGAGATGAACTCAACGTGGGTTTATTAGCCTAAGGAGGGCGCATTGATAAAGGCATTAGTTAATTAGTTTATGAAGTTGTCCCCTTCATACATATAATTTCTAGCTACTTTCCTATGTGCTTGGGAAAGGCACATATGTTGAGGAAAGAGAAGTATATTTTATTGTGGTCGACCCGATTCACATGAAGCCTCTTTGTATTATGGTCTTCTTCTTCACATGCATGATGGGGTATGATGAAGCCAACCATGTAATATGTAAAGCATTGTTTGACAAAGTCATGGATCCTCAAAACCAATGTTATTAGAACCTATTGGACCAACCAATCTGACTTTCAATCTCTCACTCGTCCAACTAGTGACACAGAACCAGAAAACGCCGATTTAGTATCAAACCAACCTCTTTCACTTAACCAACTGATTCTATACGAAATCATCTGGTCCCATACAATGCAACTAAGGACCCTTAGAACACAAATTTTTATTTTTAAAAATCAATAATTTATGAGTGGGGTAATCTAATATTCAACCCTAGATCCATACTAATGCTATCTAATTAATGGTTATTCGTCAATTCAATTGTACTAGAATTCTGCTACATTAAATTATCAATCCAGAATTGTAAACTTGTAAAGTGTAATGCAAAATATATGCTGGGATTTGGCTTCTAATCTAATCTAATAAAAATTGATATTGAAAATGGATGGTATCTATTAAAAGCAATTGACAACTAGCTATCTCAATATAATCATGGTTCTAAAACACTTATAGATCTCCATAACCATGTAGAGAATTTTGATAATTTTAACAACAAACTTCTTCAAAATTCTGGATTATGATTGTTTGTGGCTTCAAAGAATAATTTCTATTCACTCGGAAGATCTGTGTGATTAGCCTTCATTATGTTGACACACATAGAGAATTTTGATAATTTTAACAACAAACTTCTTCAAAATTCTGGATTATGATTGTTTGTGGCTTCAAAGAATAATTTCTATTCACTCGGAAGATCTGTGTGATTAGCATTCATTATGTTGACACACATAGGCAAATCAAATTCACACTGCTAAGTCAATTCAAAACACACTACAAGCAATAAATTGTAAACCTAAGAAAAGAGTATTATCTCTATGAACATAGCATTATTTAAAAATATTCTCTAGTTGTAAAAGCTATTGAAACTACTTGTAAAACAAAGTATTATCTCTATGAACATAGCAGATTGGAAACTAAAAAAATAAGCTCATTTAAATAAGAGGCGGCATGCATCCCGACATAGGGGGCCCTCCTAGTTGGGTTGCAAGCGCTAGAGAAACTTCAGAACCTGTGACTGTTAATTTAAACCACGCCATAAACACACATTTATGCAGAGAGAAGATCTAACTCCAATGGATCAAGACTATAAAAATGGCATAAAATACATTCAACAAAAACTTAACTTGTTCCTCCTCAGAGGAACTGCAATATTTATAGACTTTAATAATAGCAACACACTCAGAGTTTCATTGTTGTGATTCAAAACAAAGTAATGATTACTTGGAAATTCGTGGATCGTGGAGATTGAAAATTGATCACCGCAAGCATGAATTTCTCATCTTATAGAATTTTTTCCATATCTGCCCTCCATCGTTTTCTATGTTTCCACAACACTCTGCAACGATGCCACACAAACTTGTTATGCGATTTGTCACCTCTTGCCTTGTTGACTGAGGCGCTGAATAAATTGTGGTGGTGACACGATTTCCTTCTGGCTGCGCCTAATAGGTGGATAACCTTCTCAAGACATTTTTCCATGTCCTCCATCCTTTGATTTTGTTGGATTGTTTCTCGAAGTATGCCAACCTGTGATTTTGCTATAGAACTGGAGAGCAGCTACGAAATATGTCAATTTCTACAACTTTACAATTTAACTTGCTTTTATGGAGAAACATACAAAACTATAGAAAAATGGACATATTACATTTATAAATCCTTGCTTGTAACCTTTGTAGCTCAGGTAGGATTTGCATACATAAATGATATCATTAAAGTATGAAAAAGGATAGTTATGATGGCTTTCTCAAGATAAAATGGTCAAAACTAGGTCAGCAAAGTGACAAAAAGAGCTAATTCTTTGACCTCATCATTCCCCATGTTGAAGATCTTGCATGTCATCATGCATTAGCAAATTGCAAAATTTTGTACTTCTCCTTGTTCTAACATTGTTTCAGAGGCCTGGATAAAGATATCTAGGTTGCTTTGAGTTCTCCTCTTCCTCATGGCAATTGACCACATTGGTTTCTTCATGAGGATTTTAGCCTTCAAATCCTTGATCTTAGAATGTAGTTTTCTGATGTCTTTCTTAAGTTTTGAATTATTGTTATACCAATAATACATTATTTTTAGTGTCTTTTGATTTTGCACTTTGAGAACTTCATTCTCATTCTTGATGTGTCTTTTCAAGTCTTCTAGTTCTATGATCTCTTGTTTCAATGCTTCTATTATGTCTTTTTCCTCAAAGACATCAAATGGTGGATTATATATGGTGTTGATTGATGTAGCTCAGACAAGTGTTCTAGCCTCAAGTGGTGTCAGTGAGGCTAGGAACACAAGAGCAAAAAATATCTCCAAGCCAAAATAAATTACTTATCACTGCTTCTGTCCTGAATCTACAGACAGGTACTCAAAACTCCTCAGTGAATCCTCAAGCGTGCCCTTCATTGATGCATTTCGAATACCAAATATCTTTGACACAACAATGACAACATCATCACCAAACTCAGTAACCCTTTCATAGGAATCATTGTCTCCAGCAGCACATAATGAAGCCTGGTCGAAAGAAAATAATGATCGATGTTAAACATATTCTCTTGCTATAATTTGCTGCGTTTAAATTCCCCAAGAGATGCACGACCATTTTTTTTTTCAATACACCTCCCATGAAATTAAGTGGAACTACCAAGGTGATTTCTATAGGATTGTAGACTCAAGCATTGAAAAATAGATCAATGAGATCATGTTACCTCAGCGGCTCGTAATCTGAATGACAAATGAAAAAGAAATAGATATTTCCCTTTACAACAAGCCACTATTCCATTCTGTCTCCTCTTACTTCAGACTTTATCTCACAGTAATCTGATTTGGAAGGCCAAGTCAGAGATGGACAGATGGAAGCATTCTGAGCAAGACAGGTACAAATACATTAAACTCAATAGATTGGCAGTTGCTTGGAAAGTATAGAGAACATTTTTTTCGATTCTGCATGGACAGGTAGTGATTTCAACCATATTTAATCATACAATAACTGCTATTTTAAATTCGATAGAACCAAATTGAGATAAATGAGAGCTCGATACATATTTATGTAAAATAGAGAAACCAAACAACTAATCAGGATAGAAGCTTGGGGTTTTTGTTGTATGGTTCATTTTTATTTTGGACATGGATTATTACTTATCTTTTCGTATGCCTATTCTAACATTACAATTCATAAATTTTGGAATTTTTAATTCTATAAGTCATCTTTTTCTCACGAGTTTTTGGGCTTGTGGATGTGCATACATGTGTGCATGATGTTACTTGGATAGCTAAGTTAAAAAATAGTGCTAAATTGCCAATTAACTTATAAGTGGTCTCGAGAATCTTTTCCTCTATTTGATCCTTTCCTAAGTATCATTTCTGCCGTAGTTCAAACCTCTACTTTTACAACAACAATTTTTCAAACACGGGACCAAACATTAATGTTTGTTTTGAATACATTTTCCCAAAAACTTGAAGTATAATATTATAATGCACCAGTCTCAGAAATTGAAATGTTGTGGCTGAAATTCATTCTCGAAGCAAAATACCCCCTTTTTAGATCTTAGGAAAAAAGACCACGTGAGAAAAAAATATCATAAAGGAGAAATGCAATAAAATATATTTCAAACCTTAAGCTTCAAATGCCATTATTTATCCCCCCAAGGGTGTGAATGCAACGTGAAAGCCAATAATGAGAGATGGATGTCAAAGCAAGCGTCCTCCATCGCTCAGAACGTTAACTTAATGGTTACTGGTAGATAGCCATTTTCTATGGACACAAGAAGAATTAAGTAGTTTGGTGATTTTTTTACAGACACTTATTCTTTAAGATTTATTTAGCCTTTTATGATGCTTCATTTTATTTGGATTTCTGTCTGGTCCACTTTGTATTATATAATTAGTTTGAATCTTGCAATCCAGAAAGGAAGCTTGAAGTTTCCAGCCCAGGAATCGCCACCTTCAGAAACTTTCAGTGGCATGACATGTATGGATTTATCCCTCCATCTATGGCCTAGGAAGGCGTATTAATACATCCTCGTGAAATTAAACTGAACGTTTTTAATGGGTATACTTCTGTTTTACTTAAGTTATCCCACACAACTCCATTTGTTTACCCCTATTTGCACTTTTTATTTATGAATAACCATATTATGTCATATTTAAGTATAAAGATGCACATAATGCACTGTACCACTCAAAACATTATCAATATTTGATATTTTGAGATATGTGATATTCAATAGTAAGCCAAGGGATTTTGAGAATATAAATTTTGGATGCCCAACACATACTATGTTTTTTTATTTGACTGAAATTGGAGGATTTTGATATTAGTAAAATCTGTGTTGAGATGGCACAGTAGAGATACAAAGAGTATGAGCTAAATCAAAGAAATCTATTCCAAAAATTTCGGTTCATAGAGAGTGATAATCTTGTCTAATATAGGAGGATATAAGTTATCAAAAAACGATTTATAGTATAATCCTTGTAGTATATGCATAGATTAAAAATTACAATGCACTTCATTTAGGCCCTGAGATTGGAGAAAATTGTTGAGTTGTATTGTCATCCTGGAATTCCCTTTTAGCGAGAGTGTTTTAAGTTAGGGAGGAACAAAGTTGCAGAGGGTGAAGTAGCTGTTTTGGAGTGAGCTAGAGGAGAATGTTTCTGAATTTCTGCTAGTCACACAACCTAGAGGCCTTCGAGTTGAGAGCAGAGAGCCTCAAATTTGTCATGAACATGGTGGATAAGATGTAGGTGTTGAATGGGAATGTCTAACAACATCTCGATTTGGGACTCCAAGCTTGAAATCCAGATTTGAAGAAGGAAATGGGAGGACTTGAGGTCTTTGAAGTCACCAGCCTAATGTTGTTGGGCCGACTCGGACTATCTTAGCTTGGTGAGTCATGAGACCTGAGGTGGCAGAGAGGAGGCCTTCAGAAAATGTAGGGAGATCAATGACAAGGGAGAAGATTTGATTTCCTGGAGGGGGAAAGAGCCAAAATAGAGGATGTCATGGGGAAACAACAAGATACTGACTTTTGAAGGGTGCCATAATTGTCTTTCCCATTAGGTTAGAAGCTCTCATTCTAAAATGATGGCACATCTAAACTAGGGGGCCCTCATTATAAAATGATGGCACATTCAAACTATGGTATCCTCCATTATTGAGAAAATCCAATGAAGAGCCAAGGGAATCCATGAGAAAGGTACATGGGAGAGACTATGATGGGACAAGGTAATCACACTTGATAGGAGATAAAAAAAGCACATGGAGCAAGGGTGATGAAGGGTATCCACATGTGAGCCGCGGGAAGAGGAAAAGAATGAGGAGAGATCCATGAAGGGATCAAGAGGGTGGAGCAACATCCATTGACAATTAAATCCCCTTCTTTTGCTTGTAGAGCCAAATTGGCTTGGAAATCAACTTTATTATTGTTTATCTAAAGGACATGAAAAAATGAGAATTGAGGAAATGATGGAAGAGCTGCATGAATTCGCTGGAAGACTGAATTCAAATTGGCATTTGAGGGAGAAGAGTGCACCTGGACGTGTTGAATTGTGTTGTTGGAGTCTCCAACAATGGTGAGCTTTTGGATGGTGTGGGCTGCCTAGTCTTTAGGGCACGCAGAGAGTCGAATTTTTTCCTTTCACTCCCCTCCTTTTTAGTAATTTTGTGGAATTATTTTGGGCAGTGCTAAACATGGTCCATTAGACTAGACTCATAGATAATCCTAAAAATTAACTATAACACTTAATAATTCGCAGAAAACCATAACGTCAAATTGCACCCAATAACCAAAATAAAAATGAAAAGGAGATAAAGGATCGAATTCCATTTTGAAAAATCAAAACACCTTGTATGAAGTTAGGTTCTACTATAATTTCTAAAACTTATGTGGCAAAACTCATCAAAGTTCAAAGAACAATAATCCTATAATTAAATTTAAAAATGAAGAAACCTCTTCATATTTTGGTTGCAAATACGACAGCTTGCAACCTTGGCTCTCATTCATCATTACTGAAGAGTCTGGCTTTGATGTTTGCTACACCCCTTGACTCTCTTAGAACTGCCAATACCTTGGTCAAGATTGAAATGGTTCAGTCTATTATTAGTATTCAGGTTGTCATCTGTTATGTTGTCCTCCAGGTCTGTGATTTTTCCATCTGTGAATTTTTCATCATTATCTTTTATGAGCTTCAGTAGAATTTTCCATTTAAACTCAATGTTCTTAAAAACCTTAGTTTCGTTATGCCAATCCTCTTTTTTCAACTCCATTCATTGTCAATCCCCTACATTCTCTGGTTATTTTCTCCACCTTTTATAACCTTAGGCCACCTCACATGATATAATCTCAACCAGGCGGCTGTATCATGGATATGATGCCACCATGACTTGGTGAGCTACCAAGTTTGAAGGAATTGTATATTTAACATGACTAGAGGTTCCAGCATTCCTATACATCCACATGTGTTGCACATTCCCTTATTTTCTTTCAACATGGAGTGGTATGAATTCTCACTTAAATTTGCTTTAGTCCCAAATGATCTCAGTAGTTACATATCTGGTTCCTCATTTTATTGTACCATCTTGTTACATAGGAAAACCTTATTAAAATAATCTTTGCAACAAGAAACCTAATTTCCTTTGAGAGATTTTGAATACTCAAATCTCTAACACCCCATTTATCTAAAACCCAATTACTAGAGGGTAAAGCCTCTTTCAATTGAGTGTATCATTTCCTTATTCAATACTTAAGTTAGTCCTTGAATTGGAGCCTGAAATTCAACTTTTGTTTGATATGCCAATGGAGAAAGCAAAAATGATACTATCATTATGTTGCATTATTACCTCATTATTTCCAGATCTTCCTGATTGGACCCTCACTGCCCCATCAAGATTTAGTATGAACCGACCCTAAGGAGGTACCTCTCTAGGTAAGGGGTTTAGTTTGGTGGAAAATTGTATCAAGTTGTGGATGCATGTCTATATGTGCTCCTATTTTGACTATTTTTAATTTTCTTTTCTTTCATGACAAACTTTGTGGTTTTCTTGTGTATTTTTTTTAGTTTATTTCTACTATGTCTGATTTTCACAAAATTGGGAAGATCTGTGACACTACAAAATATGATTGAATGGTAAGATAATCTACTTCACATATGGATTATTACTTATCCTTTTGTATGCCTATTCTAACATTTCGTCAAATTTTTTTGCTTGTCCCTTTGAAGAGGCAAAGTTCTGATCTGCATATGCTAAGTCTCTAAACTTATGGAATTGATCATCTATGTAATTGAAGAGGAAAATAAAAAGTGTAGAAAGTGAATAAAAATTGTAGCCATTATTTGTGTACTTATATCATTGTTTCATAGTTCCGTGCATTATGCAAAATCTACAAATAGATGGTTTCTCTTCAGACAAGTTTCATAGTTCCGTGCATTATGCAAAATCTACAAATAGATGGTTTCTCTTCAGACAAGCAATCTTGTGATTTTTCCTTCTTGAGTAGCCCACCATGAAAAATTTTGTGAAATAATGCTACATTGCGTGACAGGTTTCATTTGTAGTTTAACTCTTAGTTTCATTATGAGTAGACATTTTTGGGCCCCTGGCCAAGTTTTCTAGTCACTATTTTTGACAGTATCTTCTCAAAATGTATAAAAATTGTTTAGAGACTACATCAGAATCTAGAGCATATTATATTGGCTGCCTATAGAATATTCATAATTGTGCTTCTATTTGTATCAAACAGAGTGCTATGTTCTTCATTCATTTCAGATATTTGGCAGATAGTTGAAGCATAGTAAAATTTATTAAAACTGAATGGTTTTTGGAGCAAATTTCATTTGGATATATTTTTGTGCATCAACAGTTTGCATGCAAATTTATTGATAAAATTGTGATTATTGAAGCACTGAATTTTCAAGATACATAGATCCCTTGTAATTCTAGCACATATTTCAAGATATAGTTGTTGCATGAGTTTGATAACTTTTCAACTATATTAACTTGGACTGGATTGTGTCCTACATGAGTTACACTACTTTTTGCTTACTATTTTTTCTCTTAAATAAATGAATATCCTTCTATATAAGTTTGGTGATTACAGGCTCCGCTTTGGTCTGTTGTTGAGAAAATAGATTTTATTTTCATTTTGGCGTGGTTGATGATTGTTTGTAATCGTGACTGCTCGAAGCTGAGACCATTTTGTGGATCTGTCTCAGCTTCTAGTGGAAATTAGACAAGGAGTGTTTGGATTGGACTGAAGGAGATTAACATGAAGTAAGGAGTTACGAGCAAAGCTGATATGAAAACACATAAATTTTATTTTTATATTTTAAGGATTTCTTCCAGCAATGATTCTAAAAAATTGGGAACGACTCAAAATCCATCTTTAAAATGCTAAAGTTTGAAGTCTTACCCATTGCAAAGGTATTTGTGATGTGTTTCCTTTGGTTCGTCATGGCTACAAAGTATGTCAACATTTTAACTCCCAACAATTGCAAGCTTCTTAATGGGTAATCTTCCTCTTTATCTTTTTCTACTCATTGCATGTTGTAGCATGTTCATTTTTAGCGGGGGGGGAGGGGGGGGGGATTGTATCACAATTACACATAATTACATTGGTGCCCAGCAGAGGGTTCTACCAAGACCTTTATTCCGTATTATCACTAGTTTACCTATCAAAGACCACTGCCTAAAAGATTCTAACCATTTGAACACAAACCATTAGTTCCTTGAGGGTGTAGATGGATTGGCAAAGTCTAGTTAGACACATGAGCTATGCCATGAGGTCAAAACCCAAGGGAGTAGGGTGGGTGCATCCCCATAAGGTGGCTTTGACTTGCTGGCAAGGGCCATGATACAAAAAAATGCATTTATCCTTTACTAGCCATGCCAAGATCTAATCCTTAGGTGCCTTTGCTTCAAGCATTCCTAGATGAAATGTATAGATTCCTTTCAAATGGCCCTTTCTTCAACTACCATCACCTTAACCAATGTGTTAGCACCAAATTTCTATTCAAAGCTTCATCTTGTTTAATTTCTTGGGGTATCATTGACGAACATGTAGAACTACAAGCCCTTTGTGCCTAGCAAGAGTCTCAAAACTCCTGAAAGTGGTTTCCTCTACGCACTATGTTTCAATGTAGAGCAATGACTGCACTATACATGTTTTAGATGTCTTTTGTTGTTCTTTTCAAAATAGGCTAGGAAAATAGAGGTAGGAAACAATATTTTTCCTCCACCCAAAACAATGATAATTGTGCTTCCTATGCAATTTATTATGGCTGGTGGAGGAAAGTAGGCCTCTTGCCTTAAATAAGAGAGCCCTGATTTAACATGACTAGAGGTGCCAATATTCCCATACATCCACATGTGTCACACATTCTCTTATTTTCTTCCAACATGGAGTGGTATGAATTCTCACTTAAATTTTCTTTAGTCCGAAATGATCTCCTTAGTTACACTATCTAGTTCCTCATCTTATTGAACCATCTTCTTACGTAGGAAAACCTTATTACAAGAATCTTTGCAACAAAACACCTAATTCTCTTGACAAAACAAAACAAAACAAAACAAACCAAAATTAGTACTTGAAAGGTAGAACTTGAGAATGGCAAGCTATTTGATCTGGATCTAGAGACACAACAAACTGTGGAAAAAAAATGATGGTATTGATGAGTCTTCCTGGGAAATAAGCTCTAACTGTTAGACCACTACCCAAATTCCAGTTATCTGCAATGGCAATAGTGACTCTAGATTTATTTGTATGAATAGCGACTTTGGCCATTTTCCTATTCGTTTCCTATGAATGATTTTGATTTTCAAACTCCAACTAGCTTGTTGTTAAGTTAATTAAAGATTTTATGACAAACTTATAGTTTTCAAAGCTCTTTTCTAAATCTATTTTCTTGAGCAAATTTATCTTTTTACTTTAGGTACTTTAGAATGCTACTTTGTGACATATGCTATGATATAATTGCCTAGATAAATAGACAGAAGCATTGTACAACATAATATTTTTTAAATCTAAAGAAACAATATTTCCAAATATAAAGTTTATTAATTAAGGACATCTTTTAGACTTCTTTGCTAAGTTATGATTATATTTCGGTAGGGGATTTTGTGTACGCTGATATTGTGTTGTCTCTTTGGTTTCTGTTAGGTAACAATGGTTAATAAGGAATGTGTTCTTGAGTAGAAAGCACACATCTTATTCTACTATCGACATGAAACTCCATGGTTTTCAAGCATGGCAACAAAAATGTAGATGTCAGTGGGATATCCAAAGTCCGTGTTAGACGAATTTAATACTAGTGATGATTTTGATTCCTTGTTAGATAAATAATGCCACGAGTCAAATTCAAGTAAACAGAAGCAGCTCAAGAATGAAGGTGAAGCTATTGCTTTATGTCCAAGTCAATTTCTTTTATTTGTTGGTTGTTGTCATGTTTTGAGTGCAGACTTTTGAATTTCCAAATTGCATGTTGGTTTATGTAAAGGGTATATATATATATATATAATTTTTTTATCATATGTCTTTAATGGTTTCCAGAGATCCGTGCTACATTTGCACATAAGTTTATATATCATTTAGATATCTAAACACCAAACAACAACAATACTGAGATTTTTCTTTCACTCAACCTACAACATATTGCATCTGTCTTCATCAATGTTATTTTTCCATATGCTATCCACTTATTACATTTCCATTGCAATATTTGGTGCATTTTCTAGTTATAGGTCATTTATAGATTATAAATGTTTTCAAAGTTTCACTTCTAATTGAGTATTCAACTGAACATATTGATTCTCTTATACATAATTATTTTTCCCTCCACCCACTTTTCATAACTTCCATAACCATTAGGTAGGGACCTGCAGCTTCGATGTTGCTTTGCTTGTTTAGTAAAATATTGCCGAGACTTTAATTTATTGAAAGTTGTAGAATTTACAATTTATGAAGTTTCAAGGTCTAATTTTTAAAAGTCTAATTCTTTAAAGGGTGCTAGCTCAATGGAAGAGCACCTGCTTTACAAGCAGGAGGTTGGTGGTTCGATTCCATCGTGCCCTAACATCCATATGGAATGGTGATGATAAATTTTTGGTGACGGAGGCTCTTTTGACCATCACCAAGGAGCTTTGGTCACATTTTTTGACCCTCACCAAAATATGAAATGGTGACGGTCAACGAATGCCACCATATATACACATCAATAGTGACGACTCGCAAAGGTCCGTAACCAAAAATCATTTTTGTTGATATGAAATGGTGACGGTTGTTTTCTGTCATTATAGTCATTATTCGTGACAGACTTTGAATGTCACCAAAACACTTATACTTCTGGCAATGTGGTTTTTGGTGACAGTCAACGAACGTCATCATATATATGCATCAATAGCGAGGTCATGAAAGATCCATCACAATAAATCTTTGTTGTTCATATGAAATGGTGACAGTCACTATCCGTCATTATAATTAATATTTGTGATGAACCTTGAATGTCACCATAACACCTATACTTTTGGCGACGTTCAGTTTTTGGTGACAGAGGCTATTCTTCGTCGCCATTTCTCATATGAAATGGTGACGGTCACTATCCGTCATTATAAATCATTATTTGTAACAGACTTTTAATGTCATTACAACACCTATACTTTTGGCGACGCCACCTTTGGTGACGTTAATTTTTTGGTGACGGAGGCTATGGTCCGTCACCATTGCTCATATGAAATGGTTATGGTCGCTATCTGTCATTATAAATCATTATTAGTGACAAACTTTGAATGTCACTACAACACCTATACTTTTGGCGACGCCACCTTTGGTGATGAAGGCTCTTTTGACCGTCACCAATGAGCTTATGGTGACATTTTTCGCCCCTCACCAATGTCTTTTTTTCTTGTAGTGAGAATCTGGGTAGTGAACTGCACTGCTTGGTCCTGAATTGATCGGATAGAGGATCCACACGACTTCTTACCAAGGCCATACTCTTTCTTTATTTTGTCAGCTAATTCTTTTTCCTTGGTTTTCCCTCCAAACTCCTTGGTAGGGCCCGCTACCTTATATGGCAACTTCATTATCCTATGAATCAACATGTCCATAATTGGGATGGGCTCCCCAAGTCATAGACACCCATCGTGCACCAACGCGAGGAGCTAGCGCACACACACTATGTTGATAGTTGAGAGGTGATAATGCGACACATAGAGCATGTATCCAACATGAGGCACAGAGTCGCAAGATGTCCCTTCACTAACCCGAACACGGTCTAGTTTGAGTTGTAGCTGAAAATCTCAGAGCTCCAATTAAAGTTGCAAACTACTACTCCCCCAGAAGTCTGAGAGCAACACGAAGCTATTATCAAATAAGAAATGGCCATATTGGAAGCTGCAGTCAAGGGCTGCACTCAGTTATTTGAATAGGCCATGGAATTATGGACCTCACTATAGGAGGATCCAACTCTACAGAAGATTGAAGCAGACATCAGAGAGAAGCAGAGACAATTTGATGAAATCAAGTCGACAGCGCGAACCTTAGCACCAATGAAAAGGTTTGCTAGATTACAGGAAGGAAAGCTCATCTAGAGTGAAATTGATGAGCTGCGTCGCAAGGAAGCGATCATATCTTCAAGGATGCAGCCTTAGGCGGATGAGGCCAGTTAGTTGACCTTGTCAGTGCATGGAAAACTAAAGGGGATGCAACAAACATAAAGGACCATTGGCCTTGTAGTTGAAGGCCCAATAATTGAAGCTTGAATTCAGTGAGCTATAGGCAAAGATCTAGGCACCACCAGTAGAGTGAATTGAGGAAAAGTCACGACTTTGTGTTGGGGGCCTGTTGAGACAGGGTCCCCTAGGGTCAATTTTGTAAAAGGTTTTGTTATCTATCTAAAGTCTCTGCATTTTGAGGAAGTGGAGCGTGAAGGTCGTAGGAGTCAAAGGGGATTTAGGAAGGTCAAAGCCCCTTAGTGTGTTACTAGTTAAAGATGTTTTGTGACCCACCCATGGTTCGTGCACCATGGTATTGTAATAAAAGAATCTATATAAAGGACTCATAGTGAGTCATAGGAGGTCAGATAAGAATTAAATATCTATGTTTGGGTAAGTGATCTAAGACATAAAAAGTTTTTTTTTCTGTACTTTAGGTGAAGGGGAAGGCTCCTACAGTTGTGTGCGCAGAGACCTTGGTAAATCTGCAGCTGAGTGCGTGGGGCCCTACAACTGTGTGCATAGAGAAGAAAGGGTTTGTAATAGAAGGATTGATCATAATAAATACTATTTTTGGGCCATATTGTTGTATCTATGACTTTCTATTTACTTATGCATTTTCTGTGTATTCGCTCTATTTTCTGTAATTATCTAAAGAAACACTTAACTGGTGCATGAAAGTAATAGATCTACTAGTTTACTTAATGATTTAAGGTAATTGACATAGGGTTAGAATCTGTTTCTATAATTTGTTGTAATGTCTGTATTTTAAGGGTTAGGGTTTGCGAAGGTCGCGTTAAAGCCCTAGAAGTAACAGAAGCCCATCACACAAACCTCTGGATGCAGAATCCTAGTTATGTCATCACCCAATACTGCTTCGGGTGAGGTTGTAGCCTGCACTACCCGAGTTGTTGCTGAAAGGGCCAGTGGTGAAGTGTTTTGTTAGTTGGCGCAACTAACTCTAAACCTGGGTCTAGACCCCCTTAAGCCAACACTAGGAAACTATTGTGTAAAGTTATAAAAATTTTGTTACTATTCCTATAGGTCCTAATAATGTGAAGGCAAAATATGCCATTATGTATATACTCAATGAGAAAGAGCTCGTTAAGCTAATGCATTGCAAGTAAACAAAGGATTTCTAGTAAAAACTTCAAAATAGACTCTTATGAAGGAAATGAAAAAGTGAAGGAAAAGTTTGAGAGCTTGAAAATGAGAGAGGATGAAAATATTGGTGAATAATTCCTTAGAGTTGAGGAAGTTGAAAACATGATCAAAGGTATAGATGACAAGCTCAAAGATGAAGTGGTCACTCAAAAGATCCTAAGGTCCCTACTAATGAGGCTTA
Organism: Pinus tabuliformis; assembly: GCA_031772625.1. NCBI lineage: Eukaryota > Viridiplantae > Streptophyta > Pinopsida > Pinales > Pinaceae > Pinus > Pinus tabuliformis. The sequence continues at coordinate 327,137,361 of CM062806.1, read as the reverse complement.
AGGAAAAAATTTTAGCCATGAATAAATGCAAGACTTGAGTTCCCTCCCTATAGAAATGCAAGTTTTCCTTTCGTCCTCGCTTGTAAGGTCCAATTATATCTCCATGTGCTATAATTAGAACCTACACACATGACTAAAACAAGCAAAGGATCCAAAACAGCCAAGTAGCATAGTCTCACATCCCTATTCAATGAATCAAAAAGGCCTTGAAATACATGAGTGCAAACATAACACGAACAATTTAGGAAAACAAGATAACCTTTGTATTAATAGAAATAAGAGAGAGTTTACAACCATAAATGGTAGTTGATCTTGTAGAAGTCTCCCCAAGTTGACTTGTACTTCCTTGTCACAAAGCACACCTCAATGTCAACCCTAATTCATTAAGATGATCAAACCTTTATGTTCAAGGCAACAACATAGGGGCACTATCAATCTCCAAAAGCCAACCCTGCTGCTATGGATGGAAGTGAATTTATAAGAGAGGGATGGTAGTTTAGGATTTACCTTAATGGGCTTGAGATCCACATATGATGGGAGGATGAGCTCAAGGGATAACAGGTGGAGTATCCAAGTTAGGATCAGATAGGATTCAAGCTTCTTATCCATGGTAAATGGTTAAAACAACCCTTGGAAAATTCGAGAAGAGGAGGCTTCAAAATCATTTTTTATTTTCTTGAATTTATAGAATCTACGCACCTACTAAAGGGAGCAAAAAGTGATGATCAGTGCTGGTACAGAAGGGAGAAACCAGTGTTGAATGCACATGGATAAAGGGATAGGGTGCGCTAGGGATAAAAGCATTGGTTTTGAGCCATAAATCCTAGAAACTTAGAATTTTTGGAAAGGTCATGCTTGGGGACTTTGTGAAGGGATGATGAAAACATGTCCATGAATGTTGATTAATATGGTTTGCAGGCCTATTGACCAGATGTGACCAAATGGCTTATAATAGATTACCATGTAGAGTACAAAGCCTGAAACAACAACTCATGACTGAAGTTATTTACCTTGTGACGCGTCTAAATCAAGAACAACTGATCAAGATCATCATCTATTACAATACATTTTTAACATGATACCTTTTCTGAGGGAGGCATACCCATACTCAACACATATGCTAACATTACAGAGAGTGAACCCATGCTTGGATGACTGTTTGTATGATCATAACCATCATACTCTGTAATCTTGTATTAATCTTGAAATCGTAGCCTGTGGTCTTCTACCTTGTTCACCCAATTGTCCAACGTATGAGTCTAACCATGCAAATAAATGGGTTGAAGTTGAACATGGTAGAAACCATTTGATTATCGGATAGTGATGTAAGCCATTAACAAACATGAGAGAAACCACCGATGATGTTAATGGTTCTCAAGGTACCATAGTACAATCCATATGATGTGAATGAATGAGTTGAAATCGAACACCAGACAATATTTCGGTTGAATACCAATGATGAAAACATGTTGCCAAGAGTGAGGAAACTTTCCATTGATGTATGCAAGCTCCAAACTACTAATGGAGTTTCTAAGTCAACTTCCTAGATAATGAGCTGATGTCGACAGGAAGTGACCCATCATAGGAGGGTCTTGATGTATCCCCTATAAATGACATGAAACAAGTATCAAGATTTGAGACATAATGATGTTGATGTGGAACTGGTTTAGGAACGAAAGACATGAATGCCGGCTTAGGAGTATCATAATAGATATCAACTGAATGACTTATCTTGAACATATCATTGACACTAAATGGAGTAGGAAACATTGACCCAAAAATGAATATGAATGCTTTTGATATGGTGTGATGAAACAAAAAGACATGCATATTTCCTAACCTAACAGTCACAGAGATGGAGTGAAAAAGTGTCATGTTCAAAAGTGACTCAATGTCATAATAGGTTGAGTACCCTATTTTCCTAATTTCCCCAACCATTTATGGTTAGTACTTATTTATTTGTGAAAAGCTTGAGGGCGATAACATATGCTTGATCTATAAGTTCATCCTTCAGATGAATCCCTTTGAGTATTTTTAACGAACCCTGAGAAGGCGTGGTTTGGTCCCGTCATGTTCAACGAGTCCATCGTTGTTTGATGTTTTTACGATTCTAGCGAAGGCATAACTCATATCATTTTTCATGTTCAGAGAGTGTTAGCATCATGTTTACACATTCATGTCAGGTCAAGGATGCTAGTCCATCTTTTTAGTCAGTCATTATCATGAAAGGGGGGTGTTGTGTTCATCATAAGGATGGTCAAACCTAGGGAAATGTGTCATTTATATCCTTTTGCACAAACCTAAGTTTATGCAAAGTTTTACCTTATGATATGACCTATAGTAAAAAATCAAGTAGTGCTACGAAATGTTTTCGTAGCATAGCATTAGAAAAAAATTTCGTAGCACTTTTTGAAAAAAATTAAAATTTGATTTTCAACTCGTTAAACTTCCTTTCTGAGCATCCAAGTGGTGGTTTGTTAAATATCAGTCCTCTATTTTCCTAAAGTGACATTTTCCAAGAGTTTTGAGCCTATTTCAGTCATTTTTAACTAAACCCTAGTTTATTCTGTTTTGCCCAAAAATTGTTTTTCCTGCAAACCCACGATTGTTGTTTTCTAGTGCAGAAAGAAGGTAAATTGTTTTGCAGTCCCCTGTTGAGTTATTGCAAGGTCAGTAAAAGTGTTACAAGTGTTGGAGCTTGGAAAAATGGATTGTTCTTTATATGTGAATAGGTTCAAACCCGATGGAATGTACTTGGAAGTGTACCTTGAGATGCTCGACCTTTTAAGCAGTGGTGGTTGGGAACCAGTCTTTCAACGATTTAATGGATACAACCTTAGTTGGTTCCATGTATTCATCTTATATGTTGATGGTAATACAACTAGAATTAGGAAATTACAGTTCCATGTCACTGAAGAGTCAATTGTTCAAGCAACGAGGTTACCAACAGAGGGATAAAGGTGGTTTAAGAAGCAGAGGTTGCTGAGTGTAGATTTGAAATTCTTCCTGAAAGATGATTTCCAAACAAAATATTGGGATGTATGGGTACTACAAAGAAAACTGACACCTCAATGGGCTACAAAAATCACGACTATCCATCTGTTCTTCACCTGTGAGGGAGGTGTTCTAAAGCTTACATATACGACATGAGATTCCTCTGTCACTTAGAAGGTTTTAGGAAAATGAATTTGCCTTATTTCCTACATCAGAATTTAGTGAAGATGTGCACTAAAGCAAGAAATATACCTGAATTACAAGATCATGATATTTTTCATCACAATCTTATTAATATATTATATACCAATGAGCTAAATAAACATGTGGAACAATTAAGGAAAAGTAGGCAGAGGAACCCAAGCCCCCCTGTACCTAGAAGATTAAAAAGAGGTCAAAATAGAGTTATCCTCAAGCTGATGCCCATGAAACTAAAGGAGAATCTAGTTAAGCTTAGGTTGAAAAACATGAAGAGATCCCTGTCAAAATGTCTGAAGTTGAGGTTGAGGTTTATGAAGGAAGAACTAGAAGCCAACATGGGAATTTAGAAGAGGAGGAAATAAAATAGGAAATTTCAAAGAACAAAAAGGGTAAAAAAATCTCAAAACAAAAGATAAGAAAGTCGAGACAGTTAGGGTTTTGTGCAAGAGGCCTCACACTGGGCCTACTAACAAGCTTAGGTTGAACTTCAAGGCCAGAATGAATACAAAATACAAATAAGCAGTTGTCATCCTTGATGAATAAGAAAAAACAGACCAGGCTTGAGAAGGTAAAGAAAGACAAAGAAAAACATAGTATGTTGAGAAAGGAAAAAGAAAAACCCTAAAAACTGATAAATGTTCACCAAAGCCAGCTAGAAGGGTGACAAGGAGTAAAAAAAGGTCATGGCCTGAGGAGTACTATTCAACATGAGGAAAGAAAGGAGTAAAGAGGGGAAAGAGTTATACAGTTTTGGCATCAAGTTCATGCATTAGTTGGCTACAAGGATAGAATGCTAGTTTAGCTTCAGAGTTTAAGCTTGTATAACAACAAACTATTCCAAATCCTATCTTGCAGTAGATAGTTTGTTATTCTTCTAGGATACTAGCAGAAAAAGCATATAGCATCCCTTCTACTCTGTTTTCACTAGGGATTATGTACCATATTAGTGATCTGAATAGATCAGAGGATAGGGTTTTTTGTAATTTTGTCAGTTAAACTTTCAAAGACTATGTAAATATTTTGTAATTACTGATACCATACTTCAAGGAGCTGAACTCTATTGTAATTTCTATATATTGCATCAAGAATATGAAGAAAGGATTGGATTTTCTGAAAATTATAGTTTCACTATTTGTGTGTTTTGAATGCTTCAATCTTTTCATTTTCCAAGATCAGTAGATTCTAAACAATGATATAAAGATTCATGAGATAGTGGATGTTAGTATGTATCTATGTGTTTTTTAATTTCTCCTTCAATAATCTCATAAGTACATTTCCTATGAATGTTTGGAAAGTTAAATTAATTCATAATTCATTATTTTTTGATGCTCTATGTTAAGTTTTCAAAGGTTCTGATCTGAAATGATCATTCATTAAAACTGATGTAGAATTGATTAGCCATTATTGAATTGCATGTTAGCTGAAAAGTGCGGAAATCGAGGAAAACTGCTTGAGAAGATGACTTTACGACAGCTAAATAAATACAAGATAGATGCAAAACAGAATTGAAAATAGTAAAAACACAGTGCTAATAGACAAGAAGTTTGATTACGGAGTTCATCCTTGATGGACTACATCTCGGGGTCCGCTTTCAAGATGGGCCACTGCTTTATTAGGATTGAAATAGGAGAAGTTGATTACACAGAGAAAATATCAAACTGAATGTGCATGCAGGCACTTCTAATAACTTTCAACAAATAGCCCTCTGAACCAGCTTTCCAACTCTTGTCACGGTTCCCAATTCTGACTCTAGATGCTCCTGTTACACTGAAAACAAAATTGCCTATGACCTCCAGAAACTGCAAATGAAAACCAAAACCACTCCTCTTGCTCAATGAAGGAAACATTAACCTTTTAAAGGCCTTGAAGTTCATGAAACCACCTTGGGCTGGCTTGTAGATGCATTTGGTTGTATTTGGATAGGTTTACAAGTTCAGTCTTGTGGTTTAGTGCCACCTAGGCTAGGTTAGCATGGTCACCAAATTAATTCCAACCATAAACTGTTCCAAAAACCCAAAAATAACTATATTATAAAGTTTTCCCCACTGGTGGTTAGGTTGACGACACGGAGTTGTTAACCACCCATGTGATAAGGTTGTCAAACAAACCATAGAATTCCACTGTTGTAGGTCACGTCTTGCGGTTCCACTAACAACAAGCTGCTAACGGTTTTACTAACCTATTAATATGCCGAGGTTTACGCGGTGCATTTCCGATGCAATTAGGGTCTGCAGTTACGGTTAACCCTGACAGTTCATTCACATGGTTGCGGTCCCTGCACGGTTTAACTTCACAGTGTGGTCCCGAACCCATTTATTAACATGCCTAAACCTGATCACATGGACATAGTCCCCGCGTGGTTTAGGCCTGCGGTTATGTAACTATTATGTAGTTTTTATAAAGTTTTTTTATGTATTGCAATATGTTTCACATCTGAGGATCTTTAGGTTAGGTTTTTGTGTCATAGTTTGTTCTTGTTTAGAACTAGGCTTGATACATAGTATTAATGTGGTAGGTTAGGTTTTAGATTTTAACATAGGTTTTGAATCATAGTTAAAATACCGTAGCTCATGACCCGTTTTAATGAACCACATTAAAACCAATTGTTACATTGTGACATTTCCACCATGAGACCTTATTGACAAAACCAAACCTAAGAGAATTAAAAACACTGGCGAAATTGACAAGGCTGAAGAGAACCTAACTTCTATGGGTACATTGGATTGACAGATCCTCCTCGATCAATCCTCTCCACTTGAAATCTTTTGGACCACAAAAGTTTGATTTTAAGCAGATACCAGGTGAGGGTACAGTTCCCTCACCTTTCCAATCTACATCCACCTTACCTTGCTCGGATTCATGCCCTTGAGTCCTACTTGAAGATATTCAACATCTCCACGCCTCGAAGATCGAATCTTCCTATCCAAGATGATATCTTCCTGCAACTCATTCATGTACTCAAGTGCCAAATCATCAATAGTTGGAATCTGTGTATCTTCCTCGGGATCCATGATCATTGGAGGTTCATACAATTTCATATTTTCCACACTTACAACTGAGTAAATTCGCATGTAAGGAGGTAAATTTAATTGAAAATCATTATTTCTAATCCTTTCCATAATCTTGAAAGGGCCATACTTGATGGGTTTCAGTTTCTTTCCTTCTCCTTTCAACCTGTCTTTACTGATATACAACCATACCTGATCGCCGACCTGGAAATGATGATCGACTCGATGCTTGTCATGACGCATTTTGTATTTGGCCTAACTCTTCTCTAACTGATCCTGCAATGCTGCATGTATCTGTTGTATCCGTTGAATGACCTTAACTTCTTTGCTTGCATCATCATGTTCACCCACTTTGTCCTCTTCACCAAACATGAAATCCATTGGTGACTTCAGTAGATACCCAAAACATGTTTCAAATGGCGACCGATTAGTAGTTGAATGTGTTAGCCTCCTATTCCAATAGGTTTCATATTTCATGATTGACTGTTTTACATGCCAAATATGTCATCTTTTCATGCTGCAAGGTTCCATATTTCCAAGAAGTTCCATTTTTGAAGAATCATACCATTTTTGAAGAGTTTTACAGTTAAGGGAAGGCCAAACAGCTTAATTTTGGCTTCCCTAGGTTTCAATTTCTTGTTGTAGAATATAGAGAATGAATATCTGTCCAAACAGCTTAATCTTGGCATATTTGTAGATAGGTAGAGAAACAAGGGTGCTCAACAGCTTAATCTGAGCCCCTGGATGCAATAAGTGTAGATTTAGATAGGAGGAAAGCAAGAAGAAAAGAATGAAAAGCTGGGTATGCTAGTTCAAGTGCACCCAAACCAAAAAGAAGATAAAATGCTAGGTAAGTAGGCTGGGTAGGTAGTTTTGAGGTTGTAGAATCAATGATTGTGATCAGTTTTGTGTTTTCAAGTGTTAAATCTATTCAGATCACAAGTACAAGGCAAAATCCATTTGGAGCAGCTCAAGCGAGGCATGTCTAACTTCCCCTTCTTCCTTGTCCCCAAATCACTCACTAATTCCCCCAAAGAGGTCAAGATCTGCTTGACATCTCTTAGTTTCATCATGTTCCATAAACATTTGCCTAAGCAGAGATCTGCTTTACTTAGGAGTGCTCATATCTCATTATATAAGTCCTATTTCCCCTTTGAAGCCTAAGATTTCTATCCTTAGCGTTTTTCTGATCAAAATCCATATTAACTTCTAACATTATTATATAAATCCCATGAATTCTCCCTTCCCCTTACTAAAATATGTATAAAACTCCTCTATGTATATATCCCCTCCCTCTGGTTGAAAAATAACCATAAGTATGCTTGGGAATTGCTAAGTTTGCCTGAAACTTGGCAAGAACCCTCTTTTTCCTCCTTAAACCATCTTCCTATGCATTCAGACCCCTTCCGATGCATTAACTACCCCTTCAAATGCAGCAAAGTCCACCTCCGATCTCATATTTTCCCTTCCGACTTCATAAAAACCCTCTTTCCATGCTTCGGACCCCTTCCGATGCATTAACAACCTTCCTCCGATTTCATTAAACCTTTTTCAAGGCATGAAAACCCTTCTGATGCATTAAAAACCCTTTTTAATGCACTAAACCCTTCCTTCGATGTAAAAATCCCTCATTTTTGCCTCAAAAACCCTCTTCCGATCGCATTGGACTCCTTCTGATTGCGAAATCATTCCTCCGATCATATTATGCTTTGGCCGAATTATAAAACATGCCTCCGATCAAAATTTCCCCCCCCCGAAGTGATATCGCTGTCGGAGGTGGCAATGGCATTATTGGCCCTTTTACGCATGCTCTGATATCACTCCGCCGATGTGATTTCAGCGATCAGCAGTCGCAATGGTTGTTGGCCCATATGTATACCCCCATCCCTCTCCGCCGATGCGATATCGCTATCGCACCCGACGGCGATATCGCTATCGCAATGCTTCATTTCCATATATACCGCATATCCCGCTTTACGTTCAAACTTAAGTTTTTTTATAAAATTTGATTTATAACGTAAGACCCCGCATTTTCATCTATCGCATGCCTTATCGCAACTCCCCCGATGGTAAAGCGCAGATGTGTTCATAGCCATCCATCGTCCCGCCAGGATCAACGGTTTGGATCTTTTCGGCGATCGCCCATTTCGGCAATCGCACATATGTAAATCCCATGTCCCCACCGATTGCCGAAATGCCGAGTTAATCTCAGCCATCCATCGGGCCCGCTCATCCAACGGTCCATGTTTTATTGCATCAACCCCATATATGGCCCCGACTAGCGGAGCCGAAATATTATAAAGGCACGGCATATATATTTTTCAGGTCCGTAAAGGCCCCTTGTACAACGAAAAGGGAAGGCTCCGATATGCCGGAGCCGAAAAACAATAAAATGGAGCATAAGGATTTCGGGTCCACGGACCCGTTCCATTATAATTCCGTCGATTTAGGTTTCAACGGATGGGCCAGACCCGATTTCAAATAAAGAGGGCCTTAATGCATTTTCGGGTCCGTATGGTATTTCGCTCGTCGAAGGTTTTATGTGTTTGGACCACCGATCCGCCGATCGTCGATTTAGTGCCAGCCGTTGGATCGGCCTGCACCGGATCCAATGGCCAGGATTTAATCTTTGCTGCAGTGTTGCTCCCGCTCCGGATTTTTGCGATTTTTGCGTGTAAATGGGCATTTTGCCTGTTATAAAGTAAAAGGCAGCATTTTTTCATATTTTCACATATATGCCTGTACGCGCTCCCGATAAAGGAATTCATGCATTCCTTTGCCATTTTGATCGCTCCAAAGCCCAGATTTTGCTCCAGAAAGCTGGCACGGCCCAGCACAGTCATCAGCATGCAGATCCTCCTCCATTTCGCAATCATTTCTTCAGTTTTGGCTGTATTTTGATCGGCTAGCGCCGATAGCACCCCAAGGACCACAGAAAGCATTTGCAGCAATTATTTTTGCCTCGAAAGGGCAGAAAAGGGGCGATTTGACAGTTTCAAGAATATCAAGGGAGAGAAAGTGGCCCGATTCAAGTATTAAAGAGTATCAAAGGAAAGATAAATCCCAGATTCAGTTAAAGAGTATCAGTGGAGCGGCGAAGAGTATCATATTGACAATATCAAAGCAGGCGAACATTAAAAGCCTCCATCAAAGTCAAAGAAAGCGGTGAAAGCCCATCAAGGCTCTCAGATTAGTGCTTAAAGAATTTAAAGCCACCGAACAGCAATGGATCAGAGACCAATGCGCAGTTATGGCTAAATGAACAGCACAGAGCCACAAGGAGAGATTTCAACTCATTTTTGAGGCAGTTGCCCCAGCACAGCATTACATAGATAGTTTTGCATTAATTTCAGGAGAAGATTAGATTAAAGAACTCATTTTCCCTCAGATTTGTTTAAGATCTGCTGTAACAGATATTTTTGGATATTTTCTCTATATATACCACCTTGATTCATTGTTTAAAGGGTTGGTTTGTTGATAATCCTCATTCTAGACTTGCGCTGTAAGCTTGAGAGTTTCTATAATCATAGACTGCTGGAATGCTTTGGATGAAGAACTGTCTGTTGTGTTATTGAATGGCTAAAGAGTGACTGTGGAATTCCTCTGCTACTGCATGTCTCAATAAGTTTTCCTCACCTCTATTTTCAGTTTAATGTTCGCTATATCATCTATGTGTCATGATCCAAATAGCAAGAAAGAAGAATAGCTTAGGATTTGCTTGACTGCACTCTATGCTCAGTTCTTGTTATTTCTATATGTTTTCTTCAGAAATGGTTATGAACATGCATACTTAAATGATCATGTTTACCCTGTTTCTTTCACATATGACTGTTTTTTAGGAATTCTTGACTGCTCCTAGATAAACTGTCATTCACCTTCCCTCTCTGTTAGCTAATGAAAGATTCTTACTTGCCTTTCATCTCTGACCTTCGTTCCATCTTTATTCCAGCTTGATATTGTTCTATGTGTAGCTATCCTGCTCTGTATTCTTCTTGTGACCAAAAAAACGCAACATCAAGCCCTAATCCATGACTCCATGCCCAATGGTTTGAACTTCTCACACTATGCATCCCAACTCTGCTTGAAAGAATCCTCCTTCCCACCAAAATCAAAACAACACCCAAGAACATCATAACTAGCCTAAAATCAACCCAAAACAAAGCTAAATTATAAAAGAGAGAGCCCTCTCTGATTGCAGGTAGGCTAGGACCTGCAGTCCAAAGATTGGTTTGTGGTTACCTCGGTCGTATCCCTTAAGGAGCCAAGGGACAACCTGAGTGATAACATCATTGGCGACTCAACTGGGGACCTTATTTAGAAAATTCCAAAAAACAAGTTAGAAGCTGGCTCCCAAGAATAAAACACATAATACTAGGTCAAATCCATACCCAAATCCACCAGCTGTTTTTGAAAATCCCAATTTAATCCCTAGAAACCTTAGCAAACAAAACCAGGAAGAGTTTGCTGGTTCTAGCCCTGAAACAGTTCAGCTAAGCTTTTTTCCAACCCCTGTTAAAGTTTTGTTTCGTTCAACCCCTACTTCCCCTTGTTCGTCATCCACCTCTCCAAGCACCTTTTCCACACCTCCATTCACTGCACATACTACCACTACCACCACTGTTGTCACAGCTGTTCCAGCTGTTCCATTTATCCCTGCTGTTCCACTTATCCCTATAAATATGGCCAACAGATATGCACCTTTACAGTTACCTGCAAACCCAAGAGCTATGCCTTAGTATTATCAAACCAAAATCACATATTTTGATGGTACTGGTTCTTGCACAACCCTGCAACATACCAAGAAAATGCAGGACTATTTTGAGAGTTATGAAATAGATGATGATAGTGTAAGAATGAAGATTTTTGTCCAAAGTTTAACAGGAGATGTAAGGCCCTGGTTTAGAGCTCTTCTTGCAAATTCCATATCTGACCCAGAGGCCCTTTACCAAACATTTCTCAACAGATGGGAGAAAAGGAAAGATCCACTGCACATTCTAGCTAAATATGACACTATCAAAAGAGGCCCTCAAGAAACTGTCTTAGACTATTGTGCCAGGTTTAACAATGTTTACAACGCTATTCCACAAAACCTTAGACCTCCACCTGATTTAGCCATATACAAATTCCCTGATGGATTTGATTCAGACATGGATTATTAGTTAAAGGAAAGAGCCCCTCAAACCTTAGCAGACATGCAGAATGTAGCTATTAGTGTGGAGGCAAATCTGATTTCCAAACGAAATAGAGCAAGAGCTGAGAGAAGAACTACTTTTAAAGATGAACCTTCAGCCTTTGAGCAAAAATTGGATACAATCATCAAAGGTATGGACATCTTTGAAAATAGAATGGGAACCATGGAAAGAAAAACATCATGGGAAGGACAGCAAAACAATCCTATCAGAAATCCAAACTTTAGGAAAAACCAAAACCCAAATGTTGGAAGGGCTAGCCCCGACCATGATATAAGACCTCCTTTTCATGAAAACTATGCCGAAGCATCAACATCTAGTGAGCCAACCGAGGACTCTCATATCAACTTGATGGGTTTGAAGAGTGAACAACAAGTATTTCTAACCCAAGAAGACCAAGATGACCATGATATAAATCAATTTCAGACCAAGTCTGGAGAGTCATTTGACTTCAAACAAGGCTATGATGCAGCTGTCTACGAAGTCCATAAACAATACAAATTGAGAACAAGAACCATTGAGGTGTCTGATCCCCTCAAGCCAAAGGATTCCAAGCAGCCTAAGAAAGTAAAAGACAAGGCCGCTATCACAGAACCTGCTGATAAAATAGACCCAAAATTAAAAGAAGTGACCATAGAGGATGTATCTGACATGCAACCCTCTAATAACCAGCCTTTTCTATCCTTTCCCTCAAAAGACAATGTAAACAGCACTCCTAAAAGCCTTCCCAAAACAGAAAAATCTCAAGAAATCACTGATAACCAGGAGAAGATCACTGAAGATACAATTGAAAAGGGAAAATCTGCCAGTCACAATACTAAAACACAGTTAGAAAAACCTTTTGATTTAGAAGTAGAAATTGGGAATTTAAAGATATCTATTCCTCTCTCTGAGCTTTCCAAACATGATGTATATAGACAGCAAATCAAAAGATCGCTGCAAATACCAGAGAACAGGGATGATGTTAATGTCCTAAATGATCAACCTAAGCTACTTTTCGGACTTGAAGTCGATGGCAAATCAGCACATGGAGCTGTTCTACCCTTTTATGTCAGCCTACACATACATGATAAAGTGTTGCACAATGCTATGTTTGATTCAGGTGCTTCACACAATCTAATGCCCAAAGCTGTAATGGAGAAGCTAAACCTTGAGGTTACTAGACCATACAAAGACTTATTCTCATTTGATTCTAGTCAAGTCAAGTGTTTAGGCTTAATCAAAGACCTTTGTGTGTCTTTAGTCCAATTTCCCAACAAAACAATCCTAATGGATGTGGTGGTTGCTGACATTCCACCAAAGTATGGCATGCTGTTGTCAAGATCTTGGGGAGCAAAACTCCAAGGATCTCTCCAATTAGACCTCTCTTATGCCACTATATAAGTCTTTGGGCAACCAAAGAGACTGTATAGGGAAACACTTATGAAATATGTGGTAAGTAGTGAGGAAAAGCCCCAAAACTTTCCAATTTACTCAATCCATTCTGATATGGATTCATTTATCTTGTTTAATGATGATATGTCTCCTTCCATTGATGATGAGCGTTTGGCTTTAGAACAAGAAGCATGCATGAATGAGGAATCGGTTGCCCATACCCATGAAACTGTCAAAACAATCAATGCAACCAGCACACAAGAGGAACTCAATAAAACAGAAAATTCAAATCTGCCCACTCCTAAAATGGCTGAAACTCTCAATACTAACCAAGAGCAAGAAATCCTATGGTATTTTGAGTTTGATGGTTTAGTTAATAAGCTAGGAGCAGGGGCAGGAGTGTGGATCCATAATACACAAAACAATCATGCAGAGGGTCATGCTTAGAGATTAAATTTCAGATGTACTAACAACATGGCAGAGTATGAGGCTCTCCTTTTAGGCCTTAAACTTCTCAAAGCTCTAGGAGCTGCAAAGGTGTCCATTCTAGGTGACTCTAATTTAATCATACAACAAATGAAAGGAAACTTTGTTACCAATGAAAATAGGCTGAGAGCTTATAGGATTGCTGCCACATAAATACTTGACACCTTCACCGAATGCAAGCTTGCCAAAATTCAAAGAAGCCATAATCTACATGCACACAGCCTAGCTACTTTTTCTAGAACTTGTAAGCTACCTTTTGAGCCCAATCACCATTTCTCAGCTGAAATAAAGCACATGCATGTTGTCCCAAACAATGTCAAAGACTGGCAAGTCTTTGAAAGTGATGCACAAATTAACAATTTCTTGACTTTACAACACGAATTCTTAAGCTTAAACATCAATGAAGATGCCATGGATGACCCACAACAGCAAATAAGCCAAACTGAGCAAACCATAACAGCTGAAGCAGAAAATCAAATGCTGCACCCAACCATTTTTGATGAGAAAAACATGCAAGATCTGAAGCAAATGCATTTAGAAGAAATAGCTGAAACAGAGGTCGAAATCATTGATTTAAAAGACAATTTTCTACCTGCTGGCCTCACTCCATTAGAAGACATATTTGATTCAAACGATGTCCCCAAAAAGCCAAAGATGCAACCATTAAACATTGTTGTGGAAGACTGTAATATTGGGACAGCAGAGAAGCCCAAAATGATTAAACTGTCCAAGTCTTTGCCTCCTGATCAAAAACCAAAATATGTTGACTTGTTTAAAGAGTTCCAAGATGTTTTTGCCTGGAGTTATGAGGACCTTAAGTCCTATGACACTTCAGTCATTCAACATACCATTCCTTTGAAATCAAATCAAAAGCCTTTCAAACAAAAACTAAGGAGAATCAATCCTGTGCTTCTCCCCTTGATTGAGAAAGAAGTGAAAAGAATGTTTGAGGCTGGTATCATAGCACCCATCAGATTTTCAGAATGGGTATCTAACTTAGTGCCCACAAGGAAGAAAACATGTGAGATTAGACTATGTGTGGACTTAAGAAATCTGAACCAAGTCTCCCTTAAAGACCACTACCCATTGCCAAAGATGGATCATATTCTACAAAGAGTAGTGGAGTCTTCCAGAATTTCTTTGCTAGATGGTTTTTCAGGTTTTAATCAAATACTTGTTCACCCAGATGACCAAGACAAGACAGCCTTTACAACACTGTGGGGAACCTTTAAATATGTGAAAATGCCTTTCGGAATTAAGAATGCAGGTGCCACTTTTCAAAGGGCAATGGACATTGCCTTTGCCAAAGAAATCCATGATTTCTTAGTAGTCTACCTTGATCACCTTACTCCTTTCTCAAAATCCGATCAAGAGCACCTTAAACACCTAAGGCAAGTGTTCCTAACCTGTAGGAAATATGGCATTTCCTTAAACCCCAAGAAATCACTGTTTGTCCTAGAGGAAGGCAAATTTCTAGGCCATATCATTTCAAAATATGGAATTAGAATAGATCCGGAAAGGATCCAAGCCATTTTGCAAATCCCCTATCCAAGAAACATCAAAGAATTGCAAGCGTTCCTAGGAAATATCAATTTCCTAAGGAGATTTATCCCAAACTTGCCCGAGCTGATAAGAATGCTAAATAACATGTTAAAGAAGGATTCCAAGGTAAAATGGACTTTAGAGGCCAAGCAAGCCTTTGAGGGCATAAAATCTGCCTTAACCCAAGCCCCAGTCCTCATAAGTCCTCAATTTGATAAAGATTTCATCATTTTTTCATTTGCTTCCCAACACACCATTGCTGCTGTCCTTTTGTAGAAAGATGATCAGGGAAATGAAAAGCCAATTGCATTTTTCAGTCGAGCCCTTAGAGATGCACCCTTGAAGTATCAAATCATGGAGAAGCAGGCCTATGCCCTTGTTAAAGCAATCAAATATTTTAGAGTTTACATTTTATATTCACATGTGATTGCTTATGTGCCAAATGCTGTTGTAAAAGACATATTAACTCAAGAGGGCATAGAAGGCAAAAGAGGCAAACGGATTGCCAATATCCTTGAGTATGACATTGAGATAAAACCCACCAAGCTCATAAAGGGACAAGGTTTAGCCAAACTGATGTCCGAAACGAATTTTCAAGCCCTAGACATAAATGAACTCAATAACGAACAGGAGCTGGCGACTCCACAGATCAGTGAAGCTTTTTTGAAATCCCCATGGTATGCTGATATTTTTTTTATATTGTTAAACCTGTTTGCTCCCCCAGGGTTGTACAGAACCAAAAAGAGATTTTTAAAGATGAAAGCATCAAGGTTTTGTGTCTTAGATGGTGCCCTGTTTTGGAAAAATCATGAAGGAATATTGCTTAATTGTCTAACTTTGAATGAAATTGACAATGTTATGAAAGAATTCCATGCAGGGGACTGTGGAGGGCACTTATATTGGAATTCCACTACTGACAAGATACTAAGGGCTGGTTACTATTGGCCCTCTTTGTTTGTTGATGTGAGAAAGTTTGCTGTTTCATGCCACAAATGCCAAATCTTTTAAGGCAAAAGAAAGCTGCTGCCCTTGCCCCTTAAGCCCATTTCAACCGAGAAGCCTTTTCAATAATGGGGTCTTGATTTCATTGGAGAAATCCATCCATCCTCTTCTGGCCAACATAAGTGGATTCTAACAGCCACAAATTACTTCACCAAGTGGATTGAAGCCATCCCATGTAGGCAAGCCAATGACTCCACCATTATCCAATTCCTTGAAACCAACATTTTGTCCAGATTTGGTTGTCCTGAGAAGATCATTACAGATAACGCTGCTGCCTTCAAATCCAAGAAAATAATCAGTTTTTGCCATAAATTTCATATTACCTTAGGCCACTCCACAACCTATTACCCTCAAGGTAATGGTTTAGCCGAGTCATCCAATAAAAGCCTCATCAATATCATCAAGAAGGTCTTAGAGGAGAACAAGAAGAACTGGCACAAAAAGCTTGTGAATGCCCTATGGGCAGACAAATTGTCAACCAAGAGATCCATTGGGATGAGCCCATATGAGTTAGTCTATGGCATGGAGGCCAAGTTCCCCTCTTCTTTGGGAATCCCTGTTATCAAATTGCTGCAAGAGATTCAAGCATAGCCAAATGATATCCAGAGAAGAATAAACCAAACCATCCATTTGTAGCAAACAAGAGAGCAAGTGTACGACAAAGCTCAGATTTTACAAGAGAAGCTTAAGAAAATGTTTAACAAAAGAACCAAGGCTAAAGATTTCTACATAGGCAACAAAGTCTTAAGGTGGGATTCAAGAAGAGAGGACAAAGGGAAACATGGAAAGTTTGATTTCCTGTGGAAAGGCCCCTTTATTATTTCTGTTGTTCAAGGCAACAATACATATTTTCTGAAGAGCTTGGATGGCACAGAAGCTGAAGAAGGCCCTGTCAATGGCCGAATGCTAAAGCACTATCATGATCCCTTTTGTTGAACACAACACAACTCTGTATTATATTTGTACATAAATACTTGTATTATCAACACTTTTATTTTAATATTTGCAGTAGGCCGATAAGAGGGAACAACGCAGCAAATTTTGAAGGAAAGATCAAAGAAAGCTCCATTTCAGATCTCTGTTTTTTGAAATAATTCTAAAGAAGTACTCAAGCAGATTTCAAGAAGTTTACAAGCACCCAAAGGGTAAGAAGCAGAGCTGTAATTTTTCTGCAATTTAGCTCAAAAAGGATACTGCATATCAGCTTATAAGAATTCAGTCAAAGGCATTGAGAAGAAGGAGAATTTCAGTTTACAGCAACAATTGAAGATCAAGTCATTCTAACCTGCTGTTCTTGGCTTTTCATTTTGAAAAAACCATCCCCAAGTGGAGCCACTGTTAGCCTCCTATTGCAATAGGTTTCATATTTCATGATTGACTATTTTACATGCCAAATATGTCATCTTTTCATGCTGCAAGGTTCCATATTTCCAAGAAGTTCCACTTTTGAAGATTCATGCCATTTTTGAAGAGTTTTACAGTTAAGGGAAAGCCAAGCAGCTTAATCTTGGCTTCCCTAGGTTTCAATTTCTTGTTGTAGAATATAGAGAATGAATATCTGTCCAAACAGCTTAATCTTGGCAGATTTGTAGATAGGTAGAGAAACAAGGGTGCTCAACAGCTTAATCTGAGCCCCTGGATGCAATAAGTGTAGATTTAGATAGGAGGACAACAAGAAGAAAAGAATGAAAAGCTGGGTATGCTAGTTCAAGTGCACTCAAACCAAAAAGAAGATAAAATGCTAGGTAAGTAGGCTGGGTAGGTAGTTTTGAGGTTGCAGAATCAATGATTGTGATCAATTTTGTGTTTTCAAGTGTTAAATCTATTCAGATCACAACTACAAGGAAAAATCCATTTGGAGGAGCTCAAGCGAGGCATGTCTAACTTCCCCTTCTTCTTTCTCCCCAAATCACTCACTAACTCCCCCAAAGTGGTCAAGATATGCTTGACATCTCTTAGTTTCATCATGTTCCATAAACATTTGCCTAAGCAGAGATTTGCTTTACTTAGGAGTGCTCATATCTCATTCTATAAGTCCTATTTCCCCTTTGAAGCCTAAGATTTCTATCCTTAGCGCTTTTCTGATCAAAATCCATATTAACTTCTAACATTATTATATAAATCCCATGAATTCTCCCTTCCCCTTACTAAAATATGTATAAAACTCCTCTATGTATATATCCCCTCCCTCTGGTTGAAAAATAACCATAAGTATGCTTGGGAATTGCTAAGTTTTCCTGAAACTTGGCAAGAACCCTCTTTTTCCTCCTTAAACCATCTTCCTATGCATTCGGACCCCTTCTGATGCATTAACAACCCCTTCAAATGCAGCAAAGTCCACCTCTGATCTCATATTTCCCTTCTGACTTCATAAAAACCCTCTTTCCATGCTTCGGACCCCTTCTGATGCATTAACAACCTTCCTCTGATTTCATTAAACCTTTTTCAAGGCATGAAAACCCTTCTGATGCATTAAAAACCCTTTTTAATGCACTAAACCTTTCCTCCGATGTAAAAATCGCTCATTTTTTCCTCAAAAACCCTCTTCTGATCGCATTGGACTCCTTCCAATTGCGAAATCATTCCTTCGATCATATTATGCCTTGGCCGAATTATAAAACATTCCTCCAATCAAAATTTCCCCCCCTCTGAAGCGATATCGCTGTCGGAGGTGGCAATGGCATTGTTGGCCATTTTACGCATGCTCTGATATCACTCCGCCGATGCGATTTCGGCGATCGACAGTCGTAATGGTTGTTGGCCCATATGTATACCCCCATCCCTCTCCGCCGATGCGATATCGCTATCGCACCCGATGGCGATATCGCTATCGCAATGATTCATTTCCATATATACCGCATATCCCGCTTTATCGTTCAAACTTAAGTTTTTTATAAAATTTGAGTTATAACATAAGACCCCGCATTTTCATCTATCGCATGCCTTATCGCAACTCCCCCGATGGTAAAGCGCCGATGTGATCATAGCCGTCCATCGTCCTGCCAGGATCAACGGTCCAGATCTTTTCGGCGATCGCCCATTTCGGCGATCACACATATGTAAATCCCATGTCCCCGCCGATTGCTGAAATGCCGAGTTAATCTCAGCCATCCATCGGGCCCGCTCATCCAACGGTCCATGTTTTTTCGCATCAACCCCATATAGGGCCCCGACCAGCGGAGCCAAAATATTATAAAGGCACGTCATATATATTTTTCGGGTCCGTAAAGGCCCCTTGTACAGCGAAAAGGGAAGGCCCCGATATGTCGGAGCCGAAAAACAACAAAATGGAGCATAAGGATTTCGGGTCCGCGGAACCATTCCATTATAATTCCGCCGATTTGGGTTTCGCCGATGGGCCGGACCCGATTTCAAATAAAGAGGGCCTTAATGCATTTTCGGGTCTATATGGTATTTCGCTCGTCGGAGGTTTTATGTGTTTGGACCACCGATCCGTCGATCGCCGATCTAGCGCCAGCCGTTGGATCGGCCTGCGCCGGATCCAACGGCCAGGATTTAATCTTTGCTACAGTGTCGCTCCCGCTCCGGATTTTTGCGATTTTTGCGTGTAAATGGGAATTTTCCTGTTATAAAGGAAAAGGCGGAATTTTTCATATTTTCACATATATTCCTGTACGCGCTCCTGATAAAGGAATTCATGCATTCCTTTGCCATTTTGATCGCTCCAAAGCCCAGATTTTGCTCCAGAAAGCCGGCACGGCCCAGCACAATCATCATCATGTAGATCCTCCTCCATTTCGCAATCATTTCTTCAGTTTTGGCAGTATTTTGATCGACCAGCGCCGATAGCACCCCAAGGACCACGGAAAGCATTTGCAACAGTTATTTTTGCTTCGAAAGGGCAGAAAAGGGGCGATTTGATAGTTTCAAGCATATCAAGGGAGAGGAAGTGGCCCGATTCAAGTATTAAAGAGTATCAGAGGAAAGATAAAGCCCAAATTCAGTTAAAGAGTATCAGTGGAGCGGCGAAGAGTATCAGATTGACAATATCAAAGCAGGTGAACATTAAAAGGCTCCATCAAAGTCAAAGAAAGTGGTGAAAGCCCATCAAGGCTCTCAGATCAGTGATTAAAGCATTTAAAGCCACCGAACAACAATGGATCAGAGACCAATGCGCAGTTATGGCTAAATGAACAACATAAAGCCACAAGGACAGATTTCAACTCATTTGTGAGGCGGTTGCCCCAGTGCAGCATTAGATAGATAGTTTTGCATTAATTTCAGGATAAGATTAGATTAAAGAACTCATTTTCCCTCAGATCTGTTTAAAATCTGCTATAACAGATATTTTTGGATATTTTCTCTATATAAACCACCCTGATCCATTGTTTAAAGGGTTGGTTGGTTGATAATCCTCATTCTAGACTTGTGCTGTAAGCCTGAGAGTTTCTATAATCAAAGACTGTTGGAATGCTTTGGATGAAGAACTGTCTGTTGTGTTATTGAATGGATGAAGAGTGACTGTGGAATTCTTGTGCTACTGCATTTCTCAATAAGTGTTCCTCACCTCTGTTTTCAGTTTAATATTTGCTATATCATCTATGTGTCATGATCCAAATAACAAGAAAGAAGAATAGCTTAGGATTTGCTTGACTGCACTCTATGCTCAGTTCTTGTTATTTCTATATGTTTTCTTCAGAAATAGTTATGAACATGCATACTTAAATGATCATGTTTAACCTGTTCCTTTCACATATGACTGTTTTTTAGGAATTCTTGACTACTCCTAGATAAACTTTCATTCACCTTCCCTCTCTGTTAGCTAATGAAAGATTCTTAGTTGCCTTTCATCTCTGACCTTCGTTCTATCTTTATTCCAGCTTGATATTGTTCTATGTGTAGCTATCCTGCTCTGTATTCCTCTTGTGACCAAGAAAACGCAACATCAAGCCCTAATCCATGACTCCATGCCCAATGGTTTGAAATTCTCACACTATGCATCCCAACTCTGCTTGAAAGAATCCTCCTTCCCACCAAAATCAAAACAACACCCAAGAACATCATAACTAGCCTAAAATCAACCCAAAAAAAAGCTAAATTATAAAGAGAGAGCCCTCTCTGATTGTAGGTAGGCTAGGACCTGCAATCCAAATATTGGTTTGTGGTTACCTCGGCTGTATCCCTTAAGGAGCCAAGGGACAACCTGAGTGATAACAGAATGTAAGGCTCGATTGTAAGCATGATGCACATAAGAGAAATATTCATCCCACAATTTAGGATGTTTACTGCAATACCCTCAGAGAATATGTATAACTGTCTTGTTTACCACTTCAGTTTGTTCGCCGGTTTGTGGGTGAAAGGTTGTGCTCTTTTTCAACTTTTTTTCCATGAGTTCCCATAAGGTGGACCAAAATTCTCCTACAAAACGAGTGTCTCGATCAGAAATAATAGAAGTAGGTAATCCAAAATGAACCCATACTTGATCGAAAAACACCTTTGCAATCTGTTTAGCTGTCACTTTCTTTTTGCAAGGAATAAGAATACACATTTTGCTGAATCTTTTGATCACAACATACAAGTAATCATGCCCTCTCCTGGACATAGGATGTCCTCCAAAAAAATCCATGAAAATGTTTTCCCATGGTCGCAAAGGAACTGGAAGTGGCATGTATAAACCAATCTTTCAATTGCCTGGTTTGTTGGTCGAACACATCACACATCCTTTAATGTATTTAGCAACAATTTCATACATATGAGGTTAGTAACAATACCTTTGAACTTGTGCCACTGTTTTTCTCACTCCAAAATGTCCTGAAATGCGAGAAGAATGTGCTTCTTGGACAACATGCACTCTTTATGTCTGTGGTATGCATAACTTACCCAGATGATATAACAACCTGTCATGAACATGATAATTGATTTCTTCCACCTGAGCACCATGAGTTAGCGATTCATAAATATATTTGAAATCATCATCCGTTCTATATTGTTCTATATAACTTTCATGTTTTAAAGAACTACTATGTAGAACTACGGAAGCATTCAAAGACAGCCTAGATAACGTATCGGCTACTTTGTTTGTGACAATTTTCTTGTACTTAATTACTAAGTGAAATTGATGAAGAAACCCCATCCATCTGTAATGACGAGATTGTTGCAACTTAGTTTGAGATTATAAGTACTGAAGCGGCTGATGATTTGTGTGAATCACTGTTTCCTTACCCATTAAATAATGTTCCCATTTCTTAACAATTTCAACCAAAGAAAATATTTCTTTATCATATGTTGGATAATTCATCACTGCTTTAGAAAAAGTTTCTGAATGAAAACAAATTGGTTTCCCTTTCTGAAGTAAGACTGCACCCATTGCATAACCACTAGCATCTATTTCAATTTCAAATGGTTGTTGAATGTCTGGTAAAGCTAAGATTGGTGTTGTGACTATTTTCTACTTAAGTGTATCAAAATCTTTTTGTTTTTTTCCTCCCCACTGAAAGGGGACTTTAGAACCTGTTAAAGCATGTAATGGCGAAGAAATCAAAGAAAACTAAGCAATAAATTTTCTCCAATACTAAATTGCACCTAAAAAACTTCTAACTTCAGTCACATTTTGTGGTCTTGGCCACTTAACAATCACATTGATTTTACCTAGATCTATTTTTAAACTTCCACCTCCAACTATGTAACCAAGATAATTCAGTGAAGTTTTCCCAAACTCACATTTGGAAAGTTTAAGGTACAATTGTTCTCTGTTCAATACTTCAAAAACCTACTTAATGTGTTTAACATGTTCTTCTATACTGGAACTGAAATCAGAATGTCATATAAGTAGATGATGACAAATTTATCAGTGTATGTGCGGAAAGCATAATTCATAACCCGCATGAAAGTTGTTAGTGCATTACACAAACCAAAAGGCATTACCAACCATTCAAATAGTCCTTGTCTAGTTTTGAATACAGTGTTCCTAATCTGAATTGGATCCTTGGAAATTATCAGAGTTTCTATGACTGTTTCAAATTATGTCAGACTTCAAAATCTTGTAAACAATGAGCTATCAGGAAGGACCTCTAGACAGTGGCAGTTTGTAGCCAGCACGGAACAACGAGGACCCTCGGTCAAAGTGCGCTGACCGTTGGCCCATGGAGACCGCGCAGTGGCACAAACTAGCAAATAGAGAGTCTAGATCAGAAAATAGAGGCCGTTTCTGATGTGCGATTAGTGCTTTGGATAAAAACCTCAGAGAAGGAAAAGCCCCGTCACCCGGTCATGTGAAAAACAGAGAAAACCATGGGAAAAGCACTAAAACTGACAGGTGGGTCCCGCGCTCCAAAACCGAGAGAATATCGGAGGCATTTTGGGCGATAAGCGGGTTTGGCAGATGACCAAGCGATGCCATACATTGAATGATGCATGTCCAGTGGATGAGAGAGAAAACCACTCTCATCACAGGGTAATGGTCGAGCAAGTCACCTGTGCAATAAAAGTGATGACTGTAGGATCTGGAGGCCCCAGATCAAATGACAGAGATTGCACCCGATGGGAGACCGGATCTGGTGGAAGAATAAGCTGAGGCATATGACATTTGGGGTCCAACATTAACACTGAGCTGGTGGATGAATCATTTCACGGAATAATCGAAATAATGACCGTTTGAAGGGAAAAGCTGCCGCTCAGTTCGTAGGGAGACAAGTGGCCACCTCTCTGTGAAACATTACACAGTGGTGATGACACAAAAGCAGGGAATTCCCGCAGACAGAGATAAGCGATCCGAAGAGATGAAAGAGGAAGCGAACAGTCAAGGGACGGATTGGCTTTAAGCTACGAACAGACAGAGAACAGAGGAGACAGAATAGAGGGTGAAGCAAGAAGCAAAGGACAGAGAAGTCGAGCTGACCTGCAGAGCTAAGGCAGCATCGAGCAGACAGAACCGAGAGGGCTTGAGAGGTTCAAGCAATCCCTGTGAGGATATATGTTGGGAACTGAGTACCAAATTGGACTCATCCCATTAAGACCAGTTGAGGTCGAGACTTGGTAAGGGGGAGTCTATGTACTCCAGTGGCTTGGGGAATCCAAGTACCACCCTACTAAGCATCATCTGTTACAGGAGACTCAAATTGAGCTCCTCATTGTAAAAAATATGCTCAAAGACACAATAAAGAAGGCCACCACTAAAAGCTGGACCAGGAGACGTAGCCCAGGAGGATTGGGTGAACTCTTTATTAAATTGTTGTGTTTTTTCATTTTGCTTGCTTTGTTTCTCTTACTATTTTCCAATGCCTGTGTATTTCGCAATCTTATCGATCCGTTGCTTAAAATAACATAGGCACACACCAGCACATGAGTCTATAATACCTTAATTAATTTCCTAAGGTCACCTAGGGGTGATTTCAGATCAAGTGGTATCAGAGCTCTAGGCTGTTAAGGTTAGAAAAGCTTGTACTGGATTTAGCTGTTGAATGCTAACTACATCAAGGCTCAAATTAGGAGAAGGAGAGTTAGTCGAAACTAATCCTGAAATTGGGAGAGTCTATCCTCATAAGACAATGTCAGAGGAAGGTTCTGTGGGGCCAGACCCTCAATTTATAGATAGTTTCTTGGCCATAAGGTCCATGGTAGAGGAAATGTATAAGGAATTTAGAAAACTTAAAGATGAATATTCATCAAGCTCCAAACAAGATAAAGGAGAATAAGAGTCTCTCCTCCATGACCACTCAAAAGGCAAAGGGAAAGAAGAAAGCTTTCTCAGACCTCCTAATAGCCCTGAACATAAAAAGAAGACATCTTTGATTAAACTAGATGTTAAATTTGATTTACCAATATATGATGGAGAGTTGAATGCAGAAAAGCTGGACAATTGGATTAGACAAATTGATGTTTATTGCTAAGTGCAGAGTATCGACTCAGACAAGAGCAAGATTCAGTTGGCCAGCCTACGCCTTCGAGGCACTGCCTTGTTTTGGTGGGAAGGCAGGACCCAAGCTGACATGAAGAGATATGGTAAGACTATTTCTATCTGGAGTGAATTTGTTTCTACAATCAAAAAGCAGTTCTATCCACTGGCCTACATGCAACAAGCCATGATGAGCTGGCAAACTCTTCGACAGTTGAAAGGGCAAAGTGTACAAGGTTACACCAAAGAATTTAGGAAGAGAGCATTGATTCTAGGAATCTCATTAGACTCACCTGAGACTCTGTTGAAGTACATTGGTGGTCTACACAGCTACATGAGGCACACTATCCTCATGTTTAATCGCACTATTATAGATGAGGTATCTATTCAAGCTACACATCTAGAAGCTAGAGGAAAGAATGGAAAATTAGAAGTTGGGGGATCATCCCAACCCACTACAAGCAAGAATAAGGAGAAAAGAAAACAGAAATGGAAAGCAAGGAAGGCCAACACTGCACAAAAAAGCAAGTCCTCATGCACTCTCTGTAAGAAGGATGGGCATGATGATGAGCACTGTTGGATTCTGTATCTGGAGCTGAGACCTAAGAAGTTCGAGGGAAAGAAGAAGAAGACTGTTGCAGCTATTCAGAAAGATTTGGGGTCGGACTCAGGAGATGAGACAACCATTGCAGCCACAAGTATAAAAGGTAAGAATTCTGAAGCATCTACTAGTAATTCTACACAATCTACTATTGATGAAGAAAATGAGAGAAAAAGACATAAGCTTTTCCATATTCGAGTTATTTCCAAACATCAAAAGATTGATACTTTTTTTGATAGTGGCTCACAAGTAAATTTAATTTCTGAAGCAATTGTAAAGAAGTTGGGATTACTAACTACACCTCACAAGAAACCAGACCCATTAGGATGGTTAAGTGATAAAGCATAACTACAAGTGACTAGACAATGCAAACTTAAGTTTTCTTTTGGGTCAACATTTGTAGATGAGGTTGAGTTAGACATAATTCCTTTGGATATATGTGGAATTGTTTTAGTAAGTCCTTACTTGTATGACAGAAAAGCTATTTTCTATAGAGCTGAGAACAAATATCTACTCATTAAAGATGGAATCGAATACTTTGTAAGAGCTCATAAGCTCAAGAATAATTATACTCTCATAAACTCAGGGCAGATGAAACAAATGATAAATTCATGTAAACAATTTTTATTGATGGTTGTAAAGGAAAAGAAACCTGACAAAACCAATGTATTTGAGGGTTGTGATGCTAAATAGCAAGCTGATTTAGAAAAAGTTGTTTCAGAGTATGATATCTTGTTTCAAGAAACTAACTGTCTGCCACCCAAAAAGGAAATAGTGCATGAAATTAATTTGCAGCAAGATGCTCCATTGCCTAACATTGGAATGTACAGGTTGTCCGCTTTAGAGAATGCAGAAATCAAGAAGTAGGTGCAAGAGTTGCTCGAGAAGGGGTTCACCAAACCTAGCACATCACCATGTGGGTCACCAATCGTTTTGGTGAGAAAGAAAGATGGCTCGTGGAGAATGTGCATTCATTACCGAGCACTGAATAAGATAACAATAAAAAATCAGTATCCCCTTCCTCACATAGATGATCTTTTAGATCAATTGAAAGAAGCTGTTTATTTTTCCAAGTTAGACTTGCATAATGGATATCATCAGGTCAGAGTTGCAGAGCAAGATGCATGGAAGACTTCTTTCAAAACAAACTAGGGATTGTATGAGTGGCTGGTTATGCCTTTTGGCTTAACTAATGCTCCTGCTACTTTCATGAGAATAATGAATGATGTACTCAAACATTTTCTTGATGATTTTGCTATTGTATATCTGGATGACATTCTGATATTTAGCAGAACATGGGAAGAACATTTAAAGCATGTTAAGCAGACACTAGATGTTTTGAAAAGAGAAAAACTTTATGTTAAACTCTCAAAATGTGAATTTGGCAAAACATCTTTGAATTATTTGGGACATATAGTAGGGGCTGGTGAATTGAAGATAGATCCCTCTAAGGTGGCAATCATTTTAAACTGGCCTAAACCCAAAACTGCTACAGAAGTTAGGAACTTCCTAGGAGCAACACAATATTGGAGAAAGTTCATTTCTAACTTTTCCTTAATTGCAGCTCCCTTACATGCTTTAACAAGATTGAACAAAGTGTTTCAGTGGGAAGGCAAACAGCAGAAAGCCTTCGACACCTTGAAAGAATAGATTAGTACAACACCAGTACTAGCACTTCCTAATCTTCAAAGACCATTTGAAATCCAAAAGGATGCCAGCGACTATGCCATGGGATCAGTGTTGACACAGCACAGTGTTGACCGCTACTGGTCAACTACCCATGCAATGCACCCCGTTTTTCTTGACAGAAAGGAGCAGCACCTGATCAGCATGTCTGTGCCATCCTGCCATCATCAACAACTTGATCATTTTGATTGTAAACCCAGTTTGCATGTATGAATTGTAAATAATCTAAGCAGATCAGAGTCATGTATGTAAAATTGCCTAGGTGGACCTAACTTTCTAGTGGTAATCTACGTCCCGGAAGGTTTTTCGTCTCACCGATCCATGGATCGGCAGAGTTTTCCTTCAAACCTGACCCCAAAGCCGGGATGCATTTTGTCATTAGAACTTTAGGAGAATCCTAGTGTGTTAATCTGCTAGATTATAGTTGTGTCGCAGAACTGGGTGATTGATGAGGGTCTGTGTTAAGTGGGCTTGTCCCCTTGAGATGTAAGTTGTTAAAGTCATGATGTAATGTGTCTTGAGGGTCGAAAAATGTTTTAAATCCCCTCGTGAGTCCTAATTCCTAGGTCCTAAGTGATGTTTCCAAAGGTTTAGTTCGATGATCCATTTAAAAAAAATAAAAATAAAAAATTATTTATAAATTTTTTTGGTTTTGTAATAGTTCTAATTAGTTTTTATTTTGATTTTATATTTGTTGGAAATAATACTGAGAGGGGGGGGGGGGGGGGGGGGGGGGGTGAATCAGTATTATCAGATCAATAAAACTTTTTCAATGCTCAGAAACATACACGCTACTTTCGTTAAGTGAACCCGCGTGTACACGCGACTGTATCTAATGCAACAAGCGTATACCCAGAGATCTTATAATTCAGTTAGCTTTAATCTTCTGTAAATGCATCAGAGCATTATTAAGTATATTAACAGTAAACAGGTGTAGTATAACAGAACAGAACATCACACAAGAGCCACACACATGAACACCATGATATAAGGTGGAAACCCAATGTGGGTGAAAACCACCTGCTGCAATTTGTCTCTTTCTTCTTTAATGAGAAACTTCTTTTACAATGTACTGGTGCAGTCCTTTAGCAGTACACAGGCTACAACCTGCAGAGGGCTACAACCCTCTCTCGTTTTCCAACTACTTCTGGAAGGGAGCTACAACCCCCTCAGCTCTTGTACTAGCTGATCCATTTACTAGTACGTAGGTGCTGACCCTACAACCTTCAGGGACCACGTTTCATCAATTTTCAGACTGGATCCAAGAGTATAAAACAAACATTACTGCAATACAATCATCAACTTATACTTGCATCATAATTCATTAAACAACCCAATATTGAATCACTGAAACCCTGTCATCAAGAACACAGAACCCAAACCAGAGCCCAGAACTCTGCAACAACCACCAGAATCAGCAGCAACCTGAAATATCAAATCTTATTATGCATACGCTACTTCACTGTACCAAAACCGTGTGTATACGCGCTTTCACCAAAGGCAACCCGCGTGTAGATCTAGAAATAGATTCTTATGCCTTCGCTGTCAGATCCGACCCTTGCCAAAATGTCCCGAACAGATAACCAGCAATACCAGATCCTCTCACTGCGTCAGACACACAATGCCTTTCTTTGCCTAATGATCTTCTCCTTATATAGCCTTAGGCCTTGTTCAATACCAAGAGCCAAAACCATAGTAACACAATACCATCAACTTCAAAACTAGGGATCGACACGCCCGTCGAGACACAATGGTCCGAAACCATAGGCACAACTTCCAAGGACTAACCGCCATGGACCAAAGGTACTTTTCCACATACACGCGCTTTTGCTGAAGCCAACCTGCGTGTACACGCGGCTTGGACTTAACGAACCTGCGTGTATGAACTTTCTTGCCATGCTGTACTAAGATTTGTCCTCTGATTAATTTGCCATCACCTGTACCAACCTCTGAGCACCTGTACCAACCTCTGAGTGAGTTGCCATCAAGGAAAACACTTGAATCATAATGCCAACAATCTCCCCCTTTGGACTTGATGGCAACCACCACACCAAGTCACTCTCCCCCTTTGACATCAAGGGCAAAGGGCGTACCAAGATATTTTCTTCTTTGGTATACCTTCTACTGTCCATACTGCTGTCCATACTCCCCCTGAGTACATGCTGAAGATTCTGATTTGGCTCCCCCTTTGTATATGCCAAAATGTACCAATCTATCCATGCTCCCCCTGAGCAGATGCAGGATCTAAGACCAGCCATTC
Source organism: Pinus tabuliformis (assembly GCA_031772625.1). Lineage (NCBI taxonomy): Eukaryota > Viridiplantae > Streptophyta > Pinopsida > Pinales > Pinaceae > Pinus > Pinus tabuliformis. Next base: position 327,108,164 of record CM062806.1, on the reverse strand, counting down.
AGATTTGTACCATAATCATCATCCTGCAACACTATTCCTTTGATCAAACAACAAGATGTATCATTTAGTTTCATCAGCAATCCATAATGCCAACAATGAATTATTTGAAGTATATGCTCCCCCTGAGTGTGAGCTAACCATGACTGAACCATTTCCTGAGTCTGTTCTGCTGCCCCCTGAGCTTGAGCCAACCATGACTGAACCTGGGTTTGTTCTGCTGCCCTTTCTCCATATACACGACTTTGCAGCCTGTAACTCGCGTATATACGCGACTTGTCTTCATTATATCAGCATATGCAGGATGGAATACTGAATTTCATCACTTTCAGATTCCCCTGTGTCTGTTATGTCAGCTGACTGAGTTATGCCACACCTTTCTGTCTCTGTCTTCTTCAATTCCTGCAACTGTGATGATGTATGGTCCTCTTGTCTTGAATTTTGAAATCTGCTCCTGCATTCCCTTGCTTTATGCCCATAGTTGTTGCATGTATAACACCTTATATTTTTCATGTTCCTTCTATCACAATCAATTGCTTTGTGTCCATATGCATTGCAGGCAAAGCAATACCCTCTGAAATACCTGGGATGCGATGATCTTTCTTGAATCATTCTACTTCGACATCTGGCTGCAACATGTCCAAGATTATGACATACATAACATTCAACATTCTTCAGCGGAGGAAATAATCGTCTATCACGTCCATAGTTAGGAGTAAAGGATCTCCCTTGAGGAATTTCTTTCCTTGGTTGTTCCTTGAGCATTTCAGATTTCTCATTAGAGTTTCTTGCCTCACCTTGTGAACTAGATTCACCTTCAACATATTCATGAAAACCAAGACTAGTCTTGATAGCAGGAGATCTTTGACTATTAAGAATATCATCCAAGACTTTAGAACTATCTTGAAATCGTAAAAGCTTATCCTTTTCCTCTAGTTTACCTTTCAAGATATTTACCTCAACTTGATGTTGTTCTTCCTTTTTCAGATACTGCTTCCTTAGGTCTTCTTCAACTTTTCTCCCTTCTTCCACTTGTCGCTTTAGTTTGATCACTTCATGTTCTTGATCTTCAAGATCTTCTTTTAGAAAGAGGACCTTTGATTCAAGTCTTTGAATAGTTGTGCTCTGATATTTTGCTATATCCTGCAATTTCTCCCTTACCCTGGTTTCTGTCTCCAATTGTTCTTTTAATTTGGCAACTTCTTCAGTTTCTGCATTCTTCTTTTCATGTGCCATGAAACTTTTAATATCTTCGCTATTATTGGATGAAGCATTCTTCTTTTCATGTGCCATGAGACTTCTAATATCTTTGAACCGTCCAGTTCCTCGTTCAAGATTCTTGACAAAATTTACCTCATCTTCTTCCTCTGACACTTCGAATGCGGCCTCTGGTGGTACCTCTTGTCGCATTTCAAAAGAAGTTAAGATCCCATGAAGCTGTGACATGGTAATTTTCTGCATATTCTCCTTTTCTTCTATGGAAGATACTTTAGAATCAAATTTAGTAGACAGAGATCTCAAAACCTTTTCAACTAAGACAACTTCCTCAAATTCTTCACCCAGATCCCTCATACAATTCACAATATCATCCATACGCAAGAAATAATTAGCTACGCTTTCATTACTTCGCATCTTAAGAGTTTCATACCGGATTCTGAGAGTTTTAAGCTTTGCTCTTTTTACCTGATCATCTCCTTCGTAGCTTGTAACGATTTTGTCCCATATTTCCTTAGCTGATTTGAAATGCATGATCTTCATAAATTCTGATTGAGTCAAAGTACTCAATAGGACAGTAACTGCTTTGGCATTGAGCTCATATTGCTTTTTCTCTGCTGGATCTGTAGGAGTTGCTGATGGGAATTTGTATCCTCCTTCTACGATTCCCCAAACTTCTGCTCCAAGAGACTGTAGATATGCAGTGGTTCTTATCTTCCAGTGAGTAAAATTGTTCCCGTCAAAGACTGGTGGCCTGATGTGTGCCTCTCTTTCTGGATTAGCCATTCTGATGGATCTTTTCCTTCAAGCGATCAAGCTTCCTCTGAAGGACCGGCTCTGATACCAATTGTTGGAAATAATACTGAGAGGGGGGGGGGTGAATCAGTATTATCAGATCAATAAAACTTTTTCAATGCTCAGAAACATACACGCTACTTTCGTTAAGTGAACCCGCGTGTACACGCGACTGTATCTAATGCAACAAGCGTATACCCAGAGATCTTATAATTCAGTTAGCTTTAATCTTCTGTAAATGCATCAGAACATTATTAAGTATATTGACAGTAAACAGGTGCAGTATAATAGAACAGAACATCACACAAGAGCCACACACATGAACACCATGATATAAGGTGGAAACCCAATGTGGGTGAAAACCACCTGCTGCAATTTGTCTCTTTCTTCTTTAATGAGAAACTTCTTTTACAATGTACTGGTGCAGTCCTTTAGCAGTACACAGGCTACAACCTGCAGAGGGCTACAACCCTCTCTCGTTTTCCAACTACTTCTGGAAGGGAGCTACAACCCCCTCAGCTCTTGTACTAGCTGATCCATTTACTAGTACGTAGGTGCTGACCCTACAACCTTCAGGGACCACGTTTCATCAATTTTCAGACTGGATCCAAGAGTATAAAACAAATATTACTGCAATACAATCATCAACTTATACTTGCATCATAATTCATTAAACAACCCAATACTGAATCACTGAAACCCTGTCATCAAGAACACAGAACCCAAACCAGAGCCCAGAACTTTGCAACAACCACCAGAATCAGCAGCAACCTGAAATATCAAATCTTATTATGCATACACTACTTCACTGTACCAAAACCGCATGTATACGCGCTTTCACCAAAGGAAACCCGCGTGCAGATCTAGAAATAGATTCTTATGCCTTCGCTGTCAGATCCGACCCTTGCCAAAACGTCCCGAACAGATAACCAGCAATACCAGATCCTCTCACAGCGTCAGACACACAATGCCTTTCTTTGGCTAATGATCTTCTCCTTATATAGCCTTAGGCCTTGTTCAATACCAAGAGCCAAAACCATAGTAACACAATACCATCAACTTCAAAACTAGGGATCGACACGCCCGTCGAGACACAATGGTCCGAAACCATAGGCACAACTTCCAAGGACTAACCACCATGGACCAAAGGTACTTTTCCACATACACGCGCTTTTGCTGAAGCCAACCTGCGTGTACACGCGGCTTGGACTTAACGAACCTGCGTGTATGAACTTTCTTGCCATGCTGTACTAAGATTTGTCCTCTGATTAAGTTGCCATCACCTGTACCAACCTCTGAGCACCTGTACCAACCTCTGAGTGAGTTGCCATCAAGGACAACACTTGAATCATAATGCCAACAATATTTTTAGGTTTTAAAATATATTTAGCTTAGGCTTTGTTATATTAGATTTTAATGTCTTAGTTTTTAGATTTTAATTAGATTTCATTTTTTTTTTTTTTTTTACTTTTGAAAATATATATATATATATATATATATATATATATATAAAATATAAAATAAAATGAAAAGATTTATTTAGGTTTTATTTTATTTTTTATATAGTTTAGTTTTAAAATAGATTTTATATTTTACATTTTTTAGATTTTTTTAAATTTTCATTTTTCTAATATTAAAAAAATAAGAATTGAAAAAAGTTAAAAAAAACAAAATTTCGTGGAAAATTATTTTTACCAGATCCAGTCGTTTTCGGGATTTATTATCTTTCATACTGAGATCTAAAATTTTCAAGTCGAGATGCGAATATGATATCTAGTTAATGGTTTATGATTCGTGGTGATTTAAAGCATTCATCTTTCAAAATTCTCAATTGCTGGATATCGTTTTGGTCATTTTAAGAGCATTGTGATTTGGCTGATGATAGATGATTGCTGTTCATGGCTCACGTTTTTATATCAACTAACAAGTAATCATCTTAACCATAATCTCTTAAGGCACTGGTCTGCTAAGTTAATCAAATCTATCTGGTGTATTTCATATCGTGTCTCGTGTCTCCCAACCAACTGGTCGACAGTTGGTCTCATCATCTCACAGGGACTACCCCCCTTAGCCGCGGGAGACAGGCTTAAACGGAGGGATAGGGGATCAGAGTGACAGCCCCCGGTCTGAGCGTTGTCGTGTCAATCTGCGCGACAACATTTTTTGGCGCCGTTGCCGGGGATAGAGTTTTTCTGTCCTTGGTGTTTCAACAGTGTTTCATCATTCATCGTTCATCTGTCTATCATTCGTTTGAGCCGGCAACGCCAACATTTTTTGGCGCCGTTGCTGGGGATAGAGCTTTTCTGTTCCTGGAGGTTTCATCGACATTCATCTTCTCATCTTTCTCATCTCTCATTTTGAGCTGGCAAATTCAACCTTTTGGGTTATCATTTGGATCTTTTATTGCTTTATTTTTCACCATATCAGTAGCATCTCTTCGGTCTGTTTCTTGTTTTGGTGGCGACTCCATTTTCTCATTTTTCCTAGACAAGAAGCTTTCCTCATATTTGCTTGTGGTTACCTTTTGGATCCTAGAATCAGATTCATTGTTCAAGTGGCGACTCCACTGTTTTCATCTCTTGATTTTCTTGAGCAGGTATCTAGTTCTATCATCCTTTTAATCCCTTATCATTCATCATGGACTATTCATTTAAGCCATGTCGTTTTACTGAACGTCTCCATGATTTTCCGGAAGATGCCATTCCTAAGTTACCTATTTTCTCGGATGGTGATCCAATCGCTGTTAGAAGGCATATAGTCTTGTTTACTCGCATCATGACCATATACTGTAGATCCCCTCAGTTTAATCATGAAGATATCAAAATGCGTCTATTTGTCCTTTCTTTAAAAGATAATGCTTTGAATTGGTTTAACAATTTTCCAAAGGAATCTTTCACTTCTTTAGAAGACATTGTCGATGCTTTTAAAAATAGATATGGTTATCCAAATAGCTTGCCTTCTGCCTCTAAAATTGTGCAACAGAATGAAAGTAATTTGATAAGAGGTCCAGCTGAAAGATCCCAAGACGATTCATCATGTCAGAATGTGTCATCCACTGGAAATATTGCAGATCAAGTTCATGATAGTGAAAAATCAGGGACAAATGACAATGAAAGGGAAGAGCAAAAGCAAATTTTACGAGATCTAATGATGCTGGTAAGAAATATGGAAATCAATCAAACTAATTATGTCAATGATGTGAAAACTTTATGCACCCATTTGGAAAAACGTAACAGGGAGATTGAGGTCACGCAAAGTCACCATGCTAAAGAAATTGAGGCCATAAAAACTAATTATGAAACAGAAATTAGAATCATGCAAAGCAGGTTTTCAGTCTTAGAGGAAAATATGGTGACCATGAAAGCTGATCATGATAAGGAAATTGAATCTATACAAAACAAGTTATTAACGATGGATGAGGAAATGACTATCATGACGTTCAATCATAATAATCAAGTGGCTGACATGCAAGCGAATCATAAAGAAGAAATAAATTTTATGCAGCATTGCTTGATGGACATAAAGGAAAAGAATCTTAAAATAATAAAAGATCTGGAAGAGCATCATGCCAGACAAATCAGTGCTATAAAGGTTGAACACTCTAGACAGATGGATGCCATTAAAATACAAGTTCAAAGGTGTAGGTTTTAACCCTGTACAGAAATTACCTGCATACGAATTCTTAAACAAAGAAAATAAACAATGCAAGAGCATAACCCATAAAACACATATGCATAGAGATTTTTCCCTGGATCCCAAAACCGGGACTACCAGCTTGATTTTTCATTATGTTCCTTTCAATGTTACAATACATATTTATACATTCCGAAGCATCCAATACCATGGACCGAAAAACCATCGTGTCCAATACCATGTGCGAAAATCATGCACAAAACCATAGGTAGGTTCGCCCAACCTAATATAGGGTCCAAAAAAATATAACACAACCCAACAATCTCCCACTTGTTGTTTTCTTTCCACAGGGGGCCACAGGAGAGCTTAGTCATTTTTCCAGCCCTGAAACACCAATTGTTTCTCTACACCAAGAGAACTTCTCAGAGCTCACAGATTTTGTCAATGCATCTGCAGTATTCTTCAAAGTGTCCACCTTTACCAGCAACACCTTTTTGTCTTCTATGAGATCCCTAACAAAGTGATACTGAACATCAATGTGCTTTGTCTTTGAATGATAAGCAGGGTTCTTTGCCAAGAAAATTGCACTTTGGCTGTCACAATCTATTCTTATAGCTCCCTGTACTAACCCCATACTTGAACACAATCTCTGCAACCAAACTGCTTCCTTGCTTGCATGAGTGGCTACCATGTATTCTGCCTCTGTAGTTGATAGTGCCACTACAGATTGTTTCTTACTCATCCAACTGACTGCACCTCCAAATAGGTGAAACACATACCCACTTGTAGATCTTCTCTGATCCAGATCTCCAGCCCAGTCTGCATCAACAAAACCATGAATATCCAACACTCTGTCCAATCCTGGTCTTCCTTGGTAGCACAAACCATAATCACTAGTGCCACGCAAATACCTGAAAACCCGCTTCACTGCTGTCCAGTGCTCCTTCCCAGGTTTTGACATAAACCTGCTCAATACTCCCACTGCATGTGCAATGTCTGGTCTAGTACAGACCATTGCATACATCAGGCTACCGACTGCACTTGCATATGGAACACGGGACATGTCCTCTTCCTCTTCTTGTGTCTTGGGACACTGTTCAGCAGATAACCTCACACCTACAGGAATAGGAACCATCACCGGTTTATTATCCTGCATATTAAACCTCTGCAGTATTGTCTCGACATACTTCCTCTGGTTTAACCAGAGCTTCCTCTTTGCCCGATCTCTTTTAATTTCCATGCCCAAAATATAGTTTGCAGCACCAAGATCTTTCATGTCAAATTTGGAGGACAATTGGGTCTTCAAATCCTGGATAATTTCTTTGTCATTCCCAACCAACAACATATCATCCACATACAAGACCAGATAAATAACACGGTCACCAATTAATTTAAAATACACACAATGATCTGCTTTGCTTCTGGTGAAGCCAAGTCCCCGTATAAATGTATCAAATTTCTGATACCACATCCTTGGTGACTGTTTTAACCCATACAAAGACTTCTTTAACTTGCATACCAGTTCTTTCTTACCCTTCACCGCAAAGCCTTCAGGTTGCCTCATGTAGATTTCCTCTTCCAAATCCCCGTGAAGAAATGTTGTCTTCACATCCATCTGTTCTACCTCAAAATCAAAAGCAGCAGCAACAGATAAAAGTAATCTAATAGAAGCTACCTTGGCAACAGGAGAAAAAATATCACCAAAATCAATTCCCGGCACCTGGGAATAACCTTTTGCTACCAACCGAGCTTTGTATTTCTCCACCTTTCCTTCTGCATTAGTCTTCTTCTTGAACACCCATTTGCTGCCAATGGGTTTCCTTCCAGCCGACAACTCTACCAGATCCCAAGCCTCATTTTTGTGCAAAGATGCCATTTCATCAACCATGGCCTCTTTCCAGAGTTTTCCATCCTCTGAATCCACTGCTTCCTTCACAGTTCTGGGATCATCATCAGTAACAGACAAAGCAAAATTTGAACTGAAAGCAGATGGACTATACGTTTCTGGTTGCCTTCTTTCTCAACCTGATCTTCTCACAGCCGGAGTTTGTGGCTCTTCATCTTCTGATTCCTCCTCTACTGCAGAGTCTGATTCTTCCTCCTTTGGCTCAAACTCTGTCTTCTCAGGTTCCTTTGGTTGGACTTCAGATTGAATTACATCTTTTACCTCTCTGAACACCACATCTCGGCTGTACACAACCTTCCGTGTGACTGGGTTCCAAAGCTTATAACCCTTTAAACAATCCTTATACCCAATAAAGATGCACTTTTCAGATTTACTATCCAACTTGGTTCATTTCTCCTTTGGAACATGTACATATGCATCACATCCAAATACTCTCAGATGTGAAAGAGAGGGTTTCTTACCAGTCCATACTTCTTGTGGAGTCTTATCCTCCAACGCTGATGAGGGTGATCTGTTGATCAGGTAACGTGCAGTATCTACCGCCTCTGCCCAGAATTCCTGTCCTAACCCGGCACCACTGAGCATGCTTCTTGCCCTTTCCATCAACGTCTTGTTCATTCTTTATGCGACTCCATTTTGCTGAGGTGTATATGGATTAGTCTTCTGCCGTGCTATACCACACTTCTTACAAAATTCTTCAAATTCCTTGCTGCAAAATTCTCCACCATTATCTGTCCTCAGCACCTTTATCTTCTTCTATGTCTGATTTTCCACCAGAGCCTTAAATTCTTTAAACCTGTCAAAGACTTCAGATTTCTTCTTAAGGAAATATATCCATGTATTCCTTGAGAAGTCATCTATGAATGATACATAGTACACAGGCTTACCCAGTGATGGAACCTTCACAGGTCCAAACACATCACTGTGCACAAGCTCTAATATCTGTTTCGTCCTCTTACCACCAGAGGGGAAACTCACTTGATTCTGCTTCCCATACACACAATTTTCACAGAAATCAAAATCCAGAGAGCTATCATTCATACCTTCTACCATACCTTTACTATGAAGTATTCGAAGGCCCTTCTCTCCAATATGTCCAAGCCTTTGATGCCACAACATGGTCTTCTCTCCAGAGACCACTAGATTTTCTACTCCATTTTCAGGAACCATAGAACTATTGCACCCATCAACAACAGTGCTACCTTGCAGTTTGTACAGAGTTCCAGTCCGAACTCCCCGCATCAATATCAGTGCTCCTCGAACCATCTTGCAGGTATCTTTCTCGAACACCATCTTTACACCTGCATCATCCAACTTGCTTACAGAAATCAGATTTCTGGCCAATGCAGGAATATGTAGAACACCCGGAAGTGTTCTAACCCTTCCACCTTGCAACTTCAACTTTACTTTTCCCCGACCAATGATTCTAGCCTTCCTATCATCTCCTAAGAAGACATCACCACCATCGTATTTCTCATACTCGCAGAACCACTCTCTATGGGGAGTGAAGTGAAAGGATGCACCTGAGTCAATCAACCATGCCTCATGATCTACATGTGTACTTGAAGAAGCCAAGTACACATCCCCACCTTCATCTGAGGTGGTTTTCGCCTCTGCAGAAGGAGCATCATCAGATCCCTTTCCTTTATCAGGAACTTTAGATTTACAATCCCTTCTGAAGTGTCCTTCCTTTCCGCATTTCCAGCACACCACCTTTGTAGGTTTTCCTGGAGATTTAGATCTCCCTCTAGATTTAGATCTCCCACTCGATGATTTATTTTTGTTTCTGTTCTGGGACCTTCTCGTACAGACAAGGCATCACCATTCTGGTTGTCCATATTCTTCCGTCTCATCTCCTCTGTCAGCAAGGCTGAGACTATTTCATCAAACTGCAAAGCAGTTGCATTGCTACCTATTGCAATAACCAGACTATCCCACGAATCTGGTAGAGAACACAATAGACTGATGCACTTATCTTCATCTGAAATTTTAATATCAACAGATAATAATTGACTTACCACAGTATTAAACGCATTCAGATGCTCTGTCACCGAGTCTCCATCTTTCATCCTCAGGTTATACAACTTTTTCCGCAGGAACAGTTTATTCACCAGAGACTTAGATTGGTACAAAGTCCCTAACTTGACCCACAAAGCCTTTGCCGTAGCTTCCCCTGATACATTCAGCAATACTGAATCTGAGACACACAATCGTATTGTGCTCTTTGCCTTCCGATCCAATTTCTTCCATTCTTCATCGGTCACTACCGATGGTTTAGTACCCGGATCTACCGCGATCCACTGATCTTTATCGACCAACAGATCCTCCATCTTGAGTTTCCACAACTCAAAACTCTGACCATTGAACTTCTCAATCTCGATCTTTCCACTGCTCGCCATCTTCTTTCACCACCAGAATCGATCTCGCAGATCTCCCACTGAACAGGGTCTACCACAGGCCCGAGCGAAACCCCTCAGCAACAAAGGCGTCCCCTTGAAGCCAAAACAACTCCGATACCAAATGTAGGTTTTAACCCTGTACAGAAATTACCTGCATACGAATTCTTAAACAAAGAAAATAAACAATGCGAGAGCATAACCCATAAAACACATATGCACAGAGATTTTTCCCTGGATCCCAAAACCGGGACTACCAGCTTGATTTTTCATTATGTTCCTTTCAATGTTACAATACATATTTATACATGCCGAAGCATCCAATACCATGGACCGAAAAACCATCGCGTCCAATACCATGTGCGAAAATCATGCACAAAACCATAGGTAGGTTCGCCCAACCTAACATAGGGTCCAAATTTTTTTTTTCCGGGGTGCTGCCCCGGACCCCGTAGAGGGGGGCTACTTGCCCCCCTCAAACCCCCCGGACAAGGGGGGCTACCGCCCCCCCTGTGACCCCCTCGCTGCACAATCGGCGCAACGAAGGGGGGCTACCGCCCCCCTCTAACCCCCCGTTTAACTACGTAGGTTAGTCGTGGAAAGAATATAACACAACCCAACAAAAGGTTTCAGAAACTGGCAGAGGATAAGAGAAACCAACAAACATCAACAGATCAGAAGTCTTCTCATTTGCTACAACAAGATTCATCTTATTATTGGGAGGTTGTTGATTCGATTGAAAGATGGTTGATTGAGGGTGATCCAGACAGACTTAAGAATGATAAAGATCAGATGCAAGATGAAGAAAGACATAGCACGCATATCTTACATACTTCATCTGTTAGCTTTGAAACAGAAAGTACCAGGTCATCAGTAATTCAACCAGCCAGAAAGAAAAAGCGCAAGAGAAAGAAAATAAGAAGAAGATTTGACTCATCAGACGGACGCGAGCAGCTTGATTTTCGGATAGGAAAGAGTCCTACCATATGCAAAATTGGACATGGCACTTCTGACAAGCAACCGACAGATTTGCCTGAAAGCAGGCAAATGCTCAGTATGCACTATATTGAACACATCTGATGTCGTAGGGCATCCTTTGTATCGTATTTCTAACCCTACTCCTTGTTTTTTCCACATTTTCGTTTCTGCTTTAGATAGTTAATAAATGAAGAGATTTTATCTTTATTGTACTTAACGTATATGCTGATTTTTGGATGGACGCTACTTATTTTTTGTGTTGTATGGATGCAGATTCTAGATTCTCACATTCCTGCAAGCAGCAACGTGTCCCCAAGTAGAGCCAGATGTTGACCGCTACTGGTCAACTACCCATGCAGTGCACCCCGTTTTTCTTGACAGAAAGGAGCAGCACCTGATCAGCATGTCCGTGCCATCCTGCCATCATCAGCAACTTGATCATTTTGATTGTAAACCCAGTCTGCATGTATGAATTGTAAATAATCTAAGCAGATCAGAGTCATGTATGTAAAATTGCCTAGGTGGACCTAACTTTCTAGTGGTAATCTACGTCCCGGAAGGTTTTTCGTGTCACCGATCCATGGATCGGCAGAGTTTTCCTTCAAACCTGACCCCAAAACTGGGATGCATTTTGTCATTAGAAATTTAGGAAAATCCTAGTGTGTTAATATGCTAGATTATAGTTGTGTCGCAGAACTGGGTGATTGATGAGGGTCTGTATTAAGTGGGCTTGTCCCCTTGAGATGTAAGTTGTAAAAGTCATGATGTAATGTGTCTTGAGGGTCGAAAAATGTTTTAAATCCCCTCGTGAGTCCTAAGTCCTAGGTCCTAGGTGATGTTTCCAAAGGTTTAGTTCGATGATCCATTTAAAAAATGAAATAAAATAATAAAATAATAAAAAATTTAAAAATTTTAAAAAATGAAATAAATAAAAAATAATAAAAAATTTTAAAAATTTTAAAAAATAAAATAAAATAATAAATAATAAAAAATTAAAAAATTTAAGTGAATAAATCGACAGATGAGATCAAGAGATGTCTTGATCCTCATCAACGGTCGAGATCATTTCTACATGGATCAATCGAACTAGCCGTTGGATCATTTCCTTTAAATAGGGTGCTAGGAGTCATTTTCGATTCATTCAATCTGTGAGTCAGATACTGAAGAAGCTCTCTTGTAAATCTGTTTCTGGTTAATAAAAGAAGACTTTGGGGTCCATATCTTGCTGGTGTTACTCTCTTGAAATGTTGTGAGATTGTTTCATTTTCTGCATATGTTATTTTCAGTCGTTAATAATAGCTTTTCGTAGAGTATTGTGAGCACAGGTATCTTGTTCACTTGCTGGGGTTTGGGTGCTGTTAGGGTTTCTGAAGTAATGGCAGGTATCTCCATTACTTCCTGAGATCTAGCAGCATTTTGCCCTCTTTATTGACAGATGTTTTGAGCTGTGTAGAAAACATCATTGAAGGAAATTTTGTGGGCGTTCGGGGAAGTTCTCGGCTGAACCAACCAACTCCCGCAAGCATGGATTTGATCCTGGGTCTATCATTCGGTTTATTTTTTCTGATTTGCATGAGAGTTTTCTGAAGTTCTTCACAGTGAAAACCTAAAATTTCCGTTTTTTCAAAATATTTCCGTGCTTATTGCTGAATCTGGCTGTTAAGGGGCCATATCTGTACATTCAATTATTAGGCTGATATAGGGTTTTAATTTTTTGCCTTATGCAGTTTTCATTAGGGTTTTCAGTTTTGGTTTGAGGCATATATCATTTTTTGGGTGATTTCATTTCAGGGGCAGGGTAACTCCAAGGTAATGTCTCTCAGTGTCCATTTCTACTAAAAGCGTAATTGCATAGCAAATCTTCTGGCGTGAAATTACTCTGCTCCAGTATTTCAATAGACAGAAATTCTTCAGATCACCGCCATGGCATGAGGTAGCAAATATGTTCCAGATCAAAATTGTCCACCGCAGAAATTTTCTCAGCTAGTTATCTCCAGAAACGTCTGAACGCATCTAAAGAGATCACTTTCATTCTGCGGATTGCGCGTAAATGGCACTCTACATTGACTAAAGCTCATTCCCGTCAGCGTGAGCAGGAGGGTTCTGTTTCCTCAGCTCATGGTCTTGAATGCTGTAATAAGATATCAGTTACCGGCTGGAAAAATCGAATAAATTATACGCTGCCGACAGAAAAATCTGCGCAATCGTTTCATTATCAAATGAGCGTTGATCTCTTCTCCATTTTGCGTAGCAGACAGTTCACGTCCAGTGCAGCATCGTGCTTTCAATCTCTCGTGGGAATGACTGTATGAAAAGGTTACTCCAGCATCGTGTTCAAGCTGCCGACAGCGCCAGATTTGCGTGGAAACAAGGTATTAACCCTCAGGCAAGCTTTAAACAAATCCGCATTCAGCTATCCGTCGAAGATTTCAGGCCATCACGCAGGAAACAACGTACATCACTTTCGTTTCTACTGAGAGAGGATCGATTGCCAGGTAAAACCTAAAGCATTACCAAGAACGATTTGATCTGGTAAGTTCTTCTCGGCTCGCATTTTCCTTCTTACGCTGGTAATGCTTCACCGTATTGCGTGTTACGTTTAGGTTAGAATTTTTTTTTTGGACGCAATCGTATTCTGATGCCAGACCAGGATCATGATTTCATGCTTGGTTTTTTGATTTAAAAACGCGTGGTTATATCGCAGCTGAGGGATAGGCGTAGATCGATTTTGATACGCAGAGGTAACGTAGGTATAGCTTAGGTTTTTATTTAGTTTTTTTTACGATTTGAATTTTAGTTTTATTTAAATAAAAAATTTTGAAATCATGTTTTGACTTTCAGCGTTGGTTTATCCGTCGGTTCTTAAATTTTGTATAGTTTTGTTTTAAAATAGATTTTAATTTTAGTCCTTAGTTTTATAATCTTTAGAGTTTTATAATTTTTAAATTTTTTTTTATTTGTATAATATAAAAAAAAAAAATCAAAAAAGATTTATTTATAATTTTTTTTTGTTTTGTAATAGTTCTAATTAGTTTTCATTTTGATTTTATATTTTTAGGTTTTAAAATATATTTAGCTTAGGCTTTGTTATTTTAGATTTTAATGTCTTAGTTTTTTAGATTTTAATTAGATTTCATTTTTTTTTTTTTTTTTTTTTTTTTTAACTTTTGAAAAATAAAAATAAAAATATAAAATATAAAATAAAATGAAAAGATTTATTTAGGTTTTATTTTATTTTTTATATAGTCTAGTTTTAATATAATTTAGTTTTAAAATAGATTTTATATTTTAAATTTTTTAGATTTTTTTTAATTTTCATTTTTCTAATATTAAAAAAAAAAAAATTGAAAAAAGTTAAAAAAAAAAAAAATTCGTGGAAAATTATTTTTACCAGATCCAGTCGTTTTCGGGATTTATTATATTTCATACTGAGATCTAAAATTTTCAAGTCGAGATGCGAATATGATATCTGGTTAATGGTTTATGATTCGTGGTGATTTAAAGCATTCATCTTTCAAAATTCTCAATTGTTGGATATCGTTTTAGTCATTTTAAGAGCATTGTGATTTGGCTGATGATAGATGATTGCTGTTCATGGTTCACGTTTTTATATCAACTAACAAGTAATCATCTTAACCATAATCTCTTAAGGCACTGGTCTGCTAAGTTAATCAAATCTATCTGGTGCATTTCATATCGTGTCTCGTGTCTCCCAACCAACTGGTCGACAGTTGGTCTCATCATCTCACAGGGACTACCCCCCTTAGCCACGGGAGACAGGCTTAAACGGAGGGATCAGGGATCAGAGTGACAGCCCCTGGTCTGAGCGTTGTCGTGTCAATCTGCGTGACAACACACAGTAAACCCATATGTTATCATTTTGAGACATTTAATTCTGTAGTAGTTAACTATCCCACATATGATAAAGAATTGTATGCATTAGTACAGAGTGTGAAAAAGTGGAAACATTACTTAATGGGCAAAGAAACAGTTATACATACTGATCATCAACCACTTCAATATCTACACTCCCAAACTAAGTTGCAGCAATCAAGACACTATAGATGGATGGGTTCTACAACAGTTTCATTTAGTAATCAGATATCAAAAGGGCATACACAATAAATTTGTAGATATTTTATCGAGACCCATTATAAATGCATCTACTATACTTAAGCATAATTCTGTGTTACATGAGAGCTACATTGAACAATATGCTCAAGATATAGACTTTAAAGATGTATATGCAACTTTAGGTCAAGGAAAATGAGTAGAAGAATTGGATTATCATATTAAGGACCGACTCTTATATGATTGTGGGAAGCTATGCATTCCACAAACTAAAAGAGTAAAGATAATTCGAGAGGCACACACTTCTCTAATATCAGGTCACTTTGGGGTAAGTAAAATAGTTACATAGCTGCAAAGATATTGTTATTGGCAAAAAATGAACGAGACAATTTCTAGATATGTAAGAGAGTGTACTATGTGTGCTAAAAGCAAGCCCAACAATAGAAAACTAGGCTTGTACACTCCATTATCAGTTCCTTCTCATCCTTGGGAAAGTGTTTCCATGGATTTTGTTGGGGACTACCTAAATCTAGGAAAGGTCATGATTATCTGTATGTTGTTGTGGATAGGTTCAACAAAATGTGTATTTTGATACCTTGTAATAAACAAATTATAGTTGAACAAATTGTAAAATTGTTCTTTCAACATGTATGGGTTCATTTTGGATTACCCACTTCCATTATATCTGATAGAGACACCCGATTTGTGGGAAAGTTTTGGTCAAGTTTGTGGGAACTAATGGACACCAAACTAAAGAAGAACGCAACTTTCCATCCACAAATTGATAGCCAGACAGAAGTAGTCAACAGGACAGTGATCCAGTTACTCAGGGGATATTGCAGCAAGCATCCTAAGCTTTGGGATGAACATTTGTGTTATGTGCAACATGCTTACAATCAAGCAAAATTTTTTTCTACACAGATATGTCCTTTTGAGACCTATTTTGGTTTCACACCAAGGTCTCCTTAGGATTTTGTCTTTGGTAAGGACACAACAATTAAGCGCCACAGCGATGTGGACAAGGCAACTAGGTTCATTGAACAAATCCAAGAGATCCACCAGGTAGTACAGGAACAACTGGAAAAGAGCTAGGCCAAATAC
This sequence comes from Pinus tabuliformis, assembly GCA_031772625.1. NCBI lineage: Eukaryota > Viridiplantae > Streptophyta > Pinopsida > Pinales > Pinaceae > Pinus > Pinus tabuliformis. The sequence continues at coordinate 327,092,072 of CM062806.1, read as the reverse complement.
AAGGCAAGGCATGACAAACATTGGATGGAGCATAGTTTCCATGTTAGTGATCAAGTCTAGCTGTATATCAGCAAGGACATGATGCAAGGTGAAGGTAAAAAGCTAAAGCCTATCATGTATGGACCTTTCAAGATACTTGAGAAAATTGGTGAGAATGATTTTCGCCTTGATCTACGAGCTTACATGCACATCTACTCTGTTGTAAATTCAGACAACTTGAGACTATTTGAACCTTCGTTAATTGAAGATCCTGAAGAAGAGAGTCAATTGCCTTCTATTGATGACTTGCTACCTGAATATCGTAATGAATTGCAGGAAGACATAGTTTTGGACAGGAAGGTGAGAACGACGTGTAGTGGAGATGTTGAGTACCTTAGAATTGGGCTCAGGGGTTCAAAGCCGAGCAGTGCAAAATGGATAGAGATTGGACATGTGATGCAATTGTACCCTCACTTAGTCGATGCTTGAAAACCAAATTTTGGTAGTCCAAAAGCTTTTTCAGTGGGAAGGCCGTGATCTGAATTGGATCCTTGGAAATTATCAGAGTTTCTGTGACTGTTTCAAATTATGTTAGACTTCAAAATCTTATAAACAATGAGCTATCAGGAAATACCTCTAGACGGTGGCGGTTTATAGCTAGCACGAAACAACAAGGACCCTCGGTGAAAGCGCGCAGACCGTTGGCCCATGGAGACCACGCAGTGGCACAAACTAGCAAATAGGGAGTCCAGATCAGAAAACAGAGGTCATTTCTGATGCACGATTAGCGCATCACGAGATAAAAACCTTAGAGAAGGAAAATCCCTGGCACCCGGTCATGTGAAAAATAGAGAAAACCATGGGAAAAGCACTAAAACCGATAGGCGAGTCCCGCGCTCCAAAACCGGCGGAATATCGGAGGCATTTCAGGTGATAAGTGGGTTTGGTAGAGGACCAAGCGATGCCATACATTGAATGACGCATGTCCGACGAATGAGAGAGAAAACCACTCTCATTGCAAGGTAACGGTCGAGCAAGTCACCCGTGTGATAAAAGCAATGACCATAGGATCCGGAGGCCCTAGATCAAATGGCGGAGATTGCACCCGATGGGAGACTGAATCTGACGAAAGAATAAGTTGAGGCATATGACGTTTGGGGTCCGACATGACCGCTGAGTTGTTAGATGAATCATTTCGCAGAATAACTAAAATAACAACTGTTCGAAGGCAAAATCTGGCGCCCAGTTCGTAGGGAGACAAGTGGCCACGTCTCTGTGAAACATTACACAGTGGTGATGACACAAAAGCAGGGAATTCCAGCGGACAGATGTAGGTGATCTGAAGAGATGGAAGAGGAAGCGAACAATCAAGGGATGGATTGGATTTAAGCCATGAACAAAAAAAGAGTAGAGGATACAGAATAGAGGGTGAAGCAAGAAGTAGAGGACAAAGAAGTCGAGCTGACTTGCAGAGCTAAGGCAACATCGAGCAAACAGAACCAAGAGGGCTTGAGAGGTTCAAGCAATCCCTGTGAGGATATCTGTCAGGAACTGAGTACCAAATTGGACTCATCCCATTAATACCAGTTTAGGTCGAGACTTTGTGAGGGGGAGTCTGTGTACTCCAGTGGCTTGGGGAATCTAAGTACCACCCTACTAAGCATCATCTGTTACAGGAGACTCAAATTGAGCTCCTCATTGTAAAAAATCTGCTTAAAGACATAATAAAGAAGGCCACCACTGAAAGCTGGACCAGGAGACGTAGCCCAGGAGGATTGGGTGAACTCCTTATTAAATTGTTGTGTTTTTGCATTTTGCTTGTTTTGTTTCTCTTACTGTTTTCCAATGCCTGTGTATTTCGCAATCTTATCGATCCGTTGCTTAAAATAACATAGGCACACACCAGCACATGAGTCTGTAATACCTTCATTAATTTCCTGAGGTCACCTAGGGGTGATTTCAGATCACTTCCAAATATCATTTTCTGCTATGCAGATTTGATGATACCCACTTCTTAAATCTAACTTAGTGAAATAGAAAGCATTTTTTAGTTGATCAAGTAAATCCTCTATCCTGGGAAGACCATACCTGTTTTTGATTATTATTTTGTTTAAAGCCCTATAGTTGACACACATTCTCCATGTCCCGTCTTTCTTAGGAACCAAAATTATGGTTGAGCCACATGGATATGAACTAGGGCGAATAAAAACTATTTCAACCAATTCTTGTATTTGTTTCTTTATTTCTTCATTCTCTATAATTGATAGTTGATACATTCCAATATTAGGAAGAGGTGCATCTGAAATTAATTGTATTTCATGTTGTATTTCTCTTTTTGGAGGAATATTTTTTGGTTCCTTAAATAGATTTTGAAAAGAATCTACCACTTTAACCAATCTATCTTTAATGTAAGATTCATAACCTAAAAAAACATCTTTTCGATCCTTATGTTGTTCTTTCACAACCATAAGTACATATTTCTTACTTGAACTTATTAATCTCTTCATATAATTAACTAAAACTAAATCCAAGTGTGTTTTAAGTTTATGTTCCCTGACAATAAATTCAATCCCATCTTTCTTATGATGCTATTTATGCTCTTTCCTATAAAACACTGCATCACAATCATAGAGATAAGGACTTCCAACACTACACATATATCATCTAGAATCACATCTACATCTACTTCATCGATGTAATGATTTGTAATGGAAAATTTTAATCGACACTGCTTTGTGACATTAATCTGAGTTTCTTTATTCAACCAACCTAGAGGGTATGGTCTTGGATGATTATGTGTCTCCAAACCCAATTTCTTAACTAAATATTCAGATATTAAATCTGCTTGTGATCCATTGTCAAATAATGTATCTATCTTTGTGTGCTTGGAATTTATCCTTGTGTGAAATAATTCAACCCTTTTATCCTCATTTAGATGACTTCGATTGGACAAAGGTATAGAAGTATTAGAACTTGAACCAGTATCAAAAGTTTTACCTATTGAAACCATTGCGGTTATTTTACCTCCTGTTAGTGTCAGTCTTTCCAGCCTTCCTCCAGTGATCAAATATGCTCTTACAAAGTGGTCTCAGAGTGTCAAGGTCAATTTTTTTCATTTCAAAGAGTCTTCAAGAAAAATTTGGTCACTAGGCATTAGGTCTAGGGTTTGCTTTCACTCTTTTCAAAATTTCCCAAATGCCAATCTATGTCACTATTCAGCTGAGTCTATCATCATTCATAGGGTTGTCATTATCATGTCAAGTTCTAATGAGTCATTTTACACCTTGTTCATGCTTCAGTTGCGCCTAGGCAAGGTCATTTCCCTCTCCTAGGGTTTTGAAAGCTAATTTCTCTTGGATGGTCAAATCATCGGCAAAACTTGTATCCAAATGTTCATACACCTTCCCCTATCCTTCATATACCTTATCAAACACTTCCCATCCCTTAGATCCGCCAAATTCCTGATTTTCGCACAAACCCTAGTTTCTTGCTACAACTTGGCAATTTTCTAGGTTGAGCCTGTGTTTCGCCCTTTTGGACCCCTTCCCCTCACTCAATCTCTGAGATTCCACTTTCCCATGCTTCCTAACATTCCTCCCTACTTCCAAAAATTTCCCCAAGAATTTAGAAGCCCCTTATCCCCTTCATTTCGCTTCATTTCGACAAAATTCCTTGTTTCACACATCGGGATAAGTTTCACTCAAAAGATGTTTCAGAGAAATCAAAGATGAATTTTGGAAAACTGAGAGCGATTTTTGTCCAAAACATGCCAAAGAAGAAAAACCTCCTACACTTTTTGCACAGGTGTCATGGTTTTAGAGAAATGTCAAAAATACAATCGCCATATCCAAGGAGGTTGGCCAAGGCACTAAAACGACGGAAAAGGCCCGATCCACTCCAAATTTTAGGAAAAGCCTCTTTGACTGAGATGGTAATTGATTGGGGACTCCCAGCCCAAATTTCAAGAAATTTGGAAAAAATTTTGTCAATTGTGAATTTTTTGTGCGAAACACAGGGTTTTGCCCTCAACGCGTAGCGCGCCGCGCGCTACCCTGAAGATGGGAAACTCCTTTTCATTAAAACTCAACATTTTTTGATTTTTCATGCAAAAATACACTTGCTCAGAAATTTCCAAAAAATTTCACCAAGTTTTGAGCCTTCAGAAGGTAAAAAAACAAGCAAAAAATGACTTTCTGCCACCTTTTTGACACACAGGAAGCAGTCTTGGGAGATTGCAATTTTGGAGGGGCAAATGGTCACCCAATTTAGAAATTCCACTTGGGTTGGAAAGTATACATCCAGACCTTTCCAACAAGCCCACTCTTTACTCATTTTGACTCCGGGAAGTGCCTCAAAAGCAGGCCCAAAGGCGCGCTACACGTTGAGATTCAGGGCGCTACGCATCAGGCTATTTTCACAAAAATGCACCTATAGCTCAGCAAAACGCAGTTTTGACTAGGTTTGACTTTTTGGAGTGGATTTTGATCCTCCTTGATGTAAATCATGTAATTTTATGATACTTTGACACTTATTTATCTCTTCTAGAAGATTCATTCATGAAATAGGCAAAAAATTAATGAATGAATTGGTTTCCTAGCTTATAGAGGCAAGTTGTTTTGACTGCCTAGATTTTAGTGATCAGTTTGGGATTGGTTGAAACAGCTCCTAGGATAGTGAGCTCGACCCCTAGAGGCAAGGAAAGATGTTAGATTGCCTATATTATGTACTTTCTTGGTAATTTTCATGGTTGGAATCTTGAGGGAGAAAGCTTCTATTGTATTACTCATTGTATCTCTGCAATTTTTGGCAAAGGAAGACCAGGGTTTTGCAGTCCTTTTTGGGATTCCTGTGGTTACATGTATTGATGGTGTGTTTCTCTTTGTACTTGTAAGTTTGTTATGTGAATCATCTTCTTACTTTTTCTTCTGCAAATTAGGCAAATGAAGTGTTAAGGTATAATTCATGGTTGCTATGCTCTACCTTCAAGTTTGCTTAATATCAATGTTTTCAGCTGTTTAAGGAGAATTCAAGGTGATTGCTTGCTCTCCTTAGCTCCTCACCAGTAATTCTCATCCATCCAAATCTTTCAAAGGCATAAATACAGTCTCCTACCTTGCCCCAAAGAACCCCCTGCGAAAACTGTGTCCAATCCCCGCACCCAAAATTGCCTTTCCCCAATTTTCCACCAAAACCCTAAAAATCCCAAATCAAACCTTTTTATTAGTTTACTAGCCTAAAATCAGTGTTCTTTATTGGTTATCTCTGCCCGTTGAAGATATTTGCCAAGATAGACCGGAGAGAGCCCTCTCCTGCCCCGTAGGGCTAACTACGAGGCTAAGTGGTTTGATGTTGCCTTGGAGTTTACCTTTTTCAGCCTGAGGTGAAATTTCAAGCGCTAACATACTAGCGACCATACTGGGGAAGAACAAAATTGTTTGTGGGTTGATGTGTTTGTTTCATAAGTCTTAGACGGAGCCTGAAGTTATGCCAGGTAGCCTTCAAAACGCTTTTGCTTTGCATAAGCGGAAGTAGATAAACGCTGCTTCAGTCAATCTCCGTGAGCTTGTGGATACAACACTTCATTTGCATTTTACCCCAGTACATGTATCAAGTTCAGATCTGATTGTTGATGGTGGACAACGATCAGACACTGGCAAGGCTGAAATCATTCACCTGGTGACTCTAAATCAGTTTCGAGATCAGATCCAAAGACTCCACTGGAGGATGATCCCGACCAGCAAAAACATGAAAGGACAACATGGACAGATCAGGTATTCAAGTTGGAATTTCATCCAAGACATTTTGTTCTTTGTCATAAATTATTTCTTCTCTTTTCCCAAGAATGTCAAGAAGGCTTTGCAAAGTATACTATGCTTGAGAAAAGATCCTCGGCCTGCAGTTGATTCTTTCCCTTTGAAGATTGTGAATACCAAAGATTTGCATACCTTTGAGCTTGATCAAGATCTTTCTTCTAAATTTTGTGATGACCATCTTCAGATTGATGAACCTCAAAAGACCAAGACCGATTATATACCTGCTGTACATACCCATACACCTTGTAAAATTCAAAATCGGTATAAACCTCTTGTTTTACCTTCTATTCTTCATGCTTTCCCCAAAAGTTATGATCTATACTTGCCGAGGTTTGATGGTGAAAGTAAGAATGTCAACGCTGAGCAACATGTGAAGAATTTTGAGAATTTTCTAGATCTTTTTGAAGTTGATGAAGAAGATATTAGTATAAGGATTTTTGCTCTTTCTTTGCAAGCCAAAGTTAAGAGTTGGTTCAAAACCCTGTCTGATGCAAGCATCTCAGATTTCCAGTAGTTTGTCAAAGTTTTTCTCGACAGGTGGATGATCGGGCAGAACCTTTTCTTGATTGTAGAAGAGTATAACCAACTGAAAAGATTGCCAGGGGAGACAGTACAACCGTTTTCAGTCAGATTTAACCAAGTTTATTATTCGATGCCAGTTGATATAAGACCTACTCCTAGATATGCTCTCTTGCACTATTCAGGTGCCTTTGATCCGGAGATGGAGTTTCAGCTGAGAGAAAGGAATATTGCAACACTTCACGAGATGCAAAACAGTGTAGTAAATGTAGAGGCTCATCTGCTGATCCGAAGGGCAAGGTTGAAAGAAGAAGAGATGAAAAACATAGATCCGGCCGAATCAACATCTCTAGAGGTGAAGCTTGACATTTTGGTAAGTGCAGTGGAAAAGATGATGGACAAGATCAACGCAAGGAATGGTTATGATGTTCAAGCTCATGGCTCGCTGATTGAAAAGGAACAAGTTGCTGATCCAAAACATCTTCTTTCTTATCCCAGTTGTCATAGATCTGGTAATGATTGTTTTGTAGATCACCTTGGCGAAGAAAGCACTGTTGATATGACATGTATGATTGATGATATGTTTTATACTGATGATTTGCCTCAGTTTGATCAGTATGATGATGACTATGTTCTCCAAACAGAAGCTAATCTTGCAATCAAACAAGCAGCTAGTTTGTGGGAGGAAAAAGTTCATTTTCAGCAGCTTGAATACAATGTTCAGCCATCACATATCAGCTATGACATTGATGAGGAAAGTGCATCAAAGTTTGAAGTAAGTGAAGGATCTTTGCCTTTTTGTTTTGATTCGTTTCAGTTCATCAGAGATAACTACCATGCAATCAGAAATCAAATGTCAACAAGTCTTGATTTGAATCATCTTGAGAGAAATGAAAATTTTGTTCAAGATTTTTCATATTCAGATTTGCAACCCCCAAAAGCCATTGATTTTCAAGTTGCAGCTGAAGACTTGGAAGTGGACACACATGATTTAATGATTCAAGGTGACTCCGTACCATTCTGTTTTGAATCATTTCAGTTTTTGAAGGGTAGATTGCATAGTAAATCTTCAAATGAACAGCCTATAACAAATCAACAATCTCTCAGTGTTAATGTTGAGGATGAGACAGATAACAAAATTCTTGAGCATCCTGTAGCATCAGATTTGCAGCCACCAAATGAAATTGAAGGGCAGATTACAGATGAAGCTGTGGAAGATGAAATACATGATTTGATGATGCAGGAAGATTCTATACCCTTTTGTTTCGAAGCATTTCAGTTTATAAGGCAAAATCTTCAAAAAATCTCTCAAGAAAAAGATGAACAGCTAAAAGGATGTCATGCATTTTCAATGGATACATTACATCAGTCTTTTCAAGTTTTTCATGATCCAATAGCTGATGTTTTGGATGAGGTTTGCAGTCAAAGTCTTTCTCCATTGACTACATGTGAGCTTGAAACATGTGCTAACATGAACTTGATCCGGCAGCTAGTTTCTTTGTCATTTTTAGCAGAGGTCTCATCACAAGGCTCAGGTCAAAGTTTGCATTCATGGTATGAGGAGAAGAGAAGTAATCCATTGGATGAGCTAAGTTCTAGTGTGCTTGAATTTCAAGATCCTTATGCAGTGTTTTTGGAGGCGGATAAAGAATTCATATCATTCAATGGATCTATTTCTAAGTTGTCATGGGAGTTGCCTTTCAGTAGTTCTCTCTTGTTGTTCATAAGTGAGCACTTGCGGAGAATTCGAACAGCAGATGGAATACTTACTTGGTTGCACTGGTTGTTTCATTTCACTTGATCAGGTGATGAATGAAACTGTTAGAGTAGGTTTTGATGAATAAGCTCCATTTTGAGCATCATTTCTAGTTTGTCGGTTATGTTTAATTATTGAGTTAGTTTTCAGTTGAGTGAGAGTCAATTTGTGTCGTCCGAGTCATCAGTTTTCAGTCATGCGTTTTAGTTTGAGTTTTTGACTCCATTGCCCAATGGATAAGGCGCTGGTCTGCTCTCCCAAAGATCTGCCGTTCTTGGCACCTCCAAGGAGCTACCATCCCCATTGGAGCCAATGTTAGTGTCAGTCTTTCCAGCCTTCCTCCAGTGATCAAATGTGCTCTTACAAAGTGGTCTCAGAGTGTCAAGGTCAAATTTTGTCATTTCAAAGAGTCTTCAAGCAAAATTTGGTCACTAGGCATTAGGTCTAGGGTTTGCTTTCACTCTTTTCAAAATTGCCCAAATGCCAATCTATGTCACTATTAATCTGAGTCTATCATCATTCATAGGGTTTTCATTATCATGTCAAGTTCTAATGAGTCATTTTACACCTTGTTCATGCTTCAGTTGCGCCTAAGCAAGGTCATTTCCCTCTCCTAGGGTTTTGAAAGCTAATTTCTCTTGGATGGTCAAATCATCGGCAAAACTTGTATCCAAATTTTCATACACCTTCCCCCATCCTTCATATACCTTATCAAACACTTCCCATCCCTTAGATCCGCCAAATTCCTGATTTTCGCACAAACCCTAGTTTCTTGCTACAACCTGGCAATTTTCTAGGTTGAGCCTGTGTTTCGCCCTTTTGGACCCCTTCCCCTCACTCAATCTCTGAGATTCCACTTTCCCCTGCTTCCTAACATCCCTCCCTAAAATTTACCCAAGAATTTATAAGCCCCTTATCCCCTTCATTTCGCTTCATTTCGACAAAATTCCTTGTTTCACACATTGGGATAAGTTTCACTCAAAAGATGTTTCAGAGAAATCAAAGATGAATTTTGGAAAACTGAGAGAGGTTTTTTTCTACAGCATGCCAAAGAAGAAAAACCTCCTTCACTTTTTGCACAGGTGTCATGTTTTTAGAGAAATGTCAAAAATACAATCGCCAGATCCAAGGAGGTTGGCCAAGGCACTAAAACGACGGAAAAGGCCCGATCCACTCCAAATTTTGTCCAAAGCCTCTTTGAATGAGCATGGTACTTGACTGGGGACTTACAGCCCAAATTTCAAGAAATTTGGAGAATATTTTGTCAGTTGTGAATTTTTTGTGCCAAACACAGGTTTTTGCCCTCAACGCGTAGCGCGCCGCGCGCTACCTTGAAGATGGGAAACTCCTTTTCATGAAAACTCAAAATTTTTGGATTTTTCATGCAAAAATACACTTTCTCAACAATTTCCAAGAAATTTCACCAAGTTTTGAGCCTCCAGAAGGTCAAAAAACAAGCAAAAAATGACTTTCTGCCACTTTTTTGACACACAGGAAGCAGTCTTGGGAGATTGCAATTTTGGAGGGTCAAATGGTCACCCAATTTAGAAATTCCACTTGGGTTGGAAAGTATACATCCCGACCTTTCTACCAAGCCCACTTTTGCCTCATTTGGACTCCGGGAAGTGCCTCAAAAGCAAGTCCAAAGGTGCGCTACGCGTTGCGATTCAGGGCGCTACGCATCAGGCTATTTTCACAAAAATGCACCTACAGCTTAGCAAAACGCAGTTTTGACTAGGTTTGACTTTTTGGAGTGGATTTTGATCCTCCTTGATGTAAATCATGTAATTTTATGATACTTTGACACTTATTTATCTCTTCTAGAAGATTCATTCCTGAAATAGGCAAACATTTAATGAATGAATTGGTTTCCTAGCTTATAGAGGCAAGTTGTTTTGACTGCCTAGATTTTAGTGATCAGCTTGGGATTGGTTGAAACAGCTCCTAGGATAGTGAGCTGGACCCCTAGAGGCAAGGAAAGATGTTAGATTGCCTATATTATGTAATTCCTTGGTCATTTTCATGGTTGGACTCTTGAGGGAGAAAGCTTCTATTGTATTACTCATTGTATCTCTGCAATTTTTGGCGAAGGAAGACCAGGGTTTTGCAGTCCTTTTTGGGATTCCTGTGGCTACATGTATTTATGGTGTGTTTCTCTTTGTACTTGTAAGTTTTTTATGTGAATCATCTTCTTACTTTTTCTTCTACAAATTAGGCAAATGAAGTGTTAAGGTAGAATTCATGGTTGCTATGCTCTGCCTTTAAGTTTGCTTAATATCAATGTTTTCAGCTGTTTAAGGAGAATTCAAGGTGATTTCTTGCTCTCCTTAGCTCCTCACCAGTCATTCTCATCCATCCAAATCTTTCAAAGGCATCAATATAGTCTCCTACCTTGCCCCAAAGAACCCCCTGCGAAAACTGTGTCCAATCCCCGCACCCAAAATTGCCTTTCCCCAATTTTCCACCAAAACCCTAAAAATCCAAAATCAAACCTTTTTATCAGTTTACTAGCCTAAAATCAATGTTCTTTATTGGTTATCTCTTCCCGTTGAAGATCTTTGCCGAGATAGACCGGAGAGAGCCCTCTCCTGCCCCGTAGGGCTAGCTAGGAGGCTAAGTGGTTTGATGTTGCCTTGGAGTTTACCTTTTTCAGCTTGAGGTGAAATTTCAAGCGCTAACACCTCCATCACCTGAGTTAGAACCCAAATCTTGTTGGATTGTTGTAATGGCCTTCTTCTCACCTTTCTTCTTCAGAAACTTCTTCGGTTTGAGTTCTAGATGAAGTTTCAAACATTTGGATTCATCATGTCTGATCCTCTAGCAATGAGTACAAGTAGGTCTTTCACCTTCCTTCTGAGCTGTTGTTGTTCTCTTTCCCTTCAGATTACCCTTCTTCTTGTTGGCTTTGGAATTCTTGATTTCCAATTGTTTGGTTGGTTTTTGTGAAAACTTGAATGGCTTTCCACCTGATTCAATATGTATGGCCCAAACACACACTTCATCAAAATCATCAGGATAAAACATCAACAATGTATGCTGCAAATGTGAATGTAAACTGCCAATGTATTTTAATAAAGTTTCACGTGTATCCAATGAAATACCAAGCGCCAATTCTTTCTTTCTAAACACCTGAGTAAACTCCTAAATACTTTTCCCTTTGCCTTGCCTCAGATGCTACCAATCAATAACAACTTGCTGCATGTATCCCAAAGGATAGAACTGTTTCCTAAGAGCTTTTAAAAACTTAGACCACCAAGAGATGATTTTTCCTTTTCGCTTTACATCTATTTGAGTTTTGCTTTCCCACCATATTAAATTTGTTCCGCCCATTCTAAGTGTAGCAAATTGAATTTTTATTTTATCGTCAAAGATGTTCTGAATACGACAATACACTTCTATCTGCTTAATCCAGTTATCTAACTTTTCAGGATTCATTTCACCAACATAAATAGGTAATTCAAATTTTACATCAAGTTTCAAAAGAGATGTTTTCTTAGGTTTCTTTTCTGTTTCAGATTCTGAACTAGAAGAAGAGGAAGAAGAAGATGACGATGGAGATGATGGAGGTGAAGGAGGTTTAACAACCTTGCCTTTACCTTCGTCCTTATTCAATGTCTTTGAAGAAGAAGTTGCATCTCTCGCCTTCTTGTCTTCATACAATTCTCCCAACATCTAATGCATGGTTAAGAATGCTTTCTGAAACTATTCTTCACTCATCCTAGTTTCATTGTTTTCACTTGCATCAGGTCCTGGCATGGTCGATTTATGAGCGACTCATCGCTTTCCAATCTCTGGATTGATTTGCTCAAGCATTTCTTCTCCTCATTGCGACTTTGACCTAGTTAACATTCATTGGAAAATTATACAAACACAACCTTCTCTGAAACGAAATTATATGATCTGAACTGATCATTCATTAAAACTGATGTAGAATTGATTAACCATTATTGAATTGAATGTTAGTTGAAAAGTGCAGAAATCGAGGAAAACTGCTTGAGAATATGACTTTACGACAGCTGGATAAATACAAGATAAATGCAAAACAAAAATGAAAACAATAAAAACAAAGCGATACTAGACAACAAGTTTGATTACGGATTTCATCCCTGATGGACTACGTCTCCGGATCCTCTTTCAAGATGGGCGACCAATTTATTACGATTGAAACAGGAGAAGTTGATTACACAGAGAAAATACCAGACTGAATTTGTATGCAGTCACTTCTGATCATTGTCAATAGATAGCCCTCTGAACCAACTTTCCAATGCCTATCATGGTTCCCAATTTTGACTCTGGATGCTCCTGTTACACTGAAAACAAAACATCCTATGATCTCTAGAAACTGCAAATGAAAACCAAAACCACTCCTCTTGCTCAATGAAGGAAAAGTTCACCTTTTAAAGGCCTCCAGGTTCATGAAACCACCTTGGGCTAGCTTGTAGATGCATTTGGTTGTATTTGGATAGGTTTACAAGTTTGGTCTTGTGGTTTAGTGCCACCTAGGCTAGGTTGGCATGGTCATCAAATTAATTCCAGCCATAAACTATTCCAAAACCCAAAAAATAACTATATTATAAAGTTTTCCTCGCTGGCAATCAGGTTGATGACGCGGAGTTGTTAACTGCCTATGTGATAAGGTTGTCAAACAAACCACAGAATTCCACCATTGCAGGTCACGTCCCGCGGTTCTGCTAACGGCAAGCTGCTAACGCTTTTACTAATCTGTTCATATGCCGTGGTTTACAAGGATCGGTTCTGATGTAGTTAGGGTCTGTAGTTACAATTAGCCCCAATAGTTCGTTCACATGGTTGCAGTCCCTGCATGGTTTAACTTCACGGTGCAGTCTCGAACCCGTTTATTAACATGCTTGAACTTGCTGACATGGACATAGTCCTCATGCGGTTTAGGCCCACGGTTATGTAACTGTTATGTGGTTTTTACAAAGTTTGTTTATGTATCGCAATATGTTTAGGTTAGGTTTTTGTGTCATAGTTTGTTCTTGTTTAGAACTAGGCTTGATACATAGTATTAATGTCGTAGGTTAGGTTTTAGATTTTAACATAGGTTTTTGAATCATAGTTAAAATACCATATCTCATGTCCCTTTTTAATGAACCACATTAAAACCAATTGTCACATTGTGACATTTCCACCATGAGACCTTATCGATGAAACCAACTGTGAGAGAAATGAAAACATTGGTGAAATTGATGAGGCTGAAGATGACCTGACTTTTATAAGTACATTGGACTGAAAGATCCTCCTTGATCAGATTCTCATTCTGATCCCCTAAAGCCACCTCCAGATTCATTGTGCATTCCCTATTGTGGTGGACAATGTTTCTTCTTATTCACTCATCTACAAAAAATGGAAATGTTCTAGGATCTGTTATCCACCTTGCCTTTATAAATCTTGATTAGACATCCAACATCTTGCTAAATTACCTTAAAAACCCTATCTATTTGACTCCATCACCCAATTAGTTATTGTTTTCAGGCCCAACCAAACTCTACATCAACACAACCTATCCAAAATATCTAGCCATAGTGTGAAAGTCAGAGAGAGCCCTCTCTGGATTGAAGGGGCTAGCCTTCAATCTACAAGTTGGAGTGAAAAGGTTACCTTGGAAAATTATCTCCCACAACCAAGATAAAATTTATGTCTGATAACATCTTGGCGACCATATTGGGGATTCAAAAGTTACATCTTCCCCATAACTTTTTTAAGGATTAGATCTACTTTTTGAGGGAAAACAAGAAGTTGGATAAAAACATTAGCTAATAGTTTTGCTCTGGAGACTCCACAATGTACAGTTTCAGGATATTTCATTGGAAATTATGGCATATATAAGGATTCATACAAGGAGCCATCCAGATCCAAATCCACCAAAGGTCTTTACAAGTCCTAAAAAACTCTTCAAGAAAAAGAAATATGCAAAAGAAACATGTACCTTTCTTTTAGAAAAATCTCTCTCTTCCTAAAGAGGTAAAACCTCTTGAAGACATTTAGTTAGATTTGAAATTTGAACAGAGTCTCTTCAAATCTAAATCAGAATCCAATTTGTCAGACATAATCCTTGTTGAAACAAAGCTAAAATCTTTTACTCTTAGTATTGTTCAAAGAATAAGTAATTTAGAAGAAGATAAATACATTTGGTTGTAGTTTTATAAATTAGAACATATAGTTCAACAACCTCAAACAAGTGTTTCTAAATCTCCCACCTTCAAGCATCTTGTTCCATCATTTTTTTCTCCAGTAGCTTCACTTCCATTATTCATCCCACATAGTTTTGTTTCAACTACTCCTATTGGATCTACTATACCTACTTCATCAACTATTATAACAACAGTTTCACTTCCTCTATCATCTACATTCCAGATCCCTGTTATTAGCTCAAATCCACCTTATACAATGCCTACTAGATATACCCCTCTCAATCTCCTAGCTCCTCTACATCATATGCCTTTGAATTATGGCCAACGTTTACTTAAGTTTGATGGTACAAGACTCTGCATAGCTTAGCAGCATGCAGACATGAAAAATGATTTTATTGATCTAGAGGAGGTAGATCATGAGGATGTTAAACTCATACTTTTTGCACAAATCCTGTCAAGGGAAGTTATGATATGGTTTTGAGATTTACCAACAACAAGTATAGCCAGTTTTCAACAGTTTGAACAACTATTCCGGGTTAGGTGGGAAGTGAAGAAGAACCCTTTGTCGATATTGGTGAGAATTTAAAGAGGAATGCAGGGGAACTAGTTCAAGAATTTATAGTTAGGTTCAATAGAATCTATAATTATATCCTTGCTAATATCAAGCCACGTCCTGGTTTAGCCCTATTACATTACCCTGATGGTTTTGATGTTGAGTTAGCATATCATCTTAGAGAAATAAATCCTGCTACATTAGAAGATATGTAGAGAAATTCTATCGGGGTGGAAGCAAACCTGTTGGCCAAGAAAGCTAAGATGAGGGTTGAAAGGAGAGTAGGATTTAAAGAAGAACACATTACTTCTTAATGAGACACAAAATTTGATGTGACGTTAAAAGCCATGGAGAAAATAGTTGATAAGTTGAATCCTCCTAGAAGTGAGTCCCAACCTCAAGTAAGGAATCTTGGTTTTAGAAGACCATTTGGAGCTCAGCCTCGCTAGAAGAATCCAGATGAGCAGCAAACTATTAGAGCTCCCTTTCCTGAAATATTTTTTGATGAGGAAGATAATGAAGAAGTCGAAAAATAACATGTGAATTGTTTTGATGATGAAGAGACACAAGTATTTATAACAAAAGAAGAACATGACAGATCTGCTGGAATTTCAAGAAAAAAGATGGTGAGCAACTAATGTTTGATTCAAAAATATATCAGCAGGGGTATAATAATGTTGTTGCTGATTTTTAGAGGCAGTATAATCTACGTGGAAAAAATGTGATTGTTGCTAAACCTCCTTCAGGAAAGGTCATTATGGAGTAGAAACAAAATGATCCCAAGAAAACAGAAGAGCCTAAGAAGATAGTGAATGTAAGAAAGGATGTTTCTAAGAAAGGTGAGGAAATCAAAAAGGAAGGAAATGTCAAAGATATAGAAAAGGTCTAGTCTTCTTTCAACCTAGAAAATGAAATAGGGAAGATTAAAATTTCGATTCCTTTTGCTGAATTGTTGAAGAACTAACAGTACAAAGAACAAATTGTCAAAATGATAAAAAAATAACCAGTTGATTAAACTTTGAGCATCAATATTCCATATTCTCTGAATATACAATATGATGCACCTGAGTGTTTATTTGTTCCTCGTGCTACTTAAGTAAATGAACATGTGCCATCTTTTTATGTAAACTTTAATATCTATGACATGGTTCGACATACTGCAATGCTTGATTCAAGTACTTCATACAATTTGATTCCCAAGATTGTTATCGATAACTTAGGACTGGAAATCACTAGACCATACAAAGATTTGTTTTCATTTTATTCTAGAAAGGGACAATGTCTTGGGTTATCAAAGAATTGGTGGTAAATTTAAGTCAAATTCCAGCAAAGAGCATATTAATAGATGTTGTAGTAGTAGACATATCACTGAGATTTCGTATGCTACTTTCTCAGGCCTGGGAACTTAAAGTAGGTGGCACTTTGTAGATGGACATGTCATATGCCTCCATCCATGTTTTTAGAGAAACAAGGAGACTGTACAGGGAAATTCAAATGAAATATGTGGTAAGTAGTAAAGCATAACCATAAAATCATCCAATTTATGTTGTAGACACTAATTTAGGATCAAAAATTCTATTTAATGACCTAAATTTGGAGAAATAAAGTCAACAATAGGTGGAAGAACAAATTCAAATAGAAGGTGAATAGGTTGATACAGATATGCAATGGAATTTGAGATTTGATGGATGTGTTTGCAAATAAGGAGCTCGAGTTGGTATATGGATCATGCCACCTGAGGGAGACAACCAAATATATTCTTTTAAACAATATTTTGAGTGTTCTAACAATGTAGCTGAGTATGAGGCTTTAGTCATTGGTTTGAATATACTCATAAAACAGAGAGCTAGGAGACTTCACATTTTTGGTGATTCAGAGCTCATTATAAATCAGGTTAAAGGGTTGTATCAAACAAAACATCCAAGGATGAGGACCTATAGAAATGAGGTTTGGGATTTTTTTGATAACTTCTTTTTTGAGCCTAAAATTTCAGTGGTTTCCAGACAGGAAAATTGCATTGCTGATTCATTGGCTACTACAACAAGTATGTTCAATGTTCCTATTTATCCCAATCAACAATATCAGTAGAAGTGAAATACAGACCTTCAATTCCAAACAACATAAAACATTGGCAGGTCTTTGAAGATGATAAAAAAATAAAGATATTTCTAGAAATAGCTGGTGAGTTTGCTAATAGTCCTATTGATGAAGAAAGAGATTCAGAAAATTAGGCTGAAACAAATGATTTTGTAAATGTTATAGGAGATTAGAAAATAATCCAACTAAGTAATAATTTTCTTCCTAGTGGATTAGTACCTTTGGAGAATTTTTTTGATAGAAATGATGTAGTTGTCAAACAAAAAATGAAGCTTGATAGTAAAGAATTGCAGGACTGCAATTTGGGTACAAAAAAGGAACCAAAGATTGTTAAAATTTCAAATTCTTTAAATGAGGAACAAAATAAAAAATATGCTACTTTGATGAAGGAATTTTCTGATGTATTTGCATGGAAGTATGAAGATATAATGGTTTATCAAAGAGGCATAACATACCATACCCTTGAAAGAGAATTAAAAACATTTCAAGAAAAAATTGAGAAGAATAAACCCTAAATTGTTTCCACTAATAGAGAAAGAGGTGGAAAATTTGTTAGATGCTAAGATCATAATTTCTCTCAGATTTTTAAAATGGGGGGCTAATTTAGTACCAGCGAGGAAGAAGAATGGGGATACTTGATTGTATGTAGATTTCAAGAACCTAAAAAGAGTGTCGTTTAAGGAAAATTACCCTCTACCAAAGATGTAACACATTCTGCAAAGCGTTGTTGGATCTGATAGGATTTCAATCCTTGATGGCTTCTCAGGATACAATCATATATTAGTAAATCTCAAAGGTCAAGAAAAGACAACTTTCACTACACCATGGGGAACATTCATGTATTCCAAAATGCCTTTTGGATTGATGAATGTAGGAGCTACATTTTAGAGGGCTATGGACATATATTTTGCAGGAGAAAAGGATAAGTTTGTGGTGATTTATTTGGATGAAATAACAATGTATTTAACATCTGATTAAGAGCATTTAAAACATCTCATGAAAGTTTTCTTAAAGTGCAAAAAATTTGGTATTTCATTCAATCCCAAAAAATCACATTTTTCTATGAATGAGGGTAAGTTGTTGGGAAATATTGTATCTAAGGATGGGATTCAAATTAATCTGGAAAGAATTGAAGTAATAAAGAAGCTTGATTTACCCAGAAGAAAGAAGGAAATCCAATCATTCATGGGTAGGGTAAATTTTCTACGGAGGTTTATTCCAAAATTTGCTAAAATATTGAGAGCAATTAACAACATGTTAAAGAAAGATAGTGAAGTCAAGTGGACCCTTGTAGCTAAGCAGTATTTTAAAGAAATCAAGTCGGAAATAACTATTCTTATCAACCCAAACTTTTCAAATGATTTCTTGGTGTTTTCATTTGCTTCAGAGCACACTATCTCAGGAGTTTTATTGCAGAAAAATCAAGAAAACTAGAAGCAACCTATATCATTTTTTAGTAGAAATTTGAGGAATATTGAGCTAAAATACAATATTATAGAAAACAAGGTCTTTTCCTTAGTGAAAGCACTAAAGGATTTCAGAGTTTATGTTCTCCATTCTCATGTGACTACATTTATTCCTAATGTTGTTGTAAAGGACATCATGAATCAACTTGACAGTGATGGTCAGAGGGGTAAGTGGATTGCAAAACTATTAGAGTATGACCTAGTGATTAAACCAACAAAATTAATCAAAGGTGAATGTCTAGCTAGAATGATGACTGAAACAAACTGTTATACTTTGAGCATCAATTTTTTTTCATTTTTTTCAAATGATTCAAAAGATAGAGTGACTTTCCAAGTAGCTGATGGAATAAAAAGTTCTCGATGGTATAGTGACATAATTTATGTTTTGCAAATATTGGAAGCCCCTCTAGGGATGGAAAAAATAAAATCACGATATTCGAATTCAAAAAGTGCCAAGTTTTGTTTTATTAATCGTTACTTATTTTGGAAAGATCCATCAGGGATCCTTTTGAAATGTTTTGTTGAATATGAGACAATACAAGTGGTAAAATAATGTCATCAAGAAGTGTTTGGAGAGAATCACTACTTTAGAGACACCACCAATAAAATCCTTAGGGTAGGTGATGAGCCTCAGTATTGCAACAAGAATGCTTCAACTCCTAAGGCTACCGACTTTAATTATCAACCCGGGGTTCATACAAACTTAAGAGGTATCGACCCTATATGTGCAGCATACTCTGTGTCCTTCCTTTGATGTCATGATGTAATGGAGTGCATGTACTTAAGTCAAATCCTAAACTAATTGCAGAAAATGAAATGTTTGAAATGGAACCTTAACCTATTGCAAGAAATAAAGTACAAGGAAAGAGACTGAAATGAAATGATAAAACACACCATTTTCTAACTAACTACTAAGAGGATTTTCTTCAAAATAATGCTAAGTTAACATGTATGAAATCCCATTGTCCTAAGCATGCAGATTCAAACCATCAAACCTTCTACTGTTGTGCATGTAAATGAATAAAATAAATCTGTTTTCTTTTTGTCTTTTTTTCATGTGAGAGTGTGAAAACTAATCTCTTTTGGTGATGTGGAAGGTGGCTTGGAGATGATGGTGAATGGTCAAAAGGCTTGGGAGACAAGTAGGGACCCTTTGCTAGCTTCCTAGAGGATTTTTCCTCAATTTGGCCTCAAAACAAGATTTCCTATAGGATGTCTTGAAGACCTATAAGATCCCCTGAAAACCTACATGATACAACTGAGAGAAAAATGATGGATGTTGAAGGTGATGGAAAGCTTAGCGAAGGTGTTTGGTGGATGGAATGAGGCAAGGGAGTGCCTAGGACCACTTTAGAACTCAAAAACAAAGTTGGGAGATGGATGGATTTTCTCAAAGAGCTTGGAGAAGTTTCCTTATGAAATGATGAAATTGGTGAGGGTTTAGTGAAATAAAGTGAGGTCCATGGGTGGATGAAGTTGGGATGAGGTCGCTGACAATGAAATCTATATGTACTCCTGAAAAACCTGCACTGCATCAAAAATTTACATTTACCCAAAAATCATGCAAACAAGAAGAATTTCAATTATCTACGAAACAAAATTTCATGAGTTAGCTGTCCACTTCATGCATGAGGAAAACTTTGTAGAATGATATAAAACATTGATGAGATCTAATATAAGGCTGAAGATAGAAGAAATGACAATCAAATCCTACCCTTGAAAACTAGAAAAATGTTGACCTAAGTGGGGAGAAAGAGGGTTAAAATGGTCTTGATGGCATGGAGGCCAAGTAGAGGCCTAATCCCAGCTTCAATGATGATTTTTCTCAATTCGGGCTCAAAACAGGCTTTCCTACAGGATGCTACAATGATTTACTACAGGATGTACAAATTTACTATAATTCATCGAATGATAAAGAAAATTAAATCCAAATTGGATGGGATAATTTTTGTTATTAACTAGGATGTCTTAGGTCCCCATTCCAAGTGGAATCACTCAAAAATACCTCTTTTAACCCATGATAAAAAATAGAAAAACATTACTAGTCGAAAATATAGAAATTTAAGAACTAGTGAGCTAGTAACTCTAAAAAATGCCCAACCAAATCAAGTGCAAATGCAATGGGGTAATTTTTATTATGAAATAGAATGTTTTTGTGATCTAATGCAAGTGAAACCAACTCGATAGAAGCTTGTTAGCATGCTCTAAAAAACAACAGAAATTTATTGTTCTTTGCTAACAAGGAGGTCCAACAATCTAGATTTCGGAATAAGAAGACTAATCCAAGCAGCTCAATGATTACTATGAACTTCCAAATATTTTCAAAGGACGAAATAATGCTTGTGATACTGCAAAAGAACTTACATCAACTAGTTAACTCAATCCTATAACGAGAAATCATTACTACTAAATGCAAAAATAGAAAGAAATAAAAACAAGAGATGCATGTGAATAAGAAGTGAAAAGAAGGAAAGAAGATGATACAAAAGGGCTCTGAGGTTCCTAGGATGGCCAAGCCCAAGGAAAATCAGAGACCTATGGAGGAGAACAATATTTAGAATCTGAATATGACACCAATCTTCATTATTTTCATCAATACAATTACATCCTTGCAGGAAAATACAATGGAGCTGCAAAAAGACGAGTTCTCTCCACAAGAACACTAATGAAAATCCCCCTCTAGAGGAAAATTCAACTTGGTACTTATACAAAATTATTAGGAATCATTCCCCATGAATGGAGGAAGCATTCCCCACAAAAATCCCTTGATTAGTGGCTTTGGTCCCTTGCTTAGTGGAACACATTCCTAGATTTTCTCAATCATTGGAGTTCCACAATCTATGCCATAATCCATAATATCTTGTTGATTTATTATTTATTATTGATCCTCCTGTAGTAGGAAACAAGCCCCTAAATTATCTCCCCTTCCAAATATTCATAATTTTCCCAATATTCTCGTAATATTCCACAAAAATAAATAATATTAGGCACAAATATCCAATTATTCATAAAACTTCCTAATGAATATATTAAAGTTAAAAATATATTATCTAATGTAGAAAGAGAGGTTTAATGTGTTGAAGGATTGTCATGGGCTTTAATTTATTTTTTAATTTAGAGGCATGCGCCTTAATTTATGTCTAAATTAGAGGCCCATCATACCCCCCTATTGAAAGGGTTGTTCATCCTCTAAGCAACTTAGTGACCTCATTGTGCCTCATCCATGGCTCTGGTGGCCTTTCTCTTGTGCATTAAGAATATTGGCTGCAAGTTTTGCAAGGACAAGCCCAAAAACATATTTGTGCAAAGAAAAATCATTGTTTCTTTAGACCATTAGCTTGCTTTGTTGCCCTTATTCAATATGATTTCTTGAATATTTTTCAGTTTAACAAGGTCTTCCACACCCTTATCAACCTTCTGCTACCTTGTTTCGCCATTTGGACACCTCTAAAACCTTCAAAATGCATTTAGGTGATAACTAGAACATCCTGTAGTAATTCCTGTCAAAACTACAGGAAACCTTGTTAAAACTACAAGAAACCAGTTTTGAGCATAAATGATAGTCTGAGGTTAGGGCAGGCCCTCAACTTGACTCCCACATCTTTTTCCCATTTTTAGGCCTCGGAAAAAAGCTAGAAAGAGATTGGAGACCTCTTGGAAAACATCTTTTCATCATTGCAGTTTGAGTTTTGTTTTGATGGTGAACGCATCATTTCCTTCTGTTGCCTTCTTCTTCTCTCTTGTGGCATAGATGATTGTCTGATGGCCTTGGAGTTCTCTATTTTGATTAGGTCTCTCTTAAGCACTGTCATTTTGGGTTTTAGCACATTTTTTTCCTTTCATCCTTCTTGTAGCAGCATTCTACCTTCCTGTAATAGTCATTCCTTCTTCCTTCAGAGTCTTCTAACTGTACGGGAGTGATGAGAAATGATGAAGAGGGATTGGATGATGATACTACGGCTCAAGGGGAGTAGTGTAGGTTTCTGAAAATGGAGAGGATTCTCTGTTTGTTTGTTTTTTTTCTTTTTCAAGAATGAAATGGGATGGAAGAATGATGAATAGATAGTGAATATGAAGTGGATGGAGGGCTTGGAGTGTTGTGGAGACTTGACCTTTGCAAAAATTTATTCTTTTAACTGTTGTCCTCATTCCTTGAAATCATCACCCTTCATAATTTGATTTTTCAACATTGCATGAGTGAAGGAGTAAGTTGCAATTAACTAGTTGAAGGTGGCTGAGACTGCTGACCCATCCTTAGCTTATGAAACCTCATCTCTCATGCATTGACAACAAATTTCAAACTATAATATGCTCAAAAGAAGAGGTGAAGAATATTGCATACATGTACCTACCTGATGGTTGTTGGAGAGACATGCATGCTACTGCTGAGATAATGTTGATGTGCAGGTATTGGATGGTGATGTTGATGATCCTGATGTTGGTTTTAAGCTATGGAGGAGCTTCTTTGACATCTAGATCTCCATGCTGAAGTTTACTGCAAATATCTGGCTACTTCATCATCATATCCCCTCAATTTTTCAAAGAAACCCATCCAATTGTGCCTTGTGAATATCTCTAGTATAGGAGGGTGTTGATGAATCCTCACTGTGTTGATGGGTTCCCCCTGTCATTTTTCTCTGATGGATGGAGGTTTGTATATGTCTGATACCAAATTTAAAAATTCTGTGTATACAATTCCCTTATGCTGCAATCACTTTCAACAAACTAGAAGGGTTTTTTATGTTCCTTTCACTTGGAAAAATGTGGGGAAATGTAGAGCCTACCTCCTTAACACTTCTTGATGAAGCCAACCTCTATTTTTCCCTTTTAAAACTGCTCACTACCAATCCTATAGGTGTTGTTCTATATCCTGTAGGATATCAGGGAATCTTGTAGGTTTTCAAGACAACGACTTGTTTTGTCCATATCTCCCAAACGGTAGAATGGATTAACTTGAAACTTTCTGAGCATGTTGTCATCATCATTATGCACCTCCCCATAAAACAAATTTGGTTAATGGATGCATGGATCTTGAGAAAAACTAAAAATGGCTGAAGGTGATGGAGGTCGATTTCTTGGAAACCTTGAACTGGAATTTGCTAAATGATCTTGGGAATAATACCATCATCCATATGCATCTCCCCATGAAACATATTTTTAAATGAATGCACGGATATCGAAAAAATGAAAAAATGGATGTAGGTGATGAAGGCTGATTTCTCGAAAACTGTGCACTCAAATTTGCTGAAATTGATTGATGATGTTACCATCATCCATATGCATCTCCCCCTAAAATAACGTGGAAAATGGATGCATGGTTTTCAAGTTATGGCAAAAATAAATTTCTACTCTATGTAGTTTTGTATCCTGTAGTAAAATAGAGCATCTTGTAGTTTTTTAGGAAAACACGAAAATTGAATGGTAGAAGCTTGAGAATTATGGGTGGATAGTGGAAATAGATGAGGGTGATGGATTCACATGGCCTTGGCCTTGTAAGAGCATTTGAGAAAAGGAGGAGAAAGCCAAAATTTGACTTCTTTTGACTAGGCTTGACCAACTTTTCTTTTGGTAGCAACTTGTTTTTGTTGCTTGCAGATGTTGGAGAGTTCATGCATTCATCAGAGAGATACATGCAGCAAATATTTTTATTTTTCCCTTTTTTTCTTCTAGGCCTACTAACCACTTCACGAATGTTTTCAACTAGTAGGTCTTCCTAGGCGCCTCAAAGTAGGCTTTCACCTAGGATATTTTATTTTTTCCTTTTTTTCTTCTTTTTTCCCAACCCATTGATTGCCTCATGGAGGTTTTCAATCAATGAGCCAATATGAGGCGCCTCAAAGGAGGTTTTCACCTGAGATTTTTATTTTGTTTATCTTATTTTTTAACCTTTTTTTTTTTTTTTTTCTCTACCCTACTCTACGTGAAAAACAAAATCACTTTAAAGTATAAGAATACTTTCAATGGAGCCATGTGCACATCAAGATGATAGACAAAATGATGTGTAGGCTTGAAATGAATGATTTGACATGTACCTGGATTTCAAATACCAAATGATTTGACTTTGATGATATCAAGCACAATTGAAGAAGAGAGTACTGCTGCAACTTAGTGACTTTCTGGAACCATATTTCAATATAGTTGTGATTGTTGGGTTGTGTTATATTCTTTCCATGACTAACCCACGTAGTTAACTGGGGGGTGAGAAGGAGGTGGAGCCCCCCCTTTGTTGTGCCAATTGCATACGGGGGCAGTCATAAGGGGGTTTGAGGGGTGCAGGTAACCCCACTCTATGGGGTTTGGTTTTAGACCCCATGTTAGGTTGGGCAGACCTACCTATGGTTTTGTGCATGATTTTCGCACATGGTTTTGGGCGCGATGGTTTTCGGTCCATGGTTTTGGATGCGATGGTTTTCGATCCATGGTATTGGATGCTTCGGCATGTATAAATATGTATTGTAACATTGAAATGAACATAATGAAAAATCAAGCTAGTAGTCGTGGTTTTGGGATCCAGGGGAAAATCTCTGTGGATATGTGTTTTATGTGTTATGCTCTCGCATTGTTTATTTTCTATGTTTTATAATTTCTATGTAGGTAATTTCTGTACGGGGTTAAAACCTACATTTGGTATCGAAGCTATTTTGGCTTCAAGGGGATGCCTTTGTTGCTGAGGGTTTTTTCTTGGGCCTATGGTAGACCCTGTTCAGTGGGAGATCTGCGGGATCGATGGCAAGCAGTGGAAAGATAGAGATCGAGAAATTTAATGGTCATAGTTTTGAGTTATGGAAACTCAAGATGGAGGATCTGTTGGTGGATAAAGATCAGTGGGTCGCAGTAGATCCATGTACTAAATCAACGAGAGTGTCCGATGAAGAATGGAAGAAGTTGGATTGGAAGGCTAAGAACACAATACACTTGTGTGTCTCAGATTCAGTATTGTTGAATGTATCAGGGGAAGCTATGGTGAAGGCTTTGTGGGACAAGTTAGGGACTTTCTCCGATGAATAAACTGTTCCTACGGAAAAAGCTGTATAACCTGAGGATAAAAGATGGAGACTCGCTGACAGAGCATCTGAATGCATTTAATACTGTGGTAAGCCAGTTATTGTTTGTTGATATCAAAATCTCAGATGAAGATAAGTGCATTAGTTTGTTGTGTTTTCTACCAGATTCTTGGGATAGCTTGTTTATTGCAATAGGTAGCAATGCAACTGCCTTGCAGTTTGATGAAATAGTTTCATCCTTGCTGACGGAGGAGATGAGGCGAAACAATATGGAGAGCCAGAATGGTCGTGCCTTGTTTGTACAAGGACGGTCCCATAACAGAAAAAAAAATAAGTCATAGAGTGGGAGATCTAAATTTCCAGGAAAACCTGTAAAGAGGGTGTGCTAGAAATGCGGAAAGGAAGGGCACTACAAAAGGGCCTATAAATCTAAAGCTCTTGACAAAGGAAATGCATTTAATGATGCTCCTTCCGCAGAGGCAAAAACCACCTCAGATGAAGGTGGGGATCTGTACTTGGCCTCTTCAAGTACACATGTAGATCATGAGGCATGGTTGATTGACTCAGGTGCATCCTTTCACTTCACTCCCCATAGATAGTGGCTCTGCGAGTATGAGAAATACGATGGTGGTGATGTCTTCTTAGGGGATGATAGGAAGGCTAAAATCATTGGTCGTGGAAAAGTAAAGTTTAAGTTCCAAGGTGGAAGGGATAGAACACTTCCGGGTGTCCTACATATTCTTTCATTGGCCAGAAATCTGATTTCTGTAAGCAAGCTAGATGATGCAGGTGTAAAAATAGTGTTCGAGAAGGATACCTGCAAAATGATTCGGGGAGCACTAGTATTGATGTGGGGAGTTCTGACTGGAACTCTGTACAAGCTACAAGGTAGCACTGTTGTTGATGGGTGCAACAGTTTTGTGGTTCCTGAAAGTGGAGCAGAAAGTCTAGTGGTCTCTAGAGAGAAGACCATGATGTGGCATAAAAGGCTTGGACATATTAGAGAGAAGGGCCTTTGAATACTTCATGGTAAAGGTATGGTAGAAGGCATGAGTAATAGTTCTCTGGATTTTGATTTCTGTGAAAATTGTGTATATGGGATGTAGAATCGGGTGAATTTCCCCTCTGCTGGTAAGAGGGCCAAACAGATATTAGAGCTTATGCACAGTGATGTGTTTGGACTTGTGAAGGTTCCATCATTGGGTAAGTCTATGTATTATGTATCCTTTATAGATGAATTCTCAAGGAATACATGGATATATTTCCTTAAGAAGAAACCTAAAGTCTTTGACAGGTTTAAAGAATTTAAGGCTCTGGCGGAAAAATAGACAGAGAAGAAGATAAAGGTGTTGAGGACAGATAATGGTGGAGAGTTTTGCAGTAAGAAATTTGAAGAATTCTGTAAGAAGTGTGGTATAGCACGACACAAGACTGCTCCATACACACTTGAGCAAAATGGAGTTGCAGAAATAATGAACAAGACATTGATGGAAAGGGCAAGAAGCATGCTCAGTGGTGTCGGGTTAGGACATGAATTTTGGGTAGAGGCGGTGGAGACAACATGCTACCTGGTCAACATATCACCTTCATCAGCGTTGGATGATAAGACTCCACAAGAGTTATGGATTGGTAGGAAACCCTCTCTTTCACATCTGAGGGTATTTGGATTTGTTGCATATGTACATGTTCGAAAGGAGAAATGAACCAAGTTGGATAGTAAATCTGAAAAGTGCATCTTTATTGGGTATAAGGATGGTTTAAAGGGTTATAAGCTTTGGAACCCATTAACAAGGAAGGTTGTATACAACTGAGATGTGGTGTTCAAAGAGGTAAAAGATGTTATTAAACATGAAGTCCAACCAAAGGAACATGAGAAGATAGAGTTTGAGCTAAAGGAGGAAGAATCAAACTCTACAGTAGAGGAAGAATCATAATATGAAGAGCCACAAACTCCGGGTGTGGGATGATCAGTTCAAGAAAGAAGGCAGCCAGAAAGGTATAGTCCATCTGCTTTCTTTTCAAATTTTTCTTTATCTATTACTGATGATGATCCCAGAACTGTGAAGGAAGCAGTAGATTCAGAGGATGGAAAACTCTAGAAAGAGGCCATGGTTGATGAAATGGCATATTTGCAAAAAAATGAGGCTTGGGATCTGGTGGAGTTGCTGATTGGAAGGAAACCCATTGGCAGCAAATGGGTGTTCAAGAAGAAGACAAATGCAGAATGAAAGGTGGAGAAATACAAAGCTCAGTTGGTAGCAAAATGTTATTCCGAGGTGTCGGGAATTGATTTTGGTGATACTTTTTCTCCTGTTGCCAAGGTAACTTCTATTAGATTACTTTTATCTGTTGCTGCTTCTTTTGATTTTGAGGTAGAACAGATGGATGTGAAGACAACATTTCTTCACGGGGATTTGGAAGCGGAGATCTACATGAAGCAACCTGAAGGCTTTGCGGTGAAGGGTAATAAAGAACTGGTATTCAAGTTAAAGAAGTCTTTGTATGGGTTAAAACAGTCACCAAGGATGTGGTATCAGAGATTTGATACATTTATATAGGGACTTGGCTTCACCAAAAGCAAAGCAGATCACTATGTGTATTTTAAATTAATTGGTGATCGTGTTATTTATCTGGTCTTGTATGTGGATGATATGTTGTTGGTTGGAAATGACAAAGAAATTATCCAAGATTTGAAGACCCATTTGTCCTCCAAATTCGACATGAAATATCTTGATGCTGCAAACTATATTTTGGGCATGGAAATTAAAAGAGATCAGACAAAGAGGAAGCTCTGGTTAAACTGGAGGAAGTATGTCGAGACAATATTGCAGAGGTTTAATATGTAGGATAGTAAACCGATGAAGGGTCCTATTCCTATAGGTGTAAAGTTATCCACTAAACAATGCCCCAAGACACAAGAAAAGGAAGAGGACATGTCCCGCGTTCCATATGAAAGTGCAGTCGGTAGCTTGATGTATGCGATGGTCTGTACTAGACCATACATTGCACATGCAATTGGAGTATTGAGCAGGTTCATGTCAAAACCAGGGAAGGAGCACTGGACAACAGCGAAGCAGGTTTTAGGTATTTGCGTGGCACTAGTGATTATGGTCTGTGCTACCAAGGAAGACTAGGATTGGATGAGTGTTGGATATTCGTGGATTTGTTGATGCAGACTGGGATGGAGATCTAGATCAGAGAATATCTACAAGTGGGTATGTGTTTAACCTATTTAGAGGTGCAGTCAGTTGAATGAGTAAGAAACAATCTGTAGTGGCACTATCAACAACAGAGGCAGAATACATGGCAGCCACTCATGCAAGCAAGGAAGCAGTTTGGCTGTAGAGATTGTGTTCAAGTATGGGGTTAGTACAGGGAGCTATAAGGATAGACTGTGACATCCAAAGTGCAATTTTCTTGGCAAAGAACCATGCATATCATTCAAAGACAAAGCACATTGATGTTCAGTATCACTTTGTGAGGGATCAGATAGAAGACAAAAAGGTGTTGTTGGTAAAGGTGGACACTTTGAAGAATACTGTAGATGTATTGACAAAATCTGTGAGCTCTAAGAAGTTCTTTTGGTGTAGAGAAACAATGGGCGTTGCAGGGCTGGATAAATGACTAAGCTCTCTTGTGGCCCCTTGTGGAAAGAAAACAAAAAGTGGGAGAATGTTGGGTTGTGTTATATTCTTTCCACGACTAAGCCATGTAGTTAAATGGGGGGTTAGAAGGGGGGTGAAGCCGCCCCTTCGCTGCGTCGATTGCGTAGCGGGGGTAGTCACAGGGGGTTTGAGGGGTGCAGGTAACCCCACTCTATGGGGTCCGGGGCAGCGCCCAGGAAAATTTTGGTTTTGGACCCTATGTTAGGTTGGGTAGACCTACCTATGGTTTTGTGCATGATTTTTGCACATGGTTTTGGATGCGATGGTTTTCGGTCCATGGTTTTGGACGCGATGCTTTTTAGTCCATGGTTTTGGACACAATGGTTTTCGGTCCATGGTATTGGATGCTTCAGCATGTATAAATATGTATTGTAACATTGAAAGGAACATAATGAAAAATCAAGCTGGTAGTCTCAATTTTGGGATCCAAGGAAAAATCTCTGTGTATGTGTTTTATGTGTTATGCTCTTGCATTGCTTATTTTCTGTGTTTTAGAATTTGTATGCAGGTAATTTTTGTACGAGGTTAAAACCTACAGTGATGCCTCTAGTCCACTTGCTGATTTGGACCATCTTGTATGTCTTCTTCTGTCATGACCTTCAATTCTTCCTCTTTTTGCTGATTGATCTCTTCAATACATGGAGGATTTCATGGTAACCATGAGGGAGAATTCTCAATATCTAATTTTGATGTTTGTTCTTCATCAATTTTAGTCCATGGTTCTGTGATCTTCTCATTTGAATCTTCTTCTTCTAGATGTGGTCCTTCAATGATATCAAGATAATCTCTTTTTTGCAATACTCTTCTTGAGCTATGGTGAATACCATTAAGCTCAAGAGGAGATGTTTGGAAGTGTTGTATCTCAATATTGTAAGTGGGTTGAGCTACTTCAATGTGTGGATTTGGAAATAGTGGTACAGGTAGTTGAGTGGGAGTGGATATTTGATATGGATGTGGATGGGGTTTTGGTTGTGTAGGAGGCGAATGGTAAGGATAACATGGAGTTTGGTATGGAGCATATTGAGGAAAATACTGAGGATATTGTGGATGGCTCCCATAAGTTCCTTGCCAACCTTGTTGCCAAGATTGGTTTTGGGGTTGAGATGGCCAATGTTGCCAAGGAAAGGGTGTGTTCCAATTACTTTGAGGTGGATATGCATAACCTTGAAATTGTGAATTATGCTCTTGCATCATTTCAGTCTGAATAGGCTTCCATGGTCCTCTTGGAGCTACATAACATAGTTGCATTGGCAATTTACTTGCTCCATTGTCCTCTTGGTAATGATGGACAATGTTTAACATCATTCGATTCTTGAAAACAAATATCATCATTTTATTTTCCTTAATCTTGCATTCTTAAGATTTATACTTGTTCAGTTAGATTGCTAAGAATTTATGTTTTAAAGTGATCCAGATTTAAACAGAAACGAAAAAAATTATAGAGATAACCATAAACACAGAGATGCAGTGGAAATAATACTTCATTTCATTAATGTAAAATACTGAAATATGCTTACAAATAGAAATGGAAATAAACCAACTAGGGCGATGGTAGCTTATCTCTGAGAAGAGATGTGGCGGCTACATGCCTCTAAACTACCTTACAATGAGGCTCAAAGGCCTTTTTATTATTGAAAAATAAGAGCAAACCCTAAACAACCAAAACCCTAACCCGAGGAGATGTAACACCAAGAGTTTATGGACCCCGTTGGGGTGAGTTGGACAACCAACTTCCCAAGGTCGCGACTCAGTCATATTATCTCCGTTTGACATGCATGATAGCCCATTCAAAAGATCTCTCCAAGGACTACGACTGAAAAAGACGATTTTAAATAGAAAATCGTTGGCCTCAAAACGGCTTTGGAAGTTTAGGACCCGAAAAACTGCTAAAAATAGTAAATTGTGCTACAATTAAGGAAACTGAAAAACTGAAAGAAGTAATGGTGGGGGTCCAAGTGGAATTGGTGGGTGGCCACCAATATCCACCTGGATCATAAAGTCATCAAACCAATTTTAAATTTTATCTTGACTTACCGATCTTGATGTTGATTTACTTACTCTTGTCTTTCCTCTTGATATGTGTTTGCATGTTTCACAAATTTCTTCAAATGATAATTGATATACATCACCTCTACTCATGAGATCAAGAATATCATCCACTCATCCCTAATTGTTCTAAGTAAGAGGGTTTTTAGTGTGTTAGATCCTAAATGATGTAGTTTTCCCCTCTTAACATTATACATGAACCTCACTATTAGATCATCTAGACTCTCATCTTCTCTTTGATTCATTCTAAATATTTCTTCTTTAAGATCATGATCTTTATATTTTTCTATAAATATCTTTTGAATATCGTTCCATGATCTTATTGAATTAGTCCCTAAACTCATGAATCATTTAAGAGCTCTATCCTTCAATGTTGCTGGAAACAATCTCAGTTTTTGAGTTTTTAATAAGTAACCATAAGATCTACAAACAATCTCAAATTCAAAGAGAAAGGTTTCCGGATCCTCTAACCTTAGACCATGAAGTTTTGGAAGAAAATATGGAGGTATGTTCTTCATGTGCACACTACCATCAGTATCTTGAATGGGAAATTCGAGAATATCTTCCTCATTGTCATCATCTTCGTCGATTTCTTCTACATTCTTTGCCATCTTCTTCTTCTACCTGCAAAAGTGAATGGTGATGTGGCTCTTACTGCACCACGTGATCAAATGGGGGGCGTGGGTTGGTGTTGGAGATTTTTTTGTTTTTATGATTGAATGAAAACACTAATGCAATGCACTTTCCTATTTTTGAAATGAACTATGCCTAATGAAAATATTTTTTTGTTTTTGCAAAAAGTAAAAAGAAATGAATCAACTAGGGAAGAAAATGATGCATACTTTGACACCTCCTTGGCAACGGCACCAAAAAGTGATGAGCCTCGGTATTGCAACAAGAATGTTGCAACTCCCAAGGCTACCAACTTTAATTATCAACCCGGGGTTTGTACAAACTTAAGAGGTATCGACACTATATGTGCAGCATACAATGTATCCTTCCTTTTCTGTCATGATGTAATGGAGTGCATGTAATTAAGTCAAATTCTAAACTAATTGCGGAAAAAGAAATGTTCGAAATGGAACCTTAACCTATTGCAAGAAAGAAAGTACAAGGAAAGAGACTAAAATCAAATGATAAAACACACCAATTTCTAACTAACTGCTAAGAGGCTTTGCTTCAAAAGAATGCTAAGTTAACATGTATATAATCCTACTGTCCTAAGCATGTAGATTCAATGTTAAGAAACCAACTTAAGAAAAGATAGAAAAGATAGATCAACGCCTTAGAATTCAGCCTCTTCAAGGGGGAAACCTCCTTTACATTACATAAATGAACAATTCTTGGATGATACAAATGAAAAGACCTCCTTTCTATATATAGGAGTCTAAGGGGTCATAACATAATCAGAGCCGACATATCAATAATAATGTAAGGGCACCATAATAACAATAGTGGGCTTCTATGGGGCACAATAGTAACAATATTGGCACTACATGGGTACATCAATATAATAAATGGGTTATACTAATAACAATAAGGGGTTACACTAGTAGTATAGGGGCCTAACATTCAAACCATCAAACCTTCTACTATTGTGCATGTAAATGAATAAAATAAATTTGTTTTTCTTTTTGTCTTTTTTTCATGTGAGAGTGTGAAATCTAATCTCTTTTGGTGATGTGGAAGCTAGCTTGGAGATGATGGTGAATGGTCAGAAGGCTTGGGAGACAAGTAGGGACCCTTTGCTCACTTCCTAGAGGATGTTTCCTCAATTTGGCCTCAAAAGAGGAATTCCTACAAGATGCTACAGGATGTCCTGAAGACCTACATGATCCCCTAAAAACCTACGGGATATAGCCGAGAGCAAAAGGATGGATTTTGAAGGTGATGGAAGGCTTAGGGAAAGTGGTTGGTGGATGGAATGAGGCAAGGGAGTGCCTAGGACCACTTTAGAACTCAAAACCAAAGTTGGGATATGGATGGATTTTCTCAGAAAGCTTGGAGAAGTTTCCTTGTGAAATGATGAAATTGGTGAGGTTTTAGTGAAAGAAAGTGAGGACCATGGGGGGATGAAGTTGGGATGAGGTTGCTAACTATGAAATCTCTATGTACTCCTGAAACACCTGCATTGGATCAAACATTGACATTTACCCAAAACTCATGCAAACAAGAAGAATTTCAATTATCTAAAGGAAATAGAATTTCATGAGTTAGATTTCTACTTCATGTATGAGGAAAACTTTGTACAATGATATAAAACATTGATGAGATCTAATATAAGATTGAATATAGAAGAAATGCAAATCAAATCCTACCCTTGAAAACCAGAAAAATGTTGACCTAAGTGGGGAGCAAGAGGGTTAAAATGGTCTTGATGGCATGGAGGACAAGTAGAGGCCTAATCCCATCTTCAATGATGATTTATCTCAATTCGGGCTCAAAACAGGCTTTCCTGCAGGATGCTACAATGATTTAATACAGGATGTACAAATTTACTATAATTCATCGAATGACGAAGAAAATAAAATCTAAATTGGATGGGAGAATTTTTGTTATTAAATAGGATGTATTAGGTCCCCATTCCAAGCAAAATCACTCAAAAAGACCTCTGTTAACCCATGCTAAAAAAATAGAAAAACATTACTAGTTGAAAATCTAGAAATTTGAGAACTAGTGAGCTAGTAAATCTAAAAAATGCCTAACCAAATCAAGCGCAAATGCAATGGTGTAATTTTTGTTATGAAATAGAATGTTTTTGTGATCTAATGCAAGTGGAATCAACTCGATGGAAGATCATTAGCATGCTCTAAAAAATAGAAGAAATTTATTGTTCCTTGCTAACAAGGAGGTCCAACAATCTAGCTTTGGGAATAAGAAGACTAATCCAAGCAGCTCAATGATTACTATGAAATTCCAAAGATTTTCCAAGGATGAAATAATGTTTGTGATCCTGCAAAAGAACTTACATAAACTAGTTAACTCAATCCTACAACAAGAAATCATTAATACTAAGTGCAGAAATAGAAAGAAATAAAAACAAGAGATGCATGTGAATAAGAAGTGAAAAGAAGGAAATAAATGATACAAAAGTGATCTGAGGTTCCTGGGATGGCCAAGCCCAAGGAAACTCAGAGACCTATGGAGGATAAAAAAATTTAAAAGCTGAATATGACACAAATATTCATTATTTTCATCAATACAATGACATCCCTGCAAGAAAATACAATGGAGTTGCAGAAATATGATTTCTCTCCACAAGAACACTATTGAAAATCCCCCTCTAGAGGAAAGTTTGACTTGGTACTTATACAAAATGACTAGGAATCATTCCCATGAATGGAGGAAGCTCTCCCCACCAAAATCCTTTGATTAGTGGATCTGGTTCCTTTCTCAGTGGATCTGGTTCCTTGCTTAGTGGATCTGGTTCCTTACTTAGTGGATCTAGTCCCTTGATTAGTGGAACACATTCCTAGATTTTCTCAATCATTGGAGTTCCACAATCTGTGCCATAATTCCATAATATCTTGTTGATTTATTATTTATGATTGATTCTCCTGTAGTAGGGAAGAAGTCCCTAAATTATCTCCCACTCCAAACCTTCATAATCTTCCCAATATTCTCATAATATTCCACAAAAATAAACTATTAGACACAAATATCCAATTATTCATAAACCTTCCTAATGAATATATTAAAGTTAAAAATAAATTATCTAATGTAGAAAGATAGATTTAATGTGCTGAAGGATGGTCATGGGCCTTAATTTATGTTTTAATTTAGAGGCATGGGCCTTAATTTATGTCTAATTTAGAGGCCCATCAACAAGCTACTATTGGCCAACCATTTTTTCAGATGTACACAGAGAAGTTGCAACATGTTTTAAGTGCCAAATTTTTGAGGGAAAAACCAAGTTATTATCCTTAGCTTTAAAACCAATTTCAGTTGAAACCCCATTTCAGCAGTGGGGATTGGAATTTATTGGAGAGATTCACCCACATTCTTTAGGACAACATAGATGGATATTGACTGCCACAGATTATTTCACTAAATGGATTGAAGCTATTCCTACAAGGTAGGCTATATATAATGTAGTGATTCAGTTCTTAGAGAGTATATTTTCAAGGTTTGGCTTCCCTAGGAAAATCATAACAGATAATGCTCAGTCTTTCAAATCTCAGAAAATGGTCAAATTATATGAGAACTATCATGTTACCTTGAATCATTCTACAACCTATTACCCTCAGGGTAATGGACTAGCTGAATCATCCAACAAAATCTTAGTCAGAATTATCAAAAAGTTGTTAGAAGAGAACAAGAAGGCTTGGCACACCAAATTGAAATTTTCACTGTGGGAAGATAGGATCAACATCAAAAATTCCATTGGTACATCACCATTTCAATTAGTCTATGGCACAAAGGCAATTTTTCCAATCTCATTAAGTCTACCAGTGATGAGATTGTTGCAGGAACATGAGGAAGAACCAAATGGTTTTCAAAGGACTAATCAACTTATTGAAGTACAGGAATTAAGAGAGAAATAATATCAGCACTCTCATATGTTTCAGGATAAAATAAAACAGATTCATGATTAGAAGGTCAAAGAAGATAATTTCAAGGTCCAAGATTTAGTCCTGAAATGGGATGCTATATTTGAGGAAAAAGGGAAACATGGAAAATTTGACCATTTATGGAAAGGGCCTTATAGGATTTCTTCTTTCAGAGGTAAGAATGCTTTCCTTTTGGAGGATCTAAATGGAGTACTATTGAGTGGAGGTCTAGTCAATGGACATTTCCTTAAACATTTCCTAGTTTGAGAAAATGTTATTATCATAATTCATTGTACATATCCATGTTCAGAGAAATTTGTAGGATTGGACAACCATTCTAAAGGATTTGAAGCCTGAGGTGAAGGCCATAAGATCCTAATGAGGGGTTGTCACACTTTACAAAAATTTCATTTGCATAGTTCAGTTAAGAAATTCATAAATGTTTAATTTTCAAAATAAAGCAAATTTACATTTCTAGATTTCAAAATTTCACCCAATGGATCAGGCATAGGGTATACATGTTATTACTACCTCTTAGGGAGACAATATCCCTGTTGGAGGCAGCTGTTAGCATCGGGTTTCCACCTTCATGTCAGGTTAGGGATGTCAGTCCATATTTTATGTAAGTCATAATCATGAAAAGGAGGGTGTTGTGTTCATCATAAGGATGCTAAAACCTAGGGAAATGTGTCATTTAAATCCTTTTTCCTAACCCCAACTTTATACAAATTTTTACTTTATGATATGACCTATAGCAAAAAAATTGGGTATCACTAAGAAATATTTTCGTAGCACTTTTCAAAAAAAAAAAAAAAAATCGACTCGTTAAATTGTCTTTTTTGAGCATCCAATTGGTATTTTTTCAAATAACGGTCCTCCATTTTCCTGAAATGACAATTTCCAAGAGTTTTGATCTTGTTTGAGCCATTTTTAACTAAACCATAGTTTACTCTATTTTGCCCAAAAATTGTTTTTCCAGTAAACCCATAATTACTGTCTTCTAGTGTAGAAAGAAGGTAAGTTGTTTTGCAGTCCCCTGTTGAGTTATTTCAAGGTCAATAAAGGCATTACAGGTGTTGGAGCTTGGAAAAATGGGATGTTTCATCCATGTGAAGAGGTTCAAACCCAATGGAATGTACTTCAAAGTCTACCGTGAGATGCTGGACCTTTTTAGAACTGGAAGTTGGGAACCCGTTTTTCAATGATTTAATGGATGCAACCTCAAATCGTGCCATGCTTTAATCTTATCTTTCAATGGTAATACAACCAAAATTAGAACGTTATAGTTCCCTGTCACCGAAGAGTCAATTGTTGAAGAAACAGGGTTACCAACAAAGGGAGAAAGGTGGTTTAAGAAGCAGAGGTTGTTGAATGTAGATTTAAACTTCTTCCTGAACGAAGATTTCCAAAATCAGGATTGTGATGTAGGGGTACTACAAAGAAACCTGAAACCTCAATGGGCTACTGCACTCAGGACTATCCAACTGTTATTCACCTGTGAGGGTAGGTATTCTAAATCTTACCTATACCACATGAGATTCCTTTGTCACTTAGCAGGTTTTAGTAAAATGAATTTTCCTTATTTCCTACATCAAAATTTATTGAAGATGTGCACTAAAGCAAGAAAGAGACTTGAATTACAATCTCATGATATTTTTCATCACAATATTATTAATATTTTATATACCCATGAGCTAAATAAACAAGTGGAAAAATTAAGGAAAATTAGACAAAGGAACCCAAACCCACTTGTACCTAGAAGATAAAAAAGAGGCCAAAACAGAGTTCCTCCTCAAACTGCTACCCATGAAACTAAAAGAGAATCTAGTCAAAATCAGGTTGAAAAAAATGAAGAGATCCCTGTAAAAATGGTAGATGTTGAGGTTTAGGTTATGAAGGAAGAACTAGAATCCAACAGAGGAATTTAGAAGAGGAGGAAATAAAACGAGAAATTAAAAAAAAAAAGGTAAATAGAAAATCAAAACAGAAGATATGAAAGATGAGACAAGTAGGGTTTTGGGCAAGAGGCCTCACACTCGACCTACTAAAAAGCTTAGGTTGAAATTCAAGGCTAGAATGAATCCCAAATACAAATAAGTAGTAATCATCCTTGATGGAGAATAAAAAATAGAGCATGTTTCAGAAGGTAAGAAAGGATAAAGAAAAACAGAGTATGTTGAGAAAGGAAAAGAAAAAACCTTAAAAAATACAAGTTCACCAAAGCTAGCTAGGAGGGTGACAAGGAGTTAAGACAAGTTGGACATCCTTTCTCAAGTTGCAAAGGACATAGGGAATTGATCAGTTGACTCTAGGAGATAAAGTATAGTGCAAACCCTAATTTTGTTACAATAAACCCTAATTTTTTTGCACCAAAACCCTAATATATATTTAACATTTTGGTTTGCCATGGTTAAATAATCAAGTAGTAATAATTTTGATTATATTGTGGTAAGATAAAAAATAGTTTTATGGCCTGAGGAGTATGATTCCACATGAGGAAAGCAAGCAATAAAGAGGGAAAATAGTTTCACAATTTTGGCATCATTTCTAGGTTCATGCATCAGTTGGCTACAAGGAGGATATGTGAGTTTAGCTTTAGAGTTTAAGCCTATATAGTAGTAGACTGTTTGAGATCCTATCTTGCAGAAGATAGCTCATTCTTCTTCCAGGATACTAGCAGCATAAGTGTATAACAACCCTTGTCATAAGTTTTTTTGGGGATTATGTACCAAATTAGTGATCCAAATAGATCAGAGGATAGTGTTTTTTTTTTTAAATTTTGTCAGTTAAAATTTCAAAGACTATGTAAATATTTTGTAATTACTGATACCATCCTTCAAGGAGCTGAACTCTATTGTAATTTCTTTATATTTCATCTATAATATGAAGAAAGGGTTAGATTTTTTGAAAATTATAGTTTCATTATTTGTTTATTTTGAATGCTTCAAATTTTTCATTTCCCAGTATCAGTAGATTCTAAATAGTGATATAAAGATTCATGAGATAGTGGATATTAGTTTTTATCTCTGTATTTTTGAATTTCTCTTTCAATAATCTCATAACTATGTTTCCTTTGAATGTTTGGAAAGTTAAATTAATTTAGAATTCATTATTTCTTGATGTTTTGATTAGAGTTTTCAAAGTTTCTCATTTTGATTCTCTAAATCCGCCTTAGGATTCATTGTGCATACCCTCTTGCGGTGGATTGTGTTTCTTCTTCTTCACTCATTTAAAGTAAATGGAAAAGATCTAGGATATGTTATCCACCTTGCCTTTATCGATATTTATTAGTGTTGGGCGCGAGATCCCCCAAGGGTATTTTTGGGGCTAAAAGCCCATATTTTGGTCCAATTTTAGAATCCAAATCTAAAGACTCCGCATTTGGTGGTCGCGGAGCGCGTAGATGTTAAAGAGTCATAGGGTTGTACACTCTTATTTTGATAATGTAATGTCTATTGTAAAAGATCTACCCATGGTCCGCAGACCATGGGATTGTATAAATAGAACTAAGTTCTAAGTAGTTAGCGGCATGAATAATGAATGATGAAGAATTGAGAGATATCTCGGAAGTAGAAGTCTAAGTCTTGGGTCATAGCATAGGTAGAGGCTCTGCAGCTGAGTGCGTAGAGGCCTAGAAGTTCGTAGATGAGTGCACGGACCCCTGCAGCTGAGTGCATAGGGCGAGTTAAGTCTATAATTATCTAGAATTATCAATAAAGAGAAGTATTCTATAATTTTTGCGTCTTTATTTCCTGTTTATAGATCTATTATATTGGGTATGAATTTCACTACTAATGCTAATATGATGCATGAATGTGTATAAATTTATTGGTTAAGTGAACGCAAGTAAGAACATTTGTTTACGCGAAGCTAAATAAGATCTTTTAATAAGATAAGTAAGATACTTAGCCTAGTTTGGGAGATATCATAGTTTGCTATCCTAGCAACGCGAAAGGACTTCAACCCCTGGTTAGGGTTGCGCGTAAGTCGATTGTGACATTTTGCAAAGGTACTGAAGGGTAGAGCAGAGGGATAAGCAACCTATGCGAAGGCAGGTATAGTTGGAATAAAACGACATCACAACCATCTCAAGGTTGTGGAAAATTGGTTCTAGCATCCCCCCATACTGCTTCGGGTGAGACTTAAGTCTGCGCTTCGTGGGTTGATGCCGAAAGGGCTGGTAGTGTAGGGATTTGTTTGGCTAACTAACGCTGAACCTGGGTCAGGCGTCCCCTTCAATCCAACAATTTGTTCCGTTGCCAAGACCGAAATCTACATAAGAGATGTGTGATGTCGTATCACTGGAATCCAACTAAGAAAGAAATCGAACACTGGTTGGGCAGAAGGATTCACAAGTTTGTGGCACTAGAAAATAGAAACCCGCGACTATCAAAAGAATAGTGGCTAGACAGGTACCTATATACGGAGATTCATGAAATATTTTTCACCTCCTTTCCTACTGAACTATACGAGTGGATCACGAAGCTAGCAGATAGCCAAGGAAGGTGGAAATTTGACAGTCCTATTGTGTGGAACCTAGAGCTAGTGCAAAGGTTGGAAGCATAAGAGGATAAGATCATGCGTGCCGTTGATCATTGGCTCGATCATATTATAGAAGGATTTTTTACTGAGCTCACGGTCGAAACCTTTGTTAGCTATAGCAAGGAAGAGTGTCGTTTTTTCAAAGGTCTGTGAGGTAAGTACATGAAATATTTAAATACTTGTATTAAAATGTTGTTGTGTGAAAAGGAGGTTATGCAGCTACCTTGATGTTTGGGGCTATGCAAAGTGGAAAGGTTTACAGGAATGAAGGAAATAAGGGTCCAGAGCATAGCCCTTTGATTTCACCTCTGTGAGGGGACGAGGAAGGGATCGCGAAGGTCTCTCCACAAAGTGTTATTCAATTGATAAGACAAGGATTCCTGTGAATACCAACTCCACCCACACCACCGCCAGCTTCACCCCCATCACCTCCAACTTCACCCATACCACCTCCACCACCACCGTGATTCATTATGGTTAATACAGTGAAGTTTCCGTTGTTCAAAGGCTTGGGAAATGACGACCCTGACCAATTCTAGTTTATTTTGAGGGATGTATGGGAAGCTAAAGGTGTTATAGATGACCATATAAAGAAAGAAACACTGGTTAACACCCTGTAGGATCGTGCATTGACCTGGTATATTAAGTACTCCAATGATAACCTAAATGCTAGAGTAGCGAACATCCAAGCAGCATTGAATAGGAAATTTAACAGGCTTAAATTTGAAGCGCAGTCAATTGTGGGATTCAAGGAGATCGCGATGCAACTAGGAAAGATGCCTTGGGAATTGGATCAGAGGTTGAAATGTACAATTTTTGAAGCCAACATGAATTTGATAGATGGACATCATCGAGAGTGGTTTGTGGCTTTGCTACTACCACACTTAAGAAGTGTGTTGTCACAACAGAAGATAACAAATCAAGCAAAAGCCTTCGATATTGCCATGAGACTACATGAGACTCTGATGCAGTATCCTAATCTAGGAGTCCAACAGATCCATGCGCACCTGAAGAATCTGTGCTTTGAGATGCAAATCCTGAAACAGGATAGGACGATTCGACCCAAGGTACACGAAGAGGTATGGTGCTTGAAATGCACGAGCCAGGGTCATGACAAAGACCATTACCTAGTCTTCACAAATTACCTTGCAGGAGGAGGGTCAATGCCTCTAAGGCCAGAAGCTCAACCAGGACCTAGCGCGTGTTTCTGGGAAAACTAGTGTATTGTCGAACAACTAGCCCTCTAGGTTTGGTAGCTACCCTACAAACAATAGTTTAAAGCAATTCAACGTTTTCTTCTATGTGTAACAGATAAGAGAAAGATAATGGAACCAACCTAGAACTTCCATTTAATCCCTTACTTGATCTCTCTCCCCCTTGACAAAGCTTGCAACTCCTCCCCGTACTTAACCCATTTGGAGAGTACTTGCAAGAGTACAGTAGCAAAGAACCGTCAAAGCATCGTGATCTATTACAACATAAACATTACAGAATTATATGTATAATGAACAAATGATAACATTCACAATTGCACAATCATATCGAAGAAAACTTGAAGAAAATTATTAAATAGAAGAGAGAATTACAACCCAGTTGTCTGATCCAGCATCATCCTCCCAACATCAATCCCTCTTCACCTCATGAAATAGCAAGATCACACCAACAATACGATGCTCCTTCCTCAATTACAAACTATCAGCACTTCCTTGCAATTCAAAATATTCCAGCCTCTAGATCTCTTAGATGAGGGATCCATTTATAGATGTGTGCAAGGGTGTGAGTCATCTCTGGGGTTTGATTAATGTCATTCCACTTGTTACAATTGGTTCCACTTGGAGATTTCTTGGATCTCTTACTCATCCTTGGGCGAATTCAGAGAGGCAAATGGCAGAGGAGAAGTTTCTAGAATATTCCATGAGCAACCACCTAACAAACTGTCTTGGACATTTGTCCATCCTCACCCATCACACCCCATAGAAGGCCCAAATAGTATGCATTGCTCCCTGGCAGTGTAATACTCAGTATGCATCGTACTTTGCCAGTGGAGCAGTCAGTATGGTTCAATTTAGGCCATTTCTGGATGGTTTCTCAGGTGGAACTTTTGGGGAATGATGTAATCAGATGACTATGTTCTTTTAGGGCATGAAACAACTCTTTTAGGGTTTGATGAGCCCTCATTTATAGACATATAAGTTTGGGGTTGAAGTGCCCAAATATGTCTATAACAGCGTGGCGCCTACTTTATGGTGCATTATCTGTCAGGTAGCCAGAAAGCATGCCACAAACAATTGTCACTTGTTACAGAAGTATGTGCAAACACCGCAATAGTTATTTTGCAACTTTTGTAGGTCGGTGGGTCATGACAAGCGTAATTTTAGGAGTTGTGAATTGATGATGGATAGAACTCCCACCTACAGGGTTCAGGCCAAAACATGGCCCCTTGACCATAATATAGGGATGATGCGGACAAGATTTCAAGGGCATGAACGCAGGCGAGGTGGAGGAGGACCTGGTAGAGGTCGAGGAAAATTGATTTGTTACAATTGTGCAGGACCATGACACTATGCCCGTGATTGCACTAATCCAACGCATCCATCGTGCAAGTATTGCATGTTGTTTGATCATGAAACAGAAGATTGTCCTACACTGATAGCTAGGATACATGACTCCCCCGACTCAGAACCTTCAGATCATGAGGTCTGAGCCATGCGAGGAAGATCTGAACGTAAATATAGTGCTCTGAAGTGGAATCGTGTTGGCTTATATGGGCCTAACTAGGGTTCAGAAGAATTATTTAGCCAAGCAAATCCCACAGCTATCGGCCCTTTCAGCAACAATCCGCAGAGCGCAGACTGTGGTCTCACCCGAGGTAGCAGGGGAGGGTGGTTGAACCAGGTTTCCACACCCTTGGGATGTCTAGATGTGGTCTGGAGGTTTCGCGCACCGTTCTGCAGCTTCACGCTGCTTTGTATTCACACAGATTCAGACCCAGAATAACCCTTACCTTCTATTAGTGCATTGTTTACAGATCTATTCTATTTGATGAAGTATTGTAAGTCAGATCTACTTAACAGGGTCTTTAAGCAAACATTTAATAGATCTAACCAGTTCGCGCACTTAGGATAAGCTCAGATTCACATATATTCATAACATAAGCATATGTGCATAGATCAACCAGTTATATTAACCATACAAAAAGTCAGATCCGCGATAATTCAAATTTAACACAGAATTTACAGAAGAACCTTATCTTTATTTCCACTTTATCACCAATACATCCAGATCCGCCCTGTGCACTCAACTGCAGGGTTCCACGCACACAGCTGCAAACTCTTCCAGGTCTCTGCGCACATAGCTGTAGAGCCACTATCCACTACC
Organism: Pinus tabuliformis; assembly: GCA_031772625.1. Taxonomy (NCBI): domain Eukaryota; kingdom Viridiplantae; phylum Streptophyta; class Pinopsida; order Pinales; family Pinaceae; genus Pinus; species Pinus tabuliformis. The sequence continues at coordinate 327,048,549 of CM062806.1, read as the reverse complement.
CAAACCCTCGACTCAAACTTACAGAATCTTTTACACTTTCCTTCTCAAAAACCCATTACATTTCAGATCAAAAATCATACCAAAAACTAAGCTACTTCTACCCATAGAGCCTCGCTCTATTTATACCTTTCCATGGACCGTGATCCATGGGCGGGCTGAATCAACTTTTATTTCTTTAAATTATTTGTGGACGGACTACCCTTTGACTCAACTTATTATCAATCGCGCTCCATGCATCCTGCAGAGTCTTTACCCTATCATTATCCAAAATTTCAGGCTTTGTGCCCCATGACCATTGCACAGGGCTTCTGCCCAATAGTCCCCCAACACAATCATCGTGACTCATCTTGAGTCACTCAGCTGGTGTGGGAATCTTCATGTGGAGGTCGATCAGAAATTTCTGCATATCGCTTGTCCTTGCAACAAATTCGACTGTGAGCCTCTATACCTTTTCCAAGTGAACCACTGATGCACCCCTATCACTTGAAGTTGCTTGCTTAGTCTCACATACTACCTTCATATGCTCTACCTTGCCTTCAATAGTTGTAGATATACTAAACTCTTCATCGAGCCAAGGTTGGATACGTTCTTTGAGTACCGCTTCCTACTGCCGCACCACATCAACTTGGGCCTTGAGTGCCTGGGCCTCCTTCATTTTGGCCAACCGCTGCATGATAGCGACCGTCTGTGCAGCCCCGCGAGTAGTGTCGTAGGCCTGCTGTAACTCGCGCGCCTCGGTTTCCACTTGCTGTATGGTTGGGTCCTCCTGGAGGGATGTGAGTATCCCGAGAGACTGACCTAGTAGTTCCAAGCATTCACGAACAACATTGCTCATTGTTTCCAATCTAGTTAGAATTCTACTATGGCGATGTTCCTGTTCGGTCGGGGGTGTGGGTGGTCGGGCCTTGAGACAGAGCTCTGCAACTTGTAACGTTAGTTCCTCCTGGGCTCTTGCAGCCTCCACTTGGGCCATGCGAAAGCCGGCTGCCATGTGCTGAATCTTGGTAGCTGGTGGGAGGTCCCCGGGGATGGCTAGCTCTAGTACCGTGCTACACGCCTCCGTCACAGCTTGTTCTACTTCTCGGTAGCATGCGACCAGGTCATCATGCTGGAGAGTGACCTGTTCTAATTTTTCCTTCTGCTCTGTCAAGATGTGGAAAGCGCGACCTTCCCTGGCTCGAAACTCCTGAGTTACTCCCTCTTGGAGTAGGTATAGTACTTCTCTAGACAGGGTGGCTAGATTTAATTCCCAACTACATTCTTCGCCTGCAGCTGCGGCTCGGACAGCACCTGCTGGCAACGGTAGGGTGTGTGGCGTGTGCGTGTTGACCATCTACTCAGCGGTGGCTGTATCTTCTGCTAGCTGTCGGGTGACCCAGCCTGGGGGTTGCTCTTGTAATGCCTGCAACTGCGCTCTGATTTCCCCCAACACAATTGTTTGTTTGGTGATTAGTTCGGGCAACACGCTGGTGGTAACATTGCTTACTGGCTGGCTACTGTCCATGAATTCTTTTTCCAGAGCCTTCGTTGTTTTGGAATTTTTTCGGGCGGCCGATGATTCCTTGGTGCACGACTGCTTGAGGTGGTCTAGTGTCTCAATTTCCTATTCCAAGTCCATTCCCTGATCTGCCTAGTTCCCTTCTGTTGTCGGGCTCATGGTAGCTTCCTGCTGCAAAACAACTTGTTGTTCCTGATGTGTCTTTTCTGCCAGTTGAGTGAGTCGCTACTGGCGTTCCTTCTTTTACTGTTGTGCTGCTAGCCTGTCGAGAAAGGCCTTGTTTGGGGTGCGCCATTCTAGAGGCCATGTTGCTAATACCACGTAAATGGCATCATATGTTGCAAGGAACAGAAGTGTGAGCCATGATTGCTTTGGATCCTTTCACGCATAGATATACAAGTGATGCATGTCTGCTTTGAACTTGTCCGTGCTCTGAAAATTATTGTAGATTGTGGGGGACATGCACGGTCTTCGAGCAATCTGTGTCCGTATCTTTCCTTCCATGGAGGTCCAAAATGCCCGGATTGCGGAAACCCTTGCTGCGTCCTTTGTAGCCTAGAGCAAAATATACTGCACGACTTCGGGTAGGCTATCCTTAAGGCTGGGAAACTGGCTCTTCTGTGGTAATTCGCCTGTAACTAGAAGGATTGATAAAAGCAACCATGTGCAATGAAATGTCTTAGCTTTGTCCTATGCTTCTTGACAATTGGTCAGGAACTCGTTGCATACAAACTGTGCCCAATTGAATTGAACCCCTTCGGCGCATTGCCCTGCCAATGCAATGACAGGGGCTGGTAGCTCATCCGTGCGAAATTTTCTCATGAGTTTACCGGCTAGTAGCTAAGTGACGATTTGTACTGCGCGGTCCCTGATGCTTGCTATGACATACCCCCGCTTTCCTTTATCCAGATGGTATTTCACCTTCACTGTTTCGGCGAGGCCTCCCTTGCTACTGGTCCCTACTATGTCTGCAGGGTTATTCCCTTTAAGTGGCAGGTGCGTAATCCGATGGATTAGGTCGGCTATGATCGGGATTGACTCTTCCAACCAGAGATATCCATCATGTATGAGACATAGCAGCTGTCGAATCACAAATATGGTGATGGTCATGCAGTGATAGTGAGGTATCCATCTGAGATTTAGAAGTCCCGCCTTCTCCACACCTAGTAACTACTTCTACGGCAATAACTTATCTTCGACAAGATCGGGAAACTTGTCACTGTCTGCAAGGTCCCAATCTTCAAATTTGACGCTTGGAATGAGTCCCATCGACAACCCTTCAAACCTTATGTTGTCCAGAAGAAGCGGGCACTAGAGTGTATTCTTTGCAGCATTGTTATAGACATTTTTGTTCCCTACAACCCCAAGCATGAAATGTCCATAAACCAAGGGCTCCTAAGTCCCTGAAAGTGTTGTTCTAACCCCTAAAGGAACAAGGTCAATAGATTACAACTTCTCCCAGAAGTTCTCCATGAAAAACTACTCAAAATTGGTCAAAATAGGATCATTGTAGCTGCTCCACTGGCTAGGTGCGTTGCACCTCACCCAAATACATTGTGAGGGTGCATTGCATTTCAAAATTCCCTTCTATGGGGTGCGATGGGCGAGAAATGACAAATGGCAGTGTCATTCCGCGAGTTGGCGAGGCAATGGAATCTTCCAAAATCTTCTCCTGTGACACTTGCCTCACTGAATTCGAACAAGGATGAGTAAGAGACCCTCAGTCTCCAAGCGGAAGCAAGAAATCTCAGAGAGAAGACACTAATCAAATCACAAGCTGACTCATCCCCCTTACAGATATCTATATATGGATCCCTCATCCCAGAGATCCGGAGGCTGGAATTTTGCATATTGTAAGGAATTGTTGTTGGTTTCTAGAGACAAACATCAGATTGTTGGGTGATCTAAGCTTTGTTTGAGGTGAAGAGGGGCTTCTTTGCTGGGAGGTTGATGCTGGGTCAGAACAACTGGTTGTAACTCCTCCTGGATCTTTTCTTGTTTATCAATAAAAGCTATTTGAGTTTTCCTCCATTCTTTTGTATCATTGATGCTTGTTACATTTGTATGGTCAATTTACATCTGATCCTAGATTGTTTATGAATATAGATCCATGTCTTTGTATAGTGCTATGCTTCTGTGATCTTACAGGTACTTTGTGAAGCTGGGCATGCAAGAGAGCAAGTAGCTGGGGACTATCAAAGAAGAGAGGGATCGAATCAAAGGATTAGCGCAAGACATAGGTTGGTCTTTCTATTCCTCTCTATCTATAATTCATAAAGGAAAAACATAAGTAGTTTTTCTCTGTTTGTTTCCAAGGCAGCTGTCACACCTTAGTGGGATAGAGCAGTTCTAAATAGACACTTTTCCCTATAACAAAATGGCGACTCCGCTGGGGAACTAATTAGTTTGTTTGTGTATCATTCTGTGTTGTTTGTTTCATAAACTTATAAGTAGCATTCCAACTGCATTTGCCATAACAAATGCAAAGTAGATATCTGCTGCTTCAATCCATCCACTGGATCTGTTTATGATTTAAACAATTGATTCACAAACTAGCTGATTGCCCCTGTGATAGCTCTTAGATCCTCCTTAGATCTACCCCTGATTGTTGCATTACTGATTGCTTTTTATTCGGCCAAAAACCAAGAACTGAACTGTAAACTGTGACCCGGAACCCGAACAGAGTCTCGTTTCTGGCCCAGCATAGGTACTGTTCAGAGATTCTAAATTTCATCGCACTTCCCGAGTGGACAACCTGCACTGCATTTCAGATTCCCTGTGTTATAGGTGCGCTGATCAGACTAGCTCTGTGAAATTGTGGCTTCTGTGATTCATTCTTTCAAGTTCTATTCCTGAATTTTGCTGCCTGTGATCAGTATATGTCTGTTTGAAACCCCTTTTCCTTGATGTTATTCCGCCTCCTTTGTACAAAATAACTATAGATGTTTTTGTGTGTTTGTTGAGTCATTTACAGTTCTCCTTTGCAAAAGTAGCATAGTCGTACTATTGTCCTTTGATTTGAATCTGTCGCAAGTGTCGATTTCGATCGTAGGAGAAAGTTTGATTGCTATTGATGGTCGATTATCTTGTTACTATTGCTTTTGGTTTGAATTTGTAATTTTCTAGTGTCAAAAACAAGTATTCATTTCAAAATTGTAAGGTGTCGTAATCGTCTCTATTTTTGATTTCGAAAAGAAGCTTGTTTATATTTGTCGCTTGAAAAGAAATTCAGATTTGTACATAAACTTTATTTTTAGCATCCATATACGAAGAAAGTAAAAAACAAATACATTCATGTGCATTTGCATATAGACAGTCTGTTTGGCTTGATTTAGGAAAGTGCATTTACAGTGTGCTCTTTGCTCTTTGTGAAAAGATTCTGCCTTTCTTTTCCCTAGTAGCTAGGATTTTCATTGCACAAAAGAGATAAAAAGTTTGTTTATCATCTTTATATTGCATTTTAGGAATTACATCTACATCTCGTGGTGAACCCGAAAGGCAAACTTCATAAGCAAGATCAACTTAAAATAAATTCAATGAATCTAACAACGCTTTGGAACTTAACGCACAACATTTAGAGGTCTAGGCTAGAGACATATTCCGACGTCGTAAAGCCCTGGTAACTGTTGTTCTCACTGATGGTTGGGTGATTCCTCCGACTTGTGCTCCCACGTACCGTCGAGTATATTTTGGGAGACCCCTATAGGCTTAAATCCTTTATCCATAGGAAGCCGTGTCTGCCGCCCTATCGATCGCAATGCACTGAACACATCATTCAGGAAGATTGACTGCCGTACCATAAAAAGTATTCTACAGTTTTGCGATTGGTTTGGTACTCCCTCTACTTAGACTTCCAGAGTAGTCCCTTTCGTTCCTTTTCAGACTCCTTAATGGAAAAGGTCCATCTGAGCACTTGTCACTTCAGGCTCATTAAAAATCGAAGGCGACTAGAGTCAACTTTTGTTTTTTCTCGACTCTTAAAAACTGAAAAAAAAAAAAAAAAAAATTGTGTCAAAGCGTCTAAAATTTATTTTAAAGCGGAATATTCATTACCCCTTTCCTACGTTGATCTTGGGTTGAGAAAATGGAATCCACCAACCAAGGAATTCCCCTTGGAGGAAATCCTAGTCCCTTCTCCTCTTGGGGAGATGTTGGTGCACCCCATATGGCCACATTGTTGCTTCCAGGACTGAAAATTGGTTTACCTGTATGGCTCTTCTCAACCTCTGTCGTTTAGAACACCACAATTCCTGAAAAATCGAATCAGCAATTAGACGAGTCCAGAGTTACCCACCAACCTTCTACTTCCTCTAATTCTTCCTCTCCTCCTTCCTCTTCGCTTGATGGGGCTGGTAAAGCCAAAAGTCAAGTACCTAAGGAGAAGAAGGAAAAGAAGAAGAAAGAGAAAAAGAAGAAGGAGCCAAAAGCGAATGGGGGCAAACGAGTGTCGTCTAGCGAAAATCCACACACTGCATCGACCAGGCCTAAATCGCCATGTGTCATTTGCAAAGGAGACCACTATCACAAAGATTGTCCTTGCATCCCTCGGATCTTAAGGGACTGGTCTCCTCGTTTGCACAACCTAGTGTCGTCAACCTCTGATGATGATGTTGAAAGCACACCGTCAACTAGTGAAAGTGAAGCCCCAGGACAAAAAGGAAAATATAGATTTCCTTGTAAACTGTGCGAAGGCGATCATGCCGTCCACCGTTGTCCCTTCTTAGACGAAGCTAAAAGAGTTTTGGACGATCGTCCGGTTTCACCGTTATGACTTCCTCCTGGATATAAAAAACTCTTGTCGAGTCCGTCACTAGTTGAAAATCCAGCTGGCCCGCTCAGGTGGTCGGCCAAAGCATCTATCATTGAAGATAAACCATCTGAACCCATACCAGACGAAAGTCAAAAGGTCGAGGCGGCAGTTGACCCGGTCTTGCCTTCAGAGGTTCCATCTTTAGATGATACAATCACGGAAGAGAACAAGGATGACACCGTCCAAATTCTTTTCATAAGCACAGACTCCAACGAACATGGGGGCAATTTACCCGTTCCTTTACCGCAAGAAGGAAGTTCGTCAGAGTCGTACCTGGTTGTCTATTCGGTCCCACCTCCAAGCAACCTAGTTGTCTCCTTCAACTGGAATCAACTAGGCAGACCCCGTTTACCAGCTAGTATACAATTCCGAATTATTGTTCAAATATATAGAATGGTTATGGCTGGTACCATCATAGATGAAGGGGCTTCTATGAGTATCCTTTCCTCAACTGCTTGGAAAGCGCTTGGTTCGCCATCGCTTTTGCCTGAGATGAGAAATCTAACAGACTTTGATAAAGGAACCAGTCGACCGTTAGGGATCCTTCCCAATGTGCCCATAAAATTGAGAGGGAAAACTGTTCACATGAACGTAATGGTAATTCAAGGACCCCTGGATTACAATCTACTCCTTGGGGTCGAGACTATATTTATTGCATGGGAGCAATTGTCTCCTCACTCTTTAGAGTAATGTGTTTTCCGCACGAAGGAAGAGTGGTCAAGCTCGTAGACTAGCTTTCATTTCCCGGATCACGCATAGCAAATAGTCATATACCATCCCTGAATGGTCTTTTCTCGCAAGAAATGTCTCAATCTCCAGTCCGTCCACCCGATGAGTGCGAGTGATTCGGGGGGACATGAATGAAACCCAGGGGGCATGCCACCTGGTCTGCTTTGGCAGGAAAACTCCGGGTAAAGGGTAGGTTTCTGCGAGAGAATATGACTAGTCTGTACTCCTGTCCGTGATTGGAAGAGGGGGTTATTCTAGAACAAGATTCTCTTGTCAAAGTTATGTGAGTGGAGTAGCCTCCTTCACTCACCTTTGTTTATCTTGGTAGACATCGTCGAAGAAGTGTTTTGTTTGCGCTGTGAATAGAACAATGTTTGGGTAACCTGTAAGAGGTAGGCCTCTCTCGGTAAAACAAATGTTTTAACGGACTAAAGAAGGGGTAACCTTGAAACTATGTTTTATACCTGGGGGCATGCAAACCTTTTGGAGTGCAAGCGAAGAGCGACTATTTATTTTTTAAACTTGTAGGACCTCTAACCCTTTAAACTCGTAGGATTAGTCGTTTCCTAACTTGCATAAAGAAAGGATGTGGGGCAAAACTCTAAAAGTTACCGTTTTGTATGAGACATTCTTATCACACGACTGGATTAATTGAGCAGCGTTACCGCAAGGTTCAAGCTCTTTAGAAAATAAACCCGCATCGAGCAGTTTTAGCGCATAGTTAAAGCTCGTTAAAAAATAAACATAAGACATGAGCAAATGTTTCCCCCCGCGTTTAAGCTCGTTAAAAAATGAACTATTCCTCGGTAAATAACCATCGTGAATGTAGTACTTCAGTCGTTAAAGCCTTGGTCGTGTTTGCACCGTCACCTCCACTTTTTCATTGATCGATCATTCACCTCCATTTGATTGTTTACCCATTTTGAGGAACAGTTGTGAAGAGTGATTTCACTAGCCATCCTTGTGACACTGTCGTGATTGGAAAATTCCAAACCTTACCTGGAATAAGCTGCTACCCATTTTATCACTCATTCCTCAAACGACGAGTCTCCTTTAAGCTCTTTTCAACTGACTCGTAAAATATGAAAATATTGCCAAGCCATTGGCCTCTCCAGCTCGTTAAAGGGACAAGAAGTGCTATCCCTCCTCTAGATTTTAATCTTTTTGGACCTGAGGGATTATTACACAAAAAGATCGAGCGCTTGTTTTGTTCGGCTCGTTAAAAGTATCGAAAATTCATCCCTTCTGTATTGTTTTATACTTTTTCTGACTTAAGGGATTAGATGACGAAAAAGGAATTTTGGAGTTACCTTTACGTTCCTTTTCAGACTCTCTAAAATTGAAAAGGACCGAGTTATCTTTGTCGTTAAACTCGTTAAAAAGATTAATAGCGACAAACTTGTCTATAGACGAGAATGAGTTTCACTATCGCTAGGCTCGTTAAAACATAGCGATGGGTTTGCCCGAAGGGCAAATTATAGAACAAGCATATGTTATCCCCCTCAAGCTTGACAAAAATAAAGAGGTACTTGTCAGCAATGACTGGGGAAAAATTGGGAAGAAAACTCAAAAAAACTTTGTTGGTAGCAAGTCGCTCTTGAACATGACACTTCCACTCCGTGTCTGAGTCGGGTTGGGTTGTTTCATTCACCGGTCACATCAACATGGTCACACCATACCATCCACATTTGGGGTTAATTCTACCAATCCATCACATCAGTGTCGCCGATATGTTCAAGAGAAGTCATTCAGAGAATTCACCTGTGTCTCACCCACTACCATACATTATATTCCATTCTTTCATGACCGCCTCCCTGAACCTTATATCACAAGATCGTTTTCACCTCCATTAAAATCATTTGCTCCGTTCCGTGTCATTGATGTGGGATTCATTAAGGCCCTCTTGTGACAGATCACTTCTTGTCGACATCAGCTCATTATCCAAGAAGTTGATCTAGGAACACCCCATTCATTACTTTGAAGCTTGCATGCCTCAATGGCAAGTTTCTCACTTCCGGCGACAGGTATACATCAATGGCCTTCGACCGAAAGATTTTGCGTGGTGTTCGACGCCAAGTCATTTATTCACACCACGTGAATTGTACTGCAGTACCTTGAGGGTCATGATCATTATCGGTGATTCCTCTCGTGCTTGTTAACGGTTTACATCATTGACTGGTAATCAAGCGATGTCTTTCCATGTTCGACTTCAGGACATTTCTCACATGGATCGACTTGTACTTTGGGTGAAGATCGGAAGAGGTTGAAGACTCCGGATCTAGTTTCATCCATCCGGGCTGCGATATATATTCAGGGAAATAAAGACATTAAATGTACATCATTGCAGCACAGATAATCATCCTATCAAAAGGATGATGGCTCTATCAGAATCATCACTCTACACTCAGACGGTTGTCTATCCTATGTACATGAAAATGAATATATAAAGTTGAGCATGGGAATGCCCGCCTCAGCTAGATCATGAAAATATTATGAAGATAATGTATTGTATTGTATCTTATTACAGGTCTCCTCCCAACATTGAAAGAACTTTGGATCGTCATAATAAAGCATTTCACCCGACACCAAAAGGTTAACGGCCTCATACTTTAGGGGGCAACTGTTATAGACATTTTTGTGCCCTACAACCCCAAGCATGAAATGTCCATAAAACAAGGGCTCCTAAGTCCCTAAAAGTGTTGTTCTAACCCCTAAAGGAACAAGGTCAACAGATTACAGCTTCTCCCATAAGTTCTCCATGAAAAACTACTCAAAATTGGTCAAAACAGGATCATTGCGGCTGCTCCACTGGCTAGGTGTGTTGCATCTCACCCAAATACACTGTGAGGGTGCGTTGCATTTCAAAAGTCCCTTCTGTGGGGTGTGATGGGTGATAAATGACAAATGGCAGTGTCATTCCGCGAGGTGGAGAGGCAATGGAAGCTTCCAGAATCTTCTCCTGTGACACTTGCCTCACTGAATTCGACCAAGGATGAGTAAGAGGCCCTCAGTCTCCAAGTGGAAACAAGAACTGTCAGAGAGAAGACACTAATCAAATCACAAGCTAACTCATCCCCCTTATAGATATCTATATATGGATCCCTCATCCCAGAGATCCAGAGGCTGGAATTTTGCATATTGTAAGGAATTGTTGTTGGTTTATAGAGACAAACATCATATTGTTGGGTGATCTAAGCTTCGTTTGAGGTGAAGAGGGGCTTCTTTGCTGGGAGGTTGATGTTGGGTCGGAACAACTCGTTGTAACTCCTCCTGGATCTTTTCTTGTTTATCAATAAAAGCTATTTGATTTTTCCTCCATGCTTTTGTATCATTGATGCTTGTTACATTTGTATGGTCAATTTACATCTGATCCTAGATTGTTTATGAATATAGATCCATGTCTTTGTATAGTGTTATGATTTTGTGATCTTACAGGTACTTTGTGAAGTTGGGCGTGCAAGAGAGAAAGTAGCTGGGGACTATCAAAGAAGAGAGGGATCGAACCAAAGGATTAGCGCAAGAGAGAGGTATGTCTTTCTATTCCTCTCTATCTATAATTCATAAAGGAAAAACATAAGTAGCTTTTCTCTATTTGTTTCTAAGGCAGCTGTCACACCTTAGTGGGATAGAGCAGTTCTAAATAGACACTTTTCCCTGTAACAAGCATCCACGTCTTTTGGTATCTTGGTTATCCCGGTCCATGGAGAAAGATACGGGGGTAACGATGGAAGTTGGAACGCAGCTTCCTCTTCCTTCGCCTGTGCATCAATCTGATCAATCAGGGCTTGCAGATCGCCGTTGTCCTCAGCAGGTTCGGTGGTGACTACTTTTCCTTTGTCAACTATCGAGTGTTTGTTGAGTCTTGGTGAGGCCCAGATTATTCCTACCGTCTACTTGTTCTTCCTGGGTCGCGGGGTACGTGGGGACTTAGGAACTTTGGGAACCTGAGTCACATACTCGTGCTCTTCTGGATTCAGTAGCATTTCCTTTGCGACCCGTGCTCGGGTTCTTTCCATGGTACTCATGAGGTGCCTGGTAGCCGCGTACTCGCTACTTTTTGTTGGTTTAAAGCACCAAAGGTCTAGTGTTGGCCACAAACTATGAGATTTGAAAAAATCCCTTCCCTCCATTTTCAGTTTATTAGTGGCGTCGAGTCGGCAGATCTTTGCGTATCTCATCTGGAACTTTCATCTTAATGTCCCACCGCCCACTCCTCTCTGACGTAATCTGACCTTCCTGTCAGGACCAATGTTGCTAATAGTCATATTTTGACTTTTCCCCATGGTAGCGCCATCCTTGGGGCGCAGCTGCGATCTTGTGGACTGCCTAACTTGGTAAAGAATCCTTTTGCTGTGCCCATTTTCCGCAGACTGGTTTATAGTCCCACGCCTTCTCTCAACTGCTCGAGGTGCTGAGACTGTAGTTTCTACTACTAGTCAGGTGCTCGCACCTTTGGTGCGAGTTCGGAACTGCCCTGCTAGCCCAGGCTGCGAGCACCTCTCAAGCATCTGGGTAGTCGGTCGGGGGGTTATGTTCTTCCGTGAGTGCGGGCGCAGCCATGATAGTAGGGTCGCAGCTCGTTCCTGGTCTACTCTGTTGGATCTGTCCCTTCGTAGCGCGTGTTGCTTCCTTGGCCGTAACCACAGTGTATTGATGTTGCGGGGCCTGCAGTTACTCTATGTTTTTTGAGCTTCCTTCTGTCGTCTATTACAGGCCCAACAAACCCATGGTATCCGCAACTTCCCTGAGCCCTTGCTAACCTTGGCGCCAACCACTGGTAGACTGGCCTGCTAGGGTGGCTTTGGACTACTAATTCTAAGCTGATTGGATGTCCACACCTTAGACACCTGTAGGCTATGCTAGCGAGGAATGCTTACTTTGTTTCACTCTCCCGGCCGTGCGTGCGCCTGCCTTCGACATCTGCGCCCTTTCCTTCGCATCTTCTGGACTACACCCTTTCCTGAAGTAGCGATTATGTGGGATGCTTTCGCATATACCTCCGGTTATTCCTTTGCCCCTATTGTCCCCATCCTATTACAATTGAGTGTGGTTACTTCATGCAGTTGGTTATGCCATTTTTCAATCTCTTCATCTGAGTTCGACGTGCAAGAACTATCATGGTCCCATGAGAGTCTACCATCTGCTGTTGGATTTACCCTGTCCTGATCTTGCGCTATAATCTGGTAGATACAGTCCAACTCACCATCGTTGTCTTCGTCGTGCACGGGCTCAGTATATCGTGCCCCTTCCATTGGATCTAACAGGACCACTACACGGAGAGATTTCTTTTCGAATATCATTTTTCGTTTCTTGAGGTTGATGACTCCATTCATATCCGTTGCCCAATCTATCCCTAACAGTGCAGGATATGGGTTACTATCATCCACAATTTCTATGACTTCAAAATCGGTTTGGGTGCTGGTGCCATCGATGTCTATTGGTTAGCCATCTGTAATTGAATCGACAACCATTGAAGTGGAGGCCTACCCATGCGTTCCCAAGTTTTCTTTGGTAGGACATTCACGTCGGACCCCAAATCTAAAACGACCTGATCCATCTCATAGTCTCCGATCTAGACAGTTAGTCACATTTCCCGCCCAGTGTGCAAAGCATGTTTGCCTAATTTTCAGACCATTCGCGGTTCGTCCGCTCCCGCGCATCGAGTTATCAATTCTTGCAGCTCCCTTACCACTTTAGCATCCCTGAGTAAGTTCATGCAAGTTTCCAAGAAGGTGGTTATCATAGAAGTATCCTTCTCTGATCCGAATTGATCCTTACTTTCCAACGTAGAAGCTTCTGTGAAGTTCTTCTTGGCTTCCATAAAGGTTTCCTTCACATGCTCCAAGTCAAAGTCTGGTTGTTTTGGGGGGGCCTTATGGACCCATGCATCCGCCTCTAGCTACTTCCCCTTATCTTCTCCGATGGTTGCGCCACTTCAGAGCATCATATTTACATTCGGATCCTCTGCGCGAGGTTCAGCCTTCATCATTTGGACGTTCTGGGTGGGGGTAGCTGGAGGCACCCCCTTTTTTCACATTTGAGCAATCAACGTGGGGAAATCGACTGCTTCATGGTCAAATTGGTAACAGTAGGGACAATAGGCTTTGGTCGGGTTTGTGCAATCCCGCGTGTAATGCCCCAGCCCTCCACAATTGTAGCAAATTAATTGTCCTCGTCCTCATCCAGGTCCCATTCCCCCGCGGCCCCGTCCGCGTCCTTGGTACCCTCCCCGGGGGTTGTGTGGTGGGATCCTACCCGTGCACCTCCGTTTGCATCCTATAAGCAGGTGTTCGATCCATCAACATCTCGTAACTGCGGCAATTTCTTTCATCGTGGCCCACCATTCTGTAGAAGTTACAAAATAACTATTGAGGAGGGGGTTGTCTTAAGTTTGGCAATAGGTGACAATTGTCTATGGCATGCTTTCCTCCCACCTGACAGATTGCGCACCAGAGTGTGGGTGCCATGCTTGGCCCAGCTTGTACCTCTGGTCACAACGCTATTGGTCCCCCTCCTGCCACATAGTTCACGAAGATCAGACAGTGGTCCTTATCATGGCCCTGTCCCTTACATTTGATACACCACACTTCTTCCCATGCCTTTGTCCTAAGCGCCTGTCGTTCTTTCAAGCTTCGCATCTCTAGACATAAGCTTTGTATTTGTGCTTGGATTTGCTGTACTCACAACCCTGGATCCTGTATTGGGGTTTTGTGCAGCCGCATTGCTACCTCGAGCACTTCAGCTTGGATTGAGATCTTTTGTTGCAACAAAGCTGATCTCAGATATGGCGTTAATGATGCGACAAACCAAGCGTGGTGCTGCGCATCCGATAGTGTCATGTTGGCCTTGTGGATGGTGCTTTTCAACCTTTGATCCAAATCCCATGGGGTTTCACTAGGCAACATTACAATTTCCTTGAACCCAATAACCGACTGTGCTTCTAACTTTGGTCGCCCAAATTCCTTGTCTAGAGCCTCCTGGATTTCTACTATTCCTTCATTTGGATGATCACTTGAATATTTCATGTACCAGGTCAATGCGCGGTCTTACAGTGTGCTAACTAAGGTAGCCTTCTTGATGTTCTCATCTGCGATGCCCTGAGCGTCCCATATAGACTTTATCACAAACCAGAACCGGCCCGGTTCCTCATTTCCTACACCCTTAAATGTTGGCAGCTGGACTGCGCCCGCCATCCCGACTTTTGGTGGTGGTGGGGTTGGAGGTGGGGTTGGTGTTGGAGTGGACGGATTTGATGTAGGTGAAGTGGGTGGTGGCGTGGATGGAGGTGGTATCAGTGGGAAGCACTCCCTGATCAATCAGACTGCACTTCTTCGTGAGTATCTCGCGAGCTCCTCCTCACTTTCCCGTGAAATAGAAGCCAATGGACTCTTTTCCACCCCTCCTGTTCTACGGTAACCTCTTCCAATCTGCATTACTCCAAACATCAATAAACGTGCATAATCCGATCCAGCCAATGATCTACTATGCACGTGATTTTATCTTTGATGGCTTCTAGCCTGCGTACCAGTTCCGGAGTCCACACAATAGACTTTTCCAATCTGCACCTTCCCACGCTGACAACTAACCTTGCGATCCACTCGTATAGCTCTACTGGAAATGTCACGAAGAAGACCTCGTGAATATCTATGTATATATAGCGGTCCAACCAATCTTCCTCTGATACTCACTGGTTTCTATTTTCTTGATTCGCGAACTCGTTGAGTTTTAGATCCCACCACTCTTCAATCTCTTTCTTTGAAGGGTTCTAGCATCCCAACATCAGACACCCCTTAGGCAGATCCCGGTCCCAGCAATGGAACCATTTGTTGGCTTATACGGGCCTGACCCAGGTTCGGAAGAATTATTTAGCCAAGCAAATTGTTGTTGGGAAAAGTATCCAATACGGAATGACCCTATCCCACTCTAAGGGTGATAGTACCTCAGCAACAACTGAATGCAAAGCTATTCAAGATTACTTCTTTATGGGATGAGAGAGAGAAGAGAAGGATGATCTACTAACCGTTATCTTGCGCTTAATAGTTGATCCAGTCCTCACTCCTTGCAGCTTGCTCCTAGCTCCTTGCTCTTTCACCGGCCCAGCTACACAAAGATCCTGTAAAAGCACAAAGAAAGGAAACTACAAGAAGCATACATCCATAATCGATTCAGCGATTAGCATAAATCAAATATACAAGCATCTATTCACCATAAAGGCACATGCATATAGAAGAACCTCAAATACTTTATTAATGGAAGAAGTAAAGTTCTGAGAGAGTTACAACCATAATAGGCCCAATCCAGCAACACCTCCCAGCAGAAAGAAATCTCCTCTTCACCTCCTTCAAGCAATCACCCAATAGTTCTATACACAAACCAACAGCACTTCCTTACTTGCACAAAATTCCAGCCTCCTTAGACCTCATGAGAGAGCACTATATATAGGAGATTTGGAGAAAGGATGAGTCAGCTTGAGGCTGGCATGAAGCTGACTAGTGTCCTCTCTCACTTTAGTTAATCTTCAGTTCTTGAGTCCACTTGGAGATTCTTGCTTCCACTTGGAGATCAAGACCCTCTTACTCATCACAAGGCGAATTCCTTGACCCAAGTGTTAGTTTGGAAGCTTCCTGGGCAATTGACACCTTGCAGAATGACTGTGCCACTTGGCCAATCTCGCCCAGCGCAGGTAGCCTTCATTGCTTTTGAAATTCAACGCAGGTACAGAGTGGAGCAGTTGACATTCAGCGCAGATGCTCAATGGAGCAGCTGACATGATCCAGAAACTGCTTGTTTTTGAGTGTTTTCAGGTGGAGAATTTATTTTTAGTGCTGTGGTTTGCTGACCTTGTTCCTCTAGGGGTAAGAACAACATGTTTAGGGACTTTGGATCCCTCAGATTATTGACATTTCATGCTTCATGCTATTAGGCACAAAAATGTCTATAACAGTTGCCCCCTAAAGTATGAGGTCGTTTATCGGGTGAAATGCTTTATCAGGAGGATCCGAAGTTCATTCAATCGCTGAGAGGTGCCCTGTAATAAAATACAATACAATACATTATTTTTTCATTCTGCTTTCATGATCTAGCTGAGGCGGGCATTCCCATGCTCAACTTTATAAATTCATTTTGGTACATAGAACAGACGATCGTCTGATGGAAGACTGATAATTCTCTGCTGAAATTATCATCCTTTGAGTAGGATGATCATCTGCTGCAATGATGTACATAAAAAAAGTCTTTATATCCTGAATATATATCGCAGCCCGGATGGATGAAACTAGATCCGGGGTCTTCAAACTCGTTCGATCTTCACTCTAAGTACAAGTCGATCCATGTGAGAATTGCGTTGAAGTCGAACATGGAAAGACATCGCTTGATTACCGGTCAATAATGTAAACCGTTAACAAGCGCGAGAGGAATCACCAATAATGACAATGACCCTCAAGGTACCGCAGTACAATTCACGTGGTGTGAATAAAGGACTTGGCGTCGAACACCATGCAAAATATTCTGGTCGAAGGTCCTTGATGTATACCTGTCCCCAGAAGTGAGAAACTTGCCATTGAGGCATGCAAGCTTCAAAGTACTGGGGGGTTTGTTCCTAGATCAACTTCTTGGATAATGAGCTGAAGTTGACAAGAAGTGATCCGTCAAAGGAGGGCCTTAATGAATCCCACATCAGTGACACAGAACGGAGCTAATGATTTTAGTGGAGGTGAAAACAATCTATGAGATATGATTCAGGGTGGCGATCATGGGTGGATGAAGGATAATGTATGGCAGTGGATGGGACACGGTTGACTCTTTCTGAACACATCTCTTGAACATATAACGACACTGATGTGATGGATTGGTAGCATTACCCCAAATGTGGATGGTTTGGCGAGGACCATGGTGATGAGACCGGTGAATGAAACAACCCAACCCGATGTGATACGGAGGACAAAGTGTCATGTTCAAGAGCAACTTGCTACCATTAAAGCTTCGAGGTTCTCCCAATTTTTCCCCAGTCATTTCTGACCAGTACCTCTTTATTTTTGTCAAGCTTGAGGAGGATAACATATGCTTGTTCTATAACCTGCCCTTCGGGCAAGCCCATCGCTATGTTTTAACGAGCCTAGCGATAGGGAAACTCGTTCTCGTCTAAAGACAAGTTTGTCGCTATTTAATCATTTTAACGAGTCTAACGACAAGGAAAACTCGGTCCTTTTCATTTTTAGAGAGTCTGAAAAGGTACAGAAAGTTAACTCCAAAATTCCTTTTTCGTCATCTAATCCCTTAAGTCCAAAAAAGTATAAAACAATACAGAAGGGATGAGTTTTTGATAACTTTAACGATCCGAATAAAACAAGCGCTCGACCTTTTTGTGCAATAATCCCTCAGGTCCAAAAAGATTAAAATCTAGAAGAGGGATAGCTCTTCCGGTCGTTTAACGAGCTGGAAGGCCAAAACTCGGCAAACTTTTCATATTTTACGAGTCAAGAGAAAAGAGCTCAAAGAAGACTCGTCTTTTGAGGAACGAGTGATAAACAGGGATAGCAGCAGATTCTAGGTACAGGTTGGAATTTTCCAATCACGGCAGTGTCACAAGGATGGCTAAGTGAAATCACTCTTCGCAGCTGTTCCTCAAAATGGGTAAACAATCATATGGAGGTGAACGATTGGCCAAATGGAATGGAGGTGGTAGGTGCAAACACGACCAAGGCTTTTATGGCTAATAAATTTACGATCACAATGGTTATTTACCGGGAAGTTCATTTTTTAACGAGCTTAAACTTGCTCAAAAGCTTATGTTTATTTTTTAACGAGCATGAACTATGACGCTAAAACTGCTCGGATCTCGCTTTTCTATTTTTTAACGAGCATAAATTCCGCGGTAAAACTGCTTGATATACCAGTCATAGGATAAGAAATGTCTTCCTGCAAGATTCCAATTTTTATAGAGCTTGCACCTCACATAAGCTATGCTCTAAATTTGGCAATTTTTGACCTTTGCCCCCCATCCTTTCTTTATGTAAGTTAGGAAACGATCAATGACCACTCTTTTCTTACACTCCAAAAGGTTTGCATGCCCCCAGGTATAAGGTACAATTTCAAGGCTGCCCCTACTTATCCTTCAAAACATTTGTTTTGATGGGTGAGGCTTGCCTCTTTCAGGTTATCCAAAAAATGGTTTTATTTGCTGCCGCAAATGAAACTCTTTCTTTGGCGATGTCTATCATTAGGTTACTCAAAGATGGTTACTACTTGTTGCAGCAAAGGAATCCCTTTCTTTGGAGGCTGCCCCTACTTATTCTCTAAAACATTAGTTTTAATGGGTGAGGCTTGCCTTTTACCCAAAGATGGTTACCATTTGCTGCCGCAATAGAATCTCTTTCCTTGGTAGCCTACCTGTTTAGACAAAGGTGAATGACTAAAATCATCAAACACATAACTTTGACAAAAGAGTCCTGTTCTAGAACAACCCCTCTTCCATCCACGGACGGGGTACGGACTAGTCATACTTTTTCGCGGAAATTCTACCTTATACCCAAGGTTTCCTCTGCCCGAAGCAGACCAGGATGCATGCCCCCTGGGTTCCAGCCCTATCTTTCCGAATCACTCGCACTCATCGGGAAGGAGGACTGGGGGTGGAGACATTTCTTGGGTGAATAGACCATTCAGGGTTGGTATTTGACTATTTGCGATGTGTGATCCCGGAAATGAAAGTTGGTCTACGAGCTTGACCATTCTTCCTTCGTGTGGAAAACACATTACTCTAAAGAGTGAGGAGACTATAGCTCCCATGCAATATATATAGTCTCGTCCAAGGAGTAGGTTATAATCCAAGGGTCCTTGGACGACCATCACGTTCATTTGAACGGTCTTCCCTTTCAATGTAACAGGTACATTGGGGAGGATCCCTAATGGTCGACTGGTTCCTTTATCAAAACCCGAGAGATTTCTTATCTCAGGTAAAAGCTCTGGGGAACCCAGTGCTTTCCAAGCAATAGAGGAAAGGATACTCACAGATGCCCCTTCATCAATGATAGTTCCAGCCATTACCATTCTGTAGATTTGGACTATGATTCTGAATGGTATATTGGCTGGTAACCGGGGTCTGCCTAGTTGGTTCCAATCAAAGGATACAACCAGGTTGCTTGGTGGTGGGACCGAATACACGGCCGGATACGATCCTGACGATGTTCCTTCCTGCGATAAAGGAATGGGCGCATTGCCCTGATGCTCATCAGAATCTGTGTTGATGAAAAGAATCTGGATGGTGTCATCTTTTTTCTCTTCAGTGAGGGTGTCACTTGAAGATGAATCTTCAGTGACGGTGTCATTTGAGGATGAAACCTCTGAAGGAAGAACCGGGTCAACTGCCGTATCGACCTTTAGACTTTCGTCTGGTCTGGATTCAGTAGGTTCATTTTCAATGACTGACGCTTCAGCTGACCACTTGAGCGGGCCAACTGTATTTTCAACCAACGAAGGACTTGGCACGAGTTTTTTGTATCCAGGAGGAAGTATTACCGGTGAAACCGGGCGATCTTCCAAAACTCTCTTCGCTTCATCTAAGAAGGGACAACGGTGGATGGCGTGACCACCTTCACACAGTCTGCAGGGAGATCTTGATCCCCCTCTTTGTCTTGAACCTTCACTTTCGCTGGTTGACGGTAAGCAATCAACATGGCTATCAGAGGTTGATGCTCCCGAATTGTGCAAACGAGGTGACCAGTCCCTTAGTATCCGGGGAATACAGGGACAATCTCTATGGAAGTGGTCTCCTCTACATATGACACATGGCGATTTAGGCCCGGTCTGTGCTGTGTGTGGGTTTTTGTCAGATGTCTTTTGCTTGCCCCCAGTCGCCTTAGGCTCCTTCTTCTTCTTCTCTTTCTTCTTCTTTTCCTTCTTCTCCATGGGAGCTTGGCTTTTGCCAGCCCCACCTTGCAAAGATGGAGGATTAGAGGAAGAGTTATAAGAAGTGGAAGGCTGGTGGGCAGCTCTAGACTGATCTAACTGTTGACTCGACTGATCAGGAACCATGGTGGTCTGAACTACATTAGTTGAGAATAGCCAAATAGGCAGGCCAATTGTCAGTCCTGGAAGCGACAATGTGGCCATGTGGGGCGCACCAACTTCTCCCCAAGAGGAGAATGGACTAGGATTTCCATCATGTGGAGTTCCTTGGTTGGGGCGTTCCATGTTCTCAACTTAAGATCAACGCGGGAATAGGAGGTGATTATGTTCTGTTTTAAAATAAATTTTATAACGACGCTTTTAGACACAAACTCGCTTTTTCACTTTTTAAGAGTCAAGAAAAAGCTAAAGATGACTCTAGTCTCCTTTGATGTTTTAACGAGCCCGAAGTGACAAATGCTCGGATGGACTTTTTCAGTTATAGAGTTTGAAAAAGGCCAAAAGAAACTGCTCTGGAGTTCTAGGCAGAGGGTGTGCCAAACTTTTCGCAAAACCACAGAATACGTTTTACGGTACGGGTGGTCGATCTTCGTGAATGTTGTGTTCACTGCATTGCGATCAGTAGGGCGGCCGACACGGTTTCCTATTGGATAAAGGCTTTGTTCCTATAGGGGTCTCCCAATATATACGCGACGGTACGTGGGAGCACAAGTCCGTATTGATACTTATCGCTTCACCGTGGAGGAATCACCCAACCACTCAACGCTAAGATATCACGTTTAACGACGCCGGAACACGTCTCTAGCTTAGACCTCTAAATGTTTGCGTTATGTTTCAATGCGTTGTTATGTAAATTCAATTTATTTTAAGGTTGATCTTGTTTAGCAGTTTGCCTTTATGGATCACCACGAGATGTATAGTAACACTCCTAAATGCAGTCTAAGATGATAAGCAAGATTTTCAATCTTTCAACTTTGAAAACCTTACTACTGAGGGAAAAGAAAGATAACACCTTTTCACACAGATCATAGAGCACACACTAATGCACTTTTTCCTAAATCAACATGCAAACTGTCATAATGTATATGCACAATGCAAGTATTTCTTTTCTCTTTCTTAATGTTGGTGAAATGCAAAAAGAAAGCTGTTGTATAATTTTGAATTCAATTTCAAGTGAAAACAAACAAGCTTGTCCAAAATCAAAAGACACCTTAAGATTTACTTGTTTCGACACTAGAAATATATAAATTCAAACCAATATGATGAAAGCAAAAGCTCAATCAGCTATGAACAGCAAACAAACTAACTCTTAAGATCAAAACGACACTTTATCACAGGTCTAGATCTAAGAGGCCACAGCAAGACTGGTTCACTTTCGTTATGGGAAACTGTAAATGTAAAAGAAATACACAAAGAACAAACACAGTTTCTTTATACAACCGAGGTGGAATAATGATAAGGAAAGTTGGTTTCAGATAGGCCTACTGACTGGTAACAAACAACAAAAACAAGAGTGAAAAACAAGGCAAGACACAGCAGGCAACCCCAGCAGCACAAGGCAGGACTGGTCCAGCGCAGGTGGAACACTGTCTGTTTGACCTTTAGCGCAGGTAGCCCCTTCGGGAACTGCGCTGAAATGAAAACAGCCTTTGTACAGCCTGCACTAAAGAACGAAACTTTCGTTTCTGGTGGTTTCCGGGTCACAGATTGCTCAAAAATTCACAGTTTTTGCTCAAATCAGAAGCTATCAGTCAAGGACACACTAAGGGATGACAAGGAGGATGAAAAGCTATCACTAAGAGCTTATAAGAGTCCTTGTGGATCAGCTCTTCAAATTATAAACTTGCCCAGAAACTGAGCTAGAGTAGCTGCCCTCTACTTTGTATTTGAAAGATTCAAACACAGTTCGATTCGGTACTCCCCTTGTTTATAAAATGAATAGCAAAAAACACAAGTAACCAACAAGATATGATCCCCAGCGGAGTCGCCAATTTGTTGTTGGGAAAAGTATCCAATACGGAATGACCCTATCCCACTCTAAGGGTGATAGTACCTCAGCAACAACTGAATGCAAAGCTATTCAAGATTACTTCTTTATGGGATGAGAGAGAGAAGAGAAGGATGATCTACTAACCATTATCTTGCGCTTAATAGTCGATCCAGTCCTCACTCCTTGCAGCTTGCTCCTAGCTCCTTGCTCTTTCACCGGCCCAGCTACACAAAGATCCTGTAAAAGCACAAAGAAAGGAAACTACAAGAAGCATACATCCATAATCGATTCAGGGATTAGCATAAATCAAATATACAAGCATCTATTCACCATAAAGACACATGCATATAGAAGAACCTCAAATACTTTATTAATGGAAGAAGTAAAGTTCTGAGAGAGTTACAACCATAATAGGCCCAATCCAGCAACACCTCCCAGCAGAAAGAAATCTCCTCTTCACCTCCTTCAAGAAATCACCCAATAGTTCTATACACAAACCAACAGCACTTCCTTACTTGCACAAAATTCCAGCCTCCTTAGACCTCATGAGAGAGCTCTATATATAGGAGATTTGGAGAAAGGATGAGTCAGCTTGAGGCTGGCATGAAGCTGACTAGTGTCCTCTCTCACTTTAGTTAATCTTCAGTTCTTGAGTCCACTTGGAGATCAAGACCCTCTTACTCATCACAAGGCGAATTCCTTGACCCAAGTGTCAGTTTGGAAGCTTCCTGGGCAATTGACACCTTGCAGAATGACTGTGCCACTTGGCCAATCTCGCCCAGCGCAGGTAGCCTTCATTGCTTTTGACATTCAGCACAGGTACAGAGTGGAGCAGTTGACATTCAGCACAGATGCTCAGTGGAGCAGCTGACATGATCCAGAAACTGCTTGTTTTTGAGTGTTTTCAGGTGGAGAACTGATTTTTAGTGCTGTGGTTTGCTGACCTTGTTCCTCTAGGGGTAAGAACAACATGTTTAGGGACTTTGGATCCCTCAGATTATTGACATTTCATGCTTCATGCTATTAGGCACAAAAATGTCTATAACAAAAATCCTGTAGCTACCGGCCCTTTCGGCAACAGTCCACAAAGCACAGACTGAGGTCTCATCCAAGGTAGCAGGGGGGGTGCTAGAACTAGGTTTCCACACCCTTGGGATGTCTAGATGTAGTCTGAAGGTTTTGTGCACCGTTCTGCAGCTTTGCGCTGCTTTGTATTCACGCAGATTTGGACCTAGAATAACCCTTACTTTCTATTAGCGCACTGTTTACAGATCTAATCTATTTGATGAAGTATTGTAAGTTAGATCTACTTAGTAGGGTATTTAAGAAAACATTTAACAGATTTAACCAGTTTGCGCACTTAGAATAAACTCAAATTCACATATATTCATAACATAAGCATATGCGCATAGATCAACCAGTTATATTAACCATACAAAAAGTCAGATCCACGATAATTCAGATTTAACACAGAATTTACAGAAGAACCTTATCTTTATTTCCACTTTATCACCAATACATCCAGATCCGCCCTCCGCACTCAACTGCAGGGTTCTGCGCACACAGCGGCGGACTCTTCCAGGCCTCTGCGCACACAGCTGCAGAGCCTCTATCCACTACCCAAACCCTCTACTCGGACTTACAGATGCTTTTATACTTTCCTTCTCAAAAACCCATTACATTTCATATCCAAAATCATACCAAAAACTAAGCTACTTCTACCCATAGAGCCTCGCTCTATTTATACCTTTCCATGGACTGCGATCCATGGGTGGGCCAACTCAACTTGTATTTCTTTACATTATTTGTTGGCGGACTACCCTTTGACTCAACTTATTATCAATCACGCTCCGCACATCCTGCAGAGTCTTTAGCCTATATTTATCCAAAATTTCAGGTTTTGTGCCCCATGACCGTTGCACGGGGCTTCTGCTACCCAACAAATCGCGACAGGAGATGACAAGGGGAAACAACTAGAAGACAATACTTGGGTTCGCAAATCCCTGACAAAAGAAGTTGAGTTTGATTTGGAGTGCGCTCGGGAAACCTTCATGGAAGCTAAGAAGAGCTTCACTAAGGCCTCCACTTCAGGAAAGAAAGATAAGCCTGAGCTGGAGATGGACCCCTCTATGCTCAAAACTTTCTTGGAAACCTATATGAAGTAACTGCATGACAGTAAGGCTATGAAAGGGTTACAAGAAATCATCAACAGATGTGTTGGGACCGTGCTAAGCAAATCGCACGTAGTCCGAAAGATCAGATTGCATAAAACAAGGACGAGGCATGAATTGAGACTCACTGTGCAGATCAAAGAATACAAGATGGATCAAGTCATTCTGGATTTGGGATCATATGCAAATGTTCTAACAAAATAGACATGGGAGTGAATGAGGAGACCTATGCTGCAATGGTCTCCGATTCAGCTGAGAATGGTGAATCAATAGAAAATCATACCCATGGGGCGATTGTAGGGAGTAACCGTGGATATTGAGGAAGTAAGCGCGCTGGCAAATTTTGAAGTAATAAAGATTGTTGATGACAACAATCCCTACCCTGCGCTCCTGGGAATTTACTGGGCTACTGATATAAACGGGGTAATCAATCTGAAGAAGAGAAAGATTATCTTTGAGAAGAAGTCACTACACGTAATAATACCCCTGGATCCTGTTGAAGGATCGCATTATACGGAACCAGTGCGCGACTATGAGAGTGATGATGATCTAGAGTGCATCTACAAGATAAGAGTACGAGACCAAGACTGGGTGAATCCCATAGTGGATGGGTGGATTACATGGGAGCGCTAGAGTTCCTGCACTTCAGATTCCAACGAAGAAATAGAACGCTGGCAGAATCGGTTACATGAGGTAACCACGCTGAATTGCAACATGATGACCTGGTTGCTGTGTTGCGTGTCGTTAGAAGTAAAAAATCTGCCTACTTATGATGGTCTAAATGAGGTAGATACCTTCATGGATGCATTTGAAAGGGAGGTGCCAGAAAGGCAACGCTTCCAAGCCTTGGGCTGGATACTGCACTCTATGCTCGCAAGATGGTGGGGTACGGACAAAGGAAGCTTTGATGATTGGTGCAAGTGTAGGAGAATGATGCGCGCATAATTTGGGAAGCCTAAGATATGACTGGCCGAAAAGTATGATGGACAAGATGACCCACGAACGCATCTGGCCAAATGGATGCAGGCCTATGGAGAAAAGCCCCAACCTGAGTAGATGCACATGTACTTTGCACTAAAGTACCTGGTCAATAAGCCTGTGTTGCGGGGGAAAATTTGCATATGGCTCTTATTGTTCCAGGAGTACGATTTTGAAGTTGTTGTGAAGCCGGGACGATTGAAAGCAGGACCAGATCACTTATCGCGCATCGAGACATGGGAGGAACCTACTAATTTGGAGGAAGGATTACCTAACACATAGCTCTTTGTTGTGTGTGTCGCAGATGGACATTTTGAGGATATAATACACTTTCTAACAACTAGAACTGCGCCAGAAGGGTACTTTGTCCAGCAAAAGAAGGAATTAGTGGTGCACGCAACAGACCTCCCTGTCATTGCTGGGCATCTATACAAGATGGGGACTGAATTAGGGATGTAAAAACAACTCCCCATGAACATCAATGTTCTTGTTGGCATATTTCATTGCTTCCCAAGTTTGTGGGCCTCTAAACTCGAACCTCCTAATCCTATGTATGGAATATAGGAGGCGGCTCTGTGGGTCCACCCTCTTGTATGTATTGATCAACCTATTGATGTTATCCATCATCAAAGAAAAACTACACCTAGTAGGTGAAATAATAGATATTTTATCCAACTCTCATGCGATCCATGTTTGTTGGGCCCTAACATCCTCAATTGTGATACTAGTTATAATGTTGTTCCAGGGAGGGATCGACATTGCACTATTTTCCTCAGCTTCGCCCTGCTAGGGGTCTACAAATCATAAACATAATTTAACATATATAACAAACTAGAAGCATAATGACATATACATTAAATTGAAGCACATCAATTGAAGATATTTAAAAATCAATGACAATTTCAAGACATAAACACATAAAGTTTAAAGAGGATTTAAAAATGTAGGAGGTGTACTTGAAACAGGTGAAGAAGACCCACTATTAGTAGCAAGATCATCAACAGAGACATAATCATTGGCTTTGACAATCTGACTGGTGTCGAAGGGAGGATCTATCAGTGGAACACACACTCTAGTTGGGCTACGCAATCTATCATGAGCCCGACCATTTATAGTAGATCCCCCAATGCTCCGACAGGTTGTAGTCGGAGGGTATATGGGAGATTGCTCTGCATATTACATATAATACATATAAAATTCAATCCAGGAATTTTTTTAACTAAACTATTATATATAATACATATAAACTAATCCAAGAAAAAAAATGTTGACATAAAAAGGATGTTGACAAGAAAACCAATTATAAACTCAAGTAGAATAATCTAGCCTGAAGTCCTAAACTTTAGAGTCTCTTTTTTGATAAATTATCAACCAAAATATTGAGTTCCATGTAAACAAAATCAAAAGAAGTGATCAAATCTAACTTACACTTTTTCCCATTTCTAAATAATACATTTTATTCATAGAGCATAAATATGTAAATATATGTAAAAATTTGAAATAAACCTATTTGCAAAACTAATAAAATTTCATGCCAACCAAATACTGCATAAGACAAGTTCTTATAATGTTTTACTTTGACACATGACATGTACTAGTTGCAAGCACATGGATACAATGCTTATGGTACAACACACTACATAATGAAACAATATGATATAAATTAGAAAAGAGTCAAAATGTTTTTATTCACTTTAAATGAAATTTTCACCATGGATTTAAGTATGTATTAATGGTGCATTGTTGAAGCTTAACACACACACACACACACATATATATATATGAAGTGTAAGTTAAATATAGTTAAATAAATAATTAAATAAAATTTATTATCTTTTTTTTGTTTGTCAAGTTCTCTGTGATCCTCTAGGCTTGACCTGTGGCTTTAGCAACCGTGACCTATGGGCATCTAATCCTTCAAAGTCACCTGGGGATTGCACCCAACCTAGGCCACACCATCCCTAATCTGATTGGATTGTTTATCATGTCTCCTCCCCCTAGCATAGGCACAACCACCCTTGTGAGGTTTGATCCTGGGTTGCCTTGCCAACGAGGCCCATCCTCAACTAGTTGTGCTAGTGGGACTTGATAGATAAAATCTGTTGTTAATATAGGAAGTGTAAGTTAAAAAATCATTACTAAACTAATAAATTTAATAGGGGTGAGAACTAAGAGATATATAGTTGTCGAATATTAAATTTAAATAATTCTACAAATATGAGTAGTGAAACTATTAAGGAAAATTATGATTTATTAGATAAACTCGAGCTTAAAAAATTGTTGAGCATCATCCATATTATGTTATTATGAAGAGAACATTATGTTAAATAGTTATAAAACTATGTTAAATGTTATATATATATATATATATAATGATTTGAATTTCTATTATGGTGCAGAAAGTGTACATAATTTTTTTTTTTTTTTTGGGTATTATGGGCTGCCTTGTTGGAAAACCGACCCAAAAATACATATATATCTTGTTGAGACTATATAAATTTTACTGTACTGGCCTATTTGACAAGAAATTAAGAAATATTAATTGTGTATATCATGGCTACATACATTCTACTTACAAAAAGGGTAGTCTCCCTTAGAGGAACCTGTCTGAGTATGACACAATTGAAAAGGCTTTGACATGGAAAAAACATACATAGTGGAGAACTTACTTGACCATGGAATTGACCAGGGAATGAGAATCTAAAGAGAATTGTTGACCTTGATACTCCCTTTGGCCACAATCATTATCCAACGTCTGACCCCAGCGTGAGCAGGTGGATACCCATTTGCGGACTCTACCATATGAGCCACATACCCTTCATCGAAACCAGGCATAGATTCCTCTGAGTTATCGGTTGATTGCCCCTAGTGGGCTAGACATGCGAAGGCTTCAGTTGTCGAGTCTCTGTCTTAGAACTAATCATTGAATTCTAATAATTGTGCAGCTTGAGGAGAGGTACAGACTGTTGAATTCCATTTGGAAAAAATGAAGTTGAGTCCTCTATTCTCGGCCAATAGCTATGCTCGGGCTCGCAATCATGGAGTCAGTAGTTGAAATCCTAAATTGGTTAAATTATCTGACGAGGGACACAGCCATTGCTCAAATAGGCTCTGTGATTGGCATGAGGAGAAATTCATACCAACTTCACCCAAGAGCTTGGAGTAGTGGCCATGTGAGGATGATGAGTGTCCCCACACCCATTATTCTACAAATTCCATTGACTTTCAACTTGCCAATTATGATGAACCCAGAGAGGCGACTGTAGGGAGATATGAATATTGTAAGGTCAAGAGGCCACTGCAAAAACCATGTCCAACCCGCAAATTGGGGCCTGAGGGGTCTGAGGGCAAAGCCCACTGCAATGAGGTTGTTCCATCACCGATACAAACAGAGAAAGATTGCACAAGGGACAATTGATGATTGGGAGGAGATGATGATCATAAAGGGCATGGCTTTTACCTGTAAATAACACTGTACTCACAGTTACTGTGGACGTCCAATTCATAGAAAAAGGTGGAATAGTTATAGGATGGCGCAAGGAGGGATGGTGGCTTAACCTAACACCATCCTCGTCATGCCTAATCTAAGCCCGCATTTATCCATAATGGCTTGCTGATAACTTATTATGAGTCATGATGAGCCAGTGAGTAATTCCTTTTGTGTTCTCGGGAGTAAAACGATTTGGAGGATACAAAATATCATAGTTGATCTCAATGGAAAGTAGGTTGAATTGAATGACTATGTGTCGAGGATTTAATGGCCTATCCAGGTGTCCCACACCCATCTTTATCACAATACACTTTCTGACCGATATCAGACTTGCACACCCACAATGGCGGAGGAGTCGTGCAAGGTGATGGAGAGGAAATCCTTTCTTAATTGATCTACGATGTGATCGGCCCATTTTTCATATAATTGGGGGAACTCTATATCCAAGGTGAAATTTCCGATATGATTTGCAAGTTTTTTACCAGATAAAACTAGAGCTTGAATTTGATATAGGAGCAAGTCCACTTTGGATAAATGGGCCTCTATCCTCCAACTGCTCGATATTTTAGAGAGAGAAGTTCCACAATGAATTTTTCGCATTATTGTTATGATTAGTTGGTACTCTCCTTCAATGAAGAGTTGCTAATAGCCCTATAGAATTTCTACACCAAGACCTTGTTCTAATCCCCACATCTCTGCCTCATTTTTGGTGAGGAAGCCAAGTTTTCCAGTTGATATTTGGATGATCTATCTTGAACTATTTTAGAATAAACAACCATAGCTTTCTGGCCCTGAATTACTTCCTGAGGCCCCATCAAACTTAATCTTGAGGAAATCCTGAGGTGGTGGGGACGAGGAGGAGGGACTTATATTACAGGGCGCCAAAGGAGAGTGTTGCAAGAAGGATTGGTTCAAGTGGAGTCCTCGGTTTTTGAGGATTAGTTGTTCATTAGATGGTCCTTCCAAAAATTGAGGGGTCTACTAAACTGAGGCTAAGGTTTCTTTTAGTTGGGAGATGGTTAGATTCCATATTGATTCTAGTGTGGCAGGAATTTCCAGACATTCCAGGTTGGGAAGCCTGGTATCAGAGACCAGGCTCTACTTGACACCATGGTTTTAAAGGGAGATGTTGGCCAGACTATTAAAACATTAGTGATAGAATTAGGAAGTCAATGTGGTTAGCGCAATATACTGGTTAAAGAGTCACATAGTTGGTTGGTCAAGGGGCAGGTTAGGAAAAGATGCTCTGAGTTCTTGGCCTGGGACATGCAAAGGGGATAAAGTGAGGAACCTGAGAAGCCAAATTTCAGTATATTTTTCCATGTTAAGGTTTTCTTCCTCATCAATAACCATAGGAAGAGTGTAATCTTGGGCCAATGCCTTAATTTCCATAGAAGCTTCCAATTGCGATTAGGAGCTAGGAGTCGAATTTGTGTTAGACTTTTGTAGGAATCTTTGATATTGAAGTTCCTGGATGGACCATAGCCCCAACAGAGAATGTCACTATCCATGCTTACAGTGATATTCCTTGTGTTTAGGACTATTCATAGTAGGTGTGTCTCCTCTATGTGGCTGCTAGAATAGTCGAGATCTTGAATTTTTCATTTGTGCCATCATGATCCTATAGGGCTATCCTGCTAGTATATTGCCAGCACTTTAATCCCTTGCTAATGAAAATGTTCCTAAAGGTGTTGTGAATTTTCTAAGGTGGAAATATTGGGCCACTGGTTCCTTGAGTCCTCCCATAAATTGGTTGTCATTCCATCTCTTATTTCCCAAAAACAGTGATCCTAAATTATCTTCCTTTTTTTTTTTCCATGTTGCATTACAAACGTGTGAGCCTTTCTGATCTACAAACATTCTAACAATTTTCTCCATGTGGATACTCTGGGAATATTTATTCATCCACATCTTGAACCAATGCAAGGAAGGATTTTTGAGTCATCACCACGTTTTTGCACCGTGAGCTTTGCTGAGAGTCTCAGGATCCAAAACGCCAAGGCCTCCTGCAAACTTAGGTTGACATATATTTTTCCATGTTACTAATACCCATTTTATGTTTAGTTGACCTCCACCCGAGAGGAAGGAACACTGTAGTCTATGTATTTTGGAGAGGATGGATTTCGATATGCTAAGGATGATAAAAACTAAGCAGGCATGGCTTGAAGAACTAACTTGAGGAGTGTAAGATGACCAAAAAGGTTGATAACATGAAAGGTCCAACTCGAAGGTTTCGATTTCAATTTTTCCATCGGTTTATACCACATAGAGAGACACAAAGGATCTAAATTAAGAGGAGCCTTGAGATATTTGGTCGAAAGGGAGATCTTTTTGAAACTAAACAAGCGGGAAATGTCGATTTTCAATGCTTGAGTGGTTGTGAAAAAGAAGATTTTTTATTTGTCATGGTTAATCTCAGTGCCTGAGGTAGCTGAGAAGGTGTCCAATATATTTTTGAATTTTAAGGCTTCCTTATGTGAGGGGTGACCCATTAGTACAATATCATCAATGAATTGTTGATGAATCGATCTCTGACAATTGGAGCCAAGATGGAGATCTACAAGTGATTATACACAAGGGAATTCCTAATAGAGTGGCTTATGACTTCTGCCACCAGGAGGAAGATGTAGGGAGAGAGGGGATCACCTTTCCTAGTTCCTCAGGAAGGGGTAGAAGTTTGGGAGGGTGATCCATTAACTAGAATAGAGAAGAATGCTTTGGAAATAAGAGAAATCACCCAGGAGATCCATTTGTCCTAAAAACCATAGGCATGGAGAGTGTGATAGATGTACTACCATGTTACCTTATCAAAATATTTGGACATATTAACTTTAAGGAGCATACCCGGTTGTTTGGAGAATTTAAGGGAATAAATATGTTCTTGGGCCCGAATTTTACTGTCAAGGATTTGCCTGCCCTTAATATATCCTGTTTGTCATGGGGAGATGATTTAGGGAAGAAGCAGTTTAAGTTTATTGGTGATGGTTTTAGAGATAATATTGTATATTACATTATAGACATTGATAGGATAATAATCAATTGGGGTAGAGGAATTAGAGAATTTGGGCATCAGGGAGATGAAATAAGCATTAAAAGCTATGATGAGAGAGGTTGTACATCTTGCGTTTTCCACCACCTGCCACACAGCATGGCCCACGATTTTCCAACAGGATTCATAAAATTCTGTTGTAAATCCATCAGGGTTAGGGTCTTTGTCATTCAGCATGCTCACGACTACCTGTTCCACTGCTTGAAGAGTAATCTCTTTCATAGGCAGTGCATTTTTGTTCTTTTGAAATGAAATGAATTTAGGGATGTGTTGAATTACTTGATGAATGTCCTTGCATCTAGCCAAGGTCAGATCAATGAGTAGAGACCGGAAATGTTGAGATAGTGTTTGCATTATCTCCTCATGATCCTCCACCCATTTATTATGTTGGCTCTTAAGATGACCAGTGTGATTTTGTTTCCTAGAGTTGATCATTGATCTATGAAAGAATTTGGTTTTTTTCCCTTCTTGCAACCATTTTACTCGGGATTTTTGCTTGTAAAGAATTTTTTCTTAGGCTATCCTCTCATTCAGCTGAATTTTTAGTGTTTTGTAAGAATTTTTAACTCTTTTGTTTGACCTTGGTTGATGATAGCCTGTTGCAGTTGTTTCAGCTCTTCTTCCAATTATTTCTTGTCATGAAGGATGTTGTTCAAGTATGTGATGTTCCATTCTTATAATTTTTTCTTGACATATTTTAGCCTCTCTGGAAACTGTTGCATAATACTGTGCTCTATGGATGCATATTCTATCCACCATTTTTCCATATTGCTTAAGAAGTTTAGATGGCAAAGCCAAAATCCTTCAAATATGAATGCCTTATGTGTAGGGGACAAAATACAAGCCAGTTGAAGGGAGATCAACTAGTGGTCTGATCTATGACTTGGAAGGATGAATGCCTCCATGTTGATGTCTGACAGAAGGATCAGAGCAAAGGAATCGGTGCAAACTTGAGGCTACTTGTTGGGAACCCCCCTTTTATTATTCCAAGTGTGCCATTGGGAGTGGGAATGTCCAAATTTTGTTCTCTTCTATGAATATGTTGTATCTTGACACATCTTCATCTAATTTTCGAACCCCCCCCCCATGCTTCTCCTGAAGAGAGTGAATCAAGTTGAAGTCGCCTCACGAGATCCATCGGTGGGTTCCTACCATATGAGCTAGAGATGCAAGGTTGGAAAGTAAGTTATGATTGTCGAGAGGAGAATGAGGGCCATATACATCTGTAATAAACCCACTATGAGAAGATCCTATAGGTTGGAAGCGAGAAGAGAGAATTCTAGGAAATGAGGAGACTTTTACGGTTATGATGGAAGGATTCCATAAGATATTCATGCCACCATATGCCCTAGAGGAGCATTAAGAGAGTATTTCGCAGTTTTTGTAGAAATATTAGACCAAATGGGTGAAGATTTTCATGCATGCATTTGGTTTCTTGTAATAGGATGTCTGGTTTTTCTTAAGAGGAGATTCTTGATAATTTGGTGCCTAGTTTTTCCACTGAGGTCACTTACATTCCATGAGATTATCTTCATCATTGAGGATTATTTAGAGGGGAAATAAGGTATTGAAGGCAGATACTCAGCCCAAGTTCATTAGGAACTCACCGAGATTTGGTAATATTTTACTGTTAGTTTTTCTGCCTTTTCTTCTATGGCTCCTTGGGACTCTGGGAGTAGGGACTTGGTTTTGTGGGGCATTATGGTTGATGCCTTGTGATGAGGAGGAAAAGTAAGATGAAGGGAAGTTACCTTGCTGTTTGTTGATGAGCAGATCCTGATGTCGTAGATAATCCTGGGCTACCATTTGGACCTATTCTTCTAGAATGGTGGTTGGGTATTTGTGCTTCCATTCTGTTGTTAAATGGTGAAGATCTATGCTAGGCATTTCCAGATCTAGAATATCTTCTTCTTACTTGGGGATGGGGGTTTCCTGATCTTCTTGGTGGATATGTTCTTGGTGATCTATAGGTTGGGTTGTCATGGTCTTCTTTATTCAATTATGTCTTTCCTGCTCTTCTGACATTTGAGGAATGTTGCGGGAGATTAAGACTTGCTAATCCTCATTGTTTTCCTCTTGGTTTTGGAGCATTGTGAAATAGTTTTACTCCTAGGCACATATATAGTTAGGAGATCCTCCACTTTTTCACGTGGTCTTTCTTCTATTGGTGATTGTAGTGAAATCATCATCCGAGGCGGATTTGTTTGATGGATCCTTACCAAGATCTAAGGAATGAATTTCCCATGTTGGACAATCTCTAAAGAGATTTGCATAATCATGGCAATGTCGACAGCAAAATGGAATTTACTCATAGTCAATTGGTTGCTCCGAAACATTATCTTCACAGCTAAGAAGAATACTGGCTGACAGGGGTTTGGATAGATCAAGGTAGGCACGAGTCTGGCATATGTTAACTTCCTTGCTTGGTGATGTCAGAGAGCATTATGAAGCTACCCAACTTGTTGACGATTTGAGTTAAAATTTCCATATCCAAGAACTCTTAAGGCAGTGAGTAGAGGCAAATCCAGACTTGGAGGAAGGTGAAGTCTTCTTTTTTGGGTCAAAGTGGGGCACCCATGGTTTCATGTATAGCCCTGCTAAATTCAAGAAGTAGGGGCCTCCTTCGAATATGGCATCACAATATTGAACATCGCTAAATATGACTGTAAATTGAACATCTCCTTTTATTACCCAGTTTTTCCTTATCAACCCTACCAAGAGTTTTTTTTTTTATGGCTAGGGTCCTAGGAATTTACAAATGAGTGCGTATTCTTTCATATGCTCCACAATTTCTCCTATATTGTGAGGCGGAATCTCTAACATAGGGGGTTTGGTAGTTTGTGCATGACAAGATCCTGTTGGGATTGGTGACTGACCTACGGCTATGATCGTTCTGTGGTTGTAAGGGCTTGTTTACTAGGGTCTATGTTGGCCTGCTTGTTGGGGCTAGATGTATGCAATTGGGGATTCAGTGCCCTGGTTGTTGTTTATGCATTGGCATATCTATTAACTCATCTAATTGATTGTTGTTGTGGGCAACCTGCAACGACTG
The DNA here is from genome assembly GCA_031772625.1 of Pinus tabuliformis. Classification (NCBI taxonomy): domain Eukaryota; kingdom Viridiplantae; phylum Streptophyta; class Pinopsida; order Pinales; family Pinaceae; genus Pinus; species Pinus tabuliformis. Next base: position 327,013,879 of record CM062806.1, on the reverse strand, counting down.
TTTTCAAAGAAGGGTCGTTGCCCCATCCCTCGGGGGTGCCATGACAGTGAGAGCTTATGTGTGGTTGGTTTGCAGAACCTTAAGATGTAGAGCACACTCCTGTCCAGTATATATATTGTTAATAAAATTTAATTAAATAACAACTATTTCAAGTTTTGGACTTTTAATTTAGTTAATATTTTATTTTAGTACCAATTTTTAAAACAAATTACCATATTTATTATTAAAAAATTATTGAAGATATAAATCAATACAAATTTAAAATAAAAAATGAAATCAAATTTCTTATTCGATAAATATAAGTTCACCATGAGCAACCATTTTTATCATGTCAATCTATACTCCTAATTTATTTATTTAGTGGTTATAGTTTGGTTATTTTCTATTTTGGAGTTTATTTGAGCAAATTTCTGGTCAAATTTGTTCGAAATTTAAAATGCATTTTAAATAACAAAAAAATCATTTTTTTCACTAAATTGATAAGAAAAAACTTTAAAACCTAAAATAATTTGAAAATTAAGTTTTTACCATAGAAAAACTTCATAATAAACATGCTACCATTGTAGAATATTGATACAATGAAAAAAAGTTTAAAAAATTAAAACCTAAATTATTGTTTTTTTTATTGTGGTTTTCAAGGGTTTTCTTGTTGGTTTTCTAGGTTATATTTTGTGGTTTTCAAGGGTTTTCTTGGTGGTTTTTTGTGATTTTCATGGTGGTTTTCATGGTGGGATTTTATTTCAAATAAATTTACTTTATTTTGCAAGAAAAAATAAATAAAAGAGACAAAAGGGATAGGAAACCTACCTTGGCGTGAGCATCTAGGTTGTTGGCGGGGTCGCTAGGAGGCAGGGTTACTAGAAAGTTGGGTTGACTTCATCCATCTCATTCGAGCTTAGAAATCCTTCGTTGAACTCCTTCCTCATGGCCGATGCAAAAGGGCTTGTGCAGACTGCGACCAAGTTTTGAATAAGAAATAAGGACTTGATCAAGCACTAGTCCTCGGTCTAGCCCTAATGCTTGATCGAGCCATAAAGCTAGATCGGGCTTCTAACTTAGGTTACATAGGAGATCAATCAAGGGTTTGTTTAAATGCTCAATTGAGATATGCTTAATCCCTTAAGCAAATTGATGGGCCTCTAAATTAGACATAAATTAAGGCCCATGCCTCTAAATTAAAACATAAATTAAGGCCTATGACCATCCTTTGGCACATTAAACCTATATTTTTTCATTAGATGATTTATTTTTAACTTTATTATATTCATTAAGAAGGTTTATGAATAATTGAATATTTGTGCCTAATATTATTTATTTTTTGTGGAATATTATGAGAGTATTGGACAGATTATGAAGAGTTGGAGGAGGAGGTAATTTAGGGACTTGTTCCCTATTACTGGAGGATCGATAATAAATAATAATTCAACAAGATATTATGGAATTATGGCACAAATTGTGGAACTCCAATGATTGAGAAAATCTAGGAATGTGTTCCACCATTCAAGGGAACAGATCCACCAATCAAGGGAGCAGATCCACAGATCCACCAATCAAGGGAGCAGATCCACTAATCAACGGATTTTGGTGGGGAAAGCTTCCTCCGTCCATGGGGAATGATTCTTAATCATTTTTTATAAGTACCAAGTCGAATTTTCCTGTAGGGAATGATTGAGAAAATCTAGGAATGTGTTTTCTGCCATTTAAAGCAAATTCCTAGTATTGGGGACTAGATCCACTTATCAAGGGATTTTGGTGGGAAAGCTTCCTCCATTCATGGGGAATGATTCCTAATCATTTTTTACAAGTACCAAGTTGAATTTTCCTATAGGAATAGATTTTGATTAGTGTTACTGTGGAGAGAGCTTGTATTTTTGCAGCTCCATTGTATTTTCATGCAGGGATATAATTCTATTGATGAAAATAATGAAGATTGGTGTCATGTTCAGCGTCTAAATCTTGTTCTCCACCATAGGTCTCTGATTTTCCTTGGGCTTGGCCATACCAGGAGCCTCAGGGCCCTTTTGTACCATTTTATTTCCTTCTTTTCATTGCTTATTCACATGCATCTCTAGCTTTTATTTCTTTCTATTTCTGCATTTAGTATTAATGATTTCTCGTTGTAGGATTGAGCTACATGGTTTATGTAAGTTATTTTGCAGGCTCAAAAGAATTATTTCATCCTTGGAAAAAATTTGGAAGTTCATAATAATCATTGAGTTGCTTGGATTAGTCTTCTTATTCCCAAATCTAGATTGTTGGACCTCCTTTTTAACAAAGAACAATAAATTTCTGCTATTTTTTAGAGCATCCTAACGAACTTCAATCAAATTGATTCCACTTGCATTAGATAAAAAAAACATTCTATTTCATAACAAAAATCACGCCACTGAATTTGCACTTGATTTGGTTAGGCATTTCTTAGATTTCCTATCTCACTAGTTCTCAAATTTCTAGATTTTCAACTAGTAATGTTTTTATTTTTATTTTTTTTGCATGGGTTAACATAGATCTTTTTGAGTAATTACACTTGGAATAGGGACTCAATACATCCTGGTTAATAACAAAATTTGTCCCATCCAATTTGTATTTGATTTACTTGGTCATTAAATCTTCTCCATTTTCATCATTTCACAAGGAAACTTCTCCAAGCTTTTTGATCGAATCCATCCATCTACCGACTTTTGTTTTGAGTTCTGAGTGATTCTAGGAATTTTCCCACTCAATTCCAGCCATCACACACCTTTTCTAGGCCTCCCATCACTTCCAACACCTCACATTTTTCTCTCGGTTTTATCCTGTAGGTTTCTTGTAATTCCTACAAGATCATCCTGTAGGTTTCTAGTACATCTTGTAGGTTTTCCTGAAACGGCCCGTTTTAAGGCCGAATTGATGGAAAACCTCTAGGAAGTCACCAAAAGCCTCCCAGGGTATCCCGCACCATCCAACCATCTCCTAACCCTTCCATCCAACCTCCAACATCCTTAATTCACCTTCCACATCACCAAAAGACATTAGTTTACATACTTGATTTTGCATGAAAAGAAAAAAAGACAAAAACAGATTTATTTCAATCTCCTTACTTGGAAATTAGTGATATTCGATGCTTCTTACTTCCGTTCTTAGATAGTAGCATTTGGTTCATGATAATTTAGCATGATTGTAAAGCATAGTTTCTTGACAATTAATTAGGATGTTAATTAGGACGTGGTGTGATTTAGCATTGAATTTATGTCTCTTTCCTTGTACTTTCTTTTTTGCAATAAGTTAAGGTTCCATTTCAAACATTTCATTTTCTTAAATTCGTTTAGGATTTGACTTCAGTACATGCACTCCATTACATCATGATGCAAAGGAAGGACACATTGTATGTTGCACATATAGTGTCAATACCTCTTAAGTTTGTATGAACCCCGGGTTGATAATTAAAGTCAGTGGCCTTGGGAGTTGCAGCGTTCTTGTTGCAATACCGTGGCTCATCACAAATCATTCGAGTGCTTAAAAATTGCTCTATCGAGTGCTTAAAATTGCTCAATCAAGCTTCCTTTTTTCACCAAAACATGCCCTCGCTTTGCCAAAAAGTGTAACCCAACTTCATTCATAGATCTGTAGATATGGATGGAGAGAGAGAGTTAGGGAAATAAAAGAGAGTGAGATAAGGATATGTCTAGGGAGGAGAGAGAATGAGGGGAATAGAGAGAGAGAGAGAGAGAGAGAGAGAGATTTATATGGGGTTTGTCATTAATGAGGGTCTAAGGGAGGGACACAGGGAAAAGAGGTAGAAGAGAGGGGAATATTTAGAGATGTAAAAAGTGATGGGGGAGAAATATAATGAGAGATATGGAGGGATTGAGGGAGAGTGAAAGAGAAGTAGATAGGGAGAGATATAGAGATAGAGTTAGAGGGTAGAGGGAAGTGAAGAGGAGAGAGAGAGAGAGTGATGGGGGGAGAGGGAAAGAGAGTGAGGGAGGGAGAGAGAGAGACAAAATTAGAGATGTAGGGAGATAGAGATGGAGATGGAGGTACGAGAGAGATGGGGGAAAGAGGGGAGAAGAGAGTTAGTGTGTGTGTGTGTGATAGAGAGAGAGATTTGGGGGGGGGGGAGAGAAAGGGAAAATGGGAGGGAAATAGAGATGGAGCTAGAAGGGGAGTCAAAGGGAGAGAAATGGATGAAGAGAGAGATATTATAGAGAGGGAGGTGTAGGGAGAGAAATAACAATGAAAAAGAGTTAGAGAGGGAGAGAGTGAGGGAGTGAGTGAGAGAGGAGCGGAGGAGAAAGGAAGAGAGAGATAGAATGAGAGAATACAAATGGAGAGAAGGGGAAAATGGGGCTAAGGGAGAGAGAGGGAGGGAGAGAAAGATATGGAGAGTGAGATGAATAGGGAGGGATATAGAGAGAAATATATATAAGGAGAGAAAAGTTGGAGTAGTGAGAGAGAGACATAAAAGGGGAGAGGGTGGTAGACAAATATAGAGCTAGAGAGAGAGGGATACACATGTAGATGTGGAGAGAAAGAGAGAGAGAGAGAGAGGAGATAAGGAGGGATGAGAGAGATAAAATTATACGTGATTTATTGTGATGGAGGGACGAATGGACTTAGGGAGGGAGGGAGAGAGAAGAGGAGGAAGAGAAAATAGGAAGAGGGAGAAAGAGTAAGAGATAGAGAGAGTAGAAGTGGCAGTGGGGGAAAGACAATAAGTGAGGGGGAGGGAGTGAGAGAGAGTGAAAAATAAGGACAAAATAAGGGATGTATATATAGAATTGGATGGTAGAGATAGATCAGGATAGAGGGAGGGAAGGAGGGTTAAATATAGGGAGGGAGAGGGACATGGAGGGAGTGAGGGAGAGAGAGAGAGAGAGAGAGAGAAAATGATAGAGGCAAGAATATAGAGATAGAGATGGAGGTGGGAGGGAGAGGGAGAGAGAGGTAATAATGGAGAGAAGTGAGTGGTAGTTAGGGATGGAGGGAGAGAAGGAGACACAAAGGGATATATAGATAGATCTAGAAGGGGTATCAAGGGATACATGAAGGGAAGAGGAGACAAAGTGAGAGGACGAGGGAGGGAGAGAGAGATAACTAAAAATGTTGGGGGGCAGGGAGAGTTGGGAACTAAGAGAGAGAGAGAGAGAGAGAGAGAGAGAGAGAGAGAGAGAGAAGGAAATAGGTGTGGAGGGGAGAGAGGATGGGAAATAGAGATGAAGATTGAGAGATAGAGAAAGTGAAACGAGGAATATACCGAGAGAGTTGTAGAGAGTGAGGGAAAGTGATAGGGGAAAGGACACTACAAAAAATCACTAGGGATTTGAGGTCAATGGTGATGTGGCTCTTGGCCATATACATCCCACACTGGCCCCACATAACACTCCTGAGCCATGTGGCACCACATAGCCATTACCACATGTCAGGTGAAGTTGGTCAATTAAACATCCAAAAGTACCATTTCCAACTGCCACGTGCCATTTCCATGTAGATGCCACATTAGTAGTACCTCCAAGTCACCCATCCACATGGTCTCAACAATACATTAATGGCATTCATCATGTAATCCTATCTTTTCAAACCTAAAGGGTCCAACCCCTTTGTGAAATTTGGTGAATTCACATTATATTGGGATTCGAAGCAATTTGGTGCACATAAGGTTTTACATTTACCAAAATTTATGGACTCCCGATCTCCCATATTTCCATTTCTTCTCAATACATATGAACCTTACCACATCTAACTACTTTCCATATATGTTGTTCCTCACAACTGTAGCATTCCCTCGACCCTCAAATGTCCTTGATCTTGGATACATCCTTCAATTCGCAAGGAAACCTAGTCTTGTGCTAATAAATCCTTTTGGAGCCCACTCCAAATATTGTGTGAAATCTAGCCCTCAAACATACATAATTCCAATTCTTGAACACTTTGATGAGCCCCACCTTGGATAAAACCAATTTTACTTAATCTTCAGATTAGTTATCTGAGTATATATGGATTTGACACTTCCTTAGAAGTGCACAAGTGAGAATGGATTCAATGTTTGGCCTCTCAAATACATCCACCAACCTACAATGTATCCAAAGTGGATACAAATCCTGATAAAGGACTTATATATGTTGAAAAGTGTGCAACATGAAATGCTTGTTGAGAATGCAACAAGATGATGGAGCTTAGTGGAAAGGAGTCACCTTCACTAAGTGGGCCCGCAGGCAAATTATGGCGCAAGTTCTATTTTTGATCCCAACAGGTATGATCACAGTGTGGGTGACCACAGTGTGGGTGACCACAGTGTGAGTGATCACAGTGTGAGTGATCAAAGTCTATTTTTAGACTGGCTGTCAAAAATAGAAAAGTCAAATATTATTGTCTCATAATAATATTTGGACTATAAACTTGATCTTATTCTCTTGGAGCACTTCAGGATGAGCTACAGATGTGGTACATGCAGATCCCAGAGCTAAATACATGGTTACCTATGGGATGACTAATATTTGCATGCAGGACTTCAGTTAGAACTCAAGTGAGTTGAGTTTAGTGGACTGGAGGTGCAGTTGATGGAGTTGTGTTCAGTTTAGCTTTGTTAAACTGGTTGTATTTAGTCTAACTGATCAATAGACTAGAGATGAGTTGGGTGAATTAGTTATTAATTAATTCACAAGTCATTAACTCATAATGCAACTATAGAATACATCAGTTAACTCAGTTGCATGTCAGTGCATGTTCAGTTCAACAGGGACAGGTGTTAGAGGATCAGATTGCTATCAGTTGTGACTATAGCTGTGCATGATGATTTGCACAATAAGAGGGATTGAGTATGCTAATGAATTGGCCAATATCAAGAATTGTAGCCTATGCTCACATCCAAAAGAGTGTGATTGATCATTTGCAGGTCAAATACGATTTTGGTAAGCCATTCTCATCAGTTCTTGAGCAGGTATTGAGCTGGAGAGGCAGGCAAGCAGTGGAATAGATTTGGAGATCAGATCTGAGCTATATTGAGTGTAACAGGTGGAGATACTTGTGAGAAGTATTATGCTGTGTATTGTTACATGATTCAATCAATATAATATACAGATAGTGTGGGGTTTTTAGCGAGATGCTTTCCCCGGGATACATACTGTGTTAATGAGTTTGATTGATGCTTCTATGTGTGCCTGTGAATGTTTTTGCTTCTGTAAATTGATGATCAACGTAGAGGAGATTATGTATTATACATGTTCCGCTTATAATTGTATGATCAGGATAATCTCTGTGAGTATGTGTTAAATTATTCAAAATTTCTACATGGTATCGGAGCTGCTTGATTTGTAGAAGAGATTTTTACATGATATCAAGCGAGGATTGATCATCAGATCTACTATTCAAGGAGTGTTTACATTCTGTTTCTTTAGGCAGAGTCTGTAATCGGGCCAGGTAGCCTCTGGATTCATCCTTCCTTTGGAAGGTGAGATATCTGGTGAATGCCCATACAGTCAATCTTTGTACGAGAAATATTGTGTTCTCACGAATTTTAGATCGGAGGCAGTTGAGTTGGTTGCTGGTGGAATTCGAATTTGCAGCAGTGTTTTCTTGGTGACAACGCAACAATGTCTTTCACAGGATTGCGATTGGAGTATGCCCTTGAGGGTAGTACAAATTATATTGCATGGAAGGACAGGATGGAGGCAGTGTTGGATGATAACGGGCTGAAGGAATTCATAGATACGGATATCCCAAAGCCTACTGATGCTACTCAAGCTGATGCTTGGCAAAAGAAGACCGCAAAATGTCGAAGGATTCTGTTGGAGGGCGTGAAGGATCACATTGTGTCTAGCCTCCATGGAAAGGCTACTCCATGTTTGATGTGGAAATCATTAACATAATTTTTCCAAAGCAAGAGCGATCAGAGGAAGCTGGTGCTCAAAGATAAACTCATAAACATCAAATGCGAGAAAGGTGACAGTATGCCCAATTATCTCACGAGGTTCACTCAGTGTCGAGATGAGCTGGGAAGTGTGGGGGTTATTATTGATGATGAGGATTTGGTGAGCTTGGCTCTCCTTGGTCTTCCGAAGAGTTGGCATTCCTATCAGGACTCTGTCAATGGTCGGGAGAAATTGCCAGGATGGGAAAGACTGTGGTCAGATCTTGTGCAAGAGGAGATTAGACGGAGCACCAGATACAGTTCTTCATCCATGCAGGATGAGGAGAACTGTGCCTTAGCGAGTAAGGCGAAGAAGGGGAAGGGGAAGGTTTCTCTTTCCGAATCCAGTTCTTCCAATGATGGGAAGAAGGTTGACAAGGCGAAGGTGATGCTTTCGTTGTCATGATTTGGGTCATTATGCTACTAATTGCCCAAAGAAGGAGTCCAAGAAGGGATCCGGGGAAGGATCTGAAGGTGAGGCAGCCTCACTTGCTTCACAGTTTGAGTTGGACTTCACACTCTTCGCATGCATGGTTTCATCCATGGTGGGAAGTGGTTGGTTTCTTGACAGTGGAGCTTCTTTCCACATGACCGGTGACAAAAGTTTGTTCAGTACTTTGGAGGAGAAAGATCTCCAGATACTCATAGGGATGGGTAATGATGAGAAGTATAGTGTCTCAGGTGTAGGCACGGTTATTTTTCAGAGGGAGCATGGAGCTCGCCTTACCTTGACCAATGTCAAGTATGTACCAGGATTGAAGAGAAACTTGGTGTCGATCGCGATGTTGGAAGACAGAGGCTATGATGTGGTCTTTAGTAAGGGAAAGGTTTTCCTTAGACGCATCATCACCAGACAGGTGAAGCACATTGGTTCACGGGTCAAGAACCTGTATGCTCTTGAGGTTCAAGATGCATGAAAAGCCTTGAGCAACGAGGCAACTGATGGAGACTTGGTGGTTGAGAGGGAGCGTATATTACCGCTCAACATGCAGAGCCAGAAGAAGTCTCTGATGATTGTGGAGGAGCCACGATTGGTGCAGCAACTTCAGGAGGTTGTGGAGCAGCCACAACAAGGGAAGCTGAGAGGAGATCGAGTAGAGACATCTACTCATCCAGAGACCTCCAGTAGCGGGAAACTTCGAGCCAGGTGGGCTGAGGGATCACATGCATCCATACCTCCAGGTAGGAGGTGGGGTGATGTGGATTGATTGTCCCAAGGAGGAGGGGCAGGATCCTTGAGGTACCCAACCTCTTGGATGAGACCTTGCTACGGGAGCCCCGATGTGTAGTAGCAGGAACTGACTGATTGGGTAGAGACATATGCGGATGGAGCGGCAGAGAGAGCGACAGTGCAGGGAATCCCAGGACAGCGCATAGCTAGCAGGCTGTAGCAATGCGAGAGGCACAAGTGTTTTGTACAGTACTAGGTGGCACAAAGAGGTGTGCAATGGTGCGAGATGCATGGAGATGTTGCAGTAGCGCAGATGTCAGAGAGGGAGCACTTGTCAGCAGCAGGTAGAGCTTCAACATCAGAGGGTGTTTCTATCCCAACAGGGAGGTCAGTTGGGAGGTGCAGCGCGGATGCAATGCTGGGAGATAGAACTAGCAGCAACACGGATGCAGTCAGAGATCAAAGTGACAGAGGCTAGAGCAGTCAGATACTGAATAGTACAGAGATGCAAAGTTTCAGTCGACAGAGGCAATAACAGTCAGAGACTTTGATGACAGAGCAAGTGAACCGGCCATATGTGTTGCATGGAGAACATTCTAGAGTTACAAGATCAGGTTTGAGAGGAAGCCTTTCTTGTTGAGAGGGAGTGTTGAAAAGTGTGCAACAAGAAATGCTTGTTGAGAATGCAACAAGATGATGGAGCTTAGTGGAAAGGAGTCGCCTTCACTAAGTGGGCTCGCAGGCAAATTATGGCGCAAGTTCTATTTTTGATCCCAGCAGGGATGATCACAGTGTGGGTGATCAAAGTGTGGGTGATCACAGTGTGGGTGACCACAGTGTAGGTGACCACTTTGTGAGTGATCACAGTGTGAGTGATCAAAGTCTATTTTTAGACTGGCTGTCAAAAATAGAAAAGTCAAATATTATTGTCTCATAATAATAGTTGGACTATAAACTTGATCTTATTCTCTTGGAGCACTTCAGGATGAGCTACGGATGTGGTACATGCAGATCCCAGAGGGAAATACGTGATTACCTATGGGATGACTAATATTTGCATGCAGGACTTCAGTTAGAACTCAAGTGAGTTGAGTTTAGTGGACTGGAGGTGCAGTTGATGGAGTTGTGTTCAGTTTAGCTTTGTTAAACTGGTTGTATTTAGTCTAACTGATCAATAGACTAGAGATGAGTTGGGTGAATTAGTTATTAATTAATTCACAAGTCATTAACTCATAATGCAACTATAGAATACATCAGTTAACTCAGTTGCATGTCAGTGCATGTTCAGTTCAGCAGGGACAAGTGTTAGAGGATCAGATTGCTATCAGTTGTGACTATAGCTGTGCATGATGATTTGCACAATCAGAGGGATTGAGTATGCCAATGAATTGGCCAATATCAAGAATTGTAGCCTGTGCTCACGTCCAAAAGAGTGTGAGTGATTATTTGCAGGTCAATTACGAGTTTGGTAAGCCATTCTCATCAGTTCTTGAGCAGGTATTGAGTTGGAGAGGCAGGCAAGCAGTGGAATAGATTTGGAGATCAGATCTGAGTTGTATTGTGTGTAACAGGTGGAGATACTTGTGAGAAGTATTATGTTGTGTATTATTACATGATTCAATCAATATAATATATAGATAGTGTGGGGTTTTTATCGAGATGCTTTCTTCGGGATACATACTGTGTTAATGAGTTTGATTGATGCTTCTATGTGTGCCTGTGAATGTTTCTGCTTCTGTAAATTGATGATCAACGTAGAGGAGATTATGTATTATACATGTTCCGCTTATAATTGTATGATCAGGATAATCTCTGTGAATATGTGTTAAATTATTCAAAATTTCTACAATATAACCCCAGATATAACTTTTTTCATGACTTATCTCGATCTAGATACAAGTTTGACTTCTTCATCATTTAAAGTTAGAATTTATAAGTAATTCCTGCCCAAACTTTCTTTGATGCCTCATGCTACTTAAAACACTAATATCTATAGGAATTAAATCGTCATTTCCATATTAACATTTAAAACTATAAGCATGCCTGCTAACAGGCACTGAAAACAAGCCAAGCCATGAGAAACAATGCTCTACTATTTGAGCACAATAGTAGCATATTAAACCACATAGCGGATTCTACAAAATCATTTTCATATCCAGTGATAAAACATTCATGGAAATATAATTATCCCCTTTTCTAGGAAGGATTATCAACAGTCTCAAATAATCAAGGATTCATGAGATCCTTATCATCCCAAAAAGTGGAAATTATACACACACAATAACATCTTAATTGCGCACACCAAGGATTATTACAAATTTAAACCATGTAAATAAATATGTAGCTTAGGAAAACATCAACAATCACAGGGATCTACAAGCCCCTCAATCCATGAGAATAACCACATATCCATCTCATTCAAGACAACAAGGAATAACATAATTCCTCCATAAACAATGTTGATACAACCATTGTTACGAACCATAACAATAGCATCCATTGTTCACAGTCCAATATACCTATATACATAAGTAAATATAATTATATGTATAACTTGAATGGCTAGAAACTGAGGGGGGGACTTCAATACTCCACCCAACCATAAGCCATCTACACTATAATCTTTATTATAATTGACCACCCCAGAGCCATCTTCAGAGTCTAAGGAGTTAAGTGCGTAAGGAAATTCACACCAATTCCAATTAATAAAATCACACAAGAATCTAAAGCTCACCCCATCTCCACAAACTTAATACATGATCATATCCCGCAGTTTCTCAACCTACTAAAACATGGATCCATAACACACTATATTTCCACTTTCTAACCCTGCAACCATCCAAAACACACAGGGTTAGCCCACTTTTCCAAATAGAAATACAGAGTACAAAATGTTTCTACCTGCTCAACCCTGCAGATCTCCAAAATACATAGCGTCTCCATATTTTATTTTCTAGTCTTATGTTCACTCGCATGCTCCTTAGTGTGCTCTTTCCCCTGCACCAAAGCTACTTTGAGTGTTCCTTTCTGTGATTTCGCTCCCAATTTCTAGTATCTACCTTTCTCGCACACAATTCATATGTCTCATGCAATTTCTTAAATACCATAGAATACCCTTCCCACGCATACACAACTTACTGCTTGAGTGCCAAAGATACAAATCCATCTCCATGCATTCTCTTTCATGTCACCCTTTTCTTTTTCCAACCCCCATCTTCCCTCTTGCTCGTTGACCACCCAACACGCCCATCGAAGGAAGAGGTGGTATGGGGCTCTACCTCCACATAGGAAGCCCATACTCGACCTCCCTCTCTCTTGTGCATCTCATTAAACCTAGTTAGAGAAACTAGTGTAATATTAAATGAACAACTTAAGTTTAACCACTTCCCATGAAACTCCTCCTCCTGATACTTTGAATCAATGTCCTCTCCTCTCATCCCAATCAATGTTTACATTTCCACTTTATTTGCATGAATTACATAGTGGAATTACAATAGTGGTAGGAAAACGGGTTGCCATAGGTGCAAAATGAAAATTAAAAAATTATTTTCCTTCCACATGATAATGTTTTCCCCACAATATCACATCCATGATGTACATTGGCATGTATCATAGATAGATTATTTTCTTCGTAGTTTTCAATCCATGTTTCCAATATCTAAGGGACCTAGTTGAAGTCTTAATGACAATGGAAATAATGTCAACTAAAGTGTTAAGGAATACTGAGTTGATTTGGATTATGGAATCAAAGTTCAAATGGTGTTTGGGAATTGATGTATCATTATTGTTAATTCCTTCTTAGATTGGTATATTCATCAGGAGATATGTATGTAGCAATCAATATGTTTTGTGAAAAATGGCAATCCTCCACATATGTGAAATTTGAAGAAATCTTTGTATTTATTGAAATGGATGCTTTTTGCATGGTATGAGAGGATTTATAGATTACTTCCTTATTGTATTTTCAGATGATGTGAATTATACCATAGTATAAACCTTAAGAGTGTGAATGTTCTATTTATTTTAATGCCTTATATGTGGATAATTTGATACTCACTGCGATTAGCATTTCTTTGATTCTAGGATTGAGGGCTAATTTGAAGAACACATCTAAGATCATAGACCTAAGTGTCTATTGTTTCTTGCTTGGCTGTCCTTGGCATCCAAGTTTTGTAAGTGCATGATAATATCTTCATTTCTTAGCTTAAGGTAACAGAACATAGTCACATTCAAATTGTTGATGCTACTTTATATAAGCATTGTTGGGAGTCTTCTTTACTTGAATCCTAATAAACCTTACAATGCATTTGTTGTTATTTTTTCATTAATATTCATGTTAGAGATATAGGGTATCTATATCAACATCAATTAACAGGACACTACAAGGAAAAAACCCTCTAGTTGAGGTTTTTGCGGAAGCCCCTATAAAAATAGTCCAAAAATCCATTTGTAGTGGAGGTCACTCTTGAAGTTGGGCAGGAAGATGTTTTAGAAAATGTTTTTTAATGATGTGTCTATAATACACTAACACACTAGTGTATTACTATATCTATACACGCTAGTGCTTAATAGCACATGGTGCACCATGGTTGAGTTATTTTTTATAAAAATAAAAAAAACAACAATGCACTAAGTACATAATGTGCACTAGTGAGTATAATACTTCATAGCACCAGAACATAGTTAAATTTTAAAAAATGTTGGTTGTGAAAATATTTTTTCCCAGTTTGGTGCTATATTCTCATGACACCCCGGTACTAAACTCATATAAGAATGCTCTAGTGCATAAAAAATATGGTGCATTGTTGTGGGGTTTTTAATTCGAAAAGGGCGGTGCATTGATTATATTTTATGCATTGATGTTGTTAGATGAACTGAAGGCCCCGATGCTTAATATAAAATGGTGCACCACAATAGGTTTATCTTTAATACAAACAAAAACAATGGTGCACTACGTATATAAGGCACACCAGTGTGTATACTATTCATAGCACTGAACAAGGGTTAAATTTAAAAGAAAAAATGCCAGTCGTAAAATTCATTTCCACAATTTGGTGCTATACTCACATAAAGTACCGATGCTTTCCCTTTTTATGAAAGCCCCAGTGCGTAAAAAAATGGTGCACTGGGGCAAGGTTTTTACTTTAAAAAACATCGGTGTGCTACTCATATAATAAGCATCGACACCATTAATAGAACTATATATCCTGATGCTTAATAGAAAATAGTTCACCGTTCAAGGGTTATTTTTTAAAATAAAAAATAACAGTGTGCTAACTATGGAGCACTGGTGCCTATACTAGTCAATAACACTAGACTAGTGTAAAATTTAAAAAATGTCGGTCATAAAATTCATTTTCATCGTTGCAGTGATATACTCACACGAAATAACAGTGTGCTAACTATGGAGCACTGGTGCCTATACTAGTCAATAGCACTAGACTAGTGTAAAATTTAAAAACTGTCGGTCATAAAACTCATTTTCATCGTTGCAGTGATATACTCACATGAAGCCCCTGTGATTTGACATTTTCGAAACGCCTTGATGTGTATACAATATGGTGCATCATTGCAGGTCTTTAAATTTAAAAATAGCAGTGCGCTAGGTGAAACCGAAGCACCGATGCATATACTACTCGATAACATTGAGAAAAGGTTAAATTTAAAAAAATGTTGGTCATAAAATTCATTTTCACCATTTCAGTTTTATACTCATAGAAAGAACCTGTGCTCTTCCTATTCTAACATGCCCGAGTGCATAAATATTCTCGTGCACCATAGTAGGGTTTTTATTTAAAAAATCGTGGCACACTTCATAAATAATCTACATTGGTGTGTCGGTTACTCGAGTGCACTGGAACAAGGTTAAATAAAAAAAAATATCAACTGTAAAATTCATTTATACCATTTGTAGTATTGTAGAGCTTTCAAGCACCGGTGCAACCTTTTCCTCTATGAAGTGCCCAATCGTCGATGCTTCCCTTGGCTGCCATCCTTCCGTCCATTGCTCACTACATGCCTTCCAAATTTTGTCAAACGGTGGTCAAATTTGTTTTTCTCATTGTGTGGTAACCATGCCTTCCAGATGAGAAAATGTCTAGTTAATATCTATGTTTCTCCCTAAATTAAATTTTTAGTAGAGTAGAATTGAAAATTAAGCTAAAAAATGCATTGTTTTTGAAAAAATAAATCTTTGCGATGCGTGCGAAACATTCGACTTGCATCGTTCACAGCGTACCCTGTAAATTTATAGGGTGCACTGTGAATTGGTGTGTAACATTAACGCGTCATTAGTGGTTTGGTGCATTTGGTAAATGTAAATGCGCCAAGCAGTGAAGTTCCATGACACACCACTTCAAGTTTTACGATGGCGAGTCTGGTAAAAGTAATTTCTCAATGCATATATTTTTGCCAAACACATCGAATAATATTAAAAAACTATAGATTTGTGTGTCCTCTAACTTAAATGTTGCAGTGCGGTGTGTAGATGTAAAATTAATGCATCCGTGTGAAATTTTATTTCGACTAACCTCATTGAAAAAAAAATAACTAATGTCATGTATGTATGTGAATTGAAAGCAGCGTGTTAAGTCAATGTATGCTTTATTTTCAGTGTATTCCTATTTTTGTGGCGTACTGTGTCTGGTGTGTTGCTATTTTTTTTGGAGCACCAAGGGTGAATTTTATTTTTTAATTGAAAGTTATACGACCATATTTATAAACTCATTTTTCATTTAATAAAAAAAAGTAAGTTTTATGTATGAGGCTGATTTATTTTATATGTCAATCATGTAGAGACGTTATAGGAGAGAGGAGCAAAAGCACTAAGAGCAAAGAGTTGACCATTACAATATGAGCCTCTTGAGGAATGTAGGCATCCTTAAGTACTGTGAAGAGGCTACATCCATGATGGGGAACTCTGAGTTGTTGGCACAATTGATTTGTCAGTGGAATTTCCACTGATAATGTTTTTGTGTCAGTCCTGATATGTGGTTTAAGCCCACTGAGGAGGACACTTATTTTATCACTGGCCTATCTAGGAGAGGGGAGTATTTTCCCCAGTTCCCTAATGTCCCCCATGGTGTTGCAGCAGAGATTCAACTTGTCTACTCTCAGAGATATGTTTGGGATCATGTAGTTTCTCCAATATATTTTTAGGTGTCTAATGGATAGCTACAAATCACTTCTTTTGGTGTAGAGGAGGTTAGATGTCTCTCAGTATTACTGAGTACCATTGCACACTATACTAGTGATGGGAAACACATTAGTTCCCCTTTTTTATGTTGATTCTTTGGTGCAGAGGCCACGATGTATCAAATGGTATGTCATTTTTTTGTGCCAATTTTTTATAGATTTAGATAGATGTCATGCTATGACACATGGGAGGGTGAACTTACCTTTTGTTTTAGAGTTATTTTATTTATTTTTGAGAGGTTTCCAGAGACGAAGCATACTTTTGACCATCACCCACTTTTGCCGATGAATAAGGCACATATACACATGTGGGGAAAGATGATGCCTGAGAGAAGCGATTCAGAGTAACTTGCTAGGATTTTCGCTGATGCACCGAGGCTACTGAATAGTGAGTCTGACCACATGTTCATCTTGGTGTCATTTCCTTACACAGGGATGGATTGGCGATAATGTCTCAACATACTCTTCACAGAGGATGAGCCAAAATATGATAGAGGTAATATTCATGTTTTCTTTAAATTATTGTAGTTTCATTTTATTGTCTTAATTAATTAGAATACAATTTATTCTAGCATGTTTTATTATTTTTTAAATGAAATTGTCTAATTATTGTTGTGTACTATATATTTTGTAGACATCGACAAATTTGTTAGTGATATTCCTCCTCCCCCATGGGATGGAGATGCAGAGATGGCCGAGGCCATGAATGGTGAGGGACATCCTAATTGGATACATGTGGGCATGTGGCCGCACCGTCGGCCTAATATTGGACTTATTATGGACTTGGGATAATGATTATCTAGAATTTTGGTTGAGGTGGGAGTTCACCTCGTGATGGCTCGAGACATCAGATCATCTCTTAGGCTCCTAGAGCTTTAGACAAATGTGCGTCGTGATATGATGAGTCTTATGCATCATATCGTTGGAGATACCAGGTTTATACTAACATTGAGGACAAATGGACAACATGTAGAAGATACAGAGTATTCGCATAGTACTACCCGATCAGATCATGATGATCATGGTGGTGATCCTTCTGGTAGTACTCCACCTCCTTGGGATAACCATGCATCAGATACATAATACTCACCCAGATGTACTACCCCATCGAATGATGATCAGGGTATCAATGATCCTTCTGGTAGTACTCAACCGCCTAGTCCTCCTCATTCACCTCATGATCATCCGCTACCTCATGTTTCTCCTCAGAGATCAACCACCTCCACCTCCACCTCATATTTCAACTCTTAATTAGGCAGTTGACCATCCATCATATTCTGTTACAGACCAAGCTGCCATTACTACTGTTATATCAGATATTTTATAGAAGTTATTTGATTTGATTGTTAGGTCCCTATAATATTATTGTGTCCCCCATATTGTTATTTCTATGCCCCATAGAAGCCCACTATTATTATTGTTAAGCCCTTACATTATTATTGTTATTCAGGCCCTCATTATATTGTGACCCTTTAGACTCCTATATACACCAAGGAGGTAATTTCATTTGTATCATTCAAGAATCATTCATTTATGTGATGTAAATGTGGTTTCACCCTCGAAGGGATAATTTTCAAGTTGTTGATATTTCTTTTCTTCTATTTTATGATTTGGTTGCACAACATTTGGTATTAGAGCTTTTGATTCTAGGGTTTTACTACTTCAAACGGGTCATCTTGGAATTTTCACTATATTTTTTTTTTATATGAGGCTTCAACAGATGAAATTTTCACCAAGTGGAGCGGAAATCAAGGTGAATTTTGTGTAGAACTTTCATATATAGCTTCACTATATTTTCTAGGATATGGTCTGAAGAAGTTAGAGTTTTTGCCTGCTCTAAAATCCAGTCTCAAACATGTGACCTAGGGAAAATCACCATAACTTTCTCTACGAGTATTAGATTTGAATTTCATAAAACATAACTAAAAATGAACAGACTGTAGTTTGTGGTGTATTGAGATCTTAAAAGCAAGAAAAATGTGTGTAATTTTTTTAAAATTGCATAATGCTTTTTCGAAAAATCAGTTTGAAGTGGTTTAAAGGGCATATTGAAGCATAGATATCAATATTTGGTTCTAAAATGTCTCCCAAACAAAATAATTATACACGCATTAAGCCCTCAGAAAGATCTACTATGACGCATGAATAGGAGAATTGCAACATGATATATCAAAATTATAGGACCAAGTGCAACAAATTTCAATCTCACAAAGAGAAACCAAAGATGAAATAAAAGGGGATATGGATGGCTTAAAAGGGGACATGGATGGTTTAAAAGTAGAAATAAAAGGTGACATTGATGGTCTAAAATTGGCAATAAAATGCCACATGAATGGTTTAAAAGCAGACATGGAAGGTTTAAAGGAACGTTTGGCAAAGTTGCCAAAAGAAATGCTTCCTAGTGGTGATAAGGTATTTCATGAAACTCATGAAGAGAAAAAACATAATGTGAATCATGATTTTAGAGACTCCAATTTTGGGATGAAGACCAACCATATTGCAAATATCGATCTAGTAACATGGCAAGGATCCAGTAACATGGATACTACATATGGAGCAATTCTTTGATCTACATGACGTGTCACACACACAAAAGGTATGCATTGCATATTTATATTTATAAAAAATCATCTAATATGGTATCTATGAATTTTTTTCGTAAATCAATTTCACTTGGACAATTTTCATGGAAGAATTGGTAGCACATTATGAGGATACAAAGAGAAATACATTCTTTAGCCAATTGATAAATATTAAACAAAAGGGATCAATGTAGAGCATATTGAGGACTTACAAATATTGAATATCAAGGTAAATGATATTATATAGGAGCATAGGATTTATGTCTTCATAGGGACTTTAAAGGATAACATCAAACATGAGGTTCACCTTTGGGAACTTGAGTCATTACAAAATTCATTTATTGTGGCAAGAAAAGTTGAAAGAAAACTTATGGAAACAAGGAAGTATATCACTCACAAATATAAAGATGGAAGTTTTTCTACTTCTAGCCTCCCACAACCTACAAGGTTGACACCACAACAACTCGATGAAAAAAGAGAAAAATTGCTTTGTTACAGTTTTGATAGAAAATACACTAAGTGTCATAACTGTGCTGAGAAGAAATTATTTTAAAAATATTGTGAAGAGGAGAAAGAAAAGGAATAAGAAACATCAAAGGAAGAGGATATACACTGGGAATCAACCCCAAAGAAAGAATAAATGAATCTAACCATATCTTGTTATGCATTGGTAGGAATTACCACTCCTCAAACTCTCAAGATAGAATGGTATATCAAGAAAAAAAGATAATAGTGTTGATTGATTTTGGTGGTACACATAATTTTATTCATTATAAGATATCCAAGGATTTCAATTGCCTTCTATATCTAGCACTAGAGTATTAATTAATGGTCACAATTAGTGTTAAGTAATGATTTTTTGGTCATGCCTTTTGGCCTTACTAATGCACCTTCCACATTTCAAGGTTCGATGAATTCCATTTTCAAACCCTTAGAAAATTTGTGTTAGTATTTTTTGATGATATACTAATCTATAGTAAGACTTCGAAAGACCATGTTCAACATGTTCACTGGGTTCTAAAACTATTGGAGGAGAAACAATTGTATGCAAAACTCTCCAAATGTTTCTTTGGGGTACAATAAGTTAAATATTTGGGTCATATTATATCCCATGAGGGTTTGAAGGTGGACCCTAACAAAATTAAAGCCATCATGGAACGGGACATCCCCACAAACAAAGGCATCTTCAAGGATTTCTTGGTTTGACAGGATATTATCACGAGTTTGTTAATAATTATGGGAATATAGCAACATATCTAACATCTTTATTGAAGGAATATTCATTTTCTTGGACTCCAAAAGAAGCTAAGGCCTTTGAACATCTTAAAGTGGAAATGTGTCAAGCTTTGGTATTAACTACACCATACTTCACAAAATCTTTATTGTGGAAGGCGATGCCTCAAGAAATGATATTGTTGTTGTTTTAAGGCAAGAAGGAAGACCCATTTCTTTTGAAAGTTGTCCAATCAAGGGAAAGTATTTACATAAATCTATTTATGAGAAAGAAATGTTAGCAATCCTACATGAACTGAAGAAATGGTGCCCTTACCTAATGGGAAGACATTTCAAGGTAAAAATAGATCATGATAGTCTTAAATACTTCTTGGAACAAATATTTTCTTCAGAAGAGAACAAAAATGGGTCACAAATATGTGGGGTTCTAACTTTGAAATCATCTACAGAAAAGGGAAGCAAAATGTTGTTGTAAATGCACTCTCAAGAAGCGATGAGGATGTGGAAACATTTTTCTATGCCATTTCTATTATCCAACCTAATTGAATAATGTTGGCATTATGATACAGGTGTTGTCCTTGATGGCAACTCACTCAAATGACATATCACAGTGCAGCAGGTCAATAGCAAAGAATTAATGACCAGACTACAAAGAATGAAGAAAGAGAGGTATACGCAGGTCCACCTTGACAAAGGAGCGTATACACATGGGTTAATAGAACAAAAGTAGCATATAACGTACAAATGCACTTTCACAAGAGGGAAAGCACGTACATGTTGGAAAACTAATTTTTTGGTCTAAGGTATTTGGTCCAAAGTATTTTGATCCAAGGTATTGGTCCAAGGTATTTGGTCCGACTTATTTGGTCCAAGGTATTGACCCTACGTATTTGGTCCAAGGTATTGGTCCTAATTAGTTTTGGTCCATGGTATTGAGAAAGGCCTAAGAGTATATAAGGAGGAGAAGATCATTTGGCCAGGGGTGCAAGTATTGAATATCTGATGAAGTGTGAGATCAAGAATGCAGGTTATGGGTTTCAAATGCTTTGCTTGATCTGAACTAAGGATGCATCTATGTGGTTGATGATGGATGATGGATCGGGATCATAAGACCTGAAATATATTATCATTATGTGATTTGATGATGGATATTCTAGATCTGAATTACTGACGCATGTCTTATTCTATAAATGTTATGATCTGGGTATGACTGATGTCTGGAATAGCTGCAAAGTTATGAGTTAATATTTGCAGATATGTACGCGTGTTCGCTTTGGTAAAAGTGCATATACACGTAGGTTCAACACATGGAAGTAGTGTATACATTGTGAATTGTGATTGATTTTGAGCCTCAATGTTGTTGATGGGTCCAATATGAAAATTGGATGAAACGTGGCCTTCAGATTATGGTGTTGTGTTCCAGGAGTATCCAGTTTGAAAATTTATGAAACGTGGCCCCTAAAGGAAGAGAGAAGGTCTTAGCCTTCTGTAGGCCGACGCCTATGTACTGGTAAACATATCGGCCAATACAAGAGCTAGGGGTTGGAGCTCCCTTCCAATAGTAGCTAAAAACGAGTGAAGGTTGGAGCCTTTAGTAGGTCGGCGCCTACGTGCTAGTAAACAGATCGACTAGTACAAGAGCTAGGGGGTTGTAGCTCCCTTCTAGTAGCAGCTTGAGAACAAGAGAAGGCTATAGCCTCCTGCAGGTGGGTGCCTACGTACTGGTATGAGTCTACACCAGTACAAGATTGTAAACAGGTTTTTCTTATATTAAAAGAAGACAGCAACAGGTGGTTTTTGTCTCGCATGGGTTTCCACCTTAAATCTTGGTGTTCAAGTGTGTTTCTTATGTGTGATGGTTTGTTCTATTTTTACTGCACCTTGTTACTGTTTATATGGTTAATGAAGTACTGATGCACTAATTAAATATCTACATATGATGAATTAACTAAATCATAAGTTTGTTGGATATACGCTAGTTGCCTTAAATACAGTTGCGTGTACACGCAAGTTCCCTTCACTGAAGTAGCGTATACAAATCAGAATAAGAGAGAAAAAGTTATAGACTTGAATAATACTGATTCACACCCCCCCACTCTCTCAGTATTATTTACAACAATTGGCATTAGAGTAGGTCCTTTGGTAGAAGCTTGATCGCTTGAAGGAGATCCGTAGAAATAATGGGAAAGAAGCTAAAGAAGAAAGCACCTCAGAAGAAGAATACAACTCAAAGGAACGGTGACATCAGGAGAGACAATTGGCCATTAGGTGGAAGAAAGGATTCAGATTTCGAGTCACCTTAGATTGGAGATGAACAAGCAAATGAAGCATCAGACAAAATCAGAGATCAACAAGATCTATTTAACAAAAGGGAGTGTGCCTTCAAAGAAGAAGTTACCAGATTAAAAGCTTAACTGGAGGAAGGAAACAAAGTAAGGAAGCAGCTGCAGGATGAAGTGATATCATTAAGAAATGAAATAAATGATCAGAGTATAACAATCCAGAGACTTAAAGATAGATCTAGTTACTATGTAAGTCTTGAAGCTAAAATCCTCTCTCTAAAAGAAGATCTTGAAAATAAGAAGAATGAAGAACTACCTCAAGCAGATGAAGAACAAGAAAATGATATTCTCAAATTAAGGCAACAAGTGGAAGAAGGAAGAAAGAATGAAGAAACCTTGAAGAAGAAATATCTGGAAAAGGAAGAACAACATCAGGTTGAGGTAAATATCTTAAAAGGTAAATTAGAATAAAAGGATAAACTGTTACGATTTCAAGACAATACTAAGATTTTGGATAATATTCTTAGTAGTCAAAGGTCTCCTACTATCAAAACTGTTCTTGGTTTTCATGAATCTGTTGAAGGTGAATCTAGCTCAGAAGGTGAAGCAAGGAACTCTAATGCAAAATCTGAAATGCTCAAAAAGGAGATGAGAGGTCAACCCCATCAACAACCAAGGAAAGAAAGTCTTCAGAGAAAACCTTTTGGTCCTAACTGTGGAAGTGCTAGTTGGTTATTTCCTCTGATGAATTATGTTGAATGTTTTATATGTCATAATTTTGGACATGTTGCAGCGAGATGCAGAAGTAGAATGGTTCAAGACCGTCACATAGAAAGATCATCAACTTCCAGGTACTTTAAGGGATATTGTTTTTCTTGCAATATGTTTGGTAATAAAGCCATTGACTGCTATAGAGGGAATATGAAACATGTAAGATATTATGCATGTAACAAGTTTGGACATATAGCAAAGGAATGCAGGAGAGAATTTTGGGCACCATACCAAAAGGAGAAAACATCATCACACTCGAAGACATGGAAGAAGAAGGAAGTACAGTCAGAAAAATGTGGCATGGCACAGTGTACAAACATGACAGACTCAAGGAAGTCGAAAGTATGAAACTTCAATGTTCTAAATCTCATACACAAGTTTCATGAAGACAAGTCGCGTATATACGCGAGTTCGAAGCTGCACAATCGCGTATATGTTAGTTTGAGGAAAAGTAGTGGGACAGACTCAGGAAAAGGGGTCTGATATGGTTCAGTCAATTATCTGCTCTGTTTGATGATGGTTACAATCTACTGATGATGTGTGGAAATGTGTTGGTACTCATAAGATGTTATTTAGAAGTGCTTTTGATCCTCACAAGTTAACTTGATGTATATCTGATTGATGATGATGCCTTGATACTTCTTACTGATATATGCATGATCAGATCTGATAGTGAACAGGTGGAACAGGTTCAGGGGGATAATATTCTTTGAATAATGCATTGTTGGCATTATGTTAGAAGATCTTGGTACTTGAATATGATTATATTTCTTAATCCACATAGTTGTTTTGATTCAGGTGACTCTTTGGATGATGGAAATGTACAGGCTGTTGATCCTAATGTTGTTGATGGTGCAGATCATAGATGGCGTATGACTATCATGGTCGTGTTTAGATCAGTTGTCCTTGTTATAAAAATCATGAATATCATTTGATGTAAAGGTCATGAAAATACCTAATTTGTAACCCCACTTTGGATGGGATGGATGATGTAATATTTATTATTTCTGTCATGTATAAACAATTGGTATATCCCCACTTGGTTGGGTGGATGAGTCAAAATTTGGTATATACCCACTTGGTTGGGAGATTGATGTATGTATGAGTCCTTGGTGATAGGAAGGTCAAACTCACTTAGTTGAGTTATAGAGTCATGTTATTCTTTTGGAACATATTTCTGCAGACTCTGCATGTGCTCAGGGGGATCATGGATGGTTTAGTGCATCTCAACATGTACAAAGGGGGAGCTCAATCAGAGATTTCAGAATGTACTCAAGGAGAGCATGAACAACATAATGTATGTCAAAGGGAGAGAATATCTTGGTCCACCCTTTGCCCTTGATGTCAAAGGGGGAGAGTGACTTGGTGTTGTTGTTGCCATCAAGTCCAAAGGGGGAGATTGTTGGCATTATGATCAAGGAAAATTTTAAGGATGGAAAATTTTCTTGAAGTTTAAAACATTGGCGAATCTCACTAATCCCTATATGCAAATTATAAATGTTTATTGATATATTTGTAAAATTATTCAAATTTATAATTATTTTATATATAGTCTCTATATAATGTTGGCGATTTTTAAGGTAAAACAATTTTATATTCTGAAATTTGGGCGAATCGTCTTTTATAAAATTGGAAATTGGCGAATCTTTTTTGTGGAAAAATCATGGAAAATTAGCCCACTGGGCGAACATTAGCCCCTAAAATTTTCCATGATTATGATACAGGTGTTGTCCTTGATGGTAAATCACTAAGATGACAAATCATAGTACAATAGGTCAATAGCAAAGAATTAATGATCAGACTACAAAGAATGAAGAAAGAGAGGTATACACAGGTCCAACTTGACAAAGGAGCATATACACACTGGTTAACAGAACAAAAGTAATGTATGACATACACAAGCACTTTCACAAGAGGGAAAGTGCGTACATGTTAGAAAACCAAGTTTTTGGTCCGAGGTATCTGGTCCAAGGTATTTTGATCCAAGGTATTGGTTCAAGGTATTTGGTCCGAGGTATTTGGTCCAAGGTATTGACCCTAGGTATTTGGTACTAAGTACTTTTGGTCCATGGTATTGAGAAAGGCCTAAGAGTCTATAAGGAGGAGAAGATCATTTGCCCAAGGGTGCAAGTATTGAATATCTGATGAAGTGTGAGATCAAAAATGCAGGTTATGGGTTTCAGATGCTTTGCTTGATTTGAACGAAGGATGCATCTATGTGGTTGATGATGGATGATGGATTGGGATCATAAGACCTAAAATGTATTATCATTATGTGGTTTGATCATCGATAGTCTATATTTGAATTACTGACACATGTTTTATTCTATAAATGTTATGATCTGGTTATGACTGATGTCCGGAATAGCTGCAAAGTTATGAGTTAATATTTGCAGATCTATACGTGGGTTCACTTTGGTAAAAGCGCATATACACGCAGGTTCGACACATGGAAGTAGCGTATACATTGTGAATTGTGATTGATTTTGAGCTTCAATGTTATGGATGGGTCCAGTATGAAAATTGGATGAAACGTGGCCTTCAGATTATGGTGTTGTGTTCCAGGAGTATCCAATCTAAAAATTTATGAAACGTGGTCCTTGGAGGAAGAGAGAAGGTCATAGCCTTCTGTAGGCTGGTGCCTACGTATTGGTAAACATATTGGCCAGTACAAGAGCTAGGGGGTTGGAGCTCCCTTCCAGTAGTAGCTGGAAACGAGTGAAGGTTGGAGCCTTTAGTAGGCCAGCGCCTACGTACTAGTAAATAGATTGGCTAGTATAAGAGCTAGGGGGATGTAGCTCTCTGCTAGTAGCAGCTAGAGAACAAGAGAAGGTTGTAGCCTTCTGCAGGTTGGTGCTTGTGTATTGGTATGAGTCTACACCAGTACAAGATTGTAAACAAGTTTTTCTTATATTAAAAGAAGACAACAACAGGTGGTTTTTGTCCTGCATTGGGTTTCCACCTTAAATCTTTGTGTTCATGTGTGTTTCTTATGTGTGATGGTATGTTCTATTTTTACTGCACTTAGTTACTCTTTGTATGGTTAATGAAGTAATGATGCACTGATTAAAGATCTACATAACATGAATTAACTTAATCATAAGTTTGCTGGATATACGTTAGTTGCCTTAAATACAGTTGCATGTACACACGAGTTCCCTTCACTGAAGTAGCGTATATAAATATGATTATGGAAATGAAAAATTTATTGATTTGCTAATATTGGTTCACCCCCGCCCCCCTCTCAGTATTATTTCCAACAAATAATTGAAGAAAGGGAATAATGGAAGAATGACGAAGAGGTATGGACACTCAGTCAAAAGTTGTAGCAAGATCCCAGTACATCTTATACATTTATCTGGAAAAATGATTCATTATGGTACAAATATCGCTTATATTTATGTAAGAACTTCCAACTCAAACAAAATATTATTTTGGAATTACACACCTCTCCTTTAGGAGGGAACTTAGTATTTTTAGAAACTTACCACACGGTCACGAAGGATTTTTTTGGGGATGGTCTTAAATTTGATATTCAGAATTTTGTGGTAGAATATTTGGTCTACCAACAAAATAAAGTTGAGATAATTAAGACACTAGGTCTCTATGGATTTTATCACATGTTTACCAAGTCCAAAGGAAAGAGTGTCATCATGGTGGTAGTTGATAGAATTACCGATTATGCACACTTTTTTGCAATATCTTGAATCCTTTCAAAGCCAATACAATTTCTACTACATTTATGGAAACAATTCAAAAGCTACATGGAAGCCCACAGATTATTGTAGTGATAGAGATCCCATTTTCACTAGATTTTTTTGGACAAATTATTTTCTTGTCTTGGTACTCAATTAGCTCATAGCTCATCTTATCATCCTTAGCCTGATGGGAAATTTGAGATAGTGAACAAATGTTTGGAAGGATATATTCATTACATTGATATGATAAACAAACACAATAGGTCAAGTGGTTACCTCTGGCAGAATGGTGGTCTAACACTTCCTTCCATATCGTAACAAAAATGACCCCTTTTATGGCACTTTATGGATATCATCCACCATTCATCACGTTGAATTTAAGAGAAATTTATAAGGTTCAAACAATGGAAGATCACATCAAGCATCAACAAAAAGTTCTCCAACTTTTAAATGATAACCTGACTCTAGTAGGAAATATAATGAAACAATAGACATATTAGCATTGGAGATAAAGAAGTTTTAATGTAGGTGATTGAGAATTTTAACGACTACTACCATACAAAAAAATTTCCCTAAAGAAAGCTAAGAAGGATAATAAGTTATCACCCAAGTACTCTGATCCTTATAAGGTGTTGCAAAATATTAGTACTATGACATACAAATTGGAGTTGCCTGCATCTTCCCGAGTACACCCAGTTTTCCATGTTTCATTCTTGAAGAAGCTTATTGGTGATAATCTCTCAGTTCAAACAATATTTCCAAAACTTGAAAAGGAAGGAAAAATCATATTGGATCCTAAAGAAGTCACAGAATCAAGAACTTGACAACTACAGAATTGATTAATTTCATAGCATCTCATTAAGTTGAAGAACTTACCAGCTGAAGAATCCACATGAGAGGATGAAAATTTTATACAAAAGCATCTAGAACTACTCAAGTATTGAGGACGACACTTTTTTGAAAGATAGGGACATGTTAGGACCCTATAATACTAGTGTGGCCCCCATATTGTTATTGTTGTGCCCCTCCCCCCTCCCCCCACCCCAACCTAGCCTGTCCCCCCACCCGCCCACCCCCCCCATATTGTTATTATTGTGCCCCATAGAAACCCATTGTTGTTATTGTTGAGCCCTTACATTGTTATTGTTATGTAAACCCTGATTATATTATGACCCTTTAGGATCCTATTTATACCAAGGAGGTATTGTCATTTGCGTCATCCAAGAATTATTCATTTATTTTACGGAAAGGTGGTTGCCCCCTTGAAGAGGATAATTTCCGAGTCATTGATCTAATATCTTTTCTTCTATTTTGTGATCTGATTGCATAACATTGATACAATTATTCGACTTGGGTGTGTGTGTGTTTCATTTTTCTGTTCATGTTGATGTAATTAATTTATATGTTGGTGTTGATGTATATATTGTTAGGTCAAGTTAGATATGTTCATTAAATGTGCTTGCAGATAGATGTGTATGTTATAGTAGTTATTTGACAATATGAGGTATATTTGAGGATGTGTGTGGTGATGATGTTAGACAATGTTTGTGTTTTGTTATATGTGATCACAATGATGATGTGATGCTAGATTATTAGATTTGTGTGCTAGCTAATAATGTTTATATGTGTTAGAGATGTATATAATTAGATGATGTTAACGAATTTGAATGTGTATTTTAGATGATGTTTATTTTTGTTAGATAGTTCTCATTAGGTTATTTATTTTTATGAAATCATATTTATTATAGATTACGTATTAGTGAACTTATATCAAAATTATATATATGAAATTACATGCAAAATGACTTACATTAAATAAAAAATGCAAAGATATTTTTATAGATTACAAAGTTTAATGTGGTTGAAACTATAATCGTAAAATTACCATAAATATTTTTCTATTGCATAGATAGTTCATACATATTCATTCTAATTAAATTCTTATTCAAATAAGGGTTGTGAGTAGCATAGTCTATGCCTATAGAATACTTATAATAAAAAAGGTGTTTGTAAAACATGTCTAAAAAATAGTCATTACAAAACAAAATTCAATTTTACACAATGAATTGTACAAACCTCTAAATAAAACTACCTTTCTAGTCATAGCCAAGCTAGAAATCAGAAAGTTGTGACCTATACATATAATACAAGAGTTAGACAATATCTAATTAATATTTGCAATTAATTTTCAAAACATATATTGCAACATGTAATCATTAAATAAAAATTTCAAAATATTTATATTTATATTAAAATTAAAATATAAAATTGATTGGTCTATAAAATCAACTATAATGAAAAAAAAATGTTCCTAAAGTATTGGATTATTAAATTAACATTACAATTAATTTGATTTTATAAATTTAATAAATTAAAGTTTTCTTTATTATTAATAATTATGAATGGTGAATTATTAAAAAAATTATTTTTAATGATAATTATTATTTAAAATATAATTTTTAAATTAATATGTATTTTAAATATTAATATATATATATATATATATATATATATATATATATATATATATATATATATATATATATATATATATATAGATATAGATATAGATAATAAACAAGAAAATACAATTAATAAACTATTATCAATAATATGTATTTAAGAAATATAAAAATAATCTTGTAAGTTTATTTATAAAATTCAATCTATTGTTAAATTTAAAAACTCAAGTCATAATTGTTTATAATTAATTTAGATTCAATATAATTTAAAAAATTATATTTTAATAAAATTTAATTTATCACTAAAGTTATCAGATTTCAAGAAATTTGAATTTAATATTTGTAGCAACTCTTACCAGTATAAATATTAATTTTATATCTTACCAATTTAAATTTAATATCTTACCAATGATATAAAATGGGAGTAAGACAAATAAAAACAATATAATTAGCACATCATATATTAGCATGGGATATTGTTAGATGTGATCATGATGATGATGCCCTGTTAAATTATTAGTTTGTGTGCTAGCTAATAACACCGTAAGGCATTCCCCTATGAAAATAATTTCCCTCTTGTCCATCTATCATAACTATGCCCTGTTAGATTATATGTTAGACGATTGGAAGGCATTTAGTCGTTGGATCATGCGAAGGTAGTTTGGAAAGGAGTTATTAAACCCTAACCCATCACTCTCGAACGATTTTGAATTCGCATCTTTGATTGCAGGCAACCAAAGCTCATAGGGGGCCTTCCATTCCTCCTAGACAGTTTTGATTTTTGCGTCGCCAGGAAGTTTCGATTTTCCCTTGTCGATTGCAAGCAACAGGGGGCGAGGTAAACACTTTCCACAACAAAGAGCTCAAAAATGCTACCAAAGGATTCAACATGGCTAGAGTTGTTGAATTGAGGCTTCTATGATCCATATTAAGTTTATGAGAGATTTTTCGGCATAAATCACATGATATTTCATTTGTCGACACGTTTCGAACCAACCAGTGTGGTTCATCGTCAGGACAAGTTGAAGAATCATATCTAGTCTGCATGTTAAATACTCAGAGCAGAACATCCAATGGCTATAATCTTTGACCACGCAACATCTATATTGATTAACAACTAACTATGGCAGGGAAACGGCTAGTTAGACATGACCCGGGGTATAACCATATTAAATTAAAAATTAAAACAAGTTAATTAAAATAATAGTTAGTATGAATTTACATAAAAGTTTTAATTATTTTATAATTAATTTAATTTTTATTATAAATACATATATATAAATATTAAATCAAATTAAATGATTATTAAATTAATAGTTAGTTATAAAAGGTATTAACTATTTTAATTTTTATTATCTATATATATATATAATAATTGAAGTATTAAATAGAATAAAACTATAATATATTAAATTTATAGATTTATTTAATTGTTTTATTAATTGGTAAATTGCTTAGTTATTTTAATTATAAATTAATAAAAACATATTATTGTAGATCGATTTCAAAAGTAGTTAAATTTGTTTTAATTAATTAAGTTAAAATTAATAGTATATAACTAGTAGCATAAACTAAATACTAATATAATATCTCATACTATATAAACAACTCATCAAAGACTAAAGGCCAAAGAGAGAAGGATACGAGATAACAAGGGGAAACTAACTTATACTAAAACAAGAACAAGCTAAAAGTGAGGGAGGGGAGGAAGGGAAGAAAACGACTAGGAAGAGAGGGCTGGGACCCAGCAACTACTGATCTTCCATCTGTCCTCTCTATTGAGATTGCTTGGTCTTTTTTCAATCTCAAGGGCTTCCCTAAATTTGCGGTGATGGAACTGCGAAACTCTAGCAATAACACTGGCCTCCTCGATACAAACATGATGTTTGGTTTTCTCCGCATGCTCTGCTAAAGCGGAAGACTTGGTTCTCCTATGCTTGAGGTCAGCTGCGTGCTCACTAATCCTTTGATTAATGGAGCGTCCAGTCTCACCAATATAGGGGGTCCCACAGGAACAAGGAATAATATATACCCCTTTCATGTCCTTAGGGTTGATAGGATCCTTCACAGATCTGAGGGACTTACAAATGGTGTTAAGGGGTCTAAAGGTCGAGGGGATATTATGCTTCTTAAGAATTCTTACAATCTTATTAGTGGTCCCCTCCACAAACAGAAGATGCACACCTGGGAACCGCTCTTTCAGTTCTCATTTATTTAACGAATTTTTGGCAGCTTTGAGGAAATATTTCAGACCTAGGTATCTACTATAACCATTCTCAACAAAGACATTAAGGAGATGAGACTTCTCTTTCTCGAAGCTCTTTTCATCAGATATCCTCAGGCCTTGAGCAGGTCCCAGGTGTCCATATTCCGTTTGTGCAGGGGACCACTGATAATATTGCAAGAATTCTTAATAAGCATAATATCCCCTTGACCTTTAGACCCCTTAACACCATTCGTAAGTCCCTCTGATCTGTGAAGGATCCTATCGACCCTAAGGACATGAAACGGGTATATATTATTCCTTGTTCCTGTCGGACCCCCTATATTGGTGAGACTAGACGCTCCATTAATCAAAGAATTAGTGAGCATGCAGCTGACGTCAAGCATATGAGAACCAAGTCTTCCGCTTTAGCAGAGCATGTGGAGAAAACCAAACATCATGTTTGTATCGAGTAGACCAGTGTTATTGCTAGAGTTTTGCAGTTCCATCACCACAAATTTAGGGAAGCCCTTGAGATTGAAAAAAGACCAAGCAATCTCAATAGAGAGGACGGATGGAAGATCAGTAGTTGCTGGGTCCCAGCCCTCTCTTCCTAGTCATTTTCTTCCCTTCCTCCCCTCCCTCGTTTTTAGCTTGTTCTTGTTTTAGTATAAGTTAGTTTCCCCTTGTTATCCCGCATCCTTCTCCCTTTGGCCTTTAGTCGTTGATGAGTTGTTTATATAGTATGAGATATTATATTAGTATTTAGTTTACACTAATAGTTATATACTATTAATTTTAACTTAATTAATTAAAACAAAATTAACTACTTTTGAAATCGATCTACGATAATATGTTTTTATTAATTTATAATTAAAATAATTAAGCAATTTACCAATTAATAAAACAATTAAATAAATCTATAAATTTAATATATTATAGTTTTATTCTATTTAATACTTAAATTATTTTATATATATATATATATATATATATATATATATATATCTATATATATATATTAAAAATTAAAATAAATATAAAATAGCTAATACCTTTTATAACTAACTATTAATTTAATAATCATTTAATTTGATTTAATATTTATATATATGTATTTATAATAAAAATTAAATTAATTATAAAATAATTAAAACTTTTATGTAAATTCATTCTAACTATTATTTTAATTAACTTATTTTATTTTTTAATTTAATATGGTTATACCTCGGGTCCTGTCTAACTAGCTGTTTCCCTCTCGTAGTTAGCCGTTAGTCAATATAGCCGTTGCATGCTCAAATATTATAACTGTTGGATGTTCTGCTCTGAGTATTTAACATGCAGACTGGATCTGATTCTTCAACTTGTCCTGACGATGAACCACATTGGTTGGTTCAAAACACGTCGACAAATGAAATATCATGTGATTTACGCCGAAAAATCTCTCATAAAAATGGCTAGAGTTCCGGGTCATGGTGCATTTGGGACAGTTTATAAAGGGATTCTACCTAATGATGGACCTTTGGTGGCAGTGAAGAGATCTACCTGCAACAATAAAGGGAAATATGAATTTCTTGCAGAGCTCTCAATTATAGGATGCCTTAGTCATCAAAGTGTAGTCCATCTGCAAGGATGGTGTCATGATAAAGGAGAGATTCTTTTGGTCTATGATTACATGTCGATTAGTAGTTTGGATAGGATCATTTTTCAAGAAGGTGGGGGACCGGTCTTGTGACGGGAAAATAGATGCAAGATAGTGATGGGGGTTGCATCTGCATTGACATATTTACATGGCAGATGGGAGAAACAGGTGGTTCACAGAGATGTTAAGTCCAGTAATATAATGTTAGATGGAACTTTCAATGCTAGGATAATTTGGGCTTTCTCGGCTCATAGAGCACAATAAGAGCCTTGATGCAACCTTAACAGCAGGAACGATGGGGTACCTTGCTCTTGAGTATTTATTCTTGGGAAAGGCCTTAGACAAAATGGATGTCTCAGCTTTGGGGTAGTTGTTTTAGAAGTTTCTTGTGGAAGAAGAGTTATTGAGGCAGACACACAACTTGGATAGAGAAATTTGGTTGATTGGGTTTGGGGTTTGCATAGAAATGGGAAGCTTCTTGAGGCCTTAGACTTAAGATTGAGAGGAAATTTTGATGAGAAAAAAATGAGAAGAAATTTGTTGGTTGGAATTCTCTGTTCACATCCCGATCCTGGAGCTAGACTGACAATGATGCATGTATTACAGATTTTGAGTGGAGAAGCTCCAGTTCCTCATGTTCCTCGATGCAAGCCTAGCATGCCATTTCATTATAACCTTCTTCTGAGTCTTCAGGAGTTTGTCTCTGATTATGATCAGAGCAAGCTTTCCAGTTCCTCCATGAGCATTAAGGACTATTCTTGAATGTGATTGATAATCTTTCAGAGTTTAGTCAGTTCATTTTTCATTCCCCTAATTTTTCATCTCTTCTTGCTTTCCCTAGAATACAAAAGTGCATGTATTACAAGAAATTGGGTCACCAATTGCATTAAGAAGCCAATTGCTCAAAGCTTGATGATATTACTACATGGATATTCTCCATTCAATACAATCTCAATTGCTGACTTATTAAGGGTAGCTAATTCCATCAACATTTGATGATTCCAAAGAGAAATGTAAAGTATCCAGAATCACTAACTCTTAGATATGTGTGCTACGCAAATTTTTTTAATAGATCCATTTCCCATTTTGACCAATAAAATTTGATTTATGTATGAAAAAAATGGTTGAATTTTCGAAAAAATGTTTGTAATGGCATTCAGTTGCATTTCTAATAGGACTGTACAACAAAAATAAAAATAAAACCTATCTGCATGCATGTATATTTCGAGTATGTACCACACCAGCAGCAGTGGATGCCATTAACTTCTCAGGAATTAGTTACGCAGCTTCATGCACAAATTGTTGAATTTGGAATTTTATTGGAGGATTTGAACGCCACCTAAAAGAAAAGCACATTAGATTTCAATACATCTTATCCTGAAAATATTATTCACATATTCTTCGAAACGTGATGTCAAAAACTACGGAGACTCTACCTACTCGATTGTGCTTCTTTCCATTAATACTTGAGTGAAATTGAAAATTATTCATAGCTAAGAACATATTTGCATTTTTTTCACAGTAAATTGTTACTTGAAAATTTTCCATGATGCGCAAAATTTCTGAGGTCTGTGAAAGGATTGTTCCTGCTTTGAGGAAAAGGATTCGACTAGAACAAAATATTCTTCCTATAAGTGAATTTTGTTCAGGATTAATTTCCCTCCAATTTCACATGTAAACAATGGTATACATTCCATTTTGTGGGTATAAATCCTGTACACAATGGAAATTATGCTGGTGAGGAAATGTTTTCCCATTTTTTTTGTGATCATTGGTCTTCCAGAGGAATTTCAAAGATTGCACAAACAATAATCACAAAAATATTTCCCTGGTTCCTGTATGTGATCAGAAATTTACAATATTATTGGGAAGTCGATTCTATCTGTTACTAAGAATGTAATGCAAGGCTAGGAGATTTTTGGTTTGCTCATCTTATAGAGCATAATAAGAGCCCTGATCTAACTTTAACAACAGGAATAGTGGGGTACCTTGCTCCTTAGTATTTATTCATGGGAAAGGCCTCAGACAAAATGAATGTCTTTAGCTTTGGGGCTGCCATTTTGGAAGTTTCTTATGGAAGAAGAGCTATTGAGGTGGATACGCGACCTGGACAAAGAAATTTGATTGATTAGGTTTGGGGTTTGCATAGAGATGGGAAGCTTCTTGAGGCCTCAGACTTAAGATTGAGAGGAAACTTTGATGAGAACAAAATGAGAAGAATGTTATTGGTTGGAATTCCCTGTTCACATTCCAATCCTGGAGCTAGACTGACAATGATGCAGGTATTGAAAATTTTGAGTGGATAAGCTCCAGTTCCTCATGTTCCTCAGGGCAAGTCTAATATATCATTTCATTTTAACCTTATTTTGAGTCTTCAAGAGGTTGTCTCTGATTGTGATCAAAGCCAGGTTTCCAGTTCCTCCATGAGGATCACAGACTATTCTTGAATGTGATTGATAATCTTTCAAAGTTCGGTCAATTCATTTTCCATTCCCCTAATTTGTCATCTCTTCTTGCTTTCTATGGAATATAGAATTTCCTATATTACAAGAAAATGGGTCATCAATTGCATTAAGAAGCCATTTGGTCAAAGCGTGATGATATTACTGCATTGATATTCTCCATTCAATACAATCTCACTTGCTGAATTATTAAGGGCAACTAATTCCAACTTCATTTGATGATTCCAAAGAGAGATGTAAAGTCTCTAGAATCACTAACTCTCAGAGATGTGTGCCACACATATTTTTTGAACAGATCCATTTCCCATTTTGAAAAATAAAATTTGATTTTATTTATGAAAAAAATGGTTGAATTTCCAAAAAAAAAAAGGTTTCTAATGACATTCAATTTCATTTCTAATAGGATAGTTGTTATGTGTAATTTGGTATCTACGGATAAATACTAATTCCCTAGGTAGGTAGCTATACCTAGAACAAGAGATTTAAAGTGCTTATCCTTTTCCTATAGATGATAAATAAGAAAAAGGGAATCAAATGACCTACTTATTCTTTCGCTTTCCTTTTGTCTCCTTTTTTTGGCTCCCGTTGCTCCTTCTCGAACTTATATCTCTTAAAAAGTACCTGCAAGCATAAACAGAAGATAGAGAACCAATCAAAGCAAAAGATGTATCGAAGAAGGAAAAATGTGTAAAGAACTTTATTAAGTAGAAGGAAGAATTGCAGCCATGAAGTCTAATCCATTGTCACTCTTCCAGCTTGGGTTCCAACCAACATCACATAAATAACACAACACTCCAACAACATAACAATACTCACTTACAATCTCAATTCTCACTCCAATAGTATCTCCTTACAAATTATCAAAGGCCAACCCCTGATCACTTAGATGAGTGCTCAATTTATAGGTAAATGGAGGAGGTTTTGTCATAAATGAGGGTATTGAATGGCCTTCCAAACTTAGAGTTAGTTTCCATAGAGGAAGAGATGAGAGTATAGGAGGTTACTTAACTCATTCTCTATCCAATTTCGAGCTCATAGGAGATGATAAGTGTGGGAATCTTCTAGATGACTCCAGAGGATAAGAATATTCCTAGAATCTTATGTGAATTTTGCTCAATATCGCCCATCATAGGTCAAAGTGGGCCTAGGTGCTCTGTAGAGCACCCTGACATGGGCCTACCTACACTGAAGCACACTTACCCCTATCCAAGGTTGCACTGGTCCCTAAAGGAGGCAATTCTGGAGGGTTTTAGGCCGAAGAACTCTTAGGGAAGGAGGCATTCAAATAGGTGACTTGTCTAGGGCATGTAGCAACTGAATTAGGGTTTGATGAGTCCTAATGGTACTATTCTGAATTATGGGAGTGATGTGCCAAAATGGATCTGTAACAGTTTCCCCCTAAAGCATGAAGTCGAAAATAATAATGTCGAGTGATATGCTTTACGATGTGATGAGGAGGTTCCAAAGTGGATGGTGACCTGCATCAATTACAATACATAATATCATGATATTTTTATTTTTTCTCATGAATCACTGAGGGAAGGCATACCCATGCTCAACATATAAAATTTCATTACAAATACATAGACAGTCGTCTACAGATATAGACCCATGATAGGATGACCATCAATGTAAAGCCATTGTACGGATGATTTGGTACATTTCCTGAAATCACAGCCTGGATGGATGAAACTAGATCTGGGGTCTTCTATCTCGTTCAATTGTTTGCTCAAGTACGAGTCTAACCATGTGAATATGTGATCTGAAGTTGAACATGGGAAGACACCCTCTAATTATCAGCCAAAGATGTAAGTTGTTAATAGACGCGGGAGAAATCACTGATAATGATAATGATCCTCAAGGTATTGCATTACATTCTACATGGTGTGAATGGATGTTTTGATGTCGAACACCATAAAAATTCTTTCGGTCGAAGGCCAGTGATGTCAACCTATCACCGGAAGCGAGAAACTTGCCATTGATGTATGCAAGCCTCAAGGTACTGGAAGGGTGTTTCTAAGTCAAGTTATTGGATAATGTGTTGATTTTGACAAGAAGCAACTCGTCGCAGGAGGGCCTTGATGTATCCCACATCAGCGACACGAAACGAGTGTAATGATTTTGGAGACGAAATTTGACTGACGACACAAGGTTCAGTAATGGCGGTCATGAAAATGAAGGTTTATGAGTATTCAAAGGATGATTTTTGAATTGAGTGACCCATCCCACAGTAGTGTCTTGTATCTCAAAACTGCATGGTGTTGTCTTAGCTATCCAATATGTCTTCCACTAAGAAATTGCGTAGAGCAGGTAGCTAACCTTGCTCTGGAAAATTGTGCAGATCATCTCGGAAGCAGTCACTGACTGCTAAAACTGCACAGATCTATATTTTAGTGATTACAAGAGAATATGACATGATATATCACTTTGAAGGAGTTGAGGAGAAGGAACAAGAAACCAGGTTATGATCAGGACCTCATGCAAACTCCATCGGATGCATGATCATCTTCAGGGTAAGTATGGTAAGTAAAGAATATCTTTTGAAGTACATCTCTTAGTTAAGCTTGAAGGAATGCTTGTCATTCTCATATCATTCTGTCTTCGATAACATGCATGTTTTCAAGAAAAAAATCATTTCATGTGTTTCCTCTACGTGTCATGCTTCATTTTCACTGGTTTGACTAGCTGTCTTCTTTAGCATGTTGATCACTATGTCATGCTTGTGAGTTTTTTCTTGCAATTTTGAGGGTTTTTATTTGTGTGTATGAGTTGTTTTCATTTTTTCGACATCAGTAGCACTCACACACAAAGTTGTAAACAATGTTGCAAAATGTCGTCACAGTCGTTCAAAGACATATTTCAACTATCGCTCTCAACCTTCGAGTCAGTGTCACTGAGCACATGTTTTCTTTTTAGTTTGAAGTGTGTTGTCATCAAGTTGTGTTAAGTGTGTGATCACATTTTTCATGTATGCATGAGTACACTTTCTTTCACACTTAGTCAATTTTCCTCAAAATATGTCTATTAGACAACCATATGTCAACCGGAACTGATCTTAGTGACCTTGCACTACTACCTAGAAATACACAGACCTTGAGGCTATCCTCTGGCCAACCTCCACTTCGTAATTTTGGAAATGAGACAACTAACTAATTCCTAGAATTGTGCAGAATTTGTCCCAGAAGCCAATCCATTGTGTGCTTCCCGCAAGGCTTCCCATCAAGCCTCCCGTTGGTTAACCGCTGAAATAAATTGAGCTATGACCCTCGGATATAATGAGCTCAAAAATTCAAGAGAGTTTCCCTGCCCTGTCCAGCTTACCCACTCTGTAACCAACCCAAGAATTGAGCAAAGTTATCCTACTACCAACCCTTCTTGCTCACTCTACAACTAGCTCTGGAATTGCACAGATCTGTCCTACGTAGCCCTTCTTCCCCACTCTGAAACCATCTCAAAAACTGTTCATAACTATCCAGGCCTAGACTGTCTCTCAGGCTTGTGTAGTTTTGACCAGAAGCTCCCGCAGCCTGACCTTGTGCTCCTCTAGAAAATTGCGGAAGTTTTTCTACTAGTGCCTCCTGCTGCTCACACTTTCTTCCCCAGAGAAATTATGTAGATTCCAGTTGGATGACCTGCCCAGTGCTCCCTTGGAAAATTGTACATATTGGCCCAGTAGCTCCCCGAAACCCTAACTGGACTTCCTCTAGGAAACAATGCAATTCTGCCTCCCAGCTAGGTTTTTCCCCGCAATTGTCAGTATTGTCTCAGATTGTGAAAATATGTATCCCAGTGACATGTGCGCATTTTTTATTGATATTTCTCCGAAGCCTCACATATCAACCTATGTTGTGCTCTTCGTAGTCTCATTTTCTTGTCCCTCTCTGAGTCACCTGCACCAAAATGGAAAACAAATCATCGTGATAGACTAGGATTTTTTTGGATTTGATGTCATACCATCATGAGTGATTGTAGGAACAGGTACACCGATGAAACATGGTGCAACGATGAACGAGATGGAAAAGAGGCGCATGCTAGAAGACTTGCTTATGGTCGAACGAACACATGAAGCACATAAAGCAAGAGAGCGAAAGGGACTCATTCACACACACCATCAAGAAAAGACCAAGACCATCTAATACCCTAAACAATTTTCCATGCGGAGGTGAAGACATGTTACACTGAGAGAATATCATCACTTAGTAGCACATTAACTGAACATGGACACCATAGTCAACCAATACATGTCAGCAGTGTCATGTCGAGTTGTGTCAAGAGTTGCCTTGGCCATATCACTACTATGGAACATACTTGTTGTAATAACTGAAATGTAAAGTGGAAGTCCAAGAGACCCACATATGAAATTGAAGAGTCATGTAAAGCCAAAAAGTCATAGGAAGTCAAACAGTCATGAGGGAAGTTGAAGAGTCACAAGGATCAGTTATACCCCCTTGGATATATATACCCCCTCATTGTATGAGCAAAGGACTTTTCACCTTGGCTCCTTCCATATAGCCTTGAGAGTTTGTAGTCTTTTCTTTGAGGAACGAGCAGTGGATCCAATGTCCCACTACTGGGGCTACTGATGTATGGTGTACATAGGTGTCTTAGATATTTTTCTTAATTTAAAAGCTTGTCTCAATCCAGCACATTTTCACACATGTTTTTTATCTGTTTGTAAGACTATTATTTAAACATTTGTAATGCATGTTTACTTAACTTGTACTAAGATAGTTGAACTACTTCCATTATTTTAGTGCTCATATTGTTGAAGATGTGTTATATTGTTTATCATTGTTTTCCCATCCATTTGGACAACTCCACTGGACATTAGACATACCATCTTTATGCTTTCTCGGTTTTAATGACCGCCACCATTGTGTGGACTACTTTGTTCGATGGTGTACGTGTTCTCCATTGAACTTTGGTTTTCATGATTTCCACATCCGTTATGGACTATTCCGCTAGATACTGGAAAAACGATTATTGTTGTGCGTGTGTGTTTCTTCTTACGTTGGAACTATTCCCTCTCATCAAGAGGCTCATTTTACGTCCCCCGTTTAACAGTAAGAGAACCTGGACACAAAGTTACATTAAGTACTCACAAGGCACACTCACGTCACTTTCTTGAAGTTACAAGCATAACACTCTCATGTGTTGAACAAAAAGAGCTAAGGAAAATATCTAAGATAATGGAAATTGTGCCATCGTACCAGATGGGACTCCTACACCAAGCATTGTGAAGTATAGTTGGGACTTCATACCAGGGAGATCCCCTTTGTTGGTGGGTCCAACACCATCAACAAGATGTTACAATTCAAAGGTGTAATATGAAGTTAAAATTGTAGATAAAGAGACTATTACCAAGTTGTTCCACCCAATCCTTATGTTTAGTGCATCCTCTTCAACATGCAAGTAATGACTAGATGCACTGTATTTCTCTCTGACTTGGTAAGCAACCCAATTGTTGGGGCATATCTTTGGCATATTTTCTTTTAAATGATCAGGATAAAGTATGATTCTACCATTGAACCATCTAAATTCTTTCCTGTCACTGTCCCATTTCCTCCTCTTATGTTCGTAGAATGTGACCCACAGATGCGTTGCTTACAAATTATAAAGAATGAATTTTTTGATGGATTCCATTTCTGAATTTGCTAATGAAATCAAACTAAAATATAAAGTACATATGAGATCAAAATATACATTATGAAGTTCAGTCTGAATAGTTACTATGTAGAAATTTGACAAATGATAAGTCACTTACTATTTATCACATACCATTCTTCCATTCGTTTCGAGAAGCTCCCCTTCTCTTTTGTCTTCATCCATTTCATTATCCCAAATCACCACACCTGGTGTGTTATCCATCTGCTTGATGTACTCACTAGCATAATAGAAATATTCATATGATATGTACCCCTTTGCCATAGACCCCTTAGGTTTTTCCCTTTATCAAATAAAACCTTTCATTTTATTCATGTACATCTCTAATAAGAACATCCAATGATGATAAACCACCCCAACTAATTTAACCTCATCTACTAGGTGAATTAGAAGATGAACCTGTAAGTCCATGAAACTCATCGGTAGTTCCTTCTCAAACAAACAAACAATCTCATCTATCTCTCGATTCCACCATGGAATGCTAGCCATATGAATCTCCTTTGATGTGATCCAATGTACAAAATGCAGATAATTTTAGATTTGGCATGTCGTAGGCAGGGAAAATTTTAAGGATGAAAAATTGTCTTGAAGTCTATAAATATTGGCGAATCTCACTAATTCCTAATATGCAAACTATAAAATGTTTATTGACATATTTGTAAAATTATTAAAATTTATAATTATTTTATAAATTCTCTTTATATAATATTGGCGATTTTTAAGGTACCATTATTTTATATTGTAAAATTTGGGCGAATAATTTTTATAGAAAATGGAAATTGGCGAATATTTTTTTTGGAAAAATCATGGAAAATTAGCTCATTTGCAAATATTAGCCCCTAAAATTTTCCATAGTCATATGTCTTGTGGGAGTCATGTTTCACACACCCACGTGAAAACAAAGGACATTGACACTGAAAATTAAACACATACAAAAATTAATTATATTTTATCCCATGTCATAAAAATAATAACAAATAATAAAATCATGTTTTTGACATACATACTCTTAGAAGGTTCAAATGGTCATGCAGTTTCAACCCTGACAAATGGTCTTCCACAATGAAGTAGTGTCGCAGTGAAGACCCATATAAAGAAGCCACCCTCACACCCATTATAACTTCCTTTTCCAAATAAATATCATCTTTCTTTAAAATCCATGGGACATCACCATCTTTGAAAGACCAAGATGGACCAACCTATTGAAATATGGAAACAAGAATATTCCAATTTAATTTGTCCTTGAATTAAATCATGAATTAAAATCCAATTTAGTCTTAATAGTTACTTGGAAATAAATAAATAATTTATTTTAAATTAATTAGTTGGAGAAATTCAAGTTAGAAGTCTTTTTGAAGTCATGCAAGAGTTATCCCTTAAATTAAGGAGATAAGATTGAGTTATATTTGAGTTGTAATTAGTTAACTCAGTTTACTGAGTTAAGTCTAGTTAAATTAGTTCTAAACTGTTTGAGGAACTAATAGTGAGTTAACAGTCAGTTGATGCATTAATGCACTCAACTAGTGCTACTCCAATTAACTGAATATTCCCTCATTAGAAACTCATGCATGTCTATTCTGAGAAAGACCCAGTTGAGATTAATGTTCAAGGATAGTGTACTATTAGTTGCATGTGTTTTCTCATGGAGAAAAATCATGCATGCAGTCAAGGATTCATCCTTGAGGATTGCGCATTTTTGAAGGCTTGGTTTTCCACTTCGTAAAAGGCTAATCATCCACAAGGAACAACGCAAGGAATAGGAGCTTAGAGGGCAGAGAGGAAGGTTTGAGAGAAGCCAAGATTTCCTATGAGCATATGTGAGGATTGTACTGAGAGCTGGCTAGCTGTGAGAGCTAAGGCTTTGTATAATTCCTATGTATTTCCACCATGTATGATAATACAATAGTGTGGGGTTTTTAGTCGAGGCTTTCCCCAAAGTATTTTCATGTGTATTGTTGTTGTAGGGAAAAGTATCCGACTCGGATGACCCTATCCCACTCTAAGGGTGACAGTTCCTTAGCAACAACTGTAAAACAAACTACTGAAGGTTTACTTCTTTATGAAAGCAAAAGAGAATGGAGGAAGCACTAACCGTTGCCTTGCGCTTAATGTCGAATCCAAACTCTCCTCTTTGGCCGCTTGCTCCTAGCTCTTTGTCCTTCTGCTCGCCCAGCTACAATGAGATCCTGCAAAACAACAAAGAAGGAAACTACAAGAGGCATGCAATCATAACTGGTTCATGGGTTAGTGTAAACCAAACATGCAATCATCACAATATATAATTGAAACAAGAGCACATAGAAGAACCTCAATAGCTTTTATTAATGAAGAAATAAAGGTTATGAGAGTATTACAACCATTGCAGGCTCCAACCCAGCAACACCTCCCAGCAGAAAGAATTGCTCTTCTTCACCTCTCTCAAACAATCACCCAATAACTCAAGA
This sequence comes from Pinus tabuliformis, assembly GCA_031772625.1. Taxonomy (NCBI): domain Eukaryota; kingdom Viridiplantae; phylum Streptophyta; class Pinopsida; order Pinales; family Pinaceae; genus Pinus; species Pinus tabuliformis. The sequence goes on along the minus strand of CM062806.1, from coordinate 326,970,183 downwards.
ATGAAACCAACAGCATATCATTACTTTGCACAAAATTCCAGCCTCCTGAGCTCATAGGAGAGAGCTCAATATATAGATGAATTGAGAAAGGATGAGTCAGCTTGCAACTGATGTGTAGCTGCCTTGTGTCCTCTCTCTCTTCAGTTAATCTTTAGTTGATCTTCAGTTCTTGAGTCCACTTGGTGAACCTTGCTTCCACTTGGAGAAACAAAGCCTCTGACTCATCACAAGGCGAAATACCTGATCCAAGTGTCATTTTTGGAAGATTCCAAAGCAATGATTCACTATGCCACATGTCCAAACTCGCCCAACGCAGGTGGGCTTTGTTCTACCTACTTTGCAACGCAGGTACACCATGGAGCAGTTGTGTTTCAGCGCAGAAGCTTAGTGGAGCACCTGCTTTGATTTCAGGATTGCTTGTTTTTGAGTGTTTTCAGGTGGAGAACTGATCTGAGAGCTGTTGGTTTGCTGACCTTGTTCCTCTAGGGGTAGGAACATCATGTTTAGGGAACTTTGGATCCCTTGGATTATTGACAATTCATGCTTGTTGCTGTAAGGCACAAAATTGTCTATAACAGATGCCCCCTAAAGTATGAGGTCGTTTATCGGGTGAAATGCTTTATTGAGAGGATCCGAAGTTCATTCGATCTGCTGAGAAGTGTCCTGTAATAAGATACAATACAATACATTATTTTTCATACATTTTTCATGATCTAGCTGAGGCGGGCATTCCCATGCTCAGCTTTATAAATACATTTTGGTACATAGAACAGACGATCATCTGATTGTAGACTGATAATTCTCTGCCGAATTTATCATCCTTTGAAAAGGATGATCATCTGTTGTAATGATGTACACATCAAATGTCTTTATGTCCTGAATATATATCGCAGCCCGGATGGATGAAACTAGATCCGGGGTCTTCAATCTCTTCCGATCTTCACTCGATGTACAAGTCGATCCATGTGAGAATTTCTTGAATTCGAACATGGAAAGACATCGCTTGATTACCGGTCAATGATGTAAACCGTTAACAAGCGCGAGAGGAATCACCGATAAGGATGATGACCCTCAAGGTACGACAGTACAATCTACATGGTGGGAATAAAGGACTTGGCGTCGACCACCATGCAAAATCTTCTGGTCGAAGGTCATTGATGTATACCTGTCGCCGGAAGTGAGAAACTTGCCATTGAGGCATGCAAGCTTCAAAGTACTGAGGGGGGTGTTCCTAGATCGACTCCTTGGATAATGAGCTGATGTCGACAAGGAGCGATCCGTCAAAGGAGGGCCTTAATGAATCCCACATCAGTGACACGGAACGGAGCTAGTGATTATGATGAGGTGAAAACAAACTGTGATGTATGATTCAGGGTGGCGGTCATGAAGTGGATGAAGGATAATGTATGGCAGTGGGTGGAACACGGTTGACTCTTTACAGAACCACATCTCTTGAACATATAACGACACTGATGTGATGGATTGGTAGCATTACCCCAATTGTAGATGGTGTGGCGAGGACCATGATTCTGCGACCGGTGAATGAAACAACCCAACCCGATGCGGTACGGAGGACAAAGTGTCATGTTCAAGAGCGACTTGCTACCATTAATGCTGTGAGGTTCTCCCAATTTTTCCCCAGTCATTGCTGACTAGTACCTCTTTATTTTTGTCAAGCTTGAGGAGGATAACATATGCTTGTTCTATAACATGCCCTTCGGGCAAGCCCATCGCTATGTTTTAACGAGCCTAGCGATAGGGAAACTCGTTCTCGTCTAAAGACAAGTTTGTCGCTATTTAATCATTTTAACGAGTCTAACGACAAGGAAAACTTGGTCCTTTTCATTTTTAGAGAGTCTGAAAAGGTACGAAAAGTTAACTCCAAAATTCCTTTTTCGTCATCTAATCCCTTAAGTCCGAAAAAGTTTAAAACAATACAGAAGGGATGAATTTTCGGTTGCTTTAACGAGCCGAACAAAACAAGCGCTCGATCTTTTTGTGCAATAATCCCTCAGGTCCAAAAAGATTAAAATCTAGAGGAGGGATAGCTTTCCGGTCGCTTTAACGAGCTGGAAGGCCAAAACTCGGCAAACTTTTCATATTTTACGAGTCAGTGAAAAGAGCTCAAAGAAGACTCGTCTTTTAAGGAATGAGTGATGAACAGGGATAGCAGCAGATTCCAGGTACAGGTTGGAATTCTCCAATCACGGCAGTGTCACAAGGATGGCTAAGTGAAATCACTCTTCGCAGCTGTTCCTCAAAATGGGTAAACAAACATATGGAGGTGAATGATTGGCCAAATGAACGGATGGAGGTGATGGCATATAAACACGACCAAGGGCTTTTAATATGGCTTTCAAAGGTTACATTTCTCGAGGTTGTTTACCGGTTCATTTTTTCTGGATGAGCTTGAACTGCTAGGGAAAGATTGCTCACAATTTATGTTTATTTTTTAACGAGCATGAACTCTACACAAAAACTGCTCGATTCTTGCATTTATTTTTTAACGAGCATGAACATTGCTAAAACTGCTCAATTATACCAGTCTTAATACAAGGAATGCCTTAGGTGAGGTAATCTTATTTAAGGAGCGATACCTCACTAATTACTCCAATTTGGCAGGTTTTAACTTTTGCCCTTCATCCTTTCTTTATGCAAGCTGGAAACGGCTAATCCTACGAGTTTAACGGGTTAGACCTACAGGTTTAGAGGGAGGACCTAAAAATTTAAAAAATAAATAGTCGTCCCGTGCTTGCACTCCAAAAGGTTTGCATGCTCCCAGGTATAAAGTATAATTTCGAGATTCTGCCATCTCTTACTTATTATCCGAAAAATGGTTTTGTTTGCTGCCACAAACTAAACTCTCTTTTCGGCGATGTCTATCATTAGGTTGCTAAGGATGGTGACTACTTGTTGCAGCAATTTCATCTCTTTCTTTGAAGACTGCCCCTACTTATCCTTCAAAACAACTTGTTTTAATGGGTGAGGCTTGACATTCAAAGATGGTGGCTTCTTGCTGCCACAAATAGACCCCCTCCTTAGGAGAGCCCACTTCTTTAGACAAAGGGAGCGATTCTTCCGCTTCAACATAACTTTGACAAAAGAATTTTATCCTAGAACAACCCTCTCTTCCACTGCCGGACGGGGTATGGACTAGTCCATCCTTCTGCGGAAATTAACTTTATACCTAAGGTTTTCTCTGCCCGAGGCAGGCCAGGGTGCATGCCCCCTGGGTCCCAGTTCTTTTCTTTCCGAATTACTCGCATTCATCGGGAAGTAGAACCGGAGGCGGTGGCATTCCTTGAGTGAATAAACTGTTAAGGGATGGCATTTGACTATTTGCAATGCGTGATCCTGGAAATGAAAGTTGGTCTACGAGCTGGACCATTCTTCCTTCGTGTGGAAAACACATGACTCTAAAGAGCGAGGACATTATTGCCTCCATGCAATATATATAGTCTCATCCAAGGAGTAAGTTATATGCCAAGGGTCCCTGGACGACCATGATGTTCATGCGAACTGTCTTCCCTTTCAATGTAACTGGAACATTGGGGAGAATCCCTAACGGGTGACTGGTTCCTTTATCAAAACCTGATAGATTTCTCATCTCAGGTAAAAGCGCCGGGCAACCCAGTGCTTTCCAAGCAACAGAGGAAAGGATACTCACAGATGCCCCTTCATCAATGATAGTTCCAGCCATCACCATTCTGTAGATTTGGACTATGATTCTGAATGGGATACTGGCTGGTAACCGGGGTCTGCCTAGTTGATTCCAATCAAAGGATACAACTAGGTTGCTTGGTGGTGGGACCGAATATACGGCTGGATACGACCCTGACGATGTTCCTTCCTGCGATAAAGGAATGGGCGCATTGCCCTGATGCTCATCAGAGTCTGTGTTGATGAAAAGAATATGGACGGTGTCATCCTTATCCTCTTCAGTGAGGGTGTCATTTGAAGATGGGTCTTCAATGACGGAGTCATTGGATGATGAAACCTCTGAAGGAAGAACCGGGTCAACTGCCGTTTCGACCTTTAGACTTTCGTCTGGTCTGGATTCAGTAGGTTCATTCTCAATGACCGACACTTCAGCCGACCACTTGGGCGAGTCAGCTGGATTTTCAACTATCGAGGGATTAGGTGAGAGTTTTTGGTATCCAGGAGGAAGTCGTAACGGTGAAACCGGACGATCTTCTAAAACTCTCTTTGCCTCATCTAAGAATGGACATTTATGGATGTCATGCTCGCCTTCACACAATATACAGGGTGATCTTGGTCTCCCTCTTCGTCCTTCACTCTCGCTAGTTGACGGACTGCAATCAACATGACTGCCAGAGGTTGATGCTACCGGATTGTGCAACCTCGGGGACCAGTCCCTTAGTATCCGGGGAATACAAGGACAATCACGATGGAAGTGGGCCCCTTCGCAAATGACACATGGCGATTTAGGCCCGGTCGGTGCAGTGTGTGGGTTTTTGTCAGCTGTCTTTTGTTTGCCCCCAGTCGCCTTCGCCATAGGCCCCTTCTGCTTCTTTTCTCTCTTCTTCTTTTCCTTCTTCTCCATGGGAGGCTTACTTTTGCCAGCTCTACCTTGCGAAGATGAAGGATCAGAGGAAGTATTGTAAGAAGTGGAAGGCTGGTGGGTAGCTCTAGATTGGTCTGACTGTTGATTCGACTGCTCAGGATTAGTGGTGATCTGGACTACATTAGTTGAAAAGAGACATACAGGTAGGCCAATTGTCAATCCTAGAAGTGACAATGTTGCCATATGAGGCGCACCAACATCTCCCCAAGAGGAGAAGCGATTTGGACTTCCGCCAAGGTTATTTCCTTGGTTGGTGGGCTCCATACTTTTCAACTGAAAGATCAACGTGGGAATAACAGGTGATTATGTTCCGCTTAAAATAAATTTTATTAACGACGCTTTTAGACACAAACTTTCTTTTTCATGTTTTAAGAGTCGAGAAAAAGCTAAAGATGACTCTAGTCGCCTTCGATGTTTTAACGAGCCCGAAGTGACAAATGCTCGGATGGACTTTTTCAGTTATAGAGTTTGAAAAAGGCCAAAAGAAACTTCTCTGGAGTTCTAGGCAGAGGGTGTGCCAAACTTTTCGCGAAACCACAGAATACGTTTTACGGTACGGGTGGTCGATCTTCGTGAATGCTGTGTTCACTGCATCGCGATCAGTAGGGCGGTCGACACGGCTTCCTATGGATAAAGGATAATTGCCTACAGGGGTCTCCCAATATATACGCGACGGTACGTGGGAGCACAAGTCCGTATTAGTGCCACCGACTCTCAAGAGGAATCACCCACCTTCGTAGAGATCGACAGTCACTATGTTTAACGACGCCGGAACACGTCTCTACCTAGACCTCTATGTGTTTGCGTTATGTTACAAAGCGTTGTTATGTAAATTGGATTTATTTTAATGTTGATCTTGCTTATCAGTTTGCCTTTAAGGATCACCACGAGATGTATATAACAACTTCCTGAATGCAGTCTAAGATGAGAAGCAAACTTTTCAATCTTTCAACTTTGAAAACCTTAACTACTGAGGGAAAAGAAAGGCAAATCTTTTCACACAGATCATAGAGCACACACTAAAATGCAAATTTTTCCTAAATCGTCAAGCACACAGTCAAATGCAAAATGCACAATGCATGTATTTTCTTTTCCCTTTCTTAATGTGGATGGATACAAAAAGAAAGTGGTTATATAACTTTGATTTCGATTTAAAGTGAAAGTAAACAAGTTTTTCCAAAATCAAAAGACACCTTAAGATTCACTTGCTTAATCACTGGAAATACATGAAATCAAACCATACTAACGAAAGTAAAATGACTAATCAGCTATGGACAGCAAACAAGCTAACTCTTTAGACCAGCAAAATGCCTAACACAGGTTCAGATCTAAGAGGCCAAAAGCATGACTAGTTTACTTTTCGTTATGGGAAATTGTAAATGAGTAAGAAATACAAAGAACAAGTACAATTTCATTATATAACAGAGGCGGAATGATGGCAAGTAATATTGGTTTCAAAACAGGCACAAGACTGACACCTAGCAGCAAAACTAAGTGAAAACAGGCAAGAGAAAGGAGGAAACACCAAATGCACTAAGCAAATTTGGGCCAACGCAGGCTCTGCACAGTCAAACTGGCTCTCAGCGCAGGTAGCCAGTTCGGGACCTGCGTTGCAAAGCAGGTAGCATGTGTACTACCTGCTTTGGAAAACGAGAATTGCGTTTTCACAGTTTCCGGGTCATAATTTTCTCAAAAATGCACGGTTTTTGCTCAAATCAGAAGCAATCAGTCAAGCACACTCAAAGGGATGATTTAGAAGGTTCAAAGCTATCACTAAGAGCTTACAAGGATCTTTGTAGATCAGCTCTTCAAATCATGAATCTGCTCAGAAAAAGAGCAAGAGTAGCTGCCCTCTACTTCGCTTTTGATATAGTCAAAAGCTTTTTGATTTGGTACTCTTTTGTTCAGGAAATGAATAGAAAAATACTACAAACACAATCAAACGGATACAATCCCCAGTGGAGTCACCAGTTTGTTGTAGGGAAAAGTATCCGACTCGGATGACCCTGTCCCACTCTAAGGGTGACAGTTCCTTAGCAACAACTGTAAAACAAACTACTGAAGGTTTACTTCTTTATGAAAGCAAAAGAGAATGGAGGAAGCACTAACCGTTGCCTTGCGCTTAATGTCGAATCCAAACTCTCCTCTTTGGCCGCTTGCTCCTAGCTCTTTGTCCTTCTGCTCGCCTAGCTACAATGAGATCCTGCAAAACAACAAAGAAGGAAACTACAAGAGGCATGCAATCATAACTGGTTCATGGGTTAGTGTAAACCAAACATGCAATCATCACAATATATAATTGAAACAAGAGCACATAGAAGAACCTCAATAGCTTTTATTAATGAAGAAATAAAGGTTATGAGAGTATTACAACCATTGCAGGCTCCAACCCAGCAACACCTCCCAGCAGAAAGAATTGCTCTTCTTCACCTCTCTCAAACAATCACCCAATAACTCAAGAATGAAACCAACAGCATATCATTACTTTGCACAAAATTCCAGCCTCCTGAGCTCATAGGAGAGAGCTCAATATATAGATGAATTGAGAAAGGATGAGTCAGCTTGCAACTGATGTGTAGCTGCCTTGTGTCCTCTCTCTCTTCAGTTAATCTTTAGTTGATCTTCAGTTCTTGAGTCCACTTGGTGAACCTTGCTTCCACTTGGAGAAACAAAGCCTCTGACTCATCACAAGGCGAAATACCTGATCCAAGTGTCATTTTTGGAAGATTCCAAAGCAATGATTCACTGTGCCACATGTCCAAACTCGCCCAACGCAGGTGGGCTTTGTTCTACCTGCTTTGCAACGCAGGTACACCATGGAGCAGTTGTGTTTCAGCGCAGAAGCCTAGTGGAGCACCTGCTTTGATTTCAGGATTGCTTGTTTTTGAGTGTTTTCAGGTGGAGAACTGATCTGAGAGCTGTTGGTTTGCTGACCTTGTTCCTCTAGGGGTAGGAACATCATGTTTAGGGAACTTTGGATCCCTTGGATTATTGACAATTCATGCTTGTTGCTGTAAGGCACAAAATTGTCTATAACAATTGTGCCATTTATTCTTGTTCTTCTGGTTATATTGTTCAGCTCAATATTTAAGCTTCCGCAAATTGATAGTAGAAGTAGGTTATAATATTATTCTTTGATTTATATTGCATTATTAGGTTAACCTATCACAGGTTTTCTACATGGTATCAGAGTTGTGAATAGTATACTGAGAAGAGAATTCGAATTTTAAAGTTCGAGGTTGAAGGTGCAAATCGAATTCATATCATACTTCAAGGTTGGCCATTGGTGTTCTATTGCTTGAGACTCGAGTATGCCTTGTAAGGTAGCTCAAATTACATAGCATGGAAAGATAGAATGGAGGCTGTATTAGAAGACAATGGCTTGAAGGAATTCATTGATCAAGAAATCCCAAAGCCAGCTTCAACTAATGCACAAGAGTTGGCTGAGTGGAAGAAGTGTGTGGCAAAGGCAAGACGGATCATCCTTGAGGGAGTTCGAGAAAATATTGTCTCGAGTCTCCATGGGAAGGATACTCCATTTTCAATGTGGAAGACATTGAAGGACCTCTACCAGAACAGTAGCGACTAGAGGAAATTGGCACTCAAGGGTAAGATTTGAAGAATCAAGATGGAGAAGGGCGATACTATTTCCACATATCTGAACAAGCTCATCACCTACAGAGATGAGCTTGGCAGTGTGGGAATAACTACTACTGATGATGATATGGTAAGCCTCACTCTCCTTGGCCTTCCAAAGAGTTGGAATAGCTACCAGGACTCTGTGAATGGAAGGCAGAAACTACCGAATTGGGAACAACTGTGATCAGATCTTATGTAGGAGGAGATCAGGAGGAGCACACGAGATGGTCCTGCATCCAAGAATGATGATGAAGAAAATCTGGCCTTAGCAAGTAAGGCAAGGAAAGGGAAGGGGAAGGCTTCCCATTCCAAATTGAATTCTTCTCATGGAGGGAAGAAGGGTGACATTTCTAAAGTAAGATGCTTTAATCGTCACAAGATGGGACATTATGCGACTAATTTCCCATCGAAGAAGTCCAAGAAGGGATCCTCTGAAGGATCGGAAGGTGAGGCATTAGCCTCTCAGTTCGAAATGTACTTTACCCTCATTTCATGTATGGTGTCATCTATGATGGGTTGTGTCTGGTATCTTGACAGTGGAGCCTCATTCCACATGACCGGTGATAAAAATTTATTCAGTGCCTTGGAGGAGAAAGACCTCAAGATGTGCATAGAGATGGGTGATGATGGAAGGTATAGTGTTTCAGGAGTGGGCACAATTTATTTTCAGAGGGAGCATGGAGCTCCTCTCACCTTGATAGATGTGATGTATGTGCCTGGACTGAAGAAGAACTTGGTATCAGTCGCGATGTTGGAGGACAAAGGCTACGATGTTGTCTTCAGTAAAGGAAATGCATTCCTAAGACACATAGCCATGGGTTAGACCAAGAGGATATGGATTTGGGTGAAGAATCTCTATAAACTAGAGGTAGATGATTGTGCAGCATTGAGTATGAAAGCAGAATTGGTGCAAAGCCAAAACATTGGTGAGTTGTGGCATAGGCAGTTGGGCCATTTGCATCATGGGGCCCTGAAGATAATGCAACAGATATCTACAAGACTTCCCAGAGGTAAACTTGAGCAAGTTGACACATGCAAAGGTTGTACCTTGGGAAAGTACACCAAGTCTTCCTTTAATGATCGATACAGTCGAGCAGAGGCTATCTTAGAGTGAGTTCATACTGATTTGTGTGGACCATTCTCGACAACATCCACAGTGAAGCAAAGGTATTATGTGATTTTCATTGATGACTATTCTCGTAAATGTTGGATTTATTTCATGCAGAAGAAGGACCAAAATTTCACAAAATTTTGTGAGTTCAAAGCTTTGGTTGAGAAAGAGTCAAGGAAGAAGATCAAGTCCTTGAGAAGCAACAACGGTGGAGAATATGTCTCTCAAGAGTTTAAGGACTTCTGTGCAGTGGAAGGAATTAAACGAGAGTTGACGACACCTCATAACCCATAGAAAAATCAGGTGGCTAAGAGGAAGAACAGAACTATTGTAGGGGCAACACAGGAAATGCTGCATGACCAAGGCCTACCACTTCACTTGTGGGCTGAGGCATGCAACACAACAGTCTATTTGCAGAATAGAAGCCTGCATCGCATACTTGGGATGAAGACACCAGAGGAAGCTTCCTCTGTTAAGAGACCAGATGTGGGTCACTTCAGGATCTCTGGCTCATCGCTATATTTCCATGTGACAAAGGATGCACGGAAGAAGCGTGAGCCGACATCAGAGTTGGGTATATTTGTGGGGTACACTGATACACCTCACAACTATCGAGTGTACTTGCCTACCAGTTGGAGGACAATGGTTTGAAGAGATCTCAAGTTTGATGATTAGAAGGCCATGCAAGTTTCCCTTGAGAGGGAGCTCCAACTACAGGCTGTGTTGAAAATAGAAGCAAGAAATGCTAAAAATAGAAATGCTATAAATAACATTGCTATAGATAGAATTTCAGGTACCAGTGTTCAAAATAGCAACAAGAAATGATAAAATAGAAATGCTAAATATAACATTGCTATAAATAGCATTTCAGGATATATTCCAATTTTAATTAGTCCCTAAATTAAAATTCGAATTTGGTCTCAGCAGCTGTTTGAAAAATAATTAATTAATTCATATTGAGTTAATTCGTTGGAGAAAATCAAACATGAATTCTATGTCAAGACTTGCAACAGTTATCCCTTTGATTGAGGAAGTTATCCCTTAATTAAGGAGATAAGGATGAGTTGTATTTGAGTTGTAATTAGTTAGCTCAGTTAACTGAGTTAAGTCAAGTTAAATTAGTTCCAAACTGTTGGAGGAACTAATTGTGAGTTCAGTCAGTTAATGCATGCATGCATGCAACTAGTGTTCTCTAGATAACTAAATATTCTCTGATATATAACTCATGCATGTCAGTTCAGAGAAAGACCTAGTTGAGATTAAAGGAAGGGACAATGAACTATCAATTGGAGGAATTTTCCTATAAAGGAAACACATCCATACAGAAGGAATTCATTCCTTCAAGATTGCATAGTTATTTCAGATGTCAGAGTAGTGTGTGAGGGATTATTACACACAGGTGGCAGCTTGAGGACCCAGGAGAAACTGCACAAGGAAATAGGAGGCTTGGAGGACTGAATGAAGGCATATGTGTTGTCTATTCTGTCTATGAGCAGTAGTGAGGGGTTGTACTAAGAGCTGGATAGCTTGAGAGCTAAAGCTTTGTGTAATCCTGAGATATTTCCACTTGCATGATAATACAGATAGCGAGTTTTTTAGCTGAAGCTTTCCCCAGAGTATTATTCTATGTTTCATGTGTGATTGAATCTTCTTCTCTGTTGTATGTGTTCTATTTGATATTGCTCAAAATCGATTAAGCTTCCGCAAGTTTGATTGTAGAAGTAGATTAAGTATTTTTCTTTAGTACATTGCATAATCAGTTTAATCTATGGTGAAATTTCTACATGGTATCAGAGCAAGGTTTTGTAGAAAAAGTTCTACAAGGTATCGGAGCAATGGTGAGTCTTGATCTCCTCGGTCTTCCTAAGAACTGGCATAGCTACCAGGACTCAGTGAATGGAAGAGAGAAACTGCCAGATTGGGAATGACTGTGGTTGGATCTGATGTAGGAGGAGATCAAGAGGAGCACCAAAGATGGTTCTTCATCCAAGGAGGATGAAGAAAAATTCACCTTAGCAAGTAAGGCAAGGACAGGGAAGGAGAAGGATTCCCATCCCAAATCAAGTTCTTCTCATCGAGGGAAGAAGATTGACAAATCTAAAGTGAGATGCTTTAATTGTCATGAGGTGGGTCATTATGAAACTAATTGTCCATTGAAGAAATCCAAGTAGGGATCCTCAGAAGGATCTGAAGGTGAGGCATTGGCCTCTCAGTTCGAATTTGATTTTACCCTCATCACATGCATGGTTTCATTGATGATGGGTTGTGGTTGGTTTCTTGACAATGGAGCCTCATTCCACATGACCAGTGATAAGAGTTTGTTCAGTACGTTGGAGAAGAAAGACCTCCAGATGCTCATATAGATGGGTAATGATGAAAAGTATAGTGTTTTAGGAGTGGGCATGGTTGCTTTTCAGAGGGAGCATGGGGCTCTCATCACCTTGATAGATGTGAAGTATGTGCCTGGACTGAACAAGAACTTGGTATTGATTGCGATGTTGGAGGACAAAGGCTATGATGTAGTCTTGAGTAAGGGAAAGGATTTCCTTAGACACATCACCATGAGATATGTGAAGCAGATCGGTTCACGAGTCAAGAACCTATATGCTCTTGAGGTTCAAGATGCATGCAAAGCCTTGAGGAGCAAGGAAAATGTTGGAGACTTGGTGGTTGAGAGGGAGAGTACATTACCTCTCAACATGCAACACCAGAAGAAGTCTCAGACAATTGTGGAGGAGCCACAATTGGTGAAGCAGTTTCAGGAGGTTGTGGAGCAGCCACAACTGGAAAAGCTAAGAGGAGACTGAGTGGAGGAATCCACTCATGTAGAGACCTCCAGTAGGGGGAAATTTTGAGCCAAGTGGGTAGAGGAATCACATGCATCCATACCTCTAGGTGTGAGGTGGGGCGATGTGAAGTGATGGTCCTAAGTAGGCTGAAATAGGGGCAGGATCCTTGAGGCACCTAGCCTCTTTGAATAGACCTTGCTACGGGAGCCCCAATGAGGAGTAGCGGGACTGGCTAAGTGGGTAGAGACAAACGTAGATGGAGCGAAAGAGGAAGATTCAGCATCAGAGGGTGTTTCTAGCCCAACAGGGAGGTCAGTTGGGAGATCAGTTACTTACTTCTTAGTAACTGAGTTCTAGTGCGGCGGTGGGCAACACGATGCAACATGATGAGAGGAGGTGCACACTACAAGAAAAAAGGTCATTGGTGAGGGTCATGGTTGTGACAGACCTTTAAGGTCCGTCACCAATGTCACATATGGTGACGGTCTTTAAAAAAGCGTTGGTGTAAGTGTATATAGTGATGGTACTTTACGGTTTGTCACCAAAGCCATTTTCAATGACACTTTTGGTGAGGGTCGTTAAAGGCCCATCCCTAATTCTCTCTTTGGTGACACTTTTGGTGAGGGTCATTAAATGCCCGTCACTAATTCTCTCTTTAGTGACACTTCTAGTGATGATCTTTTATTGATCATCACAAAATGCTCTTTTTGGTTACTTTTGGTGACAGTCAATAAATGTTCGTCATCATTGATCATTCCAATGAGTTTTTGATGACGCTTCATGCTTTTGACAGACCTTTAAGGTCCATCACCAATGTCGCATATGGTGAAGGTCTTTAAAAAATCATTGTTGTAAGTGTATATAGTGATGGTCCTTTAAGGTTTTTCACCAAAGCCATTTTCAATGACACTTTTGGTGAGGGTCATTAAAGGCCTGTCACTAATTCTCTCCTTGGTGACACTTTTGTTGAGGGTCGTTAAATGCCCATCCCTAATTTTCTTTTTGGTGACACTTCTAGTGACGATCTTTTATTGACCCTCACCAATGCTCTTTTTGGTTAATGTTGGTGACGGTCAAAATTTTTTCGTCATCATTGATCATTCCAATGAGTTTTTGATGATGCTATGTACCTATTACTATATTTTTGTCAAAAGATAATGATTCAAGACCATTGTTGTGGAGTATTTTTCATTATGTGTCCAAGGTCATAGTGGTTATAATAGTCAGTCAATTTGTTAAGAAGTAATTAGTGTGTATCATTTCCCTCAAATCATAAGAACATAGTTTTCCTATGATTCAACATATGATTCATCTCTATTAGGCTTATTATCTAGCAAATTCCCTTTAAATAAACTTCCACTAGTGTGTGTAGGAACTATATTATTTAATACATAATCAAGCTCTGTCAATTCTATTAATGAGAGAGACCTAACACTCCTCAACACTCATTTCACACCTTAACATGCTTTGGAATAGTACACTAACATTCCTTGGCACCTTGCATGTCTTGGAACATATTTGTACCTATAACATCTTTCCATGAGTAGGATTCCCAAGCACATGTTGGCATGCCCTAGCATAGCATAGCACTCCCCTATCATGTGTTGGCATGCCCTGTAGTCCCTAGCATGCCCTGGAACACCTTGGCATAATATTGCATTGACAAACATTAGCACTTGGCACACATTGGCACTTGGCATGTATTGGAACATATTATTAGTGTGCCTAGCATGCCCCTTTTGAAAAATATAAAGTCCCAACTTATTAACCCTCTTATGTGTTCATTTCCTTGCATTTTAGCTTGGTTAATATAGAAAATTCACTTTAGATAAAGTTCCACTAGTGTGTGTAGGAACTATATTATTTAATACATAATCAAACTCTGTCAATTCTATTAATGAGAGAGACCTAGCACTCCTCAACACTCATGGCACACCTTAACATGCTTTGGAACACACTAACATTCCTTGACACCTCACATGTCTTGGAACATCTTTGTACGTAGAACATCTTTCCATGAGTAGGACGCCCAAGCACATGTTGTCATGCCCTAGCATAGCATATCACTCCCCTAGCATGTGTTGGCATGCCCTGTAGTCCCTAGAATTCCCTAGAACACCTTGGCATAATATTCCATTGGCATACATTAACACTTGGTACACATTGGCACTTGGCATGTATTGGAACATATTATTAGTGTGCCTAGCATTCCCCTTTTGAAAAAGATAAAGTCTCGACTTATTAACCATCTTATGTGTTCATTTCCTTGCATTTTATCTTGTATATTCCTTTTGTTGCCTTGAAACTCCTTGATGCATATTGGCATACTCTGGTACCTTTCACATCAACCTAGCATGTCTTAGCACCTGACATGTCTTGGCGTGCCTTGGCACTATTTGGCACATGTTAGAACACCCCAGAACTACCTAGCACACTCTAGCACTTCTTAACATTCCCTGATATTCCCTAGCATGCCTTACCCGTTCTTAGCATGCCTTGTCACCCCTAACACACCCTCATATTCATTCACTTCCATGCATTTTGACCTAGTGCTCCCTTGTGTTGTCCTAGTACTCCCTAACACTCCTCGACATGCATTGGAACTCTCTAGCACACCCTAGCACTCTTCGACATGCTCTGCCACTTCATAGCATGCATCACACTCCTTGACACACATTGACACTTGGCACGTGTTGGAACTTGTCAAGTCTTAGCATGTTTCGCATGCGTTGAGATGACTTGGTTTGCTTTGGCATGGTTTAATATTAAATCTATTTGAGATCAATTATTGGAAAGTAGATGAGAAGCAAAGGAGGAAGATTTGGCACTTAGAATGCACTAACACTTGGTACTTGGCACCTAGTGTTGGTGTGCCTAGCATGCCCCTCATGGAAAAGGTAAATTGATGACTTATTAACTCTATTATGTGTTCATTTCCTTGTAGTTTAACTTGTTCCTCCCTTTTGTTGCCTTGACAGTCCCTGACATGCATTGTCACATGCTTGCACATCTTGGCATGCCTTAACACTTGGCACATCTTAGCTTGTTTGACATGCCTTTGTACTATCTGGCACATGTTAGCATGCCCTAGCATTCCCTAACACACCTTGGTAGTCATGCCCTCACATCTAGCATTACATTTTTCCATGACTTGGGAACCGTACATTCCCTAGAACACCTTGGCACTCCCTAGTTGTCATGCCCTCATAGATAGCCTTACTTTTTTTATGACTTGGGAACCTAGCCAATTCATTAGAAAAACAATATTGTGCCCAACCCAAAGTCTCCCTTTCTCTGAAATTTATTTGTCCATGCCTTATCACAACCATAGGCTTGCCTCCTACAAGTCATATTTTGAACTTCTCCTAAAACACTTCATCCTTGGGACACTTGGAATTCACTGACACTCCTTGGCACACACTCTTATTCATTCATTTCCAAGCATTTTGACCTAGTTCTCCCTTGTGTTCCCTTGACACTCCCTAACACTCCTCAACATCCATTGACATTGTCTACCATGTGTTAGCACACATTTCCATTCCTTGGCATGCCCTGTCACTCCTTAACTATCATGCCCTCACAACTACCCTTACTTTTTTTAGACTTGGGAACCCAACCAAGTCCTACCTCGACTACAACAACTTAACCAAGTTATAGTTAGAACAACTAGACTATGCCTTGTTCACCTAAGAATTGCCTATAACACATCTTAGGCTACTCATGTCCAGTCTCAACTCATCCCACTTAACAAGTTACCAAGTCAAGGCTCACATCCAACCATGACCATAAAACAACTAAGCAACATCGTTTACATCTTGACATGCCATAGCACCTGGCACGTCTAACAATCTCTTAGCCCTATGTGGCACGTGTTAGCATCCCCTACATTTCTTGGCATGCTTTGCACTCCCTAGCACACCCTAACACTCCCTAGCACACCCTAGCACTCCCTAACATGCCCTGGCACTCTAGCATGCCTTGGCACTGCCTAGCATATAACCTTGTCACTCCCTAGCATATAACCTTGTCACTCCCTCCTTAGAACACTTGGAACTCATTAACACTCCCTATCACACACTCTTATCTATTCATTTCCATGCATTTTGAACTAGTTCTCCCTTGTGTTTATGTGGCACTCCCTAAAATTTGTTGGCACACATTGGCACAGCCTGGCACCTGACACATCTTGGCATGTTTCCTTGGCACTACCTAACATATCTTGTCACTCCCTCCTTACCACACCTAGAACTCACTAACACTCCCTGTCACACACTCTTATTCATTCATTTCCATGTATTTGAAACTAGTGATCCCTTATGTTTCCTTGGCACTCCATAACACTCCCTGCCATGCATTGGCACACCTTAGCACCTGTCACATCTTGGTATGTTTCCCTGGTCTCTAGCATGCCTTAGCAATACCTATCATAACTTGTTACTCACTCAGCACACTTGTATCTCACTAACACTTCCTGTCACAAAATTTTATTTGTTCATTTGCATGCACTAATTTGACCTAGCAGGCCCTTGTGTTTCCCTGGCACTCCCTAACACTTCCTAGCACATGTTGACACACCCTGGCACCTGGCACATCTTGGTTGCATGTCGCCTTAACAATCTAGCATGACTTACTGCAACCTAGTATACCATGCCACTCTCTCCTTGGCACACTTGGAACTCGCTGACACTCCCTCTCACACACTCTTATTCATTCATTTCCATGAATTTTGACCTTAGTCTCCCCTATTTTTCCCTTGCACTCCCTAACACTCCTTAGCACGTATTAGCACACCTTGGCGCTTGTAGGCACATCTTGGTATGCTTCCCTAGCACTCTAGCATGCAATGGAACTGCATAGCATACCTTGCTACTCCCTCCTTAGCATGCCTAGAACTTGTTACCACTTCATTTCCATGCATTTGAAACTAGTGTTCCCTTATGTTTCCTTGGCACTTGGCCCTAACACTCCCTAGAATGCATTCGTGCCACACCTTGGCACCTCACACATCTTGGCATGCCTTAGCAGTTGACTTGTCTTAGCATGCCTAACATGCCTTGGAATTTTCTAGCATGTGTTAGTACTTCCTAGCATTCCTTGGCACACCTTGACACTCCCTAATTGTCATGCCCTCATAGATAGATTTACTATTTTTGCGATTTGGGAACCCAACCAAGTCATTGGAAAAATAGATTTGTGCCTAACCCAAAGTCTCCCTTTGTCTAAAACTACTTTGACCAACCCCTTATAATTGTAACCATAGGCTTGCCTCCTACAATTCCTATTCTAACCTTCTCCTAACACACTTTGTCCTTGAGACACATGGAATTCATTGACACTCCTTGGCACACACACTTATTTGTTCATTTCCATGTATTTTGACCTAGTTCTCCCTTGTGATGCCCTAACACTCCTTAACATTCCTCAACATGCATTGGAAATGCTTGACATGTGTTACATGCCTTTTCATTCCTTGGCATTCCCTCACACTCCTTAGATATAATGCCTTCACAACTACCCTTACTTTTTTTGGGTCTTGGGAACCCAACCAAGCCTTGCCTCGACTACAACAACTTGACCAAGTTATAGTTACTACAACTAGACTATGCCTTGTTCACCTAAGAACTGACTACAACTCATCTTAGGCTACTCATGTATAATTTCAACTTATCCAACTTAACAAGTTACAAGTTACCATGTCAATGCTCACGTTCAACTGTAGCCATAAGACAACTGAGCAACATAGTTTACATATTGACATGCCATAGCACCTGGCACATATAACAATCCCTTGGTACTATGTGACATGTGTTAGCACCCCCTACATTCCTTAGCATGCCTTGTAACTCCCTATCACTCCTTGACATGCCCTAGAAATCTAGCATGCCTTGGCACTACCTAGCATATAACCTTGTCACTCCCTCCTTAACACACCTGAAACTCATTGACACTCCTTATCACACACTCTTATTCGTTCATTTCCATGCATTTTGAGCTAGTTCCCCCTTGTGTTTCCATGGCACTCCCTAACACTCCCTGACACTTGACACAAATGCCAATTTTCTTATTCTTAGGTATGGTGTTCCTCTTTTATACATGTGACCCTTGACTATGACATGAAATCTTCCAAAATCTTCTTAAAGGATGGGAGCTCCTCTTCATACATGAAGCTAGTGGAATGTGAAAAGTTATCCAAAATTCATCCAAATATGTAATTTGTGCCTTGGGAAATGTGAAAGGTACCCTCGGTGGAAAAACATGCATCAAGATTTATGACCAAGTGCCCTAAATGTGAGATGTTTGCCACTTGTCAATTGTTCCTCTTGTTGATGATGAAACCAACACCCTAGTTGTGCAAGGCTCACAAAGTGTCACTGTGCGTCAACTCAAGGTTGTTGCCATTGTCACCTCAGCAATGAATCCTCTCAGTTTGGATTAAATTGAATCCTAGGGGTGTCCCAAAGCACAAATTTATGGGGTATTTTATGTGACTAGATCACTAGCATTGAAAACCATATTTACATTGGATCGTTTAACATCTTGATGATCCCTGTCCTATTGACCACAACTTTTGTATTCATTATTGCTTTCATCACAACACCTCCAGTAGATATTGATGGTGTTCATGAGCCTATTTCTAGTTGTGATAAGGGGATTAGGGGCTCCCTTATCACAACCCATAACCCTTAATGTGTTTAATCCCTTAGCCAAGGGGGGCCAAGGGTGTAGTTGTAGGGCCATTGGGACCAAATTTGGGGGTTCATAACATTAGGAAAAGTGGAATGGCATGACCAAAAAGGTTGTGGGGGGGGGGGGTATGCTATCGTTTATTTTACAGGGCAAGGGGACACAAGGGTAGCATGGATGCTAGAAATCAGAGGTAAAAGCATGGTTTACTAAGATCTATAATCCTAACATTAGAGAATGAGAAGGGGGCTTAGGACTTAATTTCATAGGGTCTAGGGGACCTAGAGGGAAGGTAGCAAGATCAATTGATAAGGGAACCCCCAATAGTGGTGATAAGGGGATTAGGAGTCCAATTATCACAAACCATAAGCCCTTAACCCATAACCACCAAATTCCCTATCCCCTTAACCCCCAATCCATAATCCCTTAACCCCTACACTCACAACTCATAACCCATAAACCCCTTGATTCATTAAATCTTAAGACACTATCCCCTAACCTATAATCCATGAACCAACTCCTAGGCCATAACTCCTTATCCTCTTAACCTGTGACCCTTTTAACCCCTAACCCTTCACTGCCTAAACTCCTTAACTGGTAACCCCTTAACCATGAACACCTAAATCCCCTAAATCTTAAGTCCTTAACCTATAAACTCAATTGTGTTAATATAGAATAATATACACGTAGGGCTTGAAAACCTACCCTCTTATCACTGCAATGACATTTGCATTTGTTGATCTAGGGCACAAAATTAATCAACTTTCTTGACTGCTATTTTGGTTGCTTCAAATATCAGTCCTTAGGGCTTCCAAAACTTCCCACTTACAGTCCTCTTTTGACTGATCTAGGGCATCCATGACACTGTTGTTCATTACCCATGAACATACCTCCAAACTTCTCCACTAATATGCCTTCTCTAGCCTTCCTTCCTCCATGCCAACAACTGCCCTCACTTCTGTCCACTCACTTATACTTCTGTGCACAAGGTAGAGTACTCACAACCCTCTTTAGGTTTTGTTGACACCTAGAAACCCCTGTACAAATACACTCAGGTCTGCGGCCTTCATTACAGGGATAACCCAACTGTGTCATCACCATCTTAGGGTCACGACCCTCCCATCCATTGGTAGATCTTGAACGAGCAATTTAGACTCCTGGATAGATCAAAATAGTGGTAGTGTATACTTAGGAGGAAGCCCTAGCAAGGGCTCAAACTGCTGTCCTAAATACTTTAGGAACAACCCTTACCAATTTCACCAAACCTATACTCTTTCTTCTTGAAAGCGTTCTACTAGGCCTCCAAACAACTTTGGATTTGAGCACATTATACTATGAGGATTTCAACCCTCTTCTAGTGCTTTTGTTACAACTATAGAGAAGCCCTAAATTTGGCCTCCAGCCATACCTCTTCAACCAGGTGTAATCCTCCTTTTCTGCCACCAAAACTCTGCGTTGGTCCTCCAATGTACATCGCCTTGTTCCAAATTGGTGACACGCCTTTCAACCTCCCACAATAGTCGCCCTTTGGGACTCAACCTACCTCTCAAGAACCAAATATTCTATACCTTGTGACACTATGGTATTCTGCCCAAACTTGTGCCCAAAACATGCCTTTCAAACTTGGCCAACCCTCCTCCTTGTACTCGAACCAGAACTTGAGACACAAAGACAAATCACTCACCTTCTTTTTACTCCTTATCCAGCTCGGCTACTTAATGAATTCAACCTCCTAAGCTCTGTTTCACTTGAGAAGAGATGCCATGTTGGTTAACCAAATGAGTCTCACAACTTCCCTTCTTATAGTATTCTCATGAGGGTAGACATTGCCCCCAAAAGTGTCTTTTCAAGCCTAGGCCGACTTGAAGTTTCTAGACAAACCCCTACTAACTCAAAGAAAATTAATTTTTTCATTTGATTAAGACCTTTCATCATAGCCTTAGGTCATCCTTGCTCCTTTAAGGGTTCTCCACTTGCAACAATGAATAAATAATAAATTTTCCTCTTGATTTTGTGCTCAGTCCCACACCTTGGGTGCAAAACCCCATTTCTTGGGTTCTTTGCCCACAAAACCCTTTTGTGGTCAAACTTGTCACAAACCCAACACCTAGGGTTGTGGAATGACTCCCAAGCCACACAAATCGACACTCCCTCTTAGTAAGGGAGGTACTTCCATTACATGAAAGTAACCATCATCGTTGCCGACGACACTAGCCCATCTGGAATCCATCACTACAGCATACCCTATAGAATGGACCATGCTATCTCATTAGTGTATCTGCCTCATCTCATATGAACTTGAAGATCTCAAACTTCCATAGGGTTGCTCCCTCTGAAGCTAGGCTCTCTCTGAGTCTACATGATCTCCACTAGTTGACACTGCTTCCACTGCACACACTCTGATCCATTGGCCATTCAAGGTAGCTCTGATACCATGTTGATTTTACACGACACTGAAGAATTTGGTCTATGTCTAAAATCATGATCATAAATACACTCAAACGTCTCAACACTTCTACTTTGCATAATGAAATAACAACCATCGGTGAATCAACTAGTGCACATGACAATTTTAAACTTTTTAAATTCACTACTTGTTTTATTACAGACTATAATACAACAGTCTTAGGGCTTCCATACTAGGGATCATGGCCCATACATACATCCCTGATACAAGTACACAAATAGGGCTTGGTGTCAACTACTATGACCACCAATCTACCCTAAACAAGATACACTTGACCTACTTGTTGATGTGGTGCCCCACAACCCTTTTAGTCTACATACCTTGAACACATATGGTGGGTCCTCTTGCCTCCCAATCTCCTGATCATTGCAACTGCATCTTCAGCTATCCAACCTACCACTATGAATGATCATATCTTCTTTTGTGTCACTAAACTTTGGCTCACTAATCTGCCCACTAGCAGCCCTCTTGCTCCATTAAGAAGTCTACTCATTGGCTCTTCTGGAACTGGCCCCTTATCAACCATATGGCTTCTTTCATCAACTGAACTAGGGATCCCATAAATCTACCTCCTAAAAGTCCATTGGTTCCTTTCATGAACACTTTACTTGAGGTCTTCAAGCTGCCCACTAGCTGCTCTTTCGTCCTTCATAGATACCAACACTTAGCACTTGACAACCTACCCTCTTATCACTGCAATGCCATTTGCATTTTCTGATCTAGGGCACAACATTAATCAACTCTCTTGATTGCTATTTTGGCTTCTCCAAATATCAGTCCTTAGGGCTTCCAAAACTACCCACTTACAGTCCTTTCTTGTCTGATCTAGGGAATCCATGACTCTGTTGTTCATTACCCATGAACAAACCTCCAAAATTCTGCACTAATCTGCCTTCTCTAGCCTTCCTTCCTCCATGCCAACAACTTCCCTCACTTCTGTCCACTCACTCATACTTCTGTGCACAAGGTAGAGTACTCACAACCCTCTTTAGCTTTTGTTGACACCTAGAAACCCCTGTACAATAATAATTTAAGGGAACAATAATAACAACATGGGGGATGCATGGGCACAACAATAACATTAGGGAGCTACACTAACAATAACAATAAGGGGGATACACTAGTATTATAGGGACATAACATGGACATAACAATAACGCTTGAGTAGTTATGGATGCTTCTGTATAAAAACAATTCAATTATTCATGCCTAACTTGACTTCTAATGTTAACTACAACATAAGAAAGGCACAATAATTGCTTCACTCACTAATCCTCATTGGAACAACATTTGGCTTTTCATTTGTCTCTAGGTTCATAGGTCCCTGCTCAAAGGCTTAATTAATGCCCGATGTTGCAAAATACTCAACTTGGACAAGCATCACAAGGCAATTCCTCACCCCACAATCCTATGGGGAATTTTTATATTTCTCGAACATTAGATGTTGCACATATTAGAATATCATGTTATAAATGTGAAGCAAATTTAGTATATGTTAGGTTATGTAAATTACATCTTTGCACTAATATTAACACAAAAATGATGTTTTTTTTCTTATTGGAAAAAAATTATGGAAGAGGTTTTATGACACCTCGCCTTGGCCATCTAGGACACTACGTGTAAGAAGAGGTTTATTTAGCTACCACATTTAGCTTAGTATGTATGATCCATGTGTATATGATATTTCCAATGTGTATTATTTTTATTGTGATCATTTAAGCACTCTATTCTAAGTCTTGATCCTTTGGCTATAAATTCTAATTTGAGTTGTTCCATGGTATTTCATAATTTTACTCAAAGAAGTGATGTCATGTTGATGGCTTAGGTATATACTTGGTGATTTAAGTAGATGCTACACATCGATGTTATTGTGCCCTTATTTCCCACAAAAAAATTTCCACTCTACCTTGCATTTTTGGCCAGAATGAAGTTTTATTTACTAAGTTCGACAGAGTTAAAAGATGGTGGGAATAAAGTCTTATTTATTAATTTTGACGGAGTTAAAAGATACATGGTAATGAAGTCTAAATTTATTTTTATTTTAAATTTATGATAATTTATTTTAATTTCTGGCTTACGACTAAAATATCACTAGGTCAAAAACCTTTAGATAATTAGGGAAATATACTCTGATGCTGACTTTAGATACATAAACATAAGTGTCCAAAAATAGCGATGGGGTTTTTGTTTTTATTTGACTCTTATCATTAACCAAACCTCTATTTTGAATGTATCTATTGCGGCTACCTTACCCATAGATTCCATGGATTTTGACTCGCGATGGGTTTTTTTATTATTATTTGGTTCTCATCATTAACCAAACCTCTCTTCTGAATGGATCTATTATGGTTGCCTTACACATATTCTATGGATTTTGACTGGTGTTCAATAAATTATAAAACCCAACAGATTGCTTTAAAAAGGTCCTAACTAGGCAGGACTATGTCCTGGAATAATAAATCTCACAATGCAAGTTCACGCATCTCCTGACATGTCTCCAATCACAATTTCTACCACCAATGATGGATTTTATGAAGGTGAAATTTGTTGTACGCTATCTATCCTACAAGACCTCTTTTACATCGTGTTGCTTTTGGCATTCTTCTTGCCTTTTTTATTCATTTTCACTGCGATGATTACTCTGGATGATTTTGAGGACTACACTTCGCTTGGTAAGAACATAGAACATATGGGTTTCGATTCATTCCCGCGAAAATTGATTTAAGATTCTTTTAATTTTTGGGTTTATTTTGGATGTGCACATCCTCTTTTAATAGGCTCGATGTGGAATGTTCAGTAAACTTTGAGGAGAAGAATGTTTAGTTAAGATTATTTGGTGTTAGTTGTGTAACAAACAATTATTTGTATTTGGGTTATTTTTATGCAGATTTTTTAGGGAAATTGGGACCAAGGCTTTTGAGGAGGGAAAATACTTCACCTGTAATTCAAGCCTCAAGCCACCTCTTCCATTCATTGATCATTAAGGAAAAACATAGGTCTCCAGTTCATAAATACATGACTATTATGTTTGAAATCTTATGCCTAATGTGGTTCTCTTATTTGTATTCATGTTACTAGCTTTGGCTTGACTTGTATTCCTATTAGTTGGGGTTTAGATTCTAGAGTGGTTCCTTGTGTTTGTTCATCCTTCAAGCTTAGGGTTTAGTATAGTTAGCTTCACTGGCTTCACTGGCTTTCAGTTTTTTATCTTTCAATATAACCCTAGGAATTTAATGTCATGTCATACATGAAAACATGACATTATAACTATTGAAGTTTCTCTCCTAGCTAACAATATAACAATTCAAATTCCGTCAAAACTCCTTCCAAAAATCATATTGGGTTTCGATCAATAAGTTACCTGATTTTTGCTTAATTTAGGTTACCTGCTTTTCTTGAGTGTCTATTTCCTGACCTTTTAATGGGCTGAGTTATTGATGAAGTTTGTGCTCAACCGAGTTGTTAGGTCGAGTCTCGCATTTGAGTTTCCTAATGTACATACAGAGTTGTTGGTGAGTCAAACTCATGTGATATTGTTTTCACATTATAGTTATGGTTATGTAGAAGGGAATAATTGAATATGTTTTCCCATTATGTAATGGCTTCTGCTACTGATTCAAATTCTCAATTCATTGACATTTGAAGATGGCACATGTATGGTGCAGAGAATGGCCAAAGAGATTTTTGGTGTCCTCCTTCAAGAAAACAATAAAACACTACCAGAGGGAATGGTAGTTCTAGAGTCTTTCAATGATCTAGTTTCTAAAATAAGAGCTTATCATTATGATCCCATGACATTTGCATTAGAGTTGAAGGCCATGGCATGTTTTTGTCAAATTCATTCATGGACTTTCCCACTAGTATTTCATATGCTATTTTCTGTTGTTGTTTCTTGTTATGACTCCCGAGAGAAGATCTACTTTGGATGGTTACTACAGTGGATGATTTTGGAGTTTCACACATAAAACTTAAGGTGATCCGTTTTTTTGGAACATATTTTTATGGCTTGTTATTTGTATGCTTTAGTTTATGATATATTTGTGTTTGTGTAAACAACCTGTGTTTGAGCCCTTTTGTCTAAAGAGTTTGACATTTGTTACTGTATTATGAATGTCAGGATGTAATTGATTTTTGTAAGGATGTTGGATTGCAATCTAGTACTGCAGCTACAAAAAATTCAATGATCAAGCTTATTGGAATTTTACATGTGTTTGTTGGTCCAGGTACTGTGTTCATGAGATTTTTATTTTGAGAAGGTGTGTCATCATCTTGTGTTAAAAGATAAGTTTAGATATTTCACAAAAAATAAATCTTTGCATTGACAGATATTAAGGGATTTCTGGTAGATGTAAACCCAACACTCATAAGTACCCTTGATACAAAGTATGAGAAAAATATGTTTGAGGTGGGTTGATTCTAGCTTATAATATTTACTCTATTTGATTCTAACCTGTTGATTTTTAAAAAGTGGTGTTCATTTTTTCGTCTTTTCAATGTTACTTTTAACGGGTTCAGTGGAAACTCTTAAGAAGTGATCCGGATTTAAACAGGAACGCAAAAAATTACAGAGATAACCATATACACAAAGATGCAGCGGAAATAATACTTCATTTCATTAATGGAAAATACTCAAATATGCTTACAACAGAAATGGAAATAAACTAGCTAGGGCGATGGTAGCTTATCTCTGAGAAGAGATGTGATGGCTACATCCCTCTGAACTGTCTTACAATGAGGCTCGGAGGCCTATTTATTGTTGAGAAACAATAGAAAACCCTTCACATTCCAAAACCTAACCCTAGAAGATGAAACGCCAAATTGTGGGCCCCGTTTTTGGGTAAGTTGGTACATCAACTTCCCGGGGTCGCGAATTGGTCATACTATCTCCGTTTGACGTGCATGATAGCCCGTTGGAAAGATCTCTCCGAGGACTATGACGGAAAAGACGATTTTTATCCTAAAAATCGTTGGCGGTAGATTTCCCAAAAAACGTCGTTTAGGGCCTCAAAACGGCTCGGGAAGTTCAAGACCCGAAAAACTGCTAAAAATAGTAAGTTGTGCTACAATTAAGGAAACTGAAAATGCTGAGAAAGACAATGGTGGGGGTCCAAGTGGACTTGGCAGGTGGCCACCAATATCCACCTGGATCATTCCTCCCCCCTTAGGAAGCAATGGTCCCCATTGCGTTGAGATCCTCCATGAGATGAGGAAACTTCTGCTGAACTTGTTCCCTGGTGAGCCACTTGCCCTGCTAAAGGAGTTGGCCTGCTTTGACAACTCGATACAGTTGGATATTCTGTTGGCGAGTGTTCTTGATCTGTGTGTCCATGATCCGATCAGTTGCAGCTTGTTCCATGCAATCTGGATTTAATTCTGTGGGTTTGAGCTGTTCTGCAATGTCGGATGTGTCTAGCAATGGTGGAAAGTATGGCCGAAGGCGGTCCACATTGAACACTGGGTGCAGGCCAAGGAATGGGGGAATGCTGAGCTCAAATGCATTGTCTCCCATAGCCTTAGTAATGGTGTAAGGACCATATCGGAGTGGTCTCAATTTCCGATAGGCTCCAGTAAGGCGTTCCTTTTGCAAATGCAACCAGACTTTGTCGCCCACCTGATATCTAAACTTATCTTGTGTTAAAAGATAAGTTTAGATATTTCACAAAAAATAAATCTTTGCATTGACAGATATTAAGGGATTTCTGGTAGATGTAAACCCAACACTCATAAGTACCCTTGATACAAAGTATGAGAAAAATATGTTTGAGGTGGGTTGATTCTAGCTTATAATATTTACTCTATTTGATTCTAACCTGTTGATTTTTAAAAAGTGGTGTTCATTTTTTCGTCTTTTCAATGTTACTTTCAACAGGTTCAGTGGAAACTCCTAAGAAGACCATAAAATGTTTAGATTTTTCTTTAGTTTTAAGTGGATCTGGTTCTAAATTTTTTCCATGCAAAGATATAAGTGGAAATATTACACCAAATTTAATGAAAAATTTAGGCAGTTTTGATTGGAAGGTGTGGAAAACATTTTCTATAATCATGTGGAAAATTTCACGAGTTCCTTCAAATTTAAAAAGAGACAATCTAAAGATATATTTTATTAGTTTATTAGGTACGACTTGAATCAATAGAGTTTGTTAACAAAATTCTTGAATAAGCAAATAAACACATTCAACCTACAGGAAAAGGTAGGAGATCCACTTTAATTTGTGGGCTTAAAAGTCCTGCAAATTGGTTCAACTTTTGTAATTTTATAGTTAAATTTCAATATTTCTTGCAATATATCATGTCTTTTATCCTGCATGTTAATAGAATGAAAATAATTTTGTTAATGATCAACAAATGACCATAAAAGTAGGTGAATTAGTCTAAGATAGACAATCCAATATTGGTACAGTGGGATTGCAAAAATATATTGTCATAATTTAATGTTATTTGTTGCGTCACTATTTATGACAATGGATCTATTTTGAGCATTGAGAGCTCACTTATTTGACACAAACAAAAACTTGGTTACTACAACTCTAACTACTATTGGAAACATTACATCTGCAATGGGCCCAGTTGTGGACAAGAGTAACAAGGTGTGTGCTTGCTTATTTATGCATTGATACTCGATGGTTAATGACATCATGGTGGTAGATTATTCTTCTCTGAATTTGATGGTTAATGTCAGCATGGTGTTAACTTATTCTTCTTCGACTTTGATCATTTGTCTTTTTGTAATTTCTAGGGTATTCTCTTAGATATTCTTAAGTCTTGGTAACAACAAGAAACTGATGCAGGAAATCACTATTAAGGCATTGGATTCATGGGTTATAGTTGTTCAACTTGATAAAACAGTATGTTTACGTTGATAAGTGTTCTATTAAGAGGTTTTTCCTTAGGACATTGTTGAGATTCATCATCCTCAATAAGTGTCTTGAATCTCAATAGTGTCTTGATATAAGTGGCATACTCAACAAGTGGCTTGATCATATTCACAAGAATCAATGCGGAGTTTTCCAAGTCTTGTGGAAATAATCAATACAAAGTGGGAAACAGGTACGTGAAGGCTTATGCATTGTACCAACAATTGTGGCTTCTTCAGAATTTTAGCTTACATGAGCCTCTTCTCCAAGTGTCGTCGTGAATTTGTGTTGCTCAAATCCCCAAATTGTCCTTCCACAAGCCACAACAATAATGGATGGCTTCTTCAGGATTCTGGCTACCATGATCCTCTTCTCTAAGTGCTGCCATGAATTGGTGTTGCTCAACTCCCTAAATTGTCCTTCCACAAGCCACAACAATAATTGATGCAGGGCAAGGTTTCTAGCTTGATACCTGATGTTGGTGCTTTGGGGATTGGATTTGAATATTTGGTCACCGTCCCTTATTGGAGCATGATCGTTCACCAACTGGAACCCCAATAAACCCCCTCCCCTTATGTTGTGCCAAATGAACCACCACATTTTCCTACTAAAAATGCATGAGACTCATCGGCTTCTGGTGCCTCCATAGTCATCTCGAAGCCATGCAGATTTTTTGAGAGGCTGACTAGCTGGTTTACTTCTAAAAAATTTAGGGATTCGATGACAAGGTTTCCATGGAGTTTGAAAGGTCCTTTTGGAATTCCTTAGCTTTGGGGGAACACATTCCTGTTTAAGAAGCCATTATTGCGAGGGTGAATGGGTTGCCTATATATGGCAAGAGATGGTTTCAAGTGGTGAACCATGGTAAACAATGCATGACTGGATTTTTGGCAGCTGATGAAACTTTTGTTTACTCAGGGAAAGGAGTTAGGAGGATGTCCCTATCCTATTGACCACAAATTTTGTATTTATTATTGCTTTCATTGCAACATCTCCCGTAGATATTGATGATATTCATGAGCCTATTTTTGGTTCTCTTCTTTATGGAAACAATATTATCTACGATGCCATTATTCCTACATTTGAAACTATTAGTTTTTACTTCTATCCCATGGGGGAAGTAGCTTTCATTGATGAATGGCTACACAAAAGGGACCCTATGAGCCAATCATTCATGTTGTTTATGTAGTGTCCACACACCATGGATATTTGATGGTTTATCATAGCAAGACACTCTATGATGGGTTTCATAGATACCCAGCCTATGCCAACAAGTTGCATTCTATTTTCAAAGCTTGTAAGTAGTCGAAGAATAATATTCAAGCCTATTGTGACATGTTGCACTCACATGCTTATCTGAGTGTTGAGAAGCATACTTTCTTCACACTTTGTTTGACCCTCTCCTTAAATTATCACCTCAAAGGAAGGCTTCAACCATGTTTGTGAGGTGTGAGATTGATATCCTTTTACCAAAGACCAAAGGCATCTTTTATATCCTAGTTATATTTATCTTTTCCCTCATTTTTCTCATTTCCTTTTGTTATATGTATGTGTGGAGATGTAAATACCTTTTTTATCCTTTATAGGAGGAATATGACATTGTACGCGAGTAAGGAAGCCTAGCCCCTTTTGATTTGTCTGCATTTTAGTTTATTTTTTTTTCACATATTCTAATAACATTGTTTATCATATATTTCACATAATCATGGCCTCTTGTGCTCCTAAGAGATCAATCATCTTTCATTCTACTACGTTAACTTGAACACTGAACACAATTGGCAATACCATTTAAATGCTTGACAATTAAACAAAATTTGCAATATAAAAATTAAAAATACTTTTAAGTTGAAAACATAATCAAGAATGATTTTTAATTGATTGAATATTTTTATTTTTTAAAATAAAAAGGTGGATTAACTATTGAAAATCCAAAGATATCTAAAAAAGTGAAATTGATTTCTTTATAAATCACCACTAATATTTTTTGGTTTGCTAAGTTGTGTGAGTCTTTAGATGACTACACACTTAACTTTTGGCCTGATTAATTGAGACCTAGGGGCATCTAAACCATTAAAATCATGAGGGGATCACACCTGAGTTGGGCCATAGTAACCCTTAACATGACTAGATTTTTTCCTACATAATTTCTAATTAGTGACCTGTTGTGCTCTACAACAACCCCCCATTTCATAACATTTTCATTCACACAAAAAATTAACATATGGAATGGGTCCCTTTTAAAATTTAATTGGCATCAATGCTTTTGTGTTCAAAAAGGTATGATAATAAAATGAGTTTATGTATTTAAGCCTTTTTGAATAATAGTGTTCCAATAATAAAACAATCTTTTGTTATTGCGATAAAGCGATTGCAAGATCGCATATCGCAATGACATGAGAAACACAT
Source organism: Pinus tabuliformis (assembly GCA_031772625.1). Classification (NCBI taxonomy): domain Eukaryota; kingdom Viridiplantae; phylum Streptophyta; class Pinopsida; order Pinales; family Pinaceae; genus Pinus; species Pinus tabuliformis. The sequence goes on along the minus strand of CM062806.1, from coordinate 326,939,648 downwards.
TAAAACGGCACCTTGTTCTCCGCCGATGCGATATCGCTGTCGGCGATCGGCGATATTCCATGCACACCTAATAAGGACACATCACTCACGCCCCGACGCGACGCGATATCGGCGATCGGCTATCGGCACTGCCTCATGTGGGAAAAAACGCTTTAAGTTATAAACCCCGGCCCGATGCGATATCGCTATCGGCCGTCAGCAGAATCCCATACACTTTAATAAGGCGCCCGGGTCTTACCCCCGATGCGATGCGATATCACAATCGGAAATCAACAAATCACTTTATATGCATCTTGTTATGTTTCCATGCGCTAGCCCGATGCGATGTCGCTATCGGGCGTCGGCAGGATCTTTTTCTAATAATTGTGTAGCATCTATTCCCCGATTCCATGCGATATCGCTCATTGGTGGTCGGCATTCTCAAAAAGTCATCACTTGAAGCCTTAAAGTTATATTGATATACGGTTGATAAAGCACAAATTTCAAAATGTCGTTAAATGCAGGGATAAGGTAATGCATGTGTATTTAAAACTTTGCCCCTTCGATTAACGAACAATTGTGTTTAACTGCCAAAATATCTGTTGCACGCTTAAGGGAGTCATTCAGCCGGATAACGGTGTAATAGTCATTTAATGGGTAGCAGGCCTTAAACCACCATTAATGCATCTGCAATATCTTCCCAGTGATTGGATCCGCAGCCACTTTTGAGAATTAATCTCACCACGCTTCAAATAATATATCTTTCCCATTATGGATTGTCATTGTTATTTCCTTGTTACGATTTCTCTTGCTTTTGTGTAGAATTCATCTGTTGAGAGAAGCCTGAGCATGATGGGGAAGAAATCCAAGAGGACCGCAGGCTCCGCTGCTACATCTGTTGCAGGACAAGCTGCCGCAGATAAGAAGAAAGGCCTAATTTCAGACACTACGTGCACTGGTCTCACTAAGACTTCATGGCAGGGCACATATAATCTATTAGAGGCTGAGCAACCGAAAGTGACAGTGACAGAGGCTAGTGTGGATGTAATAAAGAAGTCCGATGCTACTCTCAAAGACTTGGCCGATTCCTTTCTTCACAGGATAGCAGCCAGAGAGCAAGTCCTTCCCTACACTGATGTAGTGCGATGGGCAATCGAGGAAATTCCAATCATCGATAGAACGTTTCACACAAGGGATGGAAGGATTTTCGGGTCATTCAAGCCAGAGCACCTAAGGCAAATGTATCATATTCCCGAGCCGGAGAAAATCTATAACAAAGCCTTCATGGAGAAATTTGCAGCCGAAAATGAAGTACAATCTGAACCCATCCGGGATTGGAGGCAGAATCCAGCCAAACACAAGCACGAAAGCTCGGGTAAGTACTCCGTCGATTATTTGGCTTCTCCCTATTGCTATGCAGGGATTATGATGTGTAGACTATTGGGGTTACATGACTCTGCTAATTTCGACATAGAAATGGTTCCCCTGATGGAAGCAGCTGTTAATAGTATAATCATGGATTGGGCCACCATTCTTTCTGATAAGTTGGCCGTAGCTGTTCGTGACTTTAGAGCCAAATCCGTAGTCACCGAAAGGAATATCCCACCATTTTATTATAGTGCTTACATTATGGATACTTTGTGTTTTAATTCTGAGTTTCCCATCCTCGGTTGGAGGTGGACCACCCAAGACCCCTCACCCATTCATTTGTACCACCAGAAATTGTGGAAGTCCTCTTACAAGGACCATCTGTATCAAATTTGCAATGGTTTTATGGTTCCCATTCATTATTCCATTTTTGATCGGCCTATTCCCAAAATCTCCTATCTAGCTTCCTTCGACTTACCAGCTGTAGCAGGTTGGTTCGGAGAAGAGCATTTTACCTATGTTAGGGTTTTTGGGAGCCAGGCCAAGCCACATGTTCTCCCTTTATATGTTCCAGACAAATTGTTGGCCCGAGAAATCTCCTACCAGATTATGGCCGAGAGTGTCACACAAACTCTCAAGAAAGAAAAGAAGAGGGGCTGGCCCTCCTTTCCCTTGAGAATTGGTGTTTTTACTTTGCATGATCTCAAGCATGCAGAAAAAGAGGCAACAAAGATGCAAGCTTTATCCCTGGCCACTATCCCAAGCAGACTCTATGATCCAAATAAAACTGCCTACACTGCCCTAGAACAGCCCAAATTAACAAAAGTTGACCATCAAGAGGATATGTTTGATGACCTGTTCGTCGCCGCCGATACAATAGGCTAGGCCAAACAGCTTGCTAGAATGAGATATAACGATGAGACGTTAACTGAGTTCAATAAACTTAGAGAGCAGAGGTTGCAAACTCTACCTCTAGATTTATTGACAACAACCCCAGCGTCTTCCTCAAGCGAGCCTGGTCGGCAACAGACGAGCCAACCTCCTGTTACAACTAAGGAACAAAAGAAACAACAGGAGGAAAGGCAAAAGAAGCTGCAGGCAGAAAAGCAAAGAAAAGAGCAAGCTGAGAGGCAGAAGAAGGAGCAGATAGAAAAACAGCAAAAGGCACAGAAGGATCAAGAACAAAGAAAGCAGAAAGAGATAGAGGAACAGAGGAAGAAGGAAGAAGAGGAGAAACAAAAGAAAGAACTGGCAGATAGGCAGAAAAAGGAATTGGCAGATAGGCAGAAAAGGGAGCAAGAAGAGAGACAAAGAAAAGAGTTAGAGGAGCAGCAGCAAAAAGGACTAGAGGAGCAGCAGAGGTTAGAACAAGAAAAAGAGCGGAGCAAATCCCAGACAGAGCAACATAAACAGACCTCCATTGATCCTGAATTGCTTAAACAATGGAACCAATTCGATTCCATTATCAGTGGAAAGGAAGGCTCCAAAGACACAGACACCTCTAAGACATGCGATGCACCAGATACCACTTCTTCTCAGGTTCTAAGCGGAACCAGCGGCCCACCCATGTCAAAGGATGTCGAGGTAATTACTAAAGACCCTTCCGATCAAATTGTTCTTCAGGTGGAAGATATTCCTCCCCTGGATGTTTTCTACATCCCAAAGCATAAAGCCATTGTTAAGCGCTCAAGGAAGAGACAAAGGCTTGATCAACCTTCTATCTTTCCTGAGCAAACAGTCACGGGCAATGTAGTCTGGAAGGAGGAATTTGATCCCTCCGATGACCTAACAAAGCTGTCGCAGTATGCGGGAGCTTATTCTGCAGCAACTATTGACAAGGCATCGGAGGTAAGTCTTCTATTGAAGACTAAGGACCAGGAGATTTGTGCATTACAGGCAGAAGTAACCGAGGCAAAAAACAAGGCAGCGCAAGTAGAAGAGCAGTTGCTGACACAAAAACAAGAGAACAATGTATTAACCCAGCAACTGCAGGCCGAAAAGCAGAGGATAGACCAGAGCGCAAACCAGAAGCAGAAAGAATTGTCGGAGGCATTGGCACAGTTGAGAGCGGCGAATGAGCTGATGATGAAATCAAAAGATGAGCAAATAGCTCAACTATTAGCACAACTCAAAGACATCAAGGGCACCCAGAAAGTGGAGGATTTCAGAGCAGAGGCAGCTCAAATAAATAGCGCATTAATATCTCAGATTAGACTCCTGTGCCGAAAAATTACTGAGGCTGAGCCATTATGCGAAATATCTACAACAGTATGTCAGCAGATAGAGAAAGCCAGAAACGAGCTAGATCAGGCCGAAGAAACCATAGCCGGCTATCTTGATTGGCAAGATTCTGATGTGGGGAAAGTGACGAATTTGCCCAGAATCTATGAAACATACAAGGACATACTCTTCACGGAATGGAACACTCAGGTGATGAAAGCGGAAAGGGCAGCTTCAAGGTGTAAAATGATCTCCAGCAATATGATTGATTTAGTCAACAACACACTCTATTTGGCAAACATGATCTCCCAGTGCACACCTGGAAGCATAACAACAGCAAACATGATTGAACAAACAAATTATCATGACTTGGAGGAACAGGGAAGGTTAATCGCTGGAGTAAATACTTTAACCTCCGAGGCATATTGGCTCTTTCTAACAAGCCACACACTCAAAGGTCGGCCCTCAAATGTTTAACAGATGCTCTCAGATGCCTAATCCCCGACATTGAGGATGCCACATATGATGCCCAGCTCACTTCGCGTCTCAACACTCCACCGGAAGTAGAGCCAATGCTGGCGATATGTCAGCTAAGGTTTAAAGGCAAAGAGGCCACCTGATGAAGCATTGCCGCCGACTGCCAGATCGCCAAGGAAGATGGAAGAAATATTTATTGATGCCAATTTAATAGCTTTTCAGTTTCTTAGATATTTAGATTAGCTTAGTATTTATAGACCCTTTCATTGTTTTGGAAAGGGTCGTAAAATTTTGTAATAGACTTAAAGGCTGAAGTTTGCACTACTGTGCTTCAGCCTATGTTCTTTTGTGAAACGCGACCGATAGTTCTTAATTTAACGAGAAGGATGTTTTATACAATTTCGCACTATTGTCTCTTGTTTGGAATGCTTTCTGGTTTAAAGGAAGGACTGCGACATAGCGATTAATATACTGGATTGTTAAGCAGCTTACATGGTACTTTTATTTGCATCTGTGTTCTTTCCTCTTATATGAATTGCTGTGTTATTATTTTTTCTATTGTTGAATACATGTATGCGCTGTAACAACAAATCTTCATTTCGTTCCACTATTGGATGTTTTGTGATATGCCCTCTCTTTTAATCATGCATGTAGCAATGATATGAATGACAAAGTGTAGTAATTCGCTATTGTCGCTCTGCATAACTAATTATGCAGAGCAATCTTAAATGGTTTAAACATCTATGCTTTAGCGTTAGAGTCATCTATATGCCTGCCTTAAAGCACAGATTATCAAATGCTACGCTTTAAAAAATTGATAAGTCCCGGGATTAGATTATAGTTAGTATATTTCGCCGATAGTTTTAGTTGTTCGCTTATCACCATCACGTATCATAAGTCACTCATCCATCTCGTTTACTTATAACTCTTGGGAAACTAGTCCCATTATCCCCAGTCGGAGCCACTATTCCAAACGGAAAAGGAGCTGTACTAAGGTCCGGACCGGGTGGTTTCCCCAATGTTGTTGCAACGATTTTCGGGGCCTCAACATTTTTTGTGCTAGAAGGAGGGCCTTCAACTGTGAATGGAACATAATTCCAAACCTATAAGCCATTCCAAGAGTATATCACCCTCTGAATCCCCTCGACCTTCCCATTTGCATACTGGTTCGCCGGTATCCAAACAAGGAGAAGGGGAATCAACTACCACTGCTCAAACTCATCATACCACAGAACAATTAAGTCTTGAATCACCTGAAGTCCAATCTCTAATCCATAAACTTCAGAGCTTCTCGATTTCACCACAGAAATCTGAGGTATCAGAAAGTAGTGCGACTTCGCAGTTCAATCTCACTCATCCTCTCACCAGACTTCAGAGCGAAAAACTCGGTATTGAACCCACTGAGTTTCCTTTACCTAAAAGGAAAAGGGCGAAGAAAATTACTGAAGGATCTGATAGTGAAGAGCTCTCATCCACACCCCCATTACAAATTGTCGTTCATCAGGTATCAGAAGCCTCAATATCCCAACCTATTCACTCCTTATCTTTGATCCCTTCCCATACATCTGGAATCCCAACAGTAGTGTCAACCACTGTCGCTATCATAATGGCAGACCCATGGACTAGGCCAGGTGCAGTCAACATGCCTGCACCATTGCATGATCTACCAGATGCTCCCGAAAAATGGCTGCCTAAATTTAATCCAGATGACGGGACCCAGGCTGAAGAAAACATCAACAATTTTATGTTAGCAGTTAACTTAAAAGGAGTGACAGATCAGGATGTTGTTGTAAGACTCTTCCCCTACACCTTACAAGGATCAGCAGGATCCTGGTACTTTTCCTTACCTTCTGGTTCAATTACCAGTTGGAACACATGCCAAGAGCAGTTTCTTACCAAATATGGAGATGATAGGTCCTTAGCTACTTTAATAAACGACCTCTCCAATCTGAGAATAGAGCACAGGGAACCAATAAAGGAGTTTAATGCCAGATTTAATAAACTCTTGAATAAAATCCCTACAGCTTCTAAACCAAGTGAACAAATCCGAAGCGAATGGTATATTACTGCCCTACCTGCCAACATAGCTATTTTTGTAGACAGGGCTGGGAAACCTACCTTAGCTGAAAACATGAGAGAAGCACTTGCTGTTGAAAAGCGCATCAATGCTCTAGAAAAGAAAGCTGCTTTGGAAGATAGAAAAGCTAAAAAAGTCTCATTTAAAGAAGATTCTAAGAAGAAAACCCCAAAGGACCCGTATGACATGGAAGGTTTACAAAAGGTCCTTAAAACATTGTCTAATGAAATGGTTGAGATAAAGAAGCAGGTGGCCGAAACCTCAAACAAAAGACCATTTAGAACTTATAAGAAAACTGAATCAAAGCCGCCCAATGTTATATCTAACGCAGATTCAGAGCAAGAAGAAGAGGAAGAGGAAACAACTTCCCAAACCGATGATGAAGAAGAAGTAGCTGAATGCCACGGAATGTGGGATTTTATACTCCCAAACTCTGATACCGAGAATGAAGAAGAAGCCTTTCCGGTTACTACAAGAAGTAAAAGTACTTCTGAACCTGCCCAGGCAACTTCAAAGAAGAGGAGCGCAGGTGCTGCCACAGCAAAGGAAAAAGTCCCCCCAAAGAAGTCGCCTGCAGTAGTTCCCCAAAACTAGCCTTCAACTTCTAATTCTCCTTCAACATCCAAGACATTAGTGGTATCTGATTCAATGGAATATAACATTGTTGATGACCTGAAGAAAACTAAGGCAAATATAACCATGTTTGAGCTTAGCAAATTAAAGCATCAACAAAAATTACTTCTTAAAGAATTAAATGCTGTTCCCTCTACTCCCCTTCCCAGTGCAAGAGCTGCCAACGATTCAGGCCAGCCTCCTGCAAGTATGGTTGAAGCTACCGATTCAGTTCTAATTGGATATAAATCAAATTCTCACACTCCACCCTTCCTGCTGACTTATGAGATTTATAATAGAAACCTGCACAACTGTTTAATTGATTCAGGGGCCTCATCTAATATAATGCCAGGTTCAATTTGCTCTAAGCTGAACATTGAACCCCAGAAGTCTGCCATTCATATTGTACAGTTGGATAGGACTAAAGTGCAGGTTGTGGGAGAAATTAATTCTGTAACCATCAGGTTGTCTGCCGACCCCAGGATTGTACAGAGGATTGACATCTTAATTGCCGACATACTTGAATTTTATGGTTTAATTTTGAGCAGAGATTGGTCCGAAAAACTGCATGGGTATATTTCCACAGATTGGTCACATATGTGGCTTCCCTACAAGGGAAAGCCAAATCAAATAAGGATCGATCGAGAGAAGCATATGACCCACACAGTTACTGAATTTGAGCAATAAAACCAACCTGTGGCATTCAACAACAACATTTTGGGGAACTATTCGTCAGAATCATTCTTTGGAAACTTTGTTGCCCAACCATCTCCTTTTTCAGTCAATCATTTTACATCTCAGATTGAAATTTTTTCACAAACTCATAAGTCCAGATGTTTTAATGATGCTGAGAAAAATGTAGATATTTTTGTTAATACTCCTTTATTTTGGTCTTTATATTTTGATGGCTCTAAGTCCAGTGAAGGCTCAGGAGCAGGTTGCATTTTGGTTAGTCCGCAAGGAGAAAAGACAATGCTGTCTTGTAGGTTAGAATTTGAGTGCACTAATAACACAGCCGAATATGAAGCTTTAGTCCAGGGATTATATAAAGCAATCGGCCTTGAAGTGCGATATCTAAAAGTATTCGGCGATTCAGAAATCATTGTCAAACAGGTTAGAAATGCAATTCATTGCCTTTCGACTCACCTTAAACATTACCAATCGCTATTCCAAGAGCTTACCTCACACTTTTTGGCATTCAACATTTCCTCCATTCCTCGATCCCAGAATTCAGCAGCAGACCTACTAGCCAATGTAGCTTCTAAGCTTCTACCTTCTGAAGACTACAGCCTTGATAGATTTTCTGTAGAATTACTTTTTAGGCCTTCAATCCCTGATAATGTCACTAATTGGAGAGTATTTAATCACGATGATGATATTTTGCAATTTTTAACTTCTGAGAAGTCTTATGATAATCAAATCATTGAAGAAGATGAGCATGATTCCCAAATGAAAGAAACACCTCTGGAAAATTCAATTCCTAAGCCTGTGGTAAAGCTAGAAGATCTTTATGATATCAAAGACAGATTTAAACCTGTAACCAATGCAAAGATCCAAAGCTCTACCCTAAGGTTTGAGTTGATTAATTTGGGAACTGAGCAAGCTCCTCAAAATGTGAACTTAGGATTAGGACTTTCTTTAGAGGAAAAAGAAGCATTCATTAAACTGTTGAGGAAGAATAAACAAGTTTTTGCTTGGAAATATGATGATCTGAAGACTTATGATACGTCTATTATCCAACATACCATTCCAATGCTTTCGGAGCAGAAACCAATTCAGCAGAAGTTAAGAAAGATACACCCAAACTTAGAAAGCCAGATTAAGTCGGAACTTAACAAACTCTTGAAAGCCAAGATTATCTTTCCAGTCCGACATTCAAACTGGGTTTCTAATATGGTGCTGGTCAGGAAGAAAAATGGTGACATTCGCATTTGTATTGATTTCAGAAACTTGAACAAAGCAAGCTTAAAAGACAATTTCCCATTGCCTACTATGGAGCAAATTCTCCAATCAGTGGCAGGCTCTGAATTGATGTCCTTTCTAGATGGTTTTTCAGGGTATAATCAAGTTCTGGTTCATCCTGATGACCAGCTTAAAACTACATTTAGAACAAAATGGGGAACCTATGCATATCAGAAAATACCTTTTGGACTAATAAATGCAGGAGCGACTTTCCAAAGAGCTATGGATACAACTTTTAGAGGGTTAATTAATAGAACAGTGGTGGTCTATCTAGACGACATAACTGTATTCTCAAAAAAGAGATCTAATCATTTGCACGACTTAAATCAGATTTTTCAACGCTGCAAAAGATATTGTATTTCTCTGAACCCAAAAAAGTCATTCTTTGCTCTTGATCAAGGGAAGCTCTTGGGCTTTATCGTATCCAAAAATGGCATTTACATTGATCCCGATCGAATCAAAGAAATTTTTGAAATCCCATTTCCCCACAACAAGAAATCAATGCAGTCATTTTTAGGCCAGATCAATTTCGTTAAAAGGTTTGTTCCGGTTTTTTCTCAAATTATTTTTCCACTTCAAACGATGATTAGGAAGAATTCAGTCTTTAAGTGGGGATCGGTAGAAAAAGAAGCTTTTGATTTGATTAAGCAATCGATAATCAACGCCCCTTCTTTAAATACTCCAAATTTCTCTAATCATTTTACATTGTATACTATCGCATCCAACTCTTCATATGCTGATGTACTCACACAACCGAATGACAACAACTTAGAAGCACCCATTTCATTTTTTAGCTCAAATCTTCAGGGTGCTGAATTAAATTATTCCGATGTGGAGAAACAAGCCTTTGCTGTATTCAAAGCAGTCAAACATTACATACCCTTCCTTTTGAAAACTCACACAAAAGTTATAGTCCCTTTCCCAGCGGTAAGGCAACTATTAATTCAAAAAGAACTGGGTGAAAAAAGGGCCAATTGGGTCACAGCGCTTCAAGAGTATGACTTAGAAATAAAGCCAGCAAAGATTGTTAAGGGCCAAGGTTTTTGTAGGATATTGGCAGGAGCATCAAACATTCCTGAATCAAGCGATATGGATCAGACTGAATCAATCAATCAGATAAGTGTCACTGATTCTGAATCTCAATATGCAGATTTAATATTTTATTTGAAGAACGGTTATGCTCCTCCAAATTTATCTTAAAAAAATAAAAGGGCCATTAGGTTAAAAGCAAAGAATTTCACTCTTATTGATGATGTGATTTTTAGACAAAATTATGATTCTATCCTGTTTAGATGTCTTGAGAAACCTGAAGCTCAAAAGGTTTTGCAGGAGCTACATGATGGACCAGCAGGAGGAAATTTTGGAGCAGACACAATAGCTCACAAAGTTATTCATGCTGGATATTATTGGCCTACTCTGTTTAGAGATGCTCATGAATACGTAAGAAAATGTTTCAATTGCCAAACTTTTAGTGGAAGACAACGGAAATCAGCTTTCCCTCTGCAACCTGTCAACATTGAACAACCATTTGAACAATGGGGATTAGATATCATCGGGGAAATTACTCCACCATCTTCCAAACAACATAGGTATATCCTCACTGCTACCAATTATTTTACTAAATGGGTAGAGGCTATTCCTTTGAAGGCAACAAATTCAGAGGCAATCATCGAGTTCATAGACCAATTCATCATTATCAGGTTTGGTGTCCCAAACGCTCTCGTTTTTGATAATGCTTCCTATTTCTCAGGAAATGCTATATATGATTTCGCTATTAAGAGGGGGTTTAAACTGAAGTATTCTGCTAATTATTATCCCCAGGGAAATGGTTTAGCCGAATCTACTAATAAGAATCTTATCAAAATCATTAAGCGAACTGTTGAACAGAATCATAGAAACTGGCACAAATCTTTAGTGTTTGCATTATGGGCCGATAGAATAACACAAAAGGTTTCTATAGGTTCCTCCCCATTTAATCTGGTATATGGAAAAGAAGCAGTATTGCCTACGAATCTTGTTCTACCCTCTTTAGCCCTAGTACAGTACATTGAAGAGACTCCTTCTTCTTCTATCCAACTTAGACATGACCAAATTCTCAAATTAGAAGAAGAAAGGGAAAAAGCCAGAATCACTCATGCCAAACATCAACAAATCATCAAAGCATCCTTTGACTCAGCCTCATCCGGTTCCAAACAGTTTCAAGTTGGTGACTTAGTTCTCAAATGGGACAAGGCCCATGAAGATAAAGGTAAGCATACCAAATTTCAGAAAATGTGGCTTGGACCATTTCAGATCTGTGAGAAGATAGGCCATTCAACCTTTATATTGCAAGACTTATCAGGGTTGAGAGATTCTCTCCCTGTTAATGGCCTGATCTTGAAGAAATTCTTTAATTGAGAAGGTAATCCCTTCTCCTCTTTGTAGATTTGTGTAGTTTGTAGGATTGGTAGGAAATAAAACTGTAGAGTATCCCCCATTGACCTTTTGCTGTGTTTGAAGAAGCTGTCTCACAAAAATAATAAGTATATTTGCTTTGAGATAGTAGAACCCTCAATCAAAAGGAATAATTTTTAGGAAATTAGATATCCTTGTGTTCTGAAACTACAATCTAACTTTTGAAGACTCTTCTCATGATGAAAAAGTTCTGTGAATCATTTTTTGTTTTCAAATCTGGTCTCCAAAAGTTATCCATTTTAAGATAGAAACTAACCCATTTTCAACATCTTCAACTCTTCACCTGTCATCCATTTGCTCTTAAGGAGAAGATTGTTCACCCCATTCAATAAAGTTTATGGTTACTCAGAGTGTAATTCTAAAATATAAAAGATTAAAGATAAGAGGTCTTATTACAAGCCTGCTTACCATGTTCATAGGAAAATAGTTTGACTGACATTACCAATACTGCCTATCAAAACAGGGTAATGGCTTGAAATTTCAAGACAAGAGGTCTCATCACGAGCCAGCTTGTTCAGTTAAATTATTACCAGTGAATGGCATTGTCAACAGCTGGCCACCAAACCAGGACAATGGCTTTTTATCTTATCAATGACAAAGAAGGAAAAACAGATGAAAAATAAAATATGAGAACATGTTTTAGATTCATTCTGTTAACTACACTCTTATGTGAATGGAAAAGTGAACAATACTATGGTTAAAAGGTATCCCTGTCGAGACTATAAACGTTTGCTGGCAACAGAGGCTCTACCTATGACAGAGGGGTTAATTATAAAAGCTGATTTGGGAAAGTTTTCTGTTTTATCATTATAAACCAATAAAGGCCTATTTTAAAAACTTAGAATGTATTTATTTTCTTGAAACTAAATGGGAAGAAGTTAACAGAATAAGTTCACTTTGTTCAGAACGCATGAATATCCAGTTATATTAGAAGTTTCCCCTTCTGATTGAGTTTCTATTTTGGAAAAGCTTAAGTGTTTGTATTAGTTTCAGAGATAACTCGTTCTTCCAGCGAATCGCCAATTGTTGTGCTCTACAACAACCCCCCATTTCATAACATTTTCATTCACACAAAAAATTAACATATGGAATGGGTCCCTTTTAAAATTTAATTGGCATCAATGCTTTTGTGTTCAAAAAGGTATGATAATAAAATGAGTTTATGTATTTAAGCCTTTTTGAATAATAGTGTTCCAATAATAAAACAATCTTTTGTTATTGCGATAAAGCAATCGCAAGATTGCATATCGCAATGACATGAGAAACACATTAAAACAACACCTTGTTCTCCGCCGATGCGATATCGCTGTCGGCGATCGGCGATATTCCCTGCACACCTAATAAGGGCACATCACTCACGCCCCGATGCGACGCGATATCGGCGATCGGCTATCGGCGCTGCCTCATGTGGGAAAAAACGATTTAAGTTATAAACCCCGACCCGATGCGATATCGCTATCGGCCGTCGGCAGAATCCCATACACTTTAATAAGGCACCCGGGTCTTACCCCCGATGCGATGCGATATCGCAATCGGAAATCAGCAAATCACTTTATATGCATCTTGTTATGTTTCCATGCGCTAGCCCGATGCGATGTCGCTATCGGCCGTCGGCAGGATCTTTTTCTAATAATTGTGTAGCATCTATTCCCCGATTCCATGCGATATCGCTCATCGGCGGTCGGCATTCTCAAAAAGTCATCGCTTGAATCCTTAAAGTTATATTGATATCCGGTTGATAAAGCGCAAATTTCAAAATGCCGTTAAATGCAGGGATAAGGTAATGCATGTGTATTTAAAACTTTGCCCCTTCGATTAACGAACAATTGCGTTTAACCGCCAAAATATCTGTTGCACGCTTAAGGGGGTCATTCAGCCGGATAACGGTGTAATAGTCATTTAATGGGTAGCAGGCCTTAAACCACCATTAATGCATCTGCAATATCTTCCAAGTGATTGGATCCGCAGCCACTTTTGAGAATTAATCTCACCACGCTTCAAATAATATATCTTTCCCGTTATAGATTGTCATTTTTATTTCCTTGTTACGATTTCTCTTGCTTTTGTGTAGAATTCATCTGTTGAGAGAAGCCTGAGCATGATGGGGAAGAAATCCAAGAGGACCGCGGGCTCTGCTGCTACATCTGTTGCAGGACAAGCTGCTGCAGATAAGAAGAAAGGCCTAATTTCAGACACTACGTGCACTGGTCTCACTAGGACTTCATGGCAGGGCACATATAATCTATTAGAGGCTGAGCAACCGAAAGTGACAGTGACAGAGGCTAGTGTGGATGTACTAAAGAAGTCCGATGCTACTCTCAAAGACTTGGCCGATTCCTTTCTTCACAGGATAGCGGCCAGAGAGCAAGTCCTTCCCTACACTGATGTAGTGCGATGGGCAATCGAGGAAATTCCAATCATCGATAGAACGTTTCACACAAGGGATGGAAGGATTTTCGGGTCGTTCAAGCCAGAGCACCTAAGGCAAATGTATCATTTTCCCGAGCCGGAGAAAATCTATAACAAAGCCTTCGTGGAGAAATTTGCAGCCGAAAATGAAGTACAATCTGAACCCATCCGGGATTGGAGGCAGAATCCGGCCAAACACAAGCACGAAAGCTCGGGTAAGTACTCCATCGATTCTTTGGCTTCTCCCTATTGCTATGCGGGGATTATGATGTGTAGACTATGGGGGTTACATGACTCTGCTAATTTCGACATAGAAATGGTTCCCCTGATGGAAGCAGCTGTTAATAGTATAATCATGGATTGGGCCACCATTCTTTCTGATAAGTTGGCCGTAGCTGTTCGTGACTTTAGAGCCAAATCCGTAGTCACCGAAAGGAAAATCCCACCATTTTATTATAGTGCTTACATTATGGATACTTTGTGTTTTAATTCTGAGTTTCCCATCCTCGGTTGGAGGTGGACCACCCAAGACCCCTCACCCATTCATTTGTACCACCAGAAATTGTGGAAGTCCTCTTACAAGGACCATCTGTATCAAATTTGCAATGGTTTTATGGTTCCCATTCATTATTCCATTTTTGATCGGCCTATTCCCAAAATCTCCTGTCTGGCTTCCTTCGACTTACCACCTGTAGCAGGTTGGTTCGGAGAAGAGCATTTTACCTATGTTAGGGTTTTTGGGAGCCAGGCCAAGCCGCATGTTCTCCCTTTATATGTTCCAGACAAATTGTTGGCCCGAGAAATCTCCTACCAGATTATGGCCGAGAGTGTCACACAAACTCTCAAGAAAGAAAAGAAGAGGGGCTGGCCCTCTTTTCCCTTGAGAATTGGTGTTTTTACTCTACATGATCTCAAGCATGCAGAAAAAGAGGCAACAAAGATGCAAGCTTTATCCCTGGCCACTATCCCAAGCAGACTCTATGATCCAAATAAAACTGCCTACACTGCCCTAGAACAGGCCAAATTAACAAAAGTTGACAATCAAGAGGATATGTTTGATGACCTGTTTATCGCCGCCGATACAATAGGCCAGGCCAAACAACTTGCTAGAATGAGATATAACGATGAGACGTTAACTGAGTTCAATACATTTAGAGAGCAGAGGTTGCAAACTCTGCCTCTAGATTTATCGACAACAACCCCAGCATCTTCCTCAAGCGAGCCTGGTCGGCAACAGACGAGCCAACCTCCTGTTACAACTAAGGAACAAAAGAAACAACAGGAGGAAAGGCAAAAGAAGCTGCAGGTAGAAAAGCAAAGAAAAGAGCATGCTGAGAGGCAGAAGAAGGAGCAAATAGAAAAACAACAAAAGGTGCAGAAGGATCAAGAACAGAGAAAGCAGAAAGAGATAGAGGAACAGAGGAAGAAGGAAGAAGAGGAGAAACAAAAGAAAGAACTGGCAGATAGGCAGAAAAAGGAATTGGCAGATAGGCAGAAAAGGGAGCAAGAAGAGAGACAAAGAAAAGAGTTAGAGGAGCAGCAGCAAAAAGGACTAGAGGAGCAGCAGAGGTTAGAACAAGAAAAAGAGCGGAGCAAATCCCAGACAGAGCAACATAAACAGACCTCCATTGATCCTGAATTTCTTAAACAATGGAACCAATTCGATTCCATTATCAGTGGAAAGGAAGGCTCCAAAGACACAGACACCTCTAAGACAAGCGATGCACCAGATACCACTTCTTCTCAGGTTCTAAGCGGAACCAGCGGCCCACCCATGTCAAAGGATGTCGAGGTAATTACTAAAGACCCTTCCGATCAAATTGTTCTCCAGGTGGAAGATATTCCTCCCCTGGATGTTTTCTACAGCCCAAAGCATAAAGCCGTTGTTAAGCACTCAAGGAAGAGACGAAGGCTTGATCAACCTTCTATCTTTCCTGAGCAAACAGTCACGGGCAATGTAGTCTGGAAGGAGGAATTCGATCCCTCCGATGACCTAACAAAGCTGTCGCAGTATGCGGGAGCTTATTCTGCAACAACTATTGACAAGGCATCGGAGGTAAGTCTTCTATTGAAGACTAAGGACTAGGAGATTTGTGCATTACAGGCAGAAGTAACCGAGGCGAAAAACAAGGCAGCGCAAGTAGAAGAGCAGTTGCTGGCACAACAGCAAGAGAACAATGTATTAACCCAGCAACTGCAGGCCGAAAAGCAGAGGATAGACCAGAGCGCAATCCAGAAGCAGAAAGAATTGTCAGAGGAATTGGCACAGTTGAGAGCGGCGAATGAGCTGATGATGAAATCAAAAGACGAGCAAATAGCTCAACTATTAGCACAGCTCAAAGACATCAAGGGCACCCAGAAAGTGGAGGATTTCAGAGCAGAGGCAGCTCAAATAAATAGCGCATTAATATCTCAGATTAGACTCCTATGCCGACAACTTACTGAGGCTGAGCCATTATGCGAAATATCTACAGCAGTATGTCAGCAGATAGAGAAAGCCAGAAACGAGCTAGATCAGGCCGAAGAAACCATAGCCGGCTATCTTGATTGGCAAGATTCTGATGTGGGGAAAGCGGCGAATTTGCCCAGAATCTATGAAACATACAAGGACATACTCTTCATAGAATGGAACACTCAGGTGATGAAAGCGGAAAGGGCAGCTTCAAGGTGTAAAATGATCGCCAGCAATATGATTGATTTAGTCAACAACACACTCTATTTGGCAAACATGATCTCCCAGTGCACACCTGGAAGCATAACAACAACAAACATGATTGAACAAACAAGTTATCATGACTTGGAGGAACAGGGAAGGTTAATCGCTGGAGCAAATAATTTAACCTCCGAGGCATATTGGCTCTTTCTAATCAAGCCACACACTCAAAGGTCGGCCCTCAAATGTTTAACAGATGCTCTCGGATGCCTAATCCCCGACATTGAGGATGCCACATATGATGCCCAGCTCACTTCGCGTCTCAACACTCCACCGGAAGTAGAGCCAATGCTGGCGATATGTCAGCTAAGGTTTAAAGGCAAAGAGGCCACCTGATGAAGCATTGCCGCCGACTGCCAGATCGCCAAGGAAGATGGAAGAAATATTTATTGATGCCAATTTAATAGCTTTTCAGTTTCTTAGATATTTAGATTAGCTTAGTATTTATAGACCCTTTCATTGTTTTGGAAAGGGTCGTAAAATTTTGTAATAGACTTAAAGGCTGAAGTTTGCACTACTGTGCTTCAGCCTATATTCTTTTGTGAAACTCGACTGATAGTTCTTAATTTAACGAGAAGGCTATTTTATACAATTGCGCACTATTGTCTCTTGTTTGGAATGCTTTCTGGTTTAAAGGAAGGACTGCGACATAGCGATTAATATACTGGATTGTTAAGCAGCTTACATGGTACTTTTATCTGCATCTGTTTTCTTTCCTCTTATATGAATTGTTGTGTTATTATTTTTGCTATTGTTGAATACATGTATGCGCTGTAACAACAAATCTTCATTTCGTTCCACTATTGGATGTTTTGTGATATGCCCTCTCTTTTAATCATGCATGTAGCAATGATATGAATGACAAAGTGTAGTAATTCGCTATTTTCGCTCTGCATAACTAATTATGCAGAGCAATCTTAAATGGTTTAAACATCTATGCTTTAGCGTTAGAGTCATCTATATGCCTGCCTTAAAGCACAGATTATCAAACGCTACGCTTTAAAAAATTGATAAGTCCCGGGATTAGATTATAGTAAGTATATTTCGCTGATAGTTTTAGTTGTTCGCTTATCACCATCACGTATCATAAGTCACTCATCCATCCCGTTTACTTATAACTCTTGGGAAACTAGTCCCATTATCCCCAGTCAGAGCCACTATTCCAAATGGAAAAGGAGCTATACTAAGGTCCGGACTGGGTGATTTCCCCAATGTTGTTGCAACGATTTTCGGGGCCTCAACATGACCTTAACACCACTAATTGTTTTAACAATACACCATGTCATAAAATTTATTCTATGCCCATGAACATAAATTACCACTAATTGTTTTAACAATACACCATGTCATAAAATTTATTCTATGCCCATGAACATAAATTACCACTAATTATTTTAAATAATTTACTTTTATTTATCTTATTTATAAATTTTAATTAAAATTTATTAGTTCAATACTATAATCTCCACTCCTTACTTTAATCAATAGTGTATGAAAAATCTTAATTTAAATTAAAAATAATAGTCCAATTTTACCACTTTCCCTAGACCGACCCTCCAACCCATTTGATGTGGAATGGAGAAAATTTTTAGGGCTTACACAATTGACCCACAAAAACCAAAACCAACCCAAAAAACCAAAACCAAACTGAAACCAAGAAAATGAAAACAAAACCAAAACCAACCCAAAACAAAGAAAATGAAAATTAAAGCGGTTGGATTAAAAAGTTAAATATATTTAAGCAGGAAATTAACATATATATTTCATGAAAATTAAAGCGGTTGGATTAAAAAGTTAAATAGATTTAAGCGGGAACTTAACATATAGATTTAAGCCTGGAGGAGATGTTTATAAAAACCCTCTTCTTCTATGTTCAGTGTTGATAATGCACCTCATGAGCCCGGACAATGAGCAGAGAGGCCATGCCGAAGTGTTGTTCAACATCTGCAAGGAGAAGTACCTGGATGAAGCTCGTTCATGTCTAGGAGAAGCACCTGGATGAAGCTCATTCATGTCCATCAATCACGCTTGCTTGTCGAAATCTGGGCTATGGCTGTGATTCTCATGAGGTAGAAAATCACATGGTATGAGACATACATATGGCCACCATTGGCAATGCCCTAGCGACCATGACCAACTTCGAATCGCTGCCCTCGCGACCATGCCCAACTTCTTCCAGATGATCAAGACACCGCAAGACCATGAGAGATTCAGCTACGACCTAATCCCTCCCATGACTCTTAGGAATTCAATAGGGAACAAGGAGGCCATGACCCAAGAGGCTTTCTAGATGTTTATCAAGTTGGTGGGCATTGAGCCACCGTTCCTCCACTGGCAGATCGTTAAAGTGGGAGGAAGCATGCTACAGATTGCTAAGGTGGAGACTCCAGAAGAGGGAACTCAAAATCTTGTCATGGAGTTCATTATTACCCTCGCAGAGGCCTGGGAGCACACCCCCTAAATAATGCCCAAGTTCCCTCAGTTCATTAGTAGGCCTTTTGCCATTCTTATGAAAATGCTTCTTAATATCCAGGATGATCTTGCCTGGCATGCTGTCAATATTGAAGATGAGGATTCTGGTGAATCAAGTAATTATAGTGTTGGCTAAGAGTTCTTGGATCGCTTTGGCTATTTCTCTGGGAGGAAATACCATCATTCCCACTACCTCCAAGTTGTTTCTTGTGTATTTGGCTAAACCTGATCGACAAAAAAATCATGATTCCTCTCACCTAGATCGCAGAAGGCTATGCCAAGGTATGCCCACACTGAATCTGCATTTTTCATCTTTTCTTATGTAGAAAGTTGACTCTAGAAACACACATCAAGATCAGCGGATGTGTCATATAACACACAACTCTTTTAGCTTAGGTGCCAGGCCCTGAAAGTTATTTATTGTAGAAAAAATGACCCATATTTGTACCTAGCCTCATCAATCTCAATATGCCAATCCATGCTGGATGCAGGGAGTATGGAAGTGGTAGAGAGTGCGACTAGGAAGTTGAGTCAAGGCTGAGCGGCCCAACCAAATACTAAAATATTACCCAGAGTGAAAGAAAAGCACTGATAGAGTGAGAAAGAAGCACCAGTAAATCAAGGTGGAAGTGCCCTGCAACGAGAAAGAGGGGGAGGAAGTGGATTCATCAAACCCCGGTACATAAAATGGTAATTAGATGATAGAGACGATTGGCAGCTCACCTAGGTATCTTTCTCGCCCAGCCACTTCATCACTACTGAGCTGGATAGTCTTCTATCACTAGGCTCACCAACCAACCTGAACGGGTGAAAAATCCCACCCATCTATTGCAATTACAAAATTGTTAGTACCAACAAAATAGACTAATCCAATGATACTTTCAATTTGGAAGAAAGCCAATTCTAATTTCGGCAAGAACACAAGGAACATATCTCCTGTTTCTTGTTTTGTCATTAGACTGCTGACATGCAAATATGCATATATCGATTCTGCAACAACAACAACCCAACAAAGAAATTCATTGCCTGACAATATCCAACAGATGGATTGTGGCATGCATATGCAGAGAGCAGTCTCCGCAAGGCATTTTGGCCATCTTCACCCAGTGCTGGATGACCTGGAAATGTTCGAGGAAAATCCTTCTCTATCTGGTTGGTCCATTTATCGATCATGATTGTTTTAGGAAGACTGCAGTTCTTGGCATTGTTGGGAATCCCATTGCTCTCCTCCTTTAAATCTCTTCCTTGTTCAAGCAATGCACTGTAATTTCCATCTTCTCTACGTCGAGCTTTTGTTCCCACAAAAGCTTGCCAAAGCTCTCCTATCATAGCCACGGGAACACCTTCTTGTACCAGGCATTCCAATTCTTCTCTCCAAGTATATGAGTCTCTTCCAGGTCTGAATGAATTCGTAGCAGAATCACTATTTGAACCATAGTTACCAAATTCGGCCGAATTGGGCTGAAGAATTGGGAAATTCGGCAGTTCGGTTCGATTCGGTCAATAATACGCTAAAATTCAATTCGGTACGGTCATTGAATAAATATGTTATATTTTTTTGCAAGTGGTAATTTTCACGACCATTTATCCTCCATCGCGATCAGATCGAGATCCAGAGCCTGTTCCTGTTCAAGTGCGAGACCTTCTTGGTTGGGATTGTAATGCTAGAAGGATGGTCTATGGGAGCCTTCCCGTCTCAAAATATTTACAATCCTCCATCACGACCAGTCATAGATTCATCCGAAAATTGAAAATCCGACGATTTGAAAATTGTGAGTCCGAACGGTCGGTAAAATTTCCCTCTCACCCGTGTTTAATTGATTAGAGGAAATGCAATATTTGATAACAACTGTCGTTGTGGCTTTTGATTAGCGTTTAAGGATATCCCATTGTCTAAACATAATTTCGACTGGTAACCAATGTATGGAGCTTGACAATATGGAAGAAGGAAAGAACAAAGGAGTTTAGAAAAGAAGTCACTATCAAAGTGAAAGGATGAGTATTTAAATAAAAAAAATTGGAAAACATAAGGTAAAAAATGAAATAGAGTAGTTTGGTAATTAAAATTTAATGTGAGAGTGAAATATTTAAAAATTTTGTGGAAATTATTTTATAAATTAGAGTATTTTTTTTTTAAAGTATTTTTTTTAATATATATTGTTTATATAGCATTATTGAGTAGGGAAGTATGATGAATAGTAATCAATTATTTTTTTGTAATAAGATTTGTTGGAATCCAATTTCTTGCCTCTCAGAATTTTTGTAGGGAAATAATTTATATATATTTTAGATTTTTTGGACAGATCACTCTTGATCTATTTGTTATTGTTAGTTATTAGGAAATCCTTCATAACCTATCATTAGGAAACAATCTATTTAACTACTATTTATTGATTGATTAACAAAAAAAACTCTAATGGTTTGAGACATGTTATTTTTTTCTTGTTCATGTAGAAAGAATTCCCAATTCCATCTCATTCGATTTTAATGAGAATGAATTATTTCTACTAATCTCAATATCTAATTTTATTTGCAACTTCCATAATATGATTGAAAACAATTTTTGAGGAGTATGAGTTTTTGAATAATAAGATTTTTAATTTTGATTTTTGAAAATTTATTTAAAAGATTTTTTTTAATATTGGTAAGATACATACTCCCAAATTTTTTCCGTATTGAATTTTACATAGTCGAATTTTTTCCATATCGAATCGAATCTGAATTCAAACTTGGTAACTATGATTTGAACTATTAACTGAGAATGCATCAAAGATAGAATCTGACTGCTCCACATCATAAAATCCTTCATCTGAATCATCTTCTGAAATACCAGATTTGGATCTGTTTGGACTGTCAAGTTTAATGGATGAACGATCATTGATCTCATGGTCGACATCCTTATGTGCTATCAAGGTTGTTGTTCTACTCTTTTCAAAACTCAAGCGTCGTTCTAAAGCTACAAGAGAATGCCTTATTTGGGACTAGCTTCGAACTTTATTAAATGCCTTGCCATGTTGTTCACTTGCTACCATATCTGAGGGAGGTTCTTGGGTGGAATTAATGCAAGTCTCTAAGAAATTCTTCCATCTTTCTGACCTCTCCTCTTCCTCTTCCTCGTAAATTTCCATGTACTCTCGGTATCCATACAAGTGTTGAGGACGAATTGTGAATCCATATATATCCCTGCTGAGCTCTGATTTGAGAAATGCAGGGCCCTCCCTTCCCTTCCCATGCATACTAGCTGTGTTTTATGCTTCATGGACTCAATTTCATGTTCCTTTTAGTGAAGTTTGAACTATTGTTGATTTTAAAACTACATACAATGAAGTCGATATATGTAGCCACTGTGGGAGGTTAGTTGGTCAGCTAGAAAGGACCCCCATGGTAGCCAATATCCAATAAATCTCTATCACACTTTAAATCCTCAGTGAATGAATGCAGGGACCTAGTGGCTGGTCACATGGGATTGGAGAAAGACAAAAGAAATAAATTCTTCTTCATTTTAATCATTTTTGCGAAAGCTAATTCATTCTTCTTTTTCTCCCGGAGGTCACAATCATTAATAGATGCCAAAGAGTGCATTTGATTAACTCAGGAATATTGATTCAGTTCATTTGCCACTTTATTTCATTCTTTAGTTGGTCCAGGGATACCCAATTCAACCTTATAGTAAAGTGTTTCCTTCAACGTTGTAACCCCAACCTTGAAACATATGACCCGCTCCTTTTTTACCATGAGCCAAGTGCATCCTGGAGGTTTTCTAGCCCCTCCTTCCAACTTGACATATGCCGCTAGTATGAGCCAAGTGTATCATAGGACCATGTTCCCTTCCTCAAGACAAGTGAACATGAACTTTCAATGTGTCTTATGCAAGTGCACATGCAACATGACCCTGCATGTCAGACATGTGACCAACTCATTTCCCACATTGAGGCTTATTTCGAAGACCTAAGACATGAATTTTTAGGAACCTTATAACCCTCTTGGGAGATTCTTATAACTTCCCTCAGAATGTTTCATAGCCTCTTACCTCCCAATCCAATAAGAAAGAGCTTTCTCCCGCACCTTACGTGGCTCCTCAAAGAATAAATGTGTGGGTCTTCGCCTTGTCTGAGGCTTGGCTGATCTCAAAGGTTGTCACCTCAACAAGTTATCATGTAACAGTTAACACTAATGATTGATCCACTTCTCCCAAGCGGGAAAAGTGATACGTGTACTATAAAATTGAGACTCACATAACAAGGGTTGGAATTTCATGGGCATTTTGCCACTCCTATGGCATTTTATGGTTACATTTTTTAATTGACCGTTTTTCGTGATGTCTGCTGAATCCTGCCAAACATATTTTTGACACTCTATTTTTTTCTGAAAACTTATTATGACTTGTTAAAGGATGCCAATTTTTGGTTACTACTATCAAGGCTTGGATTTTTTGCATGTGGAATGTAAGGATTCCAATTTCTAGTTCCTTCGGTCAAGGCTTTAATTTTTTGCATGTGGAGTGTAATTCAGGGTGAGGAATTTTTTTGAAATGTTACTCTTAAACAAAATTTTAAACAAGAAAATGTGATGGGTAAGTATTTAGTTGCCCCAATGAGATTTAGAGGGGTTAATTTAGACAATTTATTTAATTTCACTACTTATTTTTTTCACTATAGTTTGGTGGATGTCCGAATATGAGATTTTTATGAGGAAGATTGGAACAGTATCATTTTGTAATTTAAGATAATTGGCATAAAAAAATTTTGTGTTATATTTAGAAAATTATTTTTCTAAGTATAACTATTTTCTAAGTCTCTCTTACAAATCAAGAAATTATATAAAATTAAAGGAAAATAAATAACCATCATAAAATTTCCACTAGATAGATCAAATCAATTTAAAATTAAAAATCTATTTTGATCTTTTTTGAGAAAAAGATCACGGGTGGAATCTGCCTCCCTTCCCTTCCAAGATACTAACCCACCACCTCCCAGAGATGTTCAAGCTATCTGTTAACAACCAAGAAAGGTTTTCAAGGCCTCCTCAAGTGTATTCTCATCATGACTATGTTTCCAACAACGTATTATGTGAAAATCTCATTAAATCTAAAGTGAATCTCATTCGACAGCTTTGTCCATAATAGATCCCAAGTTTAAAACCCCTAAAGCTCCAAACACATACTAGAGCAACCTCATACACACTGTGAGCAGTCTTTTTTTAAAAGAACATACACAAATGAAGCCTAACAAGTACAGAGTCATTCAAGGAAAAGAGCTATGATCGATAGCTCATCAATATCTCGAGATTGTTAATGTTTGGAGTTTTTTTTTCAATTTTTTTAAAGCATGATTGGTGAAGGGTTAATTTATTACTGAAACATCATTCATGAAGGGTAAAATTTTAGGCATAATGTTCTTCGACTGGAAGTTTAAAGACCCAAAACATCAAAAAAAATTGTTGACGGGTAAAAAGGAATCCAAATTCCAACCCTGCACATAACTACCAAGTGTCATGCTCTTTGGAAGGAGGATGTCAAGAAATCATCCCAACATGATTCTTCTTCCCCAGACAAAATATCTAGGCCCCAACTTATGACATTGATCCCAAGATATAGTTCTATTATCGTAAGGTTGACATCCACCATGAAGATGATTTTTGGATCCTAGACAAGAAGGACATTGCTAAGTCCACTCCAAAGGACACACAACGCTCTCCCCCAAAAAACGTTTATCTTCCTCTCTTGTTGGTCAAGACATCTTAACGCTTCCTTTCCTTTCCTTAAGGCTTGTAAAGTAATACCATCTAACCTAGAAGAAACTCTCGCTTATAGAGGTGCTTAATAAGTCTACATAACCCTATGAAGAACTAGGGACCTAAAGTGTCCAAGTATAGAGCCTTAATTATAGGTAATTAAGAAGGGGCTACCCTATCCTATGTTAGGGAATAAAGTATATATATATATATATATATATATATATATATATATCAAGGTCTTAAGGATGGAGTAAACTTATATAGAATGAGGCGCTGACACTAAGATCTCCTCAATCTAGGTCTATCCTTTCTAATATATATATATATATATATATATATATATATATATATATATATATAGATATAGATATGAGTATGTTAGTGAGTCTGCAAACACTCCTCAGTTCAGTTAGGGCTATCCTTTATACTATGTTAGTAAGTTTGCCCTTTACCCATACCTCCCGGGACCCCTTGAATCACTCATTAATAATACCAATAGGATAGGAGGAATACAAATAGGAGAAGGTGCTCGGTCTGCAAGAGGAATATGAATAGGAGAAGGTACACAGTCCACAAGAAGGGAATCCATGAATAAAGGTCCCTACCTCTAGGAATAACCCTTCGCAACTGGAGACACTACCTAGAGGTATCATCTTGTTATATTATCTAAGGAGTAGAAAATAGAGGAGGTAATGGCTGAACTCCCTTTCCTATCTATCTATCTATGTATCTATCTATATATATAGATATAGATATAGATATATAAAGTGTGGTGACCTCAAAGGCCTGACCTTTCTATTTCAATATGCATCTATATATATTTAGGAAAGAGGGGCACCTCATAACTAATCCCGAGGATTCTCCACCTTAGTTAATAAGGATGGGTTGAGATCTCTAAGATGTTCTTATATCTAGAAGTAATTCTTATTGTATGTGTATTCTCTACCTTGCAATATGCTATTTAAGTGAGTGCTTTCCTAGGCAAGAATGAAAATAGTAATATCCCGAGTCCACAGTGAATCAGGAAAATCTACCTTCTAATCTATCTAAAGGATTGGAAAGATACGGGTCGTTATGCCTTCCTTAATGTTGTCTATGTGTTCCTTAATATAGATAGGAGCAAGTATATGGATGATGAATTTACGGAAAAGAACTTCTATCACGACGTCTCACCCCATGACACACCCCTGAATACTGTAATGTCTTTGATTTTGGCTTGTCCAAGGTGTTATTCTCGCAAGGCTTATATACCTTAGATAGTTAATGAATATAATTTACCTTAGTTCATCTCGTTCCTGTGCACACATACGGTATGTGCTTACCGAGTATAAATTTGCCCCTGATGGAATGTGAAAGCCCCTAATGCTCAAAGAAATGATCACCTGGGCCCACCTGACCTTACCTTGGCAAACACATTACCTAGAAGCCTTCCCTTAGTATCTTCCTACCCTGTTGCAGGAAGGACCTATGGAGGAAATAAACTAAACACTATCGAGTAAATATCTGAACTTTACTTGGATTACGTAGAATGATTACCTCTAAACAATCTAATTTCTTCCAAGCCCCTACGTACCTTCCAATAAGTATAAATAACTGCATTTACGATGGTTTACTACATAAAAAATCCAGTGTGTAGGTTTCTTGATAGATTCCTCATCTATGTTTCCGAGCGGCAAAAATATTGACTAAAACCCCCTTGTGTTGACTACTTGCTTGTATTCCCTTAATACACTTGAGTAAAACTAAGTGCTTCCTTTCCTGTTGTGATTTGGAATAGAGCTAATGAATTATGTAGTAGAGTAATGAAACTGATAGAAAGAGTAAGCCCATATGAGCTAACTCTCTACTAGAATACTATACTATAGTAGAAATAGAAGAGCCAAATACTGCAAGCCTCTAGCTCTACCCTAGCTAAGGAGAGTATCTAATCTGTAGGGTTCCTCCAAGAATGTGTTTTGTTGTCTCGAGGAAAAAGTGCTCATGAGTATAAAGAAAATAGATGGATATCACAATAGGGCTCATCTTAATAGTAGGTGAATAAAAGGATTAAATAGAAATACTAGCCTATAAAAGTAGTGTAGGCATAGAAGATCCCAATAGGGTAACTAGTCTCCTTCCTATAGTAGGCTATAGAATATTCCAATAAGCTATACTTATAAACCAAGCTATACTTAGCAATATAATCTATAAAACCCTTTCGCAATACAACATTTTCACAAAGATTCTCACATGCCTAAAAACATAGTGATCCTGCAAATGAAATTAATATAATAAAACATATTTTCCAAAACATGGTAATGCTACTAATGAATCCAATAGAATGTGAAAAAAATGGATCCTTTGATTGGTAATTTACATTATTGTAGACACTCTAATATGCTCAACATGGTTTCAATAAATGTGCCCAACAATTTTGTTTCAGAAGAAAGAATTTGTAGGAAAAAAGAGATCCTTCCATTGTTTGTCATAACTTTATTTATTTGTTTCTGTCTAAATTAGATATTGAAATATTCTGATTTCTAAAAGCACAGTAATCATGTGAATGAAATTAATATAGTAAAATAAATTTCCCAAAACATGGTAATGCTTCGAACGAATTTGATAGAATATGAGAAAAAGGGATCCTTGTGTAGTATCCCTTTCTTGGTATTGCACTTGGTATGCAATCCTAAGTTAGGGTTTCAATAAAACACATGGTAAATTGAATTTCATAGCAATTTTGGAATATTCATTGATTTATGAAATAATAATTCCCCTTATTTAAATGCACAAATAGGATAATATGATGATTCAAACAACTATTGATTCTTCAAACAACCACTACAAATTAGGACTAGTTTGACGAGTAATTTTCCCGACATGATTTCAGTAAATGTGGTCAACAATTCTATTTCTGTTCAATGAAAACATTTGCAGGAAATCCGTAGATATCCTTTCATTGTTTGTCATAATTATATGGATTTCTTTTTGTCTAAATAACATATTCAAATATTTTGATTTCTGAAACAAGACATTGCATATTTTAATATTGGCTTTATATACTTTGTTGTGGCATTTAAAAGTGGAACAATGTGCATAGTATTAAGGTTTATTTGTGTTTTTTTTTATCTGCAAATAGGTGATGCTAAAAAGCATTGAACAAGGCCCAGATTTGTAATAGAAATATCATCAACAAGTTTTCCTACACTTGCTGGAGCTATGGATGATTTTCATAATCCTAGAGTGCAAGTCAGAGTTCTACCCTATAATTTCCACTCTGCACTACTACATAACAATCATATTTAATATAGTTAGAGTTACTAAATGTAAATATATTATAAGAACCATAATATAGTATGATAGTCCCAACACCATAACAATCATTGCCTAATGACAGATCAAATATTGGGAAATAAACCTTGTTGTCGCTATAATCTTACACACTGGAATACATAATTAGATGCTATATTGATTAACTCATTGTGGTTGTCACAATAACTGTTAGGGCTGAAATATCAACCATTATGAAATAATGGCTACTTGCATAGCCTGCACAACTTGCATGATGACAAACTTATAGTTTTCAAAGCTCTTTTCTAATTTTTTTTTTGAGCAAATTTGTCTTTTTAATTTAGGTACTGTAGGGTGCTATTGTGTGACATATGCTATGATATAATTTCCTGGATAAATAGACAGAAGTGTTGTACAACATAGTATTTTTTAAATCTAAAGAAATAGTGTTTTCAAATACAAAGTTTATTAATTAAGAACATCTTTTAGACTTCTTTGCTAAGTTACGATTATATTTCGGTAGGGAATTTTGTGTACGTTGATATTGCGTTGTCTCTTTGGTTTATGTCAGGTAACAATGGTTAATAAGAAATGTGTTCTTGAGTAGCAAACACACATCTTATTCTACTATTGACAGGAAACTCCATGGTTTTCAGGCATGGCAACAAAAATGCAGATGTCAGTGGGATAGCCAAAGTCTGTGTTGGATGAATTTAATACTAGTGATGATTTTGATTCATTGTCAGATAGAGAATGTCATGAGTCAAATTCAAATAAACAAAAACAAATCAAGAATGAAGGTGAAGCTATTGCTTTCTGTCCAAGTCAATTTCTTTTATTTGTTGGTTGCTGTCATGTTTTGAGTGCGAACTTATGAAATTCCAAATTGTATGTTGGTTTATGTAAAGGGGATATATATATATATATATATATATATATATATATATATATATATATATATATAATTTTTTTTTTATCATATGTCGTTCATGGTTTCCAGAGATCCATGTTACATTTTCACAGAAGTTTAGATATCATTCAGATATCTAAACACCAAACAACAACATTGAGATTTTTCTTTCACTCAACCTATAACATATTGCATCTGTCTTCATCAATGTTCTTCTTCCATATGCTATCCACTTATGACATTTCCTTTGTAGTATTTGGTGCATTTTCTAGTTATATATCATTTATTGATTCTATTATACATAATTATTTTTCTCTCCACCCACTTTTCATAACTTCCATAACCATTAGGTAGGGACCTGCAACTTCAATGTTGCTTTGCTTGTTTAGTGAAATATTTTTGAGACTTTAATTTATTGAAAGTTGTAGAATTTACAATTTATGAAGTTTCAAGGTCTAATTTTTAAAAGTCTAATTCTTCAAAGGGTGTTAGCTCAATGGAAGAGCACCTACTTTAGAAGCAGGAGGTTGGTGGTTCGATTCCATCATGCCATGACATCCATATGGAATGACGATGATCAATTTTTGGTGACAGAAGCTTTTTTAACCATCACCAATGAGCTTTGGTGACATTTTTTGACCCTCACCAAAATATGAAATGATGACGGTCAACAAACGCCACCATATATATGCATCAATCGTGACAACCCTCAAAGTTTTGTAACTATAAATCGTTGTTGTTGATATGAAATGGTGACGGTCGTTGTCCATCATTATAGTCATTATTCGTGACAGACCTTGAATGTGACCAAAAAATCTATACTTCTGACAATGCAGCTTTTAGTGACGGTCAATGAACGTCACCATATATATCCACCAATAGTGACGACCATGAAAGATCGATCACAATAAATCGTTGTTCATATGAAATGGTGACGGTCACTATCCATCATTATAATCAATATTCATGACGGACTTTGAATGTCACCATAACACTTATACTTTTGGCAGCGCCACCTTTGGTGACGTTCAGGTTTTGGTGACAGAGGCTATGGTCTGTCACCATTGCTCATATGAAATGGTGATGGTCGCTATCCGTCATTATAAATCATTATTGGTGACGGACTTTGAAAATCACTACAACACCTATATTTTTGGTAACACCACCTTGGTGACGTTCAGTTTTTGGTGACGGAGGCTATGGTCCGTCACCATTGCTCATATGAAATGGTAACAGTCACTATCCATCATTATAAATCATTATTGGTGACGGACTTTGAATGTCACTACAACACCTATACTTTTGGCGACACCACCTTTGGTGACATTCAGTTTTTGGTGATGAAGGCTCTTTTGACTGTCACCAATGAGCTTATGGTGACATTTTTCGCCCCTCACTAATGTCCTTTTTTCTTGTAGTGGTAGTGCGGATGCAGTGCTGGGAGATAGGACCAGCAACAACACGAAAGCAGTAGGAGGAATTAGTGTGACTGATGCAGTCAGAGATCAAAGTGACAGAGCATAGAGCAGTCAAATACTGAAGGGCGCAGAGGTGCAGAGTTTTCAGTTGACATAGGCAATAGCAGTCAGAGACTTTGATGACAGAGGCATAATTCTGATTCAGGTTGGATATTTTTGTTTCTAGAGTTGCTGGAGCAGCAACACTTGAGAGAAGTGTTGCATGCACAACATTCCAAGGGTTCAGGATCAGGTTCAAGTTGAATTCCTTTCTTGTTGAGAGGGAGTGTTGAAAATAGCAACAAGAAATGCTAAAAATAGAAATGCTATAGATAGCATTTCAAGTACCAGCGTTGAAAAAAGCAATAAGAAATGATAAAATAGAAATGCTAAAAATATCATTGCTATAAATAGCATTTCAGGATATATTCCAATTTCAATTAGTCCCTGAATTAAAATTCGAATTTGGTCTCAATAGCTGTTTGAAAAATAATTAATTAATTCATCTTGAGTTAATTAGTTAGAAAAAATCAAACATGAAGTCTATGTGAAGGCATGCAACAGTTATCCCTTTGATTGAGGAAGTTATCCCTTAATTAAGGAGATAAGGATGAGTTGTAATTAGTGAGCTCAATTAACTGAGTTAAGTCCAGTTAAATTAGTTCCAAACTGTTTGAGGAACTAACTGTGAGTTCAATCAGGTTAATGCATGCATGCATGCAACTAGTGTTCTCCAGATAACTGAATATTCTCTCATAAATAACTCATGCATGTTAGTTCATAGAAAGACCCAATTGAGATTAAAGGAAGGGACAATGTACTATCAGTTGGAGGAATTTTCCTATAAAGGAAACCCATCCATGCAAAAGGAATTCATTCCTTCAGGATTACACAATTATTTCAGAGGTCAGAGCAGTATGTGAGGGATTATTACACATAGGTGGCAGCGTGAGGACCCAGGAGAAACTGTACAAGGAAACAGGAGGCTTGGAGCACTGAAGGAAGGCATATGTGTTTTCTATTCTATCTATGAGCTGCAGTGAGGGATTGTACTAAGAGCTGGATAGCTTGAGAGCTAAAGCTTTGTGTAATCCTGAGATATTTCCACTTGTATGATAATACAGATATCAAGGTTTTTAGCTGAGGCTTTCCCCAGAGTATTCTTCTGTGTTTCATGTGTGATTGAATCTTCTTCTCTATTATATGTGTTTTGTTTGATATTGCTCAAAATTGATTAAGCTTCCGCAAGTTTGATTGTAGAAGTAGAATAAGTATTTTTCTTTAGTACATTGCATAATCAGTTTAATCTATGGTGAAATTTCTACAGGATGTGGAGGAAATGTTGGTTCCTAAAGAGGAGGAGCTTCAGAATGATGTGGAGTAGCCGCATGCAGAGGTTCCAGGAGTGGAGACATCCACTCAAGCAGAGTCTTCCAGAGATGGACAAAAGAACACAAGAGAAGTTGACAGATTGTTGGAGGATGTGAGAGAGAATGTGGGAGCACCATCTTCTCAGTGCAGATAGAGGTACACTAGATACATTGCCCTTGCTGGGGAATGTGTTGAGACTGAGCCATCTTCCTTTGAGGAAGTAGTGTAGCATCCAATTTGGGTTGATGCTATGGTGGAGGAGTATGACTCCATAGTTCGTAACAGTGTTTGGGACGTGGTTCTGAGACTGGAGAACAAGTCAATTGTGAGTTCCCGTTGGCTTTACAATGTAAAGCAAGATGCTGATGGTAGTGTGGAGAAGCATAAGGCAAGATTTGTTGCCCGTGGCTTTTCACAGGTCGAGAGGATCATGTTGCTGCAGTATATTTTGATAGAGGAGCAAGATGCTGACATTTTAACAAAGGAATTGTCAAAGTGTAAATTCGAGTTCCATATAGACAGGATCAGGGTGGTAGATAATCCTTTTCTTGTTGAGAGGGAGTGTTGAAATATGGCAACAAGAATATTCCAATTTAATTTTTCCTTGAATTAAATTGTGAATTAAAATCAGATTTAGTCTTAACAACTACTTGGAAACAATTAATGAATTTATTTTAAATTAATTAGTTGGAGAAATTCAAGTTAGAAGTCTTTCTGAAGTCCTGCAAGAGTTATCCCTTAAATTAAGGAGCTAAGATTGAGTTATATTTGAGTTGTAATTAGTTAAGTTAGTTTACTGAGTTAAGTCCACTTAAATTAGTTCCAAATTGTTTGAGGAACTAATAGTGAGTTAATAGTCAGTTGATGCATTAATACACTCAACTAGTGCTACTCCAGTTAACTAAAGATTCCCTCATCAGAAACTCATTCATGTCTATTCTGAGAAAGACCTAGTTGAGATTAATGTTCAAGGACACTTTACTATCAGTTGCATGTGTTTTCTCATGGAGAAAACTCATGCATGCAGTCAAGGATTCATCCTTGAGGATTGCACAGTTTTGGAGGCTTGGTTTTCAAATTGGTAAAAGGATAATCATCCACAAGGAACAACGCAAAGAAATTGGAGCTTGGAGGGAAAGGAGGAAGGTTTGAGAGAAGCCACGATTTCCTGTGAGCATTTGTGAGGATTGTACTGAGAGTTGGCTAGCTGTGAGAGCTAAGGCTTTGTATAATTCCTATGTATTTCCACCATGTATGATAATACAATAGTGTGGGGTTTTTAGCTGAGGCTTTCCCCAAAGTATTTTCGTGTGTATTGTGCCATTGATTCTTCTTATTTTGGTTATATTGTTTAACTCGATCTTTAAGATTCCGCAAATTGATAGTGGAAGTAGGTTATTGTATTCTGCTTTGATTTATATTGCATTATCGGGTTAACCTATCACATATTTTCTACACAACCTCTCCTCTACTTTCTTGTCTTGGCCAATGTTTCTTTTTAGTTTTTGAAGAAGTAAGATCTCTCTTAATAGCCAATGTGTCATTTTATTTCAATGATATGTGCCTCCATAAAGAAGATGGAACATTTTTAAATATATTCATGGGATCTAGTAAGTGGGGAATCTTAAAATGCTCCAAATATGGGAGCTCATAAAAGATAGGTTTCCTTTTTATCTCGATGGACATTTTCTCAACTAAGTGTTGAAGAATTTTGGATCATCAAACATAAGCTCCCCATTTGAATCAAACATTTTTGTAATCTCCTTCTCCTTCTCTCTCTCATATGCTCTAATCCATTTAGTTGGTTTCATTATTGCAGGACTTTTGGATCTCTGGTTTACCTTTGAAAGTGGATGTTTCTCTTATGTAGGGGTGTTCTTTAGGGAGGAATACACTAGATCATTCATACACTAGATTTTGTAGGTGGTTAGACCACCTAACATTCAGAGAATGTCCACAACATTTACATCCATGATACCCTTTTGTTACAAGGCTTACGAAATTATTGTATATAGGGCATGTTCGCGATCACGGAGGTAGAAATAATTACCACAAATTAAATTAATATGCGAAACAATATTGTTACATATATAAAAAAACAATAAAAATGTAATTTACCAGAGAAAAATCCTAAACCTGGATAATCATGTGTGGTGTAAGAATATATGCCATACAATGTAAAACTCCTCTTTGTTACGATGGATCTTGATACATCGTATACATTTATCCCTTCCCATAATTCCTTTAATTTTTCTACAAATGGTTGTAAGTAGGCATCCATTTTCTTCACTTATTTCTACCAGGGACTATGAGATCCAACATAAGATGTTCATTCTTCACGGCCAACCATGGGGGTATATTATTATTGATCACTACTACAAGCCAAACATATTAATTGGTGTTTTGGAGGGAATATGGGTTGAAATCATCCATCGCTATGCTAAGTTGTAGAATTCGTACTTCATCCTTGAGTATTTTGGGCCATGTATCCCCTATATGCTTCTTAGCTATTGAATTTCTTGGGATTCACTTAACTTCCAACTCACTTATGTGTAAGGCATGTTATACCTGCAACATAGCTAATTCTTTGCAGCGAAAGAGCCTTGGAATCCGTGGGATTGTAGGCATGTACCTCAATATCTTATGAAGAGGACCATGTGATTTACCTTTTTTTATTTATGGTACCTTTCATGCCCACATTTTAGAAATATCTCTTTGTCTACATATTCTCCTCTATATGGAGTGCAATCATCCACACATGCATGATACCATATTTACTCAACACCCAAAATTTTTAACAGACGATTTGCCTTTTCAAAGCTACTGGGAAAGACATTACCAGTCGATAAAACCTTATCTTTGAATAGCCTACAGTTGGTGGGAAATATAGATGTAAATTTCAATAATTAACGTTCATAAAATTGACCATTTTTAATGTTGATTATGTGACAAGATTTTTCAAAATATAAGGGACTTAATCATGGTCAATTTCCTTAGTATTACCGAGAAACATGCATTCAACATGCCAAACTTTTCTTTTAAGTTGGAGAGTAACATCGTTGTACCCAGCTGGGTAGACTTTGACTGGCTACCAGGTCCAAAGATAGGGGTGGTGGAAGCATATTTCAAGCTTTCAAAAATGGTATCAGTGATATGAGCATCATCCCCCAACTCATCGTTCTAGAATGAATATAACAACATTGTGTCCATGGAAGTTGTATACCATAAGTAATCATCCATACCAACCTCTATTTGATTGCCTCCATTTCCATCTTGTGATGAAGAACTACTATTTTTGTACAATCATTAATAATTGGTGAATCTACACATAGTGGGAATTGAATAGGTGGTTCATTCAACCATTCTCAGTATACTTCCTCTCCGAGTTTTTCTCTTAATGCAACCTTCTCTCGATTTAAAATTGTAGTGGAGTGCACTAGAATATGGTAGGTGGGTCGTTCATCATCACTATAATCCTAATTTCAAAAAATATTGAACATTAGTACATCAATGATATTAGTAAGCACAATGCAATTGGTTTATTGAAATTACATTATACCAAACAATTATTACCATCGTTGACTCAGGATTGCGGCTAGAAGATGGCATGTTACAATTAGCAAGGTAAAGCGACTATCCATTTTCATATACCAACAATTTGTGGTATCCTGCTCCTGATAAGAGCTTCCGACATTTTTGAATTGGTGGAGTATTCTCTTCATTTGAACTCGATTCTGAACTAGGATCTTGCAAATTTGGATACAATTTTATTCAAATTCATGTGGATTAAAAAAATAATAATTAAGTAATCGAAATATAAATAAAATCTAAACTTACTAGAGATGGAAAGGGAGAACTTCACGAAGGACTTTGAGCAATATGGAACGAACTTGAATTTGAATTTCATATTATGAGGTTTTCTCCTTGCATTTGAGAAAAAGTAACAATAAATTTGTGTGTACATACCTAAAATTAATTTTGAGAACCATATAACCAAAATATGAATTTCAATATAGTTTTCAAACTATTTTTCAAGAATAAGGAAAGTTTAAGCAGGAAAGCTATACTATGAACTATTGTAACTCATGGGGATGCATCCTAAAAAATAATTTGAGATGAATATGACATCTATGTGAAAATATAAATTCAAATAACTTTAAAAGCATATTCGTGCTCTTGTAAAACTAATCACACTGAT
Source organism: Pinus tabuliformis (assembly GCA_031772625.1). Taxonomy (NCBI): domain Eukaryota; kingdom Viridiplantae; phylum Streptophyta; class Pinopsida; order Pinales; family Pinaceae; genus Pinus; species Pinus tabuliformis. Next base: position 326,903,963 of record CM062806.1, on the reverse strand, counting down.
ACATTTAAATAATAACTGCACCGATGTGCTAAAATAATAACAACATTGGTTTGTGGGATTTCAAAAATAAAAAATGAATTATATCATATCGGTGCGATACAAAAAATGTAGCGCACCTATAAGTTATCTTTATTGGTGTGCATTACTATTAAACGAACCAATGCTTTTTACTATGAAATGCACCAATGTTCCCAAAAATAAATAAAATAAAATAAAATAAATAAACGTGGTTTTATTTTTTTCAAATTGAAAAATTAGCAATAATTTATTTTTCAAAATCTAATTTCATAAAGCCTTACAAATAGTAATAATCTACTCACTATTTCATTACTTTTCCCAAAATTTCAAGGGAGAGATTTTCAAAAGAGACATACTAAGAGCACTATGGAGCAACAAAATACTTTGGAACAACAAAACTAATTAGAAGATCGAGATTTGAAAGGTATGGTGATTCACTCAAAACCCTGCATAGTAAAAATTTTAAATCTTTCTGGTAATTTTACTAACAATTTTTTTTACAATTTATGTTCGATTTAATTAAAATTTAGAAAAAAATAAAAACCTTTCATAGTAAAAATTTTAGCATTGATTTTATTAGAAAAAAATTACAATCACTGTTTCTATTTAGATTTAATTAAAATTCAGATATTTTTTTTTTAAATCAACACTTACCTTAAATCCTTGCTTCTTCTTGCTTATGTGACTACAAAATTTCACTTTAGGGTTTAATTCCTTCAACTACTTCACAATTAGGGCATTTTATTTTAGGCATTTTAGATTTAATGTGTTTGTATTACTATATATAAGGTGTTTGACATGTAAAGTAAGAGGACCACTTATTAGGAGTGGGGCAATTGGCAAGCTCACAAGCAAGCCAATTGCGCCTCTGAGAATTTGGTAACGCCTCTCTGTATGCGCCTTTCGTTAGCTCCTGCTCTGGTTTCGTTAGCAGGTGAGGGCACTCGGAGCTTCAGCTCGTATCCGCGTCCATTGTTCAGTCCTGTTCTGGCTTTGTTAGAAAGTGTGGAGGCTCAGAGTCTCAGCCCTCAATCAAACATTAAGAAAGAGGGTCAAGGCTCTGCTGCCACTGCTCTCGGCAATTGGGAAACTCAAACTTGGTCTGGCAGCATTTCTAGGCCGATTCCGCTGTTTCACAGTGGAATTAAGCGCTCTGCTCATAAGACCAGCATGCAGCGTAATAGGGGAAGAGGCAGCGGCGGCAGGGGTGGGTATAGTGGCAGAGCCCCCTCGACTTCCTCCTCAATTGAGGAATCCTCTGAACGCAGAAGGCCGAGGGGAAGGCCCCCGGGCAGAGGCAGAATGGGGGAACAGCCTGTGCGCATGGATTGTGGGCACACGGAACACCCAATGGTGCGTTACCGCCTCCCCTGCACCTTAGCTAATTCCACTTTCTTTGTGACTGTCTCTGTTGAGCATTGTAGCAATCCCTGGGAAGATGAGGATGACATCGCTCGGGCCAACCCTCCGCGTGTTCCTGGGATTGTTCCCATGGTGGATATGGAATTCCCTGCTGTTGAGATGATGAGGCCCTTACATGACCCGGGAGCAAGCCTGAGAGAGCCTGTTGGTGACTCAGGCGCTGGCCCAAGCGACCGTGGAGCGCGCAACCTTGGCAAAGCTATCCTTCAGCCTCCACGCTGCAAGGCAGAAGATGAGCCGCAGACCACTGACGAAGATTGACATGCCCAGCTCGCACTCCAGGTTCTACAGCAAGAATTTTTCTCAGTCAGCTTCCTATGCGGTTATATATGAGTCTGTCACTCTGTCTCTATGTAATGGTTTCGGTTTTATGTTATCTCTGTTCCATGTCGCTGTTCTGCAAGTGTATATGTCCATGTGTCAGCTGCATGAATGTGGCTCTAAGTCTTTATCCATGTGTCCATGTGTCAATGTGTCCTATGTGTCAAGTGTCTACTGTCTGTCCGCGGACAAATTTTACAGGGCCGCAGCCCTGTTGTAATTTTCACAATGTAACTCTGCTCTTGCTGTAATATAATAGTTTAGTATTACTTAGAAAAAAAAAAGAGGACCACTTATTGAATCAGATCCAAACCTTGTTGCCCATGTCTGCTTTTTAAATGACTTTTGTTTATCAGTGCGCCTTGTGTAATATAACACGTCCATGTGCCTCTCCCAAATAACATTGTTATGTCCAAAAACTTGTGTTTATTTTTTTATGTTTTCTTTTTTTTACTGTGATGGTGGTGCTTTTATCATTACATATCACACCGTCATAATTTAAAGTTATTTAAAAAAAATCACTATCGATGCTCAACAATTAAACACTCTGGTGAGTTTACTAAACTAAATGCACGAGCGTGTTTATGCACATAGATGCACCAATTATTATACTCTTTCTTGGCTGAAAATTATGTGATTTACTTATAAAATATATTTAATGGCTTTTGTATTGAATGGTACAGTTTGTATTTTGATAAAAAATTGCTTGAGAGCTTTTCAAGTAAAAACAAATATTGATCGACACAATGATAACACATCCAAAAAAGCAGAAAATACAAGTTCTTTGTAGATTATTTACAAAATCAATATGTTTAAACTATATGTAAGTTTAACTAATATGTATTGGTTAGTGTGTGTTATGCAGAGCCACAAAATGAGGAAGCTCAATAATATTATTTTTTATCTAAGTGTAGAAGAGCATAAAAGTATGATAGGAAAATTGTAGAAGGATGAATGAGGTGAATAAAAAAAACTATTCAATATGAGTTTTTTTTTTAATTTTCATTAATCCTATACTTTAAAATATTAGATAACATGTTTCAAACAATCTATTAATTCACATATGTTTAATGTTCTACAGGGACCAACAACAAAGAAAAATAATGTTGTTCTAAGAAAAAATAACTATATAACATGTAATGATAATGTATTGGTCCTTAGCTCATCTCGAGAGGTGTTGGAGGTTGATGAATGGGAGAAAATATTTTACAAAACTATGAGGGATATAGTGGAACTAATATATAGACATACTTTGCACTTATAATACAAAAAACAATCCAGTGATTCTAAGAACCAACTTATATTTAAACTACAAGAAGCGTTTCTAGACCAACGGTCAATGAGACCTATCAGACTTGCAATAGCAAAAAAATGCAACAACAAAAAATAATCATTCGAAAAGGAATATTCCTAATTAAAATGTTTTTTTCTAGAATTATATGTATTATTTTCAACAAAGAATTCATTTATTAATATAAATTTTGTTATATTTAGTTTTCATATATCAATATAGAAATAGTTTATTACTTTTTCAAGAAGATTATGAAAATCCCAGAGAATCAACTAGTTGATATCTGAAACATGTCAATAAGAATGTCTAAAAAAGTGTACAAGGAGATGGTCAAAGAAATGGACATAATTATATCATGGGAGGAGCCATCTCAACAACAACGTGCTTCAACTATATGTAATCATTGATTTTCTCTATTAGGTGCATATAAAAAAATAATTTAACATTACATATTAATTTTCAAGTATTTTCTTTCAGAAAAGAAAACAAAATGGAACTCATTCAACACATAAAAAGTACGACAAGGAAGCAAATGGTTGATATCAAAGTTTGTGAGTAATTGTTAATATTTCATTATAACAACTTAAGGTTTGATTTTGTATATTTTAAGTTGTTTTACAACAACCATATTTAAATGTCTTCAAATGAGTGCTAACATACAAAGAACAACCATCAAAAGATCGGTGAAAGATCCTGTTGACCCTAAGGACATGAAAGGTGTCTACTTGATCCCTTGTTCTTGTGGGACCCCCTATATTGGGGAAACAGGGTGCTCCATCCATCAGAGGATAAGCGAACATGCAGCTGACCTAAGACATGGGAGAACCAAGTCTTCAGCGTTAGTAGAGCATGTGGGAAAGACCAATCATCATGTTTGTATAGAGGAGGCCAAGGTTGTTGCCAAGGTTGCTCAATTCCATCATCGAAAATTCAGGGAAGCTATTGAGATTGAAAGAAGGCCTAACAATCTCAATAGAGATGACGACTGGAAGATCAGTAGCTGTTGGATCCCGGCCCTTTCGTCTTAATCTTTCTTTTTCTCTCCCCCCCCCCCCCCCCCCCCCCCCCCTCTTTTTATCCTTTTCTAGCTTTCGTTTTTCCCCCTGGAGCCTTCCTTCCTCCTAGGGTTTTTCCTTCTTGCTCTGTGGTTTTTTAATGATTTTTTTCCTGTCCCCCTACTTTTTTTTAGGTATACTTATATATATGTTTGTATTATTTATTTTTTTATTTTATTTATTATTATTATTTTTAATTTTTTTATTATTTATTTATTTTTATTTTTATTTTTAATTAATTTATTTTTATTTTTATTTATTTTATTTCTATTTTTTTATATTTATTTATTTATTTTTATATTTTTCTTGTGTATTTATTTTATTTCTATTTTTATATTATTATTTTTATTTATTTATTTTTAATGTATTTTTATTGTGTATTTATTTTATTTTTATTTTTATATTATTTATTATTTTCATTTTATTTTATTTATTATTTATATTTATTTATTTATTTATATTTATATTTATATTTATATTTATTCATTTATTTATTTAATTTTATTTTTTTAACTAACTAACGTTTTTAAAAAGAAAGGTCTTCCATATATCTGAATATTTCTAATAACTTATAATTTTTCAATTATTTAATAATACCTTTTAAACTAAATATTAACCCATTATTTTATTTATAAAATATTTTTATATATATTTTAAAGGTATGGTCACCGAATATAATTAAATTATAAAAATTGACTTTTTGACTTTGGTCCCGTAGTCAAGATTAGCCATTGGTCAAGATAGCCGTTGGAGGCTCCGCTCAGACTATTTAACATGCAAAGCTGGATCTATGTCTTCAACTTGTCCTGACGATGAACCACAATGGTTGGTTCGAAACGCGTCAACAAAAGTCTGTCTACATGTGATTTACACCGAAGTTATTCTTACAACTATTATGGATCACAGAAGCCTCAATTCAACAACATCAAAAGAATTGTTTGAGATTAGATTAAATATCGGTTCTGAGTATATGTTGACATATCAAAAATTAATTATGGAATTTGTAAGTATCTATGTTGTTTTACTTCTTCGAGTTTATAATTAATAGGACAAAGAAATCCTTTGTATTAAATATATGACTTATTATGGGGTATAAAACTTGCAGGAAACAAAGTATGGAACCATGACAATAGAAGAGTTGTTGAAACAAGGCATGAGATTTGGTTTTGAAAAAATGTATAAAATTCAAGACCCAATTCTTGTTACGCTACATTGTTTTTTATTTACATTGATGTATATTATTTATTTCAATTTTCATTATTCTCACCAATGTAGATACACTCATTACACTTTATTTTTATATTTGTAGATGGAACTTGAAGAAGATGAAAACAATTGATCCAATCAACAAAACATTTGTACACTGATAACCTAATTCATGGAAATATCTTGAGCACCAGCAATAGTTCTAGTGAAGAATGATGATCTATTTGGATATCAATGCAAGTTGTTGTATTTTTTGAAATAATTGTCTGTGAAAATCAGACATTTTGTTTAAATGTAATGGATATACGTCCCAATTGAAAGACAATGGGTTACCAATAACTATCCCATTTTGTATGACAAAGAGCGTCTTATTCATATATAATAAAATGCATTTTAATTTATTCTATTATGTTGTGCAATGTTATTGTGAAATGTTACACCACTGATGAAATATATGGATGATTAATTATTATAATGAAAAGGTGCAAAATATAATGATATAACAAATTAATCCAAACATCATATACAAATGCACTAATCAAAATTTAATTTACATAAATATTGTTATAAGATATATATATCAATTTTTCGACGAATAACAAATTTAAAAAATCACAATAATTGCACTATCACAGATCGATGTTTCGAAAAAAGAGAAAATAGATACTGGGACACCGTATATTAATCCACACCGCTCTGAATATGATTTTTTAAAAACGATATTTACAATTATAAAAAATGGTGTCCCAGTGTGTTTGTAAAATAAAGACGCACCAGGAAGATATACGTTTCATGCACTAGTGTGATTCTCATTTAATGCACCAGTGCATCGTTACCTTTAACACACCGATGTGTTAGATTACGTAAAAGAACGTAAGATTCTTTTTTCCTTCCTTGATGCCTTTTGTGAAAAGTACAACACCAGGGATTTTGAAAACAAATAAGCACCAGGTGTTATACTTTTAAAGCACTAGTGTTGTTTATACAACTCATCAACGTCGGTGCATTTTTACGCATAACTACCTGGTGCGTTGGAGAAGATGAAAGTACTAGGGTAGCAATATTTGCTTGTTTTCCTCGGTGCCCTTCCTAAAAAGCACTGCCTAGGATGTTTTTGGAAGACATAAGCATCAGGACAATATACTTTTCAGGCACCGGGGTGGTATACCTTTTAGGCACCAATGTTGTTTGCATTCAATGCTCTAGTGCATGGTATCATAGATTGCACAAGATGGTTTTCTATTATTATTAGAGCATCAATCCTTTTATTAATTTAACGCACCAGTGCTCAAAACATTTATTTCCAGTCCCAGATATTTTATTTAAATTTATGACACTGGTGCTTTTGTATTAATAGTGCATCAATGTGTTGCTTCCATTAAGCGCAAAGATAAGAAAACATTCGCTAAAACCTTCATCCACCTAGACTTTTTAAGTTCTCATGAATTTTCGTTATCAACACTGCTAAAATATCCACTACCATAAATGGATGTTGTAGCGGAGGATTTTTTTGACAATTTTTACCAATTTTATAACACTAAAGACCTCCGTTATAACCTCCGTTAGAAGGTATTTTCCTTGTAATGGGACTATGTAGTACATCGAAAGTAGATATTGGTTGAGAATCATGTATTTCCAGTAGATGTGACAGTAAGCTAGTGAGATATATGGAATATAATTGAGATAATAATGCCTCTACCAAAACCACATAAAATGGGTTGAATCCTTAAATCCAACCAGAATTCCCACAACTCATAAGCATGGGGAATACCATTAGGGAAAGGGAAACAAATCTTTGATGAAGAAGTAATAGATCTTAGAAGTCATCCTTGGTGTAAGAAATGGAAAAACAAATACAACAATGTAGAGTAAAGAGAGGATGATCAAGTTTGGGTGAAAAATCCAATATGAAATTTGTTGGAATCATATATGGCATGAAAACAACTGATAATTCTATGGTCGCTAATTTAATATAAAAGTTATTCAAATTACAAGGATTTCTTAAAATTTTGAAGTTATTGTTATGCAACCCTAAGTAATAAGAAACTATAGCTGAAATGATATAAAAATATAACTAATAACAAATATCTATATCGTTGACTTAATTTTCTTCGGAAAAAAGTTGCAATATTAATTAAAGGTAAGAAAATGAAAAATAAGTCAGCGAATGCTTAAGTTTTTTTGTGCAAGATAGAATCAGCTTTTTACAAAATCTACATGCAGCAACGACCACCTAGAACCACGTAAAAAAGAGTGCAGAAAATGAAAAATAATTCAGTGAATGTGCTTAGGTTTATGCGCAAGATAGAATCCGTCTTTTACAAAATCTACATGTAGTTAGGACCACTTAAAAACGAGTATGCACAATAATTAAAACCACCTAAAAAAGAGTACGCACTAATTAAAAATCTACATGGGGTTAAGACCACCTAAAAAAGAGTATGCACAATAATTAAAACCACCTAAAAAAGAGTACGCACAATAATTAGTGTGTATGCTTTCCAATTAGAAAAAAATACTCAATTAGATGAAAGAATGCTTCCAACTAAGTGACTTGAAACAGGAATGAGTGTATGAATCATTGTCCTTGAAATCCACTATACAATTAAATAAAAACTATGCAAACTCACCGTACTTCCATCTCATAATCAAATATGAGAGAAAATAAACTAAATCAACCTAGTCCATTCGTAGTCCATTTAACTCTATTTCCGATTAATTAAAAAACAAAATCATTTATTTTTTAGTCCAAACAATTTTTTTTGTCCATTTAACTCTATTTCCGATTAACTAAAAAACAAAATCAATCTTTTTTTTAACTGTATAAGTAGTGTTTAATGCACATAATTACAATTATATATATATATATATATATATATATATATAAAAATATATATATATAAAAATAATTAAGTTATATGTAACAATGAACCGAGGAACAAAAAGGTTAGAAGCACAAACTATGATTGACATATAAGTAAAGTGCAATGTCCATAAAAGGCTCAAAAATGGTATGAATAAATCTTGAGAAGGTTCAAATCTCGTTAGAAAATGTCATGTTAGAATGTGCACCTGACATATGAACAAAAGGGAAAGCTACAAATACACGTTGTAACTGATTGTTTAATTATTAGAAAAAAAAGGGTGAATGTTGATTTTTGTTGTTTAAATTGATTTTATGATATAATATATATCGATTTAAAGCTTTGAAAAAATATTAGGACTATTTTATAATTAGAATTGGCTAAACTTTTTTGGGTTAATTTTTTTTTTTGTTAAATTTGAATTTGTTTTATTGCATATTTGGACTTAACACCTTAAAAAACTGTGAAAGCATTTTATTTGGGTAGAATTCATTATTAGAAATTGAAAGATAAGCACAGAGAGAAATTGCACAACACAAATCACACACTATGATATTATTCATCACAACAATTACATATATATAGGACATAACACACTAACTTCGACACATCTAGATCATGACTCCAACTCACTACATAGGAATCAACACCTTCTAGACTGATGCCTAGGGACTCACAATGACAACTACACATGACATGGAAGCATTACTTCCAACACCCTCCCTTAATGCTTGCATGGAAAATGATGAAATCACATATTACAACAACAATGTGATATATGTTTGACTGGTCTTCATCAGCACTCACATCTACCCTGGTATCTCGCAAACACCATTCTTTCTTCACCACCACATCTTCGAGCTATCACTTGACCTCTATTTAAAACATAACTGCCTTTGACCAACATTGATGAACTTTGTACAATTAAAGCTTTTTGAACTACCCCGAAGAATAGCCTAGATACTGAATATCTCTATGGACATGCTTCCATCTTAGTAGTATGCATCGAAATACACACTTCTAGTTATATAAGTAAGCTGTCTATGTACTGAGTTTATCTAGTAGTCCATCATACCACTGACCTTTTTCACATACACATACATACTCACAAAAATATCAAGTAACTGATGCTCTTGAAGCTCGAAGCACAACAAGACACATCAACATATAACAAAATCATGTAAACAAATCAATGATGTGTTCTCTCAGCAACGAAAAACATTGAAAACCATTAACTTGAAAATGCTTTTCTGGTCATTAACTGATATTTCATATAATTACAATAAAATCGTGATAAATTTACATATAAACCCTAAAAACAGAAACCCAAAGAACACTAAAACATTGACCCTCTATAAACTAATAGAAGACATCCACTACCACCATAGTCATTAACCACGTTAGATTTCTCCATCGACTCCAACAAAACTGCATCATTTTCGGTCTACTATTCCAAGATATTTTCACCTTATGCTCTTTTTCATATACAGATCTACCCTTGATTCCGTCGTATGAAATATAAACAAATCCACTTCAGTTTCAAATTCAAGATCCACGAGCGTTTCCATATAATCATAAGTGAGAGTTCCACCTATTATTAAATCTTCCTCTGATCATAGGTGAGAATTCCACCTATTATTAAATCTTCCTCTCAAACCTAATGAACAAGGTCAAACATGAAAGATGCATCTTCAGCTGGGCAGATCCATTTAATTCCAAAGAACTCTCGTCTAAATTTTAATTAAATGAATCAAACAACTTGAATCTGACTTAGAAAATAACTTTCCCCATGTGACCTTCCCAAAAAACCCTTTTAAATTAAAGTCCGTGACAGCAAGCGGCGCACGGCACGCGCGATCGGTGGAGAAGCAGTGGGTTGCATCAGTCGGTTGAGATGGAAGCATTTTCGTTCTAGCTGCCTCATGCACGGTGCCAACTTTTGTTCAAGCTTTCCGATTGCAAAGTGTGCATGCTAGCCAGGATCTCCAATACCAATCGCACCCGTCTCCTTTCTCCGTAGATCAATGTGACTCGAGCAATTAACCCGTGATTGCATTTCTTCACATTTTGGCTCTGCGTTTTTTCTGCGTGAATAAATCCTAACAACGGTGGGTCTCGTAGACTCTGAGGTGGATATTCGTTAGATAGATGGATCCGGTCCATAGGCAAAACCATTTTTGTTTTTAAAAGAAATGGGATAGATCCAAACACCAGCAAGTCGAAAAACTGCGTATCGGAGGTAGTCACGCCGGAGGAGATTTCGAAGAAACCACCAGAGAATTTGACCCAGGTAGTAGGCAGGATCTTGCAAGGCTTGATGGAGCTGCAAACAATAAACAGATCTACAAATAGGATAACGAAAACAAAATCCCACGCACTAAACTACACTAATAATCTACTATTCTCGCAACTTTCTCACATCTTCCGGGCTTTCCCGTAAGGGAATCGAGCCAATACTTGCTCTGATATCATATTAGAAATTCAAAGATAAGTACAGAGAGCAATTTCACAAACAAATCACACACTAGGATATTATTGATCACAACAGTTACATACATATAGGACATAACACACTGACTTCAACACATCTAGATCATGACTCCAATTCACTACATAGGAATCAACACCTTCTAAACTAATAGCTAGTTACTCACAATAACAACTACACATGACATGGAAGCATTACTTCTAACATTCAAGACTCTACCATTTCAACAAAATTGATTGTTTTTACTGTATATAGATTCAAAACCTTAGAAAACTGCGAAAACATTTGATTCGTGTAGAATTCATAATTCTGTGATTCCAACAAAATTGATTTTTCTACCTGTATATAGATTCAACACCTTAAAAAACTGCGAAGACACTCACAATTCTGTGATTCCAACAAATAAAATACTATATCTTAGAAAAAGTCAATAGAAAACCTCCAAAACTTCTAACAAATAAAATTAGGGATCATTATTGATTCCCATACCATTAATAAAAATCTTTGAAAATGAGAAAAAAAAATACTACATCTAGGAAAAAAAATATCGAAAAAACTTCCAAAACTTCTAACAAATAAAATTAGGCATCATTTTTTATTCCCATAACATTAATATAATTCTTTGAAAAAACAAAAAAAACCTCGAAAACTTCTAAGTAGAATTAGGCAGCGTTATTGCTGGCAATACAAGTAATAAAAGTTATTGAACACGTTCCAGTTACCCTTATCTTTTTGTCGTCTTCAATTATTCAAATTATCTTTTTATTTTGTTTCCAATTTTTCAATTTTATTTAAATTATTTTTTAGTTGGTGGAGGCAGTTGGAATGGAGTGTATACAGAGACAGAAGAATTGTATAGGAATTTTCTGTATAGTCAAAAGTAGTTGTGCAAAAAAAATTTTAAATTTTTTTGTAGAAATAATGTTTGAATCATATTTTTGATGGTGGAAATAGATTCAACACCACAAAAAACTTCTAAGACACCTAAAATTATGAAATTTAACAACTTTTATTTAGATTTACCATCCCTGTCAAATTTTTTAAAATATGATCAGAATTTCCATAACTCTAAATCCTTTGAAATACAAGCAGTCTGGAAGCACTAAAAATGCAAGTGTAAAAATGAGTGTTATAGTATATATTGTAGTAAACTTTTTAGTAACCATATTACATATAGACACTGAGTTTTGTAAGAAAATCAAGAATATTGAGATCTTATTTGGCATTTTCCGGAGGCGGAGAGGAACATAATGCATAAAAACTTTGGGTTAAGAGAACATGTTGTCAAGATTTTTTTTTCCTATAATAAGTAATGCTAGTGTTCACTTTAGCATAGCCCGTTTTCCCAGGTACAACCACATGCAAGTACGTGTTGATGTTCTGGTCTGTCTGTAACCTTTGCTCTGGTCTCTCCGTGGTCTCCATGGCCTTTGTTCTGGTCTCTCCATGGTCTTTAAAAACAAGTAACCTTGTTTGAAAATATAGTTTAGGTAGTTTGGCCCTGAGCCCAAGTATGGTACACAGTTTATAGTATGGACAGTTTACAGTATGGAGCGATGAGCAGGCAGCTTCTTACCCAGTTGCCTTACCCAGTATGTGTAGCCATTGCATTTTGCGTACTTTCAAGCTTAGTTGTTGGTCGTTGGCTTAGCTGCTTGTCGCTGCCTTCTGTGAGCATTTCATTGTATGGCACACCGAGTTCTGAGTAGAGCATGACACAATCTACATTCAGATGCAATGCAATTTTGTAATTGTATCTAGATAGTACTGCATTCGTAAGTTTTGTTAATGTCATTTTTTAAAGTAAGACACGCCTCAAAATACCATAATGTGTCCATAACCGTGGGCGTGTCAATGCAAGAGCTGTTTTTCTATTTTGTTTCTTTCTTTTTATATCATCATATAACATAAAAATAAAAAATCAAAAAAATATAGAACAAGATTTGACATTGACTGGAATTATAAATGAAAAATTGCGATGCAATGCGCAATTATTGCAATATTTTCATTGCTTTCAATCTCCCCAAGTGTTGAATTAATGGTGTTGTGAAACTTCTCTGAAATGAACTAAAAATAGTTTTTTATATTTCTGCTAGCTTATCTGACTTTTCATATATCAAAATTCTTCCTAACATCTAATAGGTTGGGTTTCTGTTTGGCTTTTCTATCGAGTTGCCCTATCATTATTGCATGTTTAGCAGCTAGGTCAATTCTTCCAAACCCCATCTGTAAAAGATCTCAATGACATGTCTATACGAATGAATCTCTGTGGTTTTGGACACACCGAAATTTTCAGATATGCATTATCAGGTTGCATTGATTGTTAAATTTAGAACAAAATTATTTCCTTCTTCTTACAAATATTTTAATAGTGACTAGTTTTGCAAGGTTTTGGTAGTGACTAATTTTGCAGGGTTTTGAAAGGCGCAACTATGTTACCAGAAACGAGAAACGGAAACGAAACGAGAAACAAAAACGGTACGAGAAACGGAGTTTGGAGGTTTCGCACTCAAGAAACGAGGAGAGAGAAAATGAAAATAAAAATAAAAAATACAGCGTTAGTTTCAATTTTCAATATAGTTTCAACTAAATTTCCAGGTCAAATTTTATTAAAAACCTAGATAATTTAAATAAGAAACTCATGGTTAGAAAATTGACTATTAAATATATACATTCTTATGCCTCCTAATCAATTAAGTGTATACATTTTTATCAGCTAATTATTGTTTCCTTAAAAAAATTCCAAATAATTAGATATATATATATAAACAATAAATAGAATTTGCAATTAAATGTGAATTTCTTGAGCCACATATAGAATAGTGTTTAAACTATGAATTTTAACAATATATATGTTAAAGGAAAACAAATCAACCAAAACTAAAAAAAGGAACAATAGTACAGAAATGATCAACTTTCTATATACTTGGCATAAACCTCTAGATTATTGAATGAATACATGAGTGAAATCTACAATAAAAAGTGAAAATACAGGGCTGAGAATAACATGCAAAAGAGCGAACTACCACCGGTAAAAGATTTCCCATAAAATATATGCACCCGTTAGCTAAAATAACCGTAGGAAACGGCATTTCCGTCTGGTTTCCGTTTCTTACAGCTTTTTTACAGGGAACGGTGGCAACCGTCCCGTTTCTGGTAACATAGAGGCGCAAGGCACTTTTTGTAAATGACTCTCCAAGAAGTTGAAAACTTAAGGCATATAACCAACTTTCGCAATTTCTGATGACCAGAGTCCATTTGTAAGCGTCTCTGAGTCCATTTTTAAGTGTCTCCTCGGCTATCGATCATGCATACCTTGTTGTAGCACCACTAAACAGAGCCCATAGATTCATTACATGCATCCCTTGCATCTAGTTTTCAAGCTACATGAGGGCTTTCAATTTATGTGGGGATTCAATGCAACACCACGTGAGGGGACCTGGTGCTGCTACCTTGTTTATTTTTTATGACTCCCTTCCCCAGTTAGGAGATCCCACAACCCATGGATGACTAGAATCCTTCGATCTAAGGCTTCCCTAACAAAAAATACCTCCCTATAGCCACCCTGCTTAATTACCTTCCTTTCTTTTCCTAACCAACAAAATTTTGGGAAATTTTATCTCAGCGCTGAGGTTAGCGTTAGCTTTATGGACAATCCACCCTGCTTAATTACCTTCCTTTCTTTTCTTGACCAACAAACTTTTGGGAAATTATTTCTCGGAGTTGAGGTCAGGGTTAGCTTCATGGACAATCGACGAATAGTATATTCAGTGACAGTGGTGTCTCTTATATACAAGAAGTGAAGGCACAAGGAATTTATTTCTCCGGTGAAGGTAAAGAAGGTTTGGTGGTTTTGGTGGTGCTTAAATAGATAGAAGGAAAGCAGCGAAGTTAAGTTGGTACTCAAACTGTATCAAGTTATGATACATCTACCCTTGGTTTAATGGATGGATTTGTCTATGCCTATGTATCAAATTGTATCAAGTTATGATGCATCTACCCTTGGTCAAGTTATGATACATCTACCATTGGTTTAATGGATGGATTTGTCTATGCCTATGTATCAAATTGTATCAAGTTATGATGCATCTACCCTTGGTTTAATGGATGGATTTGTCTATGCCTATGTATCAGAACTTTGGAAGTGATTTTTCTTTGGGTTGTCCATCATGCATCTTGGGTTATGGCAAGAGAAGCAAGTGGTACATGCATCTACCCTTTGTTTAATGGATGGATCTGTATATGCCTATGTATCAAAAGTTGAAAGTGGTTTTATTTGCGTTGTCCATCATGCATCTTGGGTTATAGCAAGAGAAGTAATTGGTAAGGTTGTAGGCCACGAGTGAGACAAGTGGTAAAATCACTGGCCCATAGGGTTAGAGGTGGTGATTAATATTCAATTAGACATCTCTGCATGCTTTACTTCTGTTTTAGCGACTAGCTATGGACCTGGAACTATAACGTGTTATGACTCTTGAATTAATGATGTCCGGATTGATAAAGTGATGAGTCTCATCGTTTAGTAATTATATGGGCCTTAACTGGCCTTAATTCACCTCCTTGCTTAGTCAAACCAACTATTCTCACAACTTATTGCATACTTTTGATTATATTTTGCTTATGAGATGAGTTAGAGTTGGCTATTTTGCTTTGTGGTCTAACGTGCATGTAATGCAGGAATAAAGGATAAAAGCAAATAAATGCAGGGATAAAAGGTAAAAACAAGGAACTATAGTAAAAGACCTTGGTAAAAACTCAGATGGGACAAGGGAGAGGAATTATAGGAGGTAAATCCTCCTCATTTATTGCCCATCCATTCGAATATCCCTCCATCACCTGAAAGTACACACAGCCAAATTAGGAGTACTAGAAGACAGCCAAGCAAGTCGAAGTACAAGCAGCCTCCCTACTAGAAGGCAACCGAGCTAGTGAAAGTGAAAGGACAAGTTACAATTAAGTTGGGAGTTGTACCTCCCTAATTTTGAGGGAAGTCGTTGAGACTTCAGATGTATAAATAAAGAGGCTTAGGACCTTATTTTTTTTACACCATCAGTTAGTTAGTCAATAGTCAGTCAGTCACCAATAGTCAAGTGCAGATTTGCAACAGTTTGATGTAATACAGTTCTTTGATAATGAAGATGAGTTTTGATTTGAGCCAACACTGAGTTAACTCAGAGGGCTGAAGCTCTTGGGTTAGGGCTCGACCCTAGCAGCTAAAGATCCTCTTTCGTGTATTGTATTTTAGCTTAGCTTCCTGCTTTCTGTTCATTTTCTTAATCAAATGCATTCTCATTACAACACCAGTATAGATTCACGCTTTCTAGTCATTTACTTAAGTAGTTCATTTCCATTATAGAAGTAGCATAGATGCATGGTGTGATTGTTCATTTGGTTAAGTAGATGCATGTTCATTGTAGTGGTTCAGCATAGATTCATGGCTTTCATGCTCATTGACTTAAGTAGCTTCTTATTTTCTGTTCATTTGGTTGAATAGTTGCAGTCCATTACAGCAGGGTAGAACAGAGAAGTTGTATTTCAATTTGTTCCATCCATGTTTGCATTTAATTAGTAGATTGGAAAATAAAAATATCCACAAGGTTGCTCACAGGTGTCTCGGCCTCACCTCCTCCCTTTGGGACTATGATGTGAGGAAGAAACCCTGCAACAACCCTAAACACACAGGGTTTTGGTTTTTACAAAGGGTTGTCGTTTAATGCAGTCACTTGGTTCATCATATCATTGCTTGGTTCATTTCACGATCATTCAGTCATTTCTTGGTCATCTGTTCCTTGACCCTTTCCCCCAAATCTCACATCTCTATCATTCCCCTTCGGCCTGAAACGCCCGTGCAGAACCTGTTGATTCACGTTCAGACGGTTTTTAACTCTTGATCCCCTTTCACACATAAAACCAACCAATCGCTACCCAATCTGCTTTTCTCATTTGACTTTTTGGCCTTTAAATCCCCACCGTCAATCTGGCTTGTCAGATCCGACGGTTGTCGCACACCCACTCACCAACACGCTCGATCAATCTCCACCGTAGATCTGTCGTGACAGATCCAATGGTCACTGCACCATATCGTGTGGATTTTTGTTCGACCTTTATCGGGTTGAGGGCACGTGATATGGGTGGTTTCCCCGTGCTACGTGTTGGCCAGGGAGGCTAAGTGTGCAAAATTCTACAAAACCATTTACGACTTTGAGGGCACGCGAGATACCACCTACTTCCCTCCAAACCCGCTTGTCATTTCAACATGTTCACTTTTTGTGCTCCAACCTCCACCGTCAATCTGCCTTGCCAGATCTGACGGCTGTCGCTTCACCCGATCCCATTTCCACACGTTCCTTTTTGTCCGCGATCTTCGCCGTCCATCTGATGATCGCCTCCGTGATATAATCCTAGTCGTCCATCTTGTTAGTCCACCATGTTCACCCATTTATGTACGTATCCTCCTACCGTCCAATCTCGTCCGTCCATTTGCACTCCACCCGCCTGATCCAACGGTCCTCATGAACTGTGCTCCTTCACGTCCTCTTTCCACCAGTTTCACCTTCGATTGCTTTTCCGCTTAGACACAGCCTTAGCCTAGTTTCATTGGTTACCCTTTAGTCTAGTTTGATGCTTTTTAGATAGCAGTAGTAGGTTAGTGTTAATTTCTAATTCTGCTCAGCATGGTTGTTTAATTGGTTAGCTAGGGTTTGGAGTGAGTTAGGCTTGCATGTTGCTTTCTTCATTGTTGCAGTACAGTAGCTCCCCTTTAGAATAGATTTGCTTCCCTTCCATCAAAATCAAGCTTCTTCTGACCCTATAGAAGTATGGCTTGGAACCCTTGGGGTCTCTTGCCAGATGAGCAGTGACAACGGGCAGTACCCTCACTCCTACTTGTGTATATAGTCCAATCACCTCAAAGTTTGTACAAACCCCGGGTTGATAAGTAAAGCTGGTAGCACTGGGAGTTGCACCATTCCTATTGAACCTATGTGTGAACACATAAATGACAGAGGAAATAGGAAGAGAATTGAGGGTGCCTTCCCCATAAAGGAAACCAATGGGGACACTAAAATGAGGAACATCAATCCCTCTACCCTACCTCATTTCCATGGCTTGACCACAGAGGACCCTGACACTTTCCTATTCAAGTTTTTTATTGTCTGCCAAACTTATGACTACATAGATGATGAGCAGAAGTTGAAACTATTTCCATCTACCCTCAAGGTGGCAGCATTGTGCCGGTTCATGGGTTTACCTGGAGATAGTATAACAACTTGGGCTCAGATGCAGCAGGCCTTTAACAACAAGTATAGGGACTATTGTAGGTCGAAAGACACTAAGTTTGATATTTTCAGGATGACCATAGGCCATGATGAATCCCTAGAAGACTATGAAGAGAGATTCCAACTCAACGACAAAAGGGCCAGGTGCACGCTTGACCCTGATTCACTGAAGCTGGTCTTGCTTAGAGGAGTGAGGGAGGATATCCTAGACACCTTACATATGTTAGCAGGAGGAGATATATACCAACTACCGTATGAGGACATCAAGACTGTCTTTAGAAACCATTCTAGGGAAACTAGAAAGAAGGCTAGGAGTAGTCAACCTATGGCTAGTACATCATCATCTAACTCATCCATTAAGGGTGAAATTGGAAATATGTTAGAGGAATTAAAAAATGAGATGTTGCAGACCCTTGCCTTTCAATTGGATACCATGAATATCAGAAGAAATGAAGAGGAAGCAGAGAGAGCCCTCGCCATCTTCTGTCCTAGATGCACTAGAAGGCATCCTAGGAATGAATGCCCATTAAACTGTATTGAGATCTGCTCAGTCTGTGAAGAAAACCACTCCACAGACAAGTGCCCTTCCTTACATGGATTCAAAGTTGTATATCAGGGAGCTAAAGGAGTCAATTAGCATCTTTGCTACATTAACCAAAGGAGACCTCTTGGGCCTAGACCATACTAGCAAGGTATGCAAGAATCATCCCATGCATATTACAGACCCAACCAAACAACAACTAAACCTTCTTGGGGACCCCCTTCCCATACTTCCTGGTCTACACTCCCTTTGTTATGAAACCAGCTCACAAAAAGATAGAAAAGATAGATCAATGCCTTAGAAATGAGCCTCTTCGAGGGGGCAACCTCCTTTACATTACTCAAATGAACAATTCTTAGATGATACAAATGAAAAGACTTCCTTTCTATATATAGGAGTCTATGGGGTTAGAATATAATCAAAGCCGACATAACAATAATAATGTAAGGGTACAATAATAACAATAGTGGGCTTTTATGGGGCACAATAATAACAATATGAGGACTACATGGGCAAAACAATATAATAAGTGGGTTGTACTAATAACAATAAGGGGTTACACTAGTAGTATAGGGACCTAACATGCCCCTCTCCTTCAAAAAGTGTTGTCCTCAACACTTGAGTAGTTCTTGATGCTCTTGTATAAAATTCTTGTCCTCCCATGTAGAACCTTCAACTGGTAGGTTCTTCCACTTGATGAGATACTTTGAAATTGATCGATTTCGTAGCTGTTGGGTTCTTGTTTCTGTGACTGCTCCAGGCTCCAATATGATTTTTCCTTTCTGGTCAAGTTCTAGAAATATTGTTTGAACTGGGATCTTCTGCAACTTTTGAATGAGTGGCCACACTTCTTCGTCCTTCTTCCATTCATACCTTGTTTTGTTTATCCAATCTGGCTGGATAATAGAAATGGCACACAACTGTTGAGTGATAAAAGGTGTCTTTTTAACTCCTAATTATCTTCACATTAATTGTCAACCCAGGTACGATTTTCTATTTCAAGAGTGTACTCAGTCTGAGGCGGTCACTTGATTAAAGAGTAATGCTTTGCAGTATAGTGCTTAAAATGCAAAAGTAAATGGATGCTAGAAACAAAACCTAATTGGAATGGAAAGAAACTCAAATGATCTACAACTAAATCATTTACTCAAGGAACTACAACAATCATCATTCGAGGATATAGTAGTGATAACTCTTTCCCCTGTCAACTGATGCCAATGAAATCAATCATAAACAGGATCTCCAATCTGAGAACTTAGACAACTATAGTCAATGTTCTTTATAGTTGTTGATCTTTCAATCCACACTAAAGCAAATAACTAGAAATGGCAATTCAATTGGAAATGCTCACTAAAACACACTTGCTGCAATATCAGTTAAAAGGTGAAATCAAATCCTTGTAGAAAAGGAACAGCAACTAAGTCTATTGAAAAACTGAACAGCAAAGCTTCATCTAACAGAAATGAATTGAACAACAAAGCTCATCTTACAGAAATGAAATATTAATGGAAAGGAACAATAATGCTAAATTATTAGAATTGAACAGTAATCTTAAATATAATTGAACAATAGGGCTAATTAAATAGAAATAAACATCAACTACAAATGTAACTAAATCAACAGTCTTAATCTAGCAAAATGAACAACAATCGTAGTTATAAATGAACAATGACCGAAGTTATAAATGAACAGCAATCGTAGTTATAAATGAACAGCAATCGTAGTTATAAATGAACAACAGAATCTGAAATGGACAGCGAAGTATTATATCAAAATTAACAGCATGACATTTTAAGTTATAAATAATAATCTTGCTATCAACACAATCCAATCATGATTTTGATATAACAGGGCGATTCAGTGAAATGTTCAGAAACAGAAGATTACTGAATAAAACAAATTAAAGAAATGAAAAGGAAATCAAACCATCACACGGAACTGTAAAATAATGATACAAGAAGCAAGTGGATCCACCAGGGCCAGGCCCTTAGCCACTAGTGAAGCACCGCCGGATTACTTCAGGAGATGCGAAGGAACTGCAACTGTTTTTATATGTTAATCATTGCATAAACATTACAGTAGTTTCGTTCTCTGCTTCAACAACGAGAGTCAACAATAACAGTTACAATTTCTCAATAGTAATTCTCCCATTCCTCCTATCCTATCCTATCTATCTCTAATCTATCTAATTCTCTCTCTAATCATCCATCATGAATCCTCTTAATCTCCTTCTCTGATCTCTGTTCTCATTTAAATACACAGAGAGCAGAGAGAAGTTACAACATATATGATTACAATATGATTTCTATTACAAAATTGGATTGTTCACAACAAATTGATCAACAAGATCATATCTAAGATATCTTTCCACCAGCATTCAACAGGAACAGGTCGAATTTGGTATTGCAGCTGAGATAATTTGAAAAACAGCCACAATAGCGAATCTGAGAAAAACATCTTTAGAGAACCTTCCGTTTCTCTTAGTACGGAACGAATTTGGGAAAGCTGCTCAATATAAAACTAATTTGGTCCGTTCTAAACAAAACCCATGTTTTGGATTTTCCAGATTCTTCTCCATTTGCCCAACCATTCAATACAAAAATGTCACTTCTTATTCCAGCGAATTTCTGAGTTGGCACATTTAATGATGAGTTGGAGATCAAATCTTCAATTTGGAAAATATCTTGGAGGATAAAATGGTGAACAAATTTATTAATAAACCATCATTGATAAAAACATGCATAATCATCAATTTATTAAAAATAAAGGAGAAGAAATAATATTTATCCATAAGAGCATAAATAATTATAAAATAGAATTATATGATAAGTTATGATAAATGACGTGATAAAGAATGGTAGAAATGGGTGGAATAGGCATTCAAAAGTGATAATAATAATGACATATTAATGGCCCAACAACAACAATGCTTCCACATCCTCATCCTTTCTTGAGAGTGCATCTGCCACAACATTTTGCTTCCATTTTGTGTAGATGATTCCAAAGTCATAACCTAACATCTTTGTGACCCATTTTTGTTGCTCTTCGGAGGAAAATTTTTGCTCTAAGAAGTATTTAATACTATCATGATCCATTTTCACCTTGAAGTGTCTTCCCATTAGGTAAGGTCGCCATTTCTTAAGTGCGTGTAGTATTGCCAACATTTCCTTCTCATAAATAGCTTTCTCGAGGGACATTTGTTTGTATGTATGTAACCATAAAAATACCCAATTGCCTACATCCAAACTTCTTTCATTGTGATGTTGATCTGCCTGTTGTTTCATTCGATTCTGCACCAAAGTGGCGTTATCATTTACAAGTTGGAGAACTTGTTGTTGATGCTCGATGTGATCTTTCACTGCTTGAATCTTTTTCTTCTTGATATGTCCTTCAATATTTAGAGTTTGAGGAGTGGTAATTTCTTCTAGTGCATTACAAGATATGGTCGGATTCATTTCTTGATGCTCTACGTGATATTTCACTTCTTGAACATTTTTCTTCTTGATATGTCCTTCTATCTTGATAGTTTTAGGAGTGGTAATTCCGACCATTGCATTACAAGATATGGTCAGATTCATTTCTTCTTTCTTGATGTGGTCTTTCAATTCTTGAACCTTTTTCTTCTTTATATGTCCTTCTATCTTAAGAGTTTGAGGAGTAGTAATTATTTCCAATGCTTTACAATATGTGGTCGGATTCAATTCTTATTTCTCCGGGGTTGGTTCCTGGTGTAAATACTCTTATTTTGACGTTTCTTGATCCTTTTCTTCCTCCTCTCCATAATCAATGTGAAATAATTTCTTCTCAGCACACTTCTGACCTTTAATGTATTTGTTATTACAATTGTAACAAAGCCCTTTTCCTCTTTTTTCTTCGAATTGTTGTGGTGTAACCCTTGTATGTTGTGGAAGGCTAGGAGAAACAACAATTCCATCTTTATATTTGTGAGGAGTAGACTTCCTTGTTTCCATAATTTTTCTTTCCACTATGTAACAAAGCCCTTTTTCTCTTTTTGCTTCCAATTGTGGTGGTGTTGCTCTAGAGAAGGTGTTTCTCTTTGTATTCTCATAATGTGTTATCATTTCTTCTGTGAAAATTGACCATGTAACAAGTCGTTTATGAGAACAAAGCCCTTTATACCATAAACATTGATCCGGCTCTAAATATGAAGATGCAATACATACCTTTTGTAATAGTGGTACACCTTGTAGATCAAAATATTGCTCCATCTGTAGTATCCAATTTACCGGATCCTTGCCATCAAACTTCCTCATATCGCATTTTCTTGATTTTAAGAGCTCGATCTTGAAACAATTGTAACTCTGTCCTTTCGAATCTTCCAGTTCTGAAATCGTGATCTACAGTAGCCCTCTGCGTCCTCTTTCCAATGCCACCAGTCTAATCGAAATTTGATTCTCCAAGAAAGAGTTATGCACAATCTCCCAAGATGACCTGATTATATACCTTTTCAAAAGAAAGAACTTGTATGAAGTGCCACGTGTCACTATTTCAACCTTAGGTTCTAAAAATGGTAACCAAAAAACTACAATCCATCATATTTCTATAACTTCTTACAAAAATTCAAATTGATGCTTAGAAAGAAAGTTATGACAATTTTCCCAAGGTGACCTGTTTGGAATGTAATTCGGGGGTCTGCAAAAACCCTAATTTCCTCAAATTATATTTCTGACAATATAGCGAGACATGATTTGAAATTCAGAGCCGTGGTTTAGACCGATTTTCACTCAAATTGGTTTTTCTTTTTAGCTTTTGAAACTTTTTAGCGAAAGAGTTATAGTGCAAATTCCACAATGACTTAATTTAGATGAAATTTTGGAGCTTTCGAAAACCCTAACTTCCTTAGATCCTATTTCCTAAAATATAGCAAGATAAGATCTGAAATTCAGACCCAAGGTTCAACGATATTTCTTCTCAAATGGGTTTTTCTTTTAGCTTATGAAACGTTGCAAAACAATAGTTATAGCGAAACCCACGATGACCTATCTGGAGTAGCGAAACCCTAGAATCCAAAGCTCTGATACCAAATGTTATGAAACCAGCTCACAAAAATATAGAAAAGATAGATCAACGCCTTAGAAATAAGCCTCTTTGAGGGGGAAACCTCCTTTACATTACTAAAATGAACAATTCTTAGATGATACAAATGAAAAGACTTCCTTTTTATATATAGGAGTCTAAGGGGTCATAATATAATGAGAGTCGACATAACAATAATAATGTAAGGGAACAATAATAACAATAGTGGGCTTCTATGGGGAACAATAATAACAATATGGGGACTACATGGGCAAAAAAATATAATAAGGGGGTTCTACTAATAACAATAAGGGGTTACACTAGTATTATAGGGACCTAACACCCTCCTTGGTCCTATGCATCTCAGTGCCATTCCTAGCCAGCCAGCCAGTCATTTCAACCCTACAATCAACCACAACATCAGTAGAATACCCCACCCCATGGGTGGAGGCCACAGTTCAACAATGTTCCAGCTCTATTGCCTCCATCACCTGCCCAACCGCAACTCATGCACTCTACTCCACCTAGGCAACCCCAGATGCCTGCCCAGCCAAATCAAAACCCAAACAATAGGCAAGCCCAACAACCATACAGTGGAGAGACATCATACCCAACTTATGCTATTGAAATTCAGGAGATAAACCTGAGACCTGGGAGAATTCTCCCAGATAACCAACCTCCCTCTCCACATAAGGAGGTTGAGGAAAAAAGAGAGGAAAATAACCTTAAAGCCAATCCACCCTTTCCTGAATGATTAGCCCAACCACCCCAGCCTACCCTAGAAGAAACTGAACTTCTGGGAGAATTGGAAAACCTATGCGTAAAGATCCCCTTCTCCAAGCAATCAAATATGTGCTTATTTACAATAAATTGATTTAAGGAGAAGTGCTTTAAGCAACTAGGAAGAAGAAAAAGGGATGCCCCTACCATTAATGTCATTGGGCAGTTATCTGAATTAGTGTTGGGGCAGACAATATGTCCAAAATACTTAGACCCTGGAAGCCCTGTAGTTGATGTCCACATCAATCACACCATTTTCCCCCACACTCTGATTGATCTTGGGGCTGCCATTAATGTGATGACAAAGGACACCATGCTCAAGCTTAAAATCCAAGGGTCATTAAGGAGGACCACAAAAATGCTACAACTTGCAGACTGCTCCATAGTCACCCCTCAGGGAATTGTGGAGGATGTCATGGTCTCCATTGATTCCTGGGAGTACCCTGCAGATTTCCTAGTTCTCCAGCCCAAGGTTAAGCTTACCGGTTACCCTCTCATCCTTGGGAGGCCATGGTTGGCCACAGATGACGCCTAAATTAGCTGTAGAGTTGGGAATATGACCATCAAGAATGAGCATATGTCTAAACAATTAGTCCTATACCCTCTTGCTCAACCCTCCCTAGAACTTGATTTACCCTTATGGTTGGAGGAGGAGGAAGAAGATGAGTTGTACCATGGAAGCCATCATAGGACAAGGACAACAAGATGAGGATGATTTAATTGAACACCTGATCCAAAGTCCAACTCCCAGTTCATTACCCCTAGAAGAAGAAGTAAAAGAAACACTGAACAGTCATCCATTTGACTTATGCTTGGCCGATTCCAGCCCAACCTGAGTCAAAACCATAGAATTTGCCCAGAAAAGACCTTGAAGATTAATACATCTCTCTCTACTCAGAGAAGGAACAACTATGGAATCTATTAAAAGAAAATCTAGAATCCTTCACTTGGAACTACAAGGAAATGAAGGGAGTACACCTCTCAGTGTGTACTTGATGAGCCCCAGAAATGGGTAACTATATGGGCTCATTTTGCCTCTTATTTTGACTTAATCCACCATTATCATTAGTTTTTTGCATGTTTTTGAGTATATTTATGCTAATAGAGTGAATTGGGTTAGTCACTTTTCCATGTAGTCTAATGAGTGTTTATTGCAGATTTTTTGGACAATTTTGGACAAAGACAAGGAATTTATGAGCAAATGGCAGCCAAACTCGAGGAAAACAGGGAATAGGACTTGTAGAGATGGTTCCTCCTTCATTAATGACCCCTTTCCTTGAATCCTCCATCAGCAGCTTGGAGCACAACGGCCCACATTGATGATTCCAAGGGGCAGCCGAGCAAGTCAAGTAGGACTATTGTTTATCTTCAGTTCTAGGAGGTTGAGTTCCTAGATTTTAGGAGGACTGTTGGGAGTCCCCATTCATATAAATAATAAGGCTTCGAGCCTCAGTAGGTTAGCCAGTTATTAGTATATTTTTGCACCTTTGTGCAGTACATTGGTCAACTCATTTTCGAGTTCTTTTTTAAGACAGTTTATGTGATGTAACTGCTATTTTTTGGATAAATGAAGATGAAATGGTTTTTAAGCTAGCACTGATCTCTTTCAGAGGGCTGAAGCTCTTGGGTTAGTGCCCAACCCAAGCTTCCCAATACCTCCTCTATGTATTTATATTTTTTCTTGCTTCCATTCATGAGTTAATTTATGTTACATAGATTCATCTTACTTTGCTAAGTTAGGTTGCTTTTGATGATTATCATAGTTGTTTTTGTATCAGTTGAGCAAGTAGGAGGTTGCAGTGAAAAAATAAGATTCAAAAATTCCACAGCAGGCCTTGATCTCCTTTCTCCCTTCTTGGGACTATGATTTGAGGTCAAGGCACTACTGTTGCCACCAAAAACACATTTTTTGCTCTTTCATGCAACTGCTAGTGTGATAACTTGATTTGGAAAAGTTGATAGTAGCTTAGATTCACATGCTTAGATCATCTCCTGTTCATTTTCCATAGTTCTCTCGCATGCTTTTCTATTCATAAGGTATTGTTCAACATTTTTCTGTTTTTAGGTCAGAAATTAGGTTAAGCTAGACAAAACTCTGTTTTTAGTTCTTTCTTTGGTCAAGTTTTGATAAGTGAATGTGCAGATCTCTTGCAGGACATCTCATCTCACCCTCCCTCCATGAAACAGCCATCACCATCTCACTTCTCCTAGATTTCCTAACTCATTCATAGTAATTCGCCAATCTGCCCTAATTTCTGCATTTTCTTCCATAAAGCTGCTTTCTTGCCATTTGAGAAAATCCAACCATTACGTTCATCCCTAATCATCCTTGACACGTTTTAGACACCTGAACACCTTCATCTAGCCTTCATTTCCCCTCTCCCATCATTCTTCCACCTTCAAAACCCCAAAAACAGCTTTCGGCCTCCTCCTATAGATCCTCCTGTAGAACCTCCTGTAGATCCCGTGCAGCCTCCTGTAGAATTTCCTGGGAGTGATTTTTCGAAGTCTGATCACAATGGAAGCCTTCAGAAGGGTACTAGGGGCTTCTTAGGACCTCTACACACCTTCCTCACCTTTTGCAAAAGCCAACTCCATTTCCCTTTTCCATCAAATCTCTGCACAGTCACAACCAATCAGATCACAAGCATAATAATCCCACATAAAAATACTCAAAAGTACAAAAAGATTTTTTCTTCTCATTTCTCTTTAGAAGTAGCTTGAATAAATGCAATTTACCTTTTCAGTAGTCAATGGCACTCACTTTATTAGCTTCCATCTCTTTTCTTGCAAAAATAGGGATTAGTGGGTAAACTAGGGTTTGCGTTTCATTTCAGTTTCCCTTCTCTTTATGCAAGTAGAATAGCCCCTATAGAGTTAGCTTTCTTCCATCACAACAAAAGATTCTTCTGAGAACTCATAGAAGCTGGCTTAAGCTCCTAGTGAACTTGCACCAGTTGATCAAGTGACAGCCTACAGTAAGAGCTAGTACTTGTGCATACAGCACCGTCACTTCCAAGTTTGTTGCGAACTACCGGGTTGATGAAAGTAAAGAAGGAAGCCCGAGGAGTTGCAGCATGATTGCTGCAATACTGGATCCCACCATTCCTTTTGGTGCCGTTGCCGGGGAAGCATCAAAGTATTTTGTGATTACTGCTTTTCTTCTATTTTCTACTGCAACATTCTGCTAAGTAGTTTATTTCAGCAAAAGTAGAGTAGTTATTTCATTTCAATTCTGCAAAAGTAGATTAGGCATTTCTTGCTTTCATTTCGATTCTACAATTTCATTTCAGCAAGCGTAGATTAGGCATTTCCTGCTTTCATTTCAATTTTGCAATTTCATTTTAGCAAGCGTAGATTAGGCATTTGTTGCTTTCATTTCAATTCTGTAATTTCCATTCTAGCAAAGTAGATTAGTCATTTCATTGCTTTCATTTCAATTCTGCAATTTCATTTTAGTTAGTTGCAATTTGTTGTTCAATCCATTTCAGTTTTGCAGGTACAAGTAGAAAAAAACACAAAAATCACCCAAAAAAAGAGATTTCCTTTCATGCCTCATAGGAACAGAGACAATTTAGGAAAATTCCTACCCAACACCCCCACCACATCACTAAGTCACCCTTCTCTCTTCTTTGGTGGTAGTGATCCAGAAGAACCTATAGGTGAACCTCAAGAGATATACGAAGATCATATAATAGAAGAAGAGCAAGAAACCATTCCTCCTGAGACCATGGCTAATGATAGAAACGTTAGAGGAAATGGGGAAAGAATCGAAGGTGTTTTTCCTATCCGAGAGACCAATGGGGACACAAAAATGAAAAACATTAGTCCTTCATCCTTACCTCACTTCCATCGACTAACTACCAAAGATCCTGATACCTTCTTTTTTGAATTTGTTGTTCTCTGTCGAACCTATGACTATGCAGAAGACGAGCAGAAGTTGAAACTGTTCCCTTCTACCCTCAAGGATGAAGCATTGTGTTGGTTCATGGGGTTACCTGGAAACAGTATCACAACTTGGGCTTAGATGTAGCAAGCCTTTAACAACAAATACCAGGACTACTGTAGGTCAAAAGATACCAAGGAAGAAATCTTCCGAATGACCATGGGAAGTGACGAATCTTTAGAAGACTATGAAGAGAGGTTTCAACTCAGTTATAAAAGGGCCAGGTGCAAACTTGACCCCGAATCTTTGAAGTTGGTCCTGCTTAGAGGAGTCCCTGAAGGCCTTCTAAATACCCTCCATTTGCTGGCTGGGGGAGACATCTATCAACTACCTTATGATGACATAAATACTGTGTTTAGAAACCATTCTAGGTCAGCTAGAAAGAGAGGTAGGGGAAGTCAACCTTTAGCCAGTACACCCTCATCTAGTTCATCTCTTAGAAATGAACTTGAGAATCGGCTGGAAGATTTCAAGAGTGAGATGAGGTAGACTCTTGCCATGCAAATGGATACCTTGCATATCAAAAGGAAGCAAGAGGAAGCCGAGAGAGCTTTGGCCATCTTTTGTCCCAGATGCACTAGAAAGCATCCTAGGAACGAATGCCCATTGCACTCTATAGAAGTGTGTTTAGTCTGTGAAGAAGACCATCCTACGAATCAGTGCCCTTCCTTGCCCAGAATTAAAGTTGCATATCATGGGGCCGAAGGAGCCACTGAACCACTCTATTTCATGAACCAAAGGAGGCCACATGGACCCAAGCCTTACCAGCAGGGAATGCAAGGGACATCCCAGGCCTATTACAACCCCCATCAAGCCACTTCCATGCCTTCTTGGGGCCCCCCTTCTCATCCTTCCTAGTCCACACCTCCTCCTTGGTCGTATCCACCTCAATACCAGGCTTCGCCTGTTGCTCATTCGTTTCACTCTTATACTCAGCGATAGCCTCAGTTGAATGCACTTCACCAGGGGTGGAGGCTCCAGTACAACTCTCCTCCCGCTCTTTTTCCTCCATCGCCTATTCAACCACAACCATCACCTCCTGCTCCACCAAGACAATCCCAAATACCTGCTCAACCAAACTCGAACCCCAATAACAGATAGGCCCAACAGGTATATAGCGAAGAAACATCATGTTCGACCTATGTTGTGGAGATTTAGGAGATTAACCTGCGATCTAGGAAGGTTCTCCCAGATATCCAACCTCCTCCTAAGGAGGATTAGGAAGAAAAACAAGAAAGTGAACCAAAAGCCATTCCACCCTTTCTTGAGAGATTAACTGGAACCACACAATCGACCCCAGAAGAAACTGAACTTTTGGGAGAATTGAAACAGTTATGTGCAAAGATACCACTTCTCCAAGCCATAAAATATGTGCCTATATACAAAAAAATGATCAAGGATAAGTGCTTAAGGCACCCAGGTAGGCGTAAGAGATATGCTCCAACTATTAATGTCATAGGACAACTATCCGACCTAATGTTGGGGCAGGTAATCTGTCCAAAATATCTATACCCTGGGAGTCCTGTAGTTGATGTCCACATAAATGGCACCGTAATACCACATACCCTGATTGATCTAGGGGCTACCATTAATGTGATGACCAAGGACACTATGCTCAAGCTCAACCTTCGGGGTTCGCTGAGAAAGACCACAACAGTACTGCAGTTAGCCAAACCGCTCCACTGTGACCCTTGAGGGGATTGTGGAAGATGTAATGGTCTCTATTGATTCCTGGGAGTACCCTGCTGATTTCCTAGTTCTCCAGCCAAAGGCAAAACTCACTGGGTATGCTCTCATCCTAGGAATACCTTGGTTGGCTACTACAGATGCCTACATCAGTTGTTGAGCTGGGAACATGACAATCGAGAACGGGCATATGTCCAAATAGCTAGTCCTATATCCTCCTGCCCAACCTCTGTTAGAACATGATTTACCTCTCTGGTTGGAGGAGGAAGATGAGGATGAAGTTTATTCCACACCATTGTGTACAGTAGAAGCTACCATGGGGGCCCACAAACCGAGGATGATCTTATTGAAAACTTGATTCAAAATCCACCCCTGAGTGTGTTACCATCAGAAGAATTGGTGGAAGAAACCCAAGCCAATCCTTTAGTTGATCTCTATGTGGCTGATCCGACCTCTTTCCAAGTTAAGAATGTGGAATTCAGCCTTGAAAGAACCTTGAAGATCAACTCATCGCTATCCACCTCTCAGGAGAAAGAACTGTGTAGCTTATTGAAAAACCACTTGGATGCTTTTGCTTGGAGCTATAAGGAGATGAAGGGAGTCCACCCTTCAGTCTGTACCCATCACATTTACATTAAAGAAGATTGTAAACTAGTCAGGAAGCTTCAAAGGAGGATGAATCCAACCCTTAAGGACATTGTCAAAGAAGAACTGTAAAAGTTGCTAGATGCAGGATTCATCTACCCCATCTCTGATAGCGAATGGGTCTCTCCTTTGGTGCTAGTGCCAAAGAAAATCGTGAAGTGGAGAATCTGCGTAGATTATCGAGAACTAAACAAGGCCACCAAGAAGGACCATTTCCCTTTGCCTTTCATAGATCAAGTGTTAGATTGCCTGGCAGGGAAGAATTTCTTCTCCTTCCTAGATGGGTTTAGCAGGTACAACTAGATCCAAATCAGCCTGGAAGACCAAGATAAGACCACTTTCACTTGTCCTTGGGGTATGTTTGCATACCAAGTCCTTCCTTTTGGGTTGTGCAATGCTCCCGCCACTTTCCAGAGAGAAGTACTGAGAATATTTGCTGAACTGGTTCATGACTCAGTGGAAATCTATATGGATGACTTTACCCCTTATGGTTCTAACTTCCAGTAAGCTATGACTAAATTGGGAAATTTTTTAGCCAAGTGCATTGAAATGAACCTGTCCCTTAGTCCTGAAAAATGCGAATTCCTGATGACTGAAGGGACCATGCTAGGTCATACAATTTCTCAGCAAGGATTATAGGTGGATCCCAATAAGATTTCCATCATCCAAAGGGTCCCACCTCCTCAAAAGGTAAGAGATGTTCGGAGTTTCCTAGGCTTAGAAGGGTACTATAGAAGATTCATTAAGGATTTTAGTAAGCTAGCCTCTCCATTGTTTGGTCTTTTGGGAAAATATGTTCAGTTCATATGGACTGACAACTGTTAAGAGGCTCTGGATACCTTGAAAGGTAAATTGGTAACTTCCCCAATATTGAGAGGTCCAAACTGGGCCCTACCTTTCTACATTCATACAGATGCCTTGAACAAAGCGATAGGAGCAACCTTAGGGCAAGTTGATGAGAAGCTCTCTTATACCATATATTTTGTCAGTAAAAACTTGTCCAAGGCAGAATTAAACTACACTGTAACCGAAAAGGAGCTCCTAGCTGTAGTCCATTCCCTAAATAAGTTCAGACACTACATCACTGGCTATCAAACATTCGTACACACTGATCATGCTGCAATTAGGTATTTGATGAATAAACCAGATGTAAATGCTCGTATTATTAGATGGTTACTTTTATTGCAGCAATTTGATTTAACCATTGTTGATAAGCCAGGTAAGGAAAATGTTGTTGCTGATTTTCTGTCTAGATTAGATCTGCCTGCAGGTGAAGAAGGAATGGTGGATGATCAAATGCTAGATGAACACCTATTTTCTATTTCAGTACTCTCTCCATGGTTTGCTGATATAGAAAATTACTTGGTTTCAACATAGTTTCCGCCACACCTATCCTCAAAAGAGAAGAGCAAGATTGTGAGGAAAAGTGACCCATTCACCTGGATTGGAGCCAATCTTTTTAAACTTGGCCTAGATCAGATTTTGAGGCGATGTGTCAAGGAGGAGGAAGTTTTTGACATTCTCCTAACATGTCATGATGGGCCCTGCGGGGGCCATTTTACAGCAAAGAACACTGCCTTCAAAATTCTACAAGCAGGTTACTATTGGCCCACTCTTCATCAAGATGTCAGGAGGTATATCAGCCAGTGTGACTGATGTCAAAGGATGGGAAAACCTACTCCAAGGGATGAGATGCCTCTGCAACCTCAAGTGACTTTCAAGCCATTTGAGAAGTGGGGCATGGACTCTGTGGGTCCTATCAACCCTCCTTCAAAACATAATTCTTACATCATTGTGTGTACTGATTATCTGACAAAATGGGTAGAAACAAAGGCGATCAAGGCGGCAATAGAAGAAAAAGTAGCTGAGTTTTTGAGGGAGAATATATTCTACAAGTTTGAATATACAAGAAAATTAGTCACAGATCAAGGGAGTCAATTTACATCCAATTTGATTGAAGATCTGCTCACACACCACAGAATTAAGCACAGAACTTCCACCCCTTATCCACAAGCAAATGGACAGGTGGAAGTCACTAATAGAGCTTTGGAAGGAATTTTGACCAAGGTAGTGAGCAACAGTAGGAAGGATTGGGCAGATCGATTGGTAGAGACCACCTGGGCCTATAACACCACTTGGAAAACCACCATGAGGTTCACACCCTATGAGCTGGTCTATGGGAAGAAGGCTTTGTTGTCAATAGAATTTGAATATAACACCTTAAGGATGGCAGCTCAGCTGGACCTAGATCTCAGTCGTGCACAAAAGGACAGGTTACTTTAGCTCAATGGATTGGATGAATAGAGATTGCAGGCCCTTCTCCACTCAGAGGTAGTCCAACTTCAAAGGAAAATATGGCATGACAGACACCTCAAAGAAAAACAATTCCAGGGGGATTGGACACTGTTGTATGATTCACGATATAAGGATTTCAAGGGGAAACTGAGGACAAGATGGCTGAGACCATACACAGTAGAAAAATGAAATGATAATGGTTCAGTTCTGATCCGGACCATCGATGAAGAAGCCATCCCCATGCTCGTCAATGGGCATAGGTTGAAGATCTATAGGAAGTCTCTTTCCAAGCAGGAATTCATTGAGAATCTGAGTAAAACAGTGTTGGTAGTGGAGCAGGTCTCTGCCTCCACTCCACCCACACTCTAAAAAGAATAAAATATCCTTGGGTGAAAACCTCCTCGAGGTGCCCAAGTGTTGTGGGGAAAAGTATCCGACTCGGAATGACCCTATCCCTACTCTAAGGGTGATAGTTCCTTAGCAACAACTGAAAGTAAAGCTTTGATATTTTTCCTTTATGAAAGTACAGAGAAGGAAGAAAAGATTGACCAACCGATGTCTTTCGCTTTTGTCGATCCTGTCTCCTCTCTTTGCCTCTTGTTCCCAGCTCCTTGCTCCCTTTGCCGGCCCAGCTACACAAAGATCCTGCGAAAACAAGAGAGGGAAACTACAAGAAACATGTACTCATAACTGATGCATGGATTAGGATGAATCAAATATACAGATAAAAACAATATATCATTGCAATACAAGTATATAGGAGAACATCAAAGCTTTATTGATAGAAGAAAAAGGTTCTGAGAAGGTTACAACCATAAATGGCTCCAATCCAGCAGCACCTCCCCAGCAGCAAGAAATCTCCTCTTCCCCTCTATAAAAGCAATCACCCAATAGCTCTAACTGTAAACCAACAGCACTTCCTTGCTTTGCACAAAATTCCAGCCTCCCTAGACCTCATAGAAGAGCTCTATATATAGGATAGAAGAAGAAAGGGTGAGTCAGCTTGAGACTGACATAAAGCTGCCTTGTGTCCTTTCCCTCTTCAGTTAATCTTCAGTTCTTAAGTCCACTTGGAGATCCTTGCTTACACATGGAGATCAAGTACCTCTTACTCATCACAGGGCGAATTCCTTGAACCAAGTGTCAGTTTGGAAGCTTCCTGGGAAATTGACACCTTGCAGAATGACTGTGCCACTTGGCCAATCTCGCCCAGCACAGGTAGCCTTCCTTAGAGTTGACTTTCAGCGCAGGTACAGGGAGGAGCAGTTGACATTCAGCGCAGTTGCTCAGTGGAGCAGCTGACATGATCCAAAAATAACCTGTTTTTGAGTGTTTTTAGGTGGAGAACTGATGGGAAGTGCTGTGGTTTGCTGACCTTGTTCTTCTAGGGGTAAGAACAACATGTTTAGGGACTGAGGATCCCTGTAATTATTGACATTTCATGCTCCATGCCGCGAGGCACAAAAATGTCTATAACAGTTGCCCCCTAAAGTATGAGGTCGTTTATCGGGTGAAATGCTTTATCCAGAGGGTCCGAAGTTCATTCAAGTGCTGAGTGGTGCCCTGTAATACAATACAATACAATATATTATTTTTCATTCTGTTTTCATGATCTAGCTGAGGCAGGCATTCCCATGCTCAGCTTTATAAATACATTTTGGTACATAGAACAGACGATCGTATGATGGTAGACTGATAATTTTCTGCTGAAATTATCATCCTTTGAATAGGATGATCATCTGCTGCAATGATGTACATGACAAATGCTTTTATATTTCCTGAATATGTATCGCAGCCCGGATGGATGAAACTAGATCCGGGGTCTTCAAACTCGTTCGATCTTCACTCTAAGTACAAGTCGATCCATGTGAGAATTTCGCTGAAGTCGAACATGGAAAGACATCGCTTGATTACCGGTCAATGATGAAAAACCGTTAACAAGCGCGAGAGGAATCACCGATAATGATAATGACCCTCAAGGTACTGCAGTACAATTCACGTGGCGTGAATAAAGGACTTGGCGTCGAACGCCACGCAAAATCTTCTGGTCGAAGGTCATTGATGTATACCTGTCGCCGGAAGTGAGAAACTTGCCATTGAGGCATGCAAGCTTCAAAGTACTGATGGGGTTGTTCCTAGATCAACTTCTTGGATAATGAGCTGAAGTCGACAAGAAGCGATCCGTCAAAGGAGGGCCTTAATGAATCCCACATCAATGACACGGAACGGAGCTAATGATTTTAGTGGAGGTGAAAACAAACTGTGACATATGATTCAGGGTGGCGATCATGAATGGATGAAGGATAATGTATGGCAGTGGATGGGACACGGTTGACACTTTCAGAATGACCTCTCTTGAACATATAACGACACTGATGCGATGGATCGGTAGCATTACCCCAGAATGTGGATGGTTTGGCGAAGACCATGGTGATGAGACCGGTGAATGAAACAACCCAACCCGATGTGGCACGGAGGAAAAGTGTCATGTTCAAGAGCGACTTGCTACCATTAAGCTTTGATGTTCTCCCAATTTTTCCCCAGTCATTTCTGACCAGTACCTCTTTATTTTTGTCAAGCTTGAGGAGGATAACATATGCTTGTTCTATAACCTACCCTTCGGGCAAGCCCATCGCTATGATTTAACGAGCTTAGCGATAGGGAAACTCGTTCTCGTCTAAAGACAAGTTTGTCGCTATTTAATCATTTTAACGAGTCTAACGACAAGGAAAACTCGGTCCTTTTCATTTTTAGAGAGTCTGAAAAGGTACAGAAAGTTAACTCCATAATTCCTTTTTCGTCATCTAATCCCTTAAGTCCGAAAAAGTATAAAACAATACAGAAGGGATGGGTGTTCGGTACTTTTAACGAGCCGAACAAAACAAGCGCTCGATCTTTTTGTGTAATAATCCCTCAGGTCCAAAAAGATTAAAGTATAAATGAGGGATAGCTCTTCCGGTTCCTTTAACGAGCTGGAAGGCCAGAACTCGGCAAACTTTTCATATTTTACGAGTCAGAAAAGAGCTCAAAGATGACTCGTCTTTTGAGGAACGAGTGATAAACAGGGATAGCAACTGATTCCAGGTACAAATTGGAATTTTCCAATCACGGCAGTGTCACAAGGATGGCTAGGTGAAATCACTCTTCGCAGATGTTCCTCAAAATGGGTAAACACACAAATGGAAGTGAATGATCGGCCAAATGACGGTGGAGGTGACGGTGCACAAACACGACCAAGGCTTTTATGGCTGATGAATTTACGATCTTAGAAGGTTATTTACCGGGACAGGTTCTTTTTTTAGATAAAAATGAGCTTAAACTCTGGAGGGAACATTGCTCACTGCTTTTATTTATTTTTTAACGAGCATGAAGACCGCGTTAAAACTGCTCGGATCTTGCGTTTATTTTTTAACGAGCATGAACCATGTGCTAAAACTGCTCGAAATACCAGTCATAAAATAAGAATGCCTCCTCTAAGGATCCATTTTTTATAGAGCTTGCGCCTTACCACAGCTATGCTCCAACTCCTCCTTCCTTTATGTAAGTTCGGAAAACGGTTAATCTTAAAACCAGATAAATAACCGCCCCTAGCTTGCACTCCAGAAGGTTTGCATGCCCCCAGGTATAGGATAGAATTTCGAGGCTGCCCCTCCTCTCTCCTACCTCTGCTTTTCTTTGGGTGTTCACAGTTACTTGTCATCTTGCCAATCTAATGTTAACGATACTAGTCTTCTCGTTATTTTAAGGGGTCTTACGCGGTACTCAGTCTTCCCGTCGGCCCAACTTTTAACGAACAACTATTTGTGACAAGAGAAGAACACTACTCAAAGACAAAACATTGGTATTATTGAAGGAGGCTTGCCTCTTTCTTATTATCCAAAGACGGTTCTATTCGCTGCCGCAAATCAATCTCTTTCTTTGGCGATGTATATCATTAGGTTACTCAAAGATGGTTACCCTATGTCACAACAATAGAATCTCTTTCTTTGGAGGCTGCCCCTACTTATCCTTCAAAACATTTGTTTTAATGGGTGAGGCTTGCTTTTCCCCAAAGATGGTTACTGCTTGTCGCAATAAGGGAATTCCTACTTGGGCATTGCCCACTTCTTTAGACAAAGGTGAATGACTCTTTTGCCAAACACATAACTTTAACAAAAGAATACTATTCCAGAACAACCCCTCTTCCATCCACGGACGGGGTACGGACTAGTCATATTCTTCTGCGGAAATTCTACCTTATACCCAGGGTTTCTTCTGCTCGAAGCAGACCAGGGTGCATGCCCCCTGGGTTCCAGTCTTTCTTTCCGAATCACTCGCACTCATCGGGAAGGAGGACTGGGGGTGGAGGCATATCTTGAGTAAACAGACCATTTAGGATCGGTATTTGACTATTTGCGATGCGAGATCCCGGAAATGAAAGTTGGTCTACGAGCTTGACCATCCTTCCTTCATGTGGAAAACACATTACTCTAAAGAGTGAGGAGACTATCGCTCCCATGCAATAAATATAGTCACGTCCAAGGAGTAGGTTATAATCCAAGGGTCCTTGGACGACCATCACGTTCAAATTAACAGTCTTCCCTTTCAATGTAATAGGCACATTGGGGAGGATTCCTAATGGTCGACTGGTTCCTTTATCAAAACCTGAGAGATTTCTTAACTCAGGTAAAAGCGCCGGGGAACCCAGTGCTTTCCAAGCAACAGAGGAAAGGATACTCACAGACGCCCCTTCATCAATGATAGTACCAGCCATAATCATTCTATAGATCTGGACAATGATTCTGAATGGTATACTGGCTGGTAACCGGGGTCTGCCTAGTTGATTCCAATCAAAGGATACAACCAGGTTGCTTGGTGGTGGGACCGAATATACGGCCGGGTATGACCCTGATGATGTTCGTTCCTGCGATAAAGGAATGGGCGCATTGCCCTGACGCTCATCAGAGTCGGTGCTAATGAAAAGAACCTGGATGGTGTCATCCTTATTCTCTTCAGTGAGGGTGTTGCATGAAGATGACTCTTCGGCGACAGTGTCATTTGAAGATGAAACTTCTGAAGGTAGAACCGGGTCAACTGCCGTATCGACCTTTGGACTTTCGTCCGGTCTGGATTCAGTAGGTTCATTTTCAGTGACTGACGCTTCAGCCAACCACTTGAGCGGGCCAGCTGTATTTTCAACCAACGAAGGACTTGGCACGAGTTTTTTGTATCCAGGAGGAAGTTTTACCGGTGAAACCGGACGATCCTCCAAAACTCTCTTCGCTTCGTCTAAGAAGGGACAACGGTGGATGGCATGACTGCCTTCACACAACTTACAGGGGAATCTTACTCCCCCTTTTTGTCTTGATCCTTCACTTTCACTGGTTGACGGAAAGCAATCAACCTGATTGTCAGAGGTTGATGCCCCCGAATTGTGCAGACGAGGGGACCAGTCCCTTAGTATCCGGGGAATACAGGGACAATCTCTGTGGAAATGGTCTCCTCTACATATGACACATGGCGATTTAGGCCCGGTCTGTGCAGTGGGTGGGTTTTTGTCAGATGTCTTTTGCTTGCCCCCAGTCGCCTTAGGCTCCTTCTTCTTCTTTTCTTTCTTCTTCTTTTCCTTCTTCTCCTTGGGAGGCTGACTTTTGCCGGCTCTACCTTGTGAAGACGAAGGATCGGAGGAAGAACTTTTGGAAGTAGAAGGCTGGTGGGTAGTTCTAGACTGATCTAACTGTTGACTCGATTGATCAGGAACCATGGTGGCCTGAACTACATTGGTTGAGAACAGCCAAACTGGCAGGCCTATTGTCAGTCCTGGAAGCGACAATGTGGCCATATGGGGCACACCAACTTCTCCCCAAGAGGAGAAAGGACTAGGACTTCCATCTTGTGGACTTCCTTGGTTAGGGCGTTCCATGTTCTCAACTTACAGATCAACGCGGGAATAAGAGGTGATTATGTTCCGTTTAAAATGAATTTTATAACGACGCTTTATTAGACACAACTTTGCTTTTTCATGTTTTAAGAGTCGAGAAAAAGCTAAAGATGACTCTAGTCGCCTTCGATGTATTAACGAGCCCGAAGTGACAAATTCTCGGTTGGACTTTTTCAGTTATAGAGTTTGAAAAAGGCCAAAAGAAACTGCTCTGGAGATCTAGGCAGAGGGTGTGCCAAACCTTTCGTGAAACCACAGAATACGTTTTACGGTACGGGTGGTCGATCTTCGTGAATGCTGTGTTCACTGCATCACGATCAGTAGGGCGACCGACACGGCTTCCTAAGGATAAAGGCTTTATTCCTATAGGGGTCTCCCAATATACTCGACGGTACGCGGGAACACAAGTCCGTATTGATACTTATCGCTTCACCGTGGAGGAATCACCCAACCACTCAACGCTAAGATATCACGTTTAACGACGCCGGAACACGTCTCTAGCTTAGACCTCTATGTGTTTGCGTTATGTTTCAATGCGTTGTTATGTAAATTCAATTCATTTTAATGTTGATCTTGCTTAGCAGTTTGCCTTTAAGGATCACCATGAGATGTATATATACAACTTCCTAAATGCAATCTAAGATGAGAAGCAAAACTTTTCAATCTTTCAACTTTGAAAACCTTAATCTACTGAGGGAAAAGAAAGACATCAACTTTTCACACAGATCATAGAACACACACTAAATGCACTTTTTCCTAAATCAACATGCAAACTGTCAATAATGCACATGCACAATGCAGATATTTCTTTTCTTTATCCTTAATGTTGATGTAAGACAAAAAGGAAACTGTTGTATAACTTTGAATCTAATTTCAGGCGAAAGTAAACAAGCTTGTCCAAAATCAAAAGACACCTTAAGATCGACTTGTTTAGACACTGGAAATGTATAGATTCAAACCACAAAATGAAAAACAAACAAACTCAAACAGCCATGAACAGTAATAAAACTAGCTCTTAAGATCACAAAGACACTTTTACAGTTCAGGATCTAAGAGGCCACAGCTATACTGGTTTGCTTTTCACAATGGGAAACTGTAACTGAAACAAGAAATACTGAAAGAACAATTACAGTTTCATCACACAACTGAGGCGGAATAATGTCAAGGAAAGTTGGTTTACAGCAAGTACAAATGACAAGCAATCAGCAGCAAAATAACAGTGAAAACAGGGCCAAGACTCAGTGGAAAACCTCAGGAAGACATAGCCTAACTGGTTCAGCGCAGGCTCTGGTCTGTCAAACTGACTCTCAGCGCAGTTCCCGAAGGGAGTACCTGCGCTGAAATGCAGACTGCCTTTGGACAGCCTGCACTGAGACACGAGAGTTGCGTTTACAAGGGTTTCCGGGTCATAAAAAGCTCAAAAATTCACTGTTTTTGCTGAAATAAAAAGCTATAGGTCAAGTACAAGCTAAGGGATGATCAAGAGGATGAAAAGCTATCACAAAGAGCACAAGAGTCCTTGTGGATCAGCTCTTCAAATCATAAACTTGCTCAGAAATTGAGCCAGAGCAGCTGCCCTCTACTTTGCAATTGAAGGACTCAATTGCAGTTCGATTTGGTGCTCTCCTTGTTTATGAGATGAATAGCAAGAAACACAATAAACCAACAAGATACTAGTTCCCCAGTGGAGTCGCCAGTTTGTTGTGGGGAAAAGTATCCGACTCGGAATGACCCTATCCCTACTCTAAGGGTGATAGTTCCTTAGCAACAACTGAAAGTAAAGCTTTGATATTTTTCCTTTATGAAAGTACAGAGAAGGAAGAAAAGATTGACCAACCGATGTCTTTCGCTTTTGTCGATCCTGTCTCCTCTCTTTGCCTCTTGTTCCCAGCTCCTTTCTCCCTTTGCCGGCCCAGCTACACAAAGATCCTGCAAAAACAAGAGAGGGAAACTACAAGAAACATGTACTCATAACTGATGCATGGATTAGGATGAATCAAATATACAGATAAAAACAATATATCATTGCAATACAAGTATATAGGAGAACATCAAAGCTTTATTGATAGAAGAAAACGGTTCTGAGAAGGTTACAACCATAAATGGCTCCAATCCAGCAGCACCTCCCCAACAGCAAGAAATCTCCTCTTCCCCTCTATAAAAGCAATCACCCAATAGCTCTAACTGTAAACCAACAGCACTTCCTTGCTTTGCACAAAATTCCAGCCTCCCTAGACCTCATAGAAGAGCTCTATATATAGGATAGAAGAAGAAAGGGTGAGTCAGCTTGAGACTGACATAAAGCTGCCTTGTGTCCTTTCCCTCTTCAGTTAATCTTCAGTTCTTAAGTCCACTTGGAGATCCTTGCTTACACATGGAGATCAAGGACCTCTTACTCATCATAGGGCGAATTCCTTGAACCAAGTGTCAGTTTGGAAGCTTCCTGGGCAATTGACACCTTGCAGAATGACTGTGCCACTTGGCCAATCTCGCCCAGCGCAGGTAGCCTTTCTTAGAGTTGACTTTCAGCGCAGGTACAAGGAGGAGCAGTTGACATTCAGCGCAGTTGCTCAGTGGAGCAGCTGACATGATCCAAAAATAACCTGTTTTTGAGTGTTTTCAGGTGGAGAACTGATGGGAAGTGCTGTGGTTTGCTGACCTTGTTCTTCTAGGGGTAAGAACAACATGTTTAGGGACTGAGGATCCCTGTAATTATTGACATTTCATGCTCCATGCCGCGAGGCACAAAATGTCTATAACACCAAGGCAGGTAGTGAGGGTGAAAACCTCCTCGAGGTGCCCCAACTGTCTCAACAAAAAAAAAAGAAAATGTTGAAAAGAAAAAAGAAAAAAAGAAAAACAAACACAAAAAAAAACTAACTTCTTTTGAATGCATTGCAGATTGCAGGGGGGTCACAGAAGAAAAAGGACATGGCCAGGCTGCATAAACCCTTGATAGCTCATTTTTCCATTGCCATTGTCTTTCCCCGGGTCTTAGTCTCGCTTGTTATAGAAATTTTGCATCCTACAGGAGACTCTGTGCATTCTACAGGAGACTCTTGTAGAAACCACTGGAAGCTCAAAATAAAGTTCAAGAAAGACTTCGAGGGCTAGAAGTTTTCCAGAAGGCTTTCGGACCTCCATGCCACAATTCATTCTCCTAACTCTCCATTTCATCCCTACACCACCACCTTTCCACTCGCTTTTTCTTCCCTGCACAGAAAATATAGAAATTCTGTTTCTTCTGGTTTTTCACTTGTTTCTTACCTGATGCACTCTAGCTATTATTCCTTCCCTTTAGAACCTTCTTCAGCTATCTCTTTAGTCCCTGCTCAAGCATCAACCAAGAATTTTAGAGGGAGAAGCAACTATAGGAAATCCTGCGGGATTCCTGTAATAGCTAAGCCATTTAAAAAACAAGCTCCAGAGGTAGGGTCAATGCAGCCAAGGTGTATGAAACGTGTAAGGAGCAGTTCCTGATCAAAAATCACCAGCATAAGGTAGCCAAGCCACCAGTTCAGAGGCCACGAGCACCAACAACAGCAGCAATAAAAAAAAAAAAAAAAAAAGTGCCAAAGTCTGAGCATGCAGAGCACGGTAGCGACTAACATGTAAGTGGCTAAACTCGTTCCTCTATTGCATGAATATTATTTAGGAACTGCATGAACCATTGAGATGGTCGTGATTAAATGAAATCGGTGGCTAGCTAACTGGCCACCCTCGTTCAGTTCAAACCACCCTCGTTGAGTTCAAACAAGCCTCATCCAATTCAAACAGCAGTTCAGAAGATGCAGTCAGCACGTGTGGTCCGTCAACTCGGGAAGAAAAACTCAGAACCAGTAGTGGTGGCGACATATAATGGGAATGATGGAAGTGATGGCAGACAGGTGACATGAAATACCATATTGGCACTGGAGTGGGGACCAACAGTCCGGATGGGGATAACGTACCCTTCTGGCCACCTCACTTAAGTACATTGCGGTAGAAGCCTTCACCACCTTTTGTTTTCATTGGCATTGACGAGTTCTCGGCTACAACAACTCACCTACCACCTTCAGAACATTGAAACAATCACTCTCTGCCAGTTTTCAAAACCCTCCCACTTATTGGGCTCTACAGGAGCAGAAACACAGTCTACAGGAGCCTTTCTACAGGAAGGCCAGAGAGCAGCTCTGCAGAGGGAAAATTCGAAATTTTTTCCAAATTCGAGCTCGAAAAGAGGTAGGCTTAGAAACCCACTCTGCATGTGATATATCTATACAAGGTGGTGGGATTAGAAGCAAAATACTAGGTTGAAAAAGGAAGGGAAAGTGAACACAAAAGTCTGCCTGTGTTTTTCTGAATTATATACAGTCTCTCCATTTTACTCTCTGCACTAAAAGTCTGTCTTTTCCTTCCCCGTATTCTCCTGTAAAGAAGGGATGCAACCATAGAAAATCAAGCCTGTAAAAGAAGTGAACTTGCATTTGGGAAGTCTGTTTATCTTGTGAGAAAGAAAAAACACTATTTTATATACTCTCTGTTTTGTCAAAATATTGATTTCCTCAAAAAAGCCCGAGAAGTAAATTCAGGTTGAGAACAGGGTTTGAAGGGAGGGAAAATTTCAAATTGCTATTGTGAAAAAGAGAAACACGAAAAATTCCCTCTCTGGTTCCAGAAAGACAAACCTCAGTTGTTCCTCTGTTTTCGGTCTTGAAATTTGTTGCCTTCCTCCTCACCTGAGAATTTCCAGCAGTCACTAGACATCATGCCAGGGGGTTTTATGAGAAAGGATCCTCTGAACTCCACCAAATTACACGAAAACCCAGAAGTGGTTGCCCTCTTTACTAGGGAAAATTGGATGCCTTTCTTTGAGAGAATTCATGGGTATGATGAGGAAGTCACCGAGGAATTTCTAACGTCTTTAAGGTCCCATTCAAAAACCCATGCTATAGTCAGTTTCAGGGGCCTAACCATAGAGCTTACACCATAATTTATCAACAGGATCATAGGTCTTCCACTTGGGCTCCCCTGGAGCAAAGAAGAAAAACCACTAGGACAGGTTGCTAAAAAGACATTTTTTCAGCCTAATGAACATCCTGTAGAGGATAAGAATGGGGTCAGAAGGACAAATATATCTCATCCATGGGGTGAGATCAGCTATCAGATCATGAAATATATCTCCTGTGAAGGGAGATACAGTATATTCTATGGTTATCATTTTAGATTATTGCATGAACTAGGATATGGAATGG
Source organism: Pinus tabuliformis (assembly GCA_031772625.1). Taxonomy (NCBI): domain Eukaryota; kingdom Viridiplantae; phylum Streptophyta; class Pinopsida; order Pinales; family Pinaceae; genus Pinus; species Pinus tabuliformis. The sequence continues at coordinate 326,859,937 of CM062806.1, read as the reverse complement.
ACCTACCTGCATCTAGAAAACTCAGTTTTCCATATTTTCTCCTCCAATATTTGATAGAGTGTGGCACCCAGTTGAATGCAGGGGTCCCAGACCAGCTGGTCAACCATGGGCTTATTAAATTACTGGTAGAGGATGCCCTCTACACATACACCATCCCTATAGTTTGGGAAATTTTCAGGAACATGACTAGAGAAGATGACATAAAAACTCTCACTGATGACCTTAGCCCATCTAGTAGTGAAGAGGAGGAGCAGAAAGAGGAACTTGAAAAGGAAATCCATGAGGAAGCACAAAATATTCAAGTAGAAGAAGAAAAAGAGGAAAAACAGAGAGAAGAGGAGAAACATGACACAACCACAGTTGAACCTAAAGCAGAGAAGAAAACAGAATCAAAAGCAGAGAAGAGAAAGAGGACAAAAGCTGAGAAGAAGAAGCCCAAGATAGCTCAGAAAAAGACTGCCACAGGAAAGGCAGAAACTCAGCAAGAAAAGGAGAAAACATCACCAAAGACAACATAAACAAAAGCTAAAACAGCAGACATAGGAAAAACTGCAGAAGATGAAGAGGAAGAACAACAAGAAGAAGTGTCCCCTGAGACACTAGCAAGGGAAGCAACAACTGTTCTTGCTGCACTGAGCACTCCAGCTAAGAAAAAGGGGAAAAGAAAAAGACAGACATCGATGTATTTCAAAGCTCGGAGGAGCACCAGAATCAAGGTGGGCAAGCCCCAGCCACCTTCGAAAGAACCTATTATCATTGAGGATGCACCTACTGTGACAAAGGAGGAATCTCCCTCCAAAATCTCCATCACCTACGAGAGAGGGAGTCTTAAGACCTCCACTTGGAAGGAAAGGATCAAATTAATGGATTCTAAAGTAGTCCTATAGGAGGCACAAATCTCTCTACAGGAGACACTGGCCAAGTTCAAAGAAACTGAAAAACTGGAAAGGAAGGCAGAAGAATAGTCCTAGGAGGAAGGTAAGGCAAAAGAGATACTAGAGCCTGGACCTCAACCTAACTTAGGCTCCTATTACAATCTTCTAGAGGGTGGGAAGATCATCCCACAAAAATTTGTAGTGCTACTTTTCTTCAAACTGGAAAAGGAGAGAGTCAGGACTCACACCTGGATGCAGATTGCAAAATATAAAGGAGTCAAAGATATAGGGCACATGGAAAACAAGTTGAGAGAGATGAGCAGAGAATTGAGCATGGTAAGGCATACCGAGAGCATCAGAAGAGCTCAACTGCAGGGAGAAAATGAATTTTTGAAAAAGCAGCTGCAAGAAAGGGACCCTCAAGGAGGAAATGAACTGTCAACTCTGAGAGGACAACAACAGAAAGAGGGACCCCAGACAGGTAGTGAAGCAGCAGAGAGATAGCAACCAGAAGAAGAACCACAAACAGACAGTGAGACACTGATGAAACAACAACAAGAAAAGGAATCCCAGGTAGAAACTGAAGTGTTGATTTTGAAAAGGCAGCTATAGGAGAAGGAAGGCCAGTTAACTTGCATGGCTAGATGGGCAATGGAGGCATTGCAATGCAGACATCCATCTAAATCATATGCACTGTAGCTCAAAGATTAGTGGCTCCAATTCCATATTAATACATTGGCCCAGCAGGGCACAATACCATTTCAAGATTATGGCCAATTTATGCATTTATGTGATCATAGCTCAGCTAAGGATAAAGCAAAGCTAGTAGAATTTTACCTACACAACTTGGCGCTCACTGTCATGAATTTATGGGTTCCAAATGCTGCATTGGGAGATCAGCAGTTAATGGCTATGGCTTCTTGGATGAGCCATGAAGAGAAGATAGCAGTGGAAATTCAGAAACTGATGACAAAAGAGCTGAGTGAGCCCCTAATGATTAGGGCAGAACCAGCAGACCCTTGGCTCTCATCTATGCCCTCCAACACCTTGCAACCAATCCTCAAGTTCTCCCTGATTATGTTGACAGGCAAGCACAGGCTATTGCTCATTTCGAGGATATGGAGAGATTGTTTGGCGATGACTGCCTTCATGCCTGCATGAGAAGGTGGAATACATTGCCACATAGCCTAAGGATCAGGGAGTATCACTCCCCAAATAGGATGAGGGAAGCCATGAGGAGAGTGCCCCTATATAAGCATTCAATGCAAAATTTGAAAGCCAACTGGATTGGGCTTAAACTCAGTCCTCCACTGCTGCTAGGACTGTTGGAAGGAGTTAAGGAGGAGGAAGAACAGAAACAATGGGAAGAAGTGGACAGGAAAGTAGGTTTCCATGATAGAGAGGAAGACATCACATCAGAGGCTTGGGATGTCAGGGAATCTGTCAGGGCTATTAAAGATGAAGAGCTAGATTAGTTGCTCAGAGGATGAGCAACCCATTCAGCAGGGGGTGATGATGAGCCCCAGAAATGGGTAACTATATGGGCTCATTTTTCCTCTTATTTGAACTTAATCCACCATTCTCATTAGTTTGTTGCATTTTTTTGAATATATTTATTTTTAATAGAGTGAATTGGGTTAGTCACTTTGCCATGTAGTCTAATGAGTGTTTATTGCAGATTTTTTGGACAATTTTGGACAAAGACAAGGAATTTATGAGCAAATGGCAGAAAAACTCGAGGAAAATAGGGAAGAGGACTTGTAGGGAGGGTGTCTCCTTCATTAATGACCCCTTTCCTCGAATCATCCATCAGTAGCCCGGAGCACAAAGGCCCACATTGATGATTCCAAGGGGCAGTCGAGCAAGTCAAGTAGGACTGTTGTTTATCTTCAGTTCTAGGAAGCCGAGTTCCTAGATTTTAGGAGGACTGTTGGGAGTCCCCATTTGTATAAATAAGAAGGTTTCGAGCCTTAGTAGGTTATCCAGTTGTTAGTATATTTTCAGACCTTTATGTAGTACATTGGTCAGCTCATTTTCGAGTTCTTTTTGAAGACAGTTTATGTGATGTAACTACTATTTTTTGGATAAATGAAGATGAAATAGTTTTTGAGCTAGCATTGATCTCTTTCAGAGGGCTGAAGCTCTTGGGTTAGGGCCCAACCCAAGCTACCCAGCACCTCCTTTGTGTATTTATATGTTTTCTTGCTTCCATTCATGAGTTAATTTCTGTTGCATAGATTCATCTTACTTTGTTAAGTTAGGTTGCTTTTGATGATTAGCATAGTTGTTTTTGTATCAGTTGTGCAAGTAGGTTGCTACAGTGACAAAATAAGATTCAAAAAGGCCACAGCAGGCCCTGATCTCCTTTCTCCCTTCTTGGGACTATGATTTGAGGTCAAGGCACTACTGCTGCCACCAAAAACACAGTTTTTGCTCTTTCATGCAACTGCTAGTGTGATAACTTGATTTGGAAAAGTTGATAGTAGCTTAGATTCACATTCTTAGATCATCTAATGTTCATTTTCCATAGTTCTCTCACATGCTTTTTTTTTCATAAGGTACTGTTCAACATTTTTCAGTTTTTAGGTCAGAAATTAGATTAAGCTAGACAAAACCCTGTTTTTAGTTCTTTCTTTGGTCAAGTTCTGATAAGTGAATGTGCAGATCTCTTACAGGACATCTCATCTCACCATCCCTCCATGAAATAGCTAGCACCAGCTCACTTCTTCTAGATTTCCCAACTCATTCACAACATTTCGCCAATCTGCCCTAATTTCTGCATTTTCTTCCATAAAGTTGCTTTCTTGCCATTTGAGCAAATCCAACCATCATGTTCATCCCTGATCTTCCTTGACAAGTTTTAGACACCTCAAAACCTTCATCTGGCCTTAATTTCCCCTCTCCGATCATTCTTCCACCTTCAAAACCCTAAAAACAACTTTTGGCCTCCTCCTGTAGATCCTCTTGTAGAACCTCCTGTAGATCCCCTGCAGCTTCCTGTAGAATTTCCTTTGAGTGATTTTTCGAAGTCTGATCGCAATGGAAGTCTTAAAAAGGGTACTAGGGGCTTCTTAGGACCTCTCCATACCTTACTCATCTTCTGTAAAAGCCAACTCCACTTCCCTTTGCCACCAAATCTTTGCACAGTCACAACGAGTCAGATCACAAGCATAATAATCCCACATAAAAATACTCAAAAGTACAAAAGATGTTTTCTTCTCATTTCTCTTCTGAAGTAACTTGAATAAATACAATTTACCTTTTCATTAGTCAATGGCACTCACTTTATTAGCTTCCATCTCTTTTGTTGCAAAAATAGGGATTAGTGGGTAAACTAGGGTTTTCGTTTCATTTCAGTTTTCCTTCTCTTTCTGCAAGTAGAATAGCCCCTGTAGAGTTAGCTTTCTTCCATCACAGTAAAAGATTCTTCTGAGAACTCATAGAAGCTGGCTTAATCTCTTAGCGAACTTGCGCCAGCTGATCAAGTGACAGCCTGCAGTAAGAGCTAATACTTGTGCATACAACACCGTCGCTTCCAAGTTTGTTACGAACTACTGGGTTGATAAAAGTAAAGAAGGAAGCCCCAGGAGTTGCAGCATGATTGCTGCAATACTGGAGCCCACCAGTTCTCACCACATATACATCAAAGAAGGTTGCAAGCCAGTCAGGCAGCCACAAAGGCGGATGAATCCAGCCGTCAAAGACATAGTCAAAGAAGAACTGTAGAAACTGTTAGATGCAGGGTTCATTTACCCTATCTCTGAAAGTGAGTGGGTCTCTCCTTTAGTGTTAGCACCCATGAAAAATGCGAAGTGGAGGATTGTGTCGATTATAGAGAGTTGAACAAGGCCACAAAGAAGGATCACTTTCCTTTACCCTTTATTGACCAAGTACTAGATGGCCTGACAAAGAAGAAGTTCTTTTCTTTCCTAGATGGATTCAGTGGGTAAAACCAGATCCAAATCTACCCAGAAGACTAGGATAAGACCACTTTCACCTGTGCTTGGGGTACATTTGCTTATAGGGTCCTTCCTTTTGGCCTGTGCAATGCTCCTGCCACTTTCCAGAGAGAAGTCCTAAGTATTTTTGTTGAATTTGTTCATGACACTGTGGAGATCTACATGGATGATCTTACACCTTATCGCTATGGTTTCCTTGAGGCTCTGACTAACCTAGGTAAGGTATTATGAAAATGCATTGAGATGAACCTGTGTCTCAGTCCAGAAAAATGTGAGTTCTTAATGACTGAAGGGACTGTGCTAGGTCACTCAATATCTCAACAGGGACTGCTAGTGGACCCAAACAAAGTAGCAATCATTCAAAGGGTCCCACCTCCACAAAAGCAGAGAGATGTTAGGATTTTCTTAGGGCTAGCTGGATATTACAGAAGATCCATAAAAGACTTCAGCAAGCTACCTTCTCCTTTGTTTGGTTTATTGGCCAAAGATTCTGAATTTATATGGTCAAAGAGTTGTCAAGAGGCCTTGGACATTTTAAAGGGTAAGGTAACCACTGTACCAATCCTTAGAGGCCCAAACTGGGCCCTTCCTTTTCAAATTCATGCTGATGCCTCACATAAAGCCATAGGAGTAGCCTTAGGACAGGTAGAAGAGAAATTGCCTTATGCCATCTATTTACCAGTAAAAACCTGTCAAAGGCTGAGTTCAACTATATTGTGACAGAGAAAGAACTCCTGAATGTTGTGCATGCATTGAACAAGTTTAGGAATTACATCACAAGCTATCAGACATTTGTTCATACTAATCATGCTGCAGTTAAATATTTAATGAACAAACCAGATGTAAATGCTAGAACCATAAGATGGTTACTTCTATTGCAGTAGTTTGATTTAACTATTGTTGATAGGCCTGGTAAAGAAAATGTTGTTGTTGACCTTTTGTCTAGAATGAATTTGTCTGCAGGTGAAGAAAGAATGGTGGATGATCAATTCCCAGATGAGCATTTGTTTAATATTTCAGTGCTCTCCCCATGGTTTGCTGATATAGCAAACTATCTAGTGTCAGCATAGTTCCCACCAAACCTGCCCTTCAAAGAGAAGAGCAAGATAATCTGGAAAAGTACCCCCTTCAGCTAGATTGGGGGAAATCTATTCAAACTTTTCCCAGATCAAATCTTGAGAAGATGTGTAAGGGAAGTGGAGGTATTTGACATTCTTCTGACTTGTCATGATGGGCCTTGTGGAGGTCACTTTGTAGCAAAAAGGACAACATCCAAGGTGCTGCAAGCAGGCTATTATTGGCCTACTCTTCATCAGGATGTGAAGAAATATGTCAGTCAGTGTGATCGGTGCCAAAGGATGGGAAAACCGACTCTAAGGGATGAAATGCCCCTATAGCCTCAAGTGACTTTCAAGCCATTTGACAAGTGGGGCATTGACTTCATTGGGCCTATCAACCCTCCTTCAAAGCAGAAACATCACATCATTGTGTGCACTGATTATCTGAGTAAATGGGCAGAAACCAAGGAAATCAAAGAAGCAATAGAAAAAAAGGTGGTTGAATTCCTAAGGGAGAACATATTCTACAAATTTGGGTACCTTAGAGAACTAGTCACTGACCAAGGCAGCCAGTTCACCTCCAACATGATTGAAGAACTGCTTAAGCATCACAAGATTAAACATAGGACCTCCACTCCTTATCATCCACAAGCCAATGGGCAAGTGGAGGTGACCAATAGAGCACTCAAGAACATCCTAACCAAGGTAGTGAACAACAAAAGAAAAGACTAGGTTGAGAGACTAGTTGAGGCCACCTAGGCCTACAATACAACATGGAAGACCACCACTAGGTTTACACCCTATGAGATGATCTATGGAAAAAATGATTTTTTGTCCATTTAATTTGAATATAAAACATTGAGGATGGCAGCCCAACTAGATTTAGATATCAGTCATGCACAGAAAGAAAGGTTGTTCCATTTGAATGACCTAGATGAATTGAGAACGCAAGCCTTCCTTCATACAGAGATCGTTCAGCTTCAGAGGAAGATTTGGCATGACAAGCATATTAGGGAGAAGCTATTTCAAGAAGGAGAATGAGCACTATTGTATGGTTAAAGGTACAAGGACTTCAAGGGCAAGTTGAGAACAAGATGGCTCGGACCATATGTGGTGGAAAGATGCCATGACAATGGTTCAGTGTAGATCAAAACTATAGATGATGAAGCCATTCCATTACTATTTAATGGACACAG